>CM035839.1:10000-610000 GCA_020510985.1 Pholidichthys leucotaenia
TCTCTGCTCGCTCCTCCACCGAGGGGGTGAATTGCTGGATGAGTGCAGCCTTCAACGTGCCGTATTTGTCGCTGTCCGGCGGCTGGTTGATCAGGCTCTCCACATGCTGGGCCATGTTGTTGTCCAGCTTTGCGACTACGTGGTAGAATTTTGTGGCGTCTACCGATATCCCCCGGAGGTTGAACTGCGCCTCAACCGCGTTGAACAGCGTTGAGCGTGGATTGTTCTGCCAGAAGTCAGGTAGCTGGACTGTAGCGGCATTCGCTTGGCTGAGGGCTCCTGACGAGGCTGGCCCGGGGGAATTCTCCTCTTGCATGATACGTCTTGGGTCACCATTGTGGGAATGTGAGAATGACGAGACAGAGTTCTCTCTCGAGTCAGCTTTATTCACATCTCCAACATCACGAAGCAGAAAAAAGAGAGCCACACAGGGAACTCTCGTCCTTAAATACCAGGACTCTTACAGTTCACAAGTCACATGTCTCACAGACCACATTGCATTATAATGATAGTAACAATGCATCCTCTCTCCATGATATCACCCCCACTGTCTACAATGCATCCCCTCTTTAATCCTTTAATTATACCCCACAGTCTCAAGCTTTGCATACCAAAGCTAACACTCTTGCGGCTTCCTGTAATCACCAAGGAAGCTCTGCCTTTGTTCTGATCTAAAATGTGAGTCCAAAAGCAGGTCACGTATGTGTGTCCACCACAACATTAGTGTTAATGTGTGAAGTGTCCATGGAAAAAAGAAAAAGAAAGTCATCCAAGGGTGTGGATCATGATTCAACTGTTACCCCATTCCTTCTCTGGTGCCCTCCAGAGAGCAAGAGGAGGAACTTTTTTCTGGCAACTGGGTCCAGGTGTTTTTAATAATTTATCAACTACATCCACTGAGCACATCCAACACAAAACAACCAGAAGGGAAAGAAACAACCTGCCCATCGGCAAAAAAAGAGGCAGGGATGTCACAAACTAACTTTCATGATCTCTACAGTAAAATATATTAGTCTCATACAAACCAACGACTTCTGGCAGGACCTCTGCACAACCATAGTCTCGCTGAAGGAACACGTTTTTAATGACAAACGGATATTGGGTCAGTTCAAAAGGAGGGCATGACATTATTTTATTTTGTTGATTCTGACTATGCTAATGGCTTGATTGTTGTGTGATTTAATTAACACAGACCTAAGGGGACCAACAAATCAGTGATGTCACAGAGCAACATGATGATTTTCAAATTTGAACAAACATAATTTCCATCAGATTTTAATTAAAGACACTCCAGCGGCTCTAAAACCAACTCAAAAACAAATGTGTATTGCCCAAAATAGTATACTGTGGCTTTTTATCCACAAAACAACTTTCATTGCCTTAGAATTGCTTGGAAGGAGCTTTTACATCTTCCACCTATTTAAGTATGTGCAGATCTATGAATATTCTAATTAGCTCCATCCATACTCCTGCTCATCAGTAGCGGATGTTGCAAGGCCAGCCCTCCCCTCTCCTCTGACCTTACAACACTGAAGACTGATTCACTAAACAATGGCTACTTAAAAGTGATTCAGCCGTACATGTACAGGCTGCCGACCCCCGCCAAAGCGAGAGCTGATGGGTGTCTGCAGGGCAGCTCGCTGGGGACCAGCAGTCCAATGTCTCCACCTGCTGCCGTGGAAGCACAACCTCAGTGCGGTGGGCACGGCCTTGCCCTGGCCATTGTGCCATGTACCACCCCCCTCCACTTACTAAACTCTTTAATGTCTCCTCCTCTGTCCTTCCTGGCAGGGCCGGAATGGAGTGCCTGGGGGGTTTTGTGCCAGCCCCCTCCAAAAAAAACCCTTGACCGAATAGGCATGAGACAATAGAATGATTTCACTCTCGATATTTCTTGTAAGTCACAAAACACATCTTACAGGCACGTTAACAACAGAACAAAACTTGATTTTTGCCAGAGTGTCACTTTAATTCCTGTTTAACTTTGCATCTCTCACTTTGTTATGTTACTGTACTATAATACCAGAGGACATTCACTCTCACAGTCAGACCTAAGGACAATTTAGAATCCCCAGTTTGATGCTAATTGATCTAACTTGCATGTTTTTTGGCATGTGGGAGGAAACCGGAGAAATCCCGGAGTAAACCCACGCAAACACGGGGAGAACATGCAAACTCCACACAGATCACTGTTGGTTGGGGGCTGGGATCGAACCCAGGATTCCCCTGCCAAGGGTGAGTAACTGTGCTGCCACAGTGCTAACCACTGCGCCACCGCGCTGCCGTCTCTGGTGTTATAGCACAGTAGCCTCTTGCCCAAAGATGCTGGGATAGGCTCCAGCACACCCCCCCCCCTCGCGACCTGAAAAGGATTAAGCGGAAGAAGATGGGTGGATGAATGGAATACCAGAGGACACCACCTGGTGGTGCTACTCTCTTTTGGTGGTGTTGGTAATGGAGCGGACTAGAGCTTGTCTTTAGCTGTGTGATAACTTCCTTGTTATTGGTAGGTGACATGATGTCATACATGCTCTGTTACTTCTGTATGATCAGCCTCTGTAGCACCATGGAGATCTGCTATTGTATGTTCTCAGACTTATGGAGACTAAAGAACCAACGAGAGTCCACGTTCTGTTTCTGGTGACTCTCTGTGCCACTCAGCTATGACAGAGCTATTGCTAATGTCAGCGTGCTACCCTCAGCTAGCACTTCACCTTACAACTTACAGGGTCAAACCTGTGGAACATTTTCAGTCTCCATGTTCTAAATTGGGATTGTTACTATGATGTGGAACATTTGTGTGTTCTGTACTAATCATGGTTCCGCAGTCAGGAATATTGTAAGTGGCTGTCAGTGGATCATAATAATGCTTCTAACACACGGCTGAGTACTCTGGTTGATGTGGAATAAATGTTTCATCAAGTTTTCCCTGTTTAACAGCAGAAGTTCATTGATGTTTCTTCAGTCCTTCCGTCACTCTACAGCTTCATCACACTGGCCTGATCAGTTTTATAAAGCAAAGTGAAGGTTTGTGATTATTAACATGAACTATCTCCTCTTTCTCTAGTCAAAACCAATTCCAGATCTTTTTATTTTCATGTGAACCTGAGAGTCTCGAAATCACAATCTGACTCCAGACTGAAATGTTTAGTTAAAAATCAGATTTATTTCAGAATTTAACCTTCAAAATGAAACAAGCTATAAATGTACAACCCAGATTTGTTTTAGCTAAAAGTTATAATGCAGATAAAGATGTCTGACAGTTTTTGTCTGCTGTGATCGAAGCATTGAGCGTGAACACAGTTAACCACAAAAAGAAGCAAAGACAAAAATAGTTTAATCACAGCCAACTCCAAAAAGCCAATCAGGATTCAAACTGGATTAAAACAGCAGGCAATCAGTAAACATGACAGCTGTGGCATTAATGTCAGAGTCCGTTCTCCACGTTACAGGACAGGAAGTTGGCACAGCAGTCATTATGGTGTCCAGGCTCCACCCCATCTGGACCGCAGTGCTCGACATCACTTTGAGTTACCAGGACAACAAGTTCCTGTGAAGAACAGACATATCAGTTTTGTTCTGTTGCGATAAATGAAGACACTGATTCAACTGTGATGTCAGTGACATACATTATGAATTCACTAAAACAAAGATCTGGTAAACGACTTTTCACAGTATGAAGGAGAACATTTCTGACCAGAGTTCTAACAGTATTAAGGAGAGGATTTTTGACCAAGGTTCTAACAATATAAATAAGAACGTCAGTATAAAGTTAAGGTGGCACGTGAACACATAGCGGCATGTCTTCTCTCTTCATGTTTTTGCACCATTTAGTGTTGTTTAAATTATGCCTAAGTGTATATTCATGTGTTTCATGTCTGTATATGATGCTGCGCACAAGCAACAGTCACCACAGCCTTCTGGAGATAAAGAATATGTCCAAACATTATGTCCTGGATCAGAGCCTTATAGAGGAACTCTGTGGTTTAGGTCTTTTCCACCAGACCTCCACACCCCCGGACTCGACTGCTGTGTCTCATCCCAAATGGAGACACTGTAGACGGTGTGAGCGAAGACAAAAGAGAGGTAAATGCAGAGGTATCTGAACAAAGCTAGCCACTAGTCCACACAGACTCCTGATTCCTTCCCTCATTCTGGCCATTGTATGCTCAGCAGACAACAAAATAGACCACACACAGTTCCTGAGACCTATGCAACATGATGCGCGGGACTGCTGTGTTTTTATCTTTATGGAAGCGTGATTAAATGACAATATTCCGGACTCTGCCATTCAGGTAGCAGGGCTAACATGCTATTGTGCTGATTGAGTGTTTGGGGAAGGAGGGAAGACCTGAGGGAGAGGCGTGTGTGTTTACATCAGTGACGCTTGGTGCCGAGATGCGACTGTTGTGCATAAACACTGTTCTCCATTGGTGGAATTTATTATCATCAAGTGCCAACCCTTCTACATACCAAGAGAATTTTCCTCTGTCCTGCTAGTCGCCATGTATGCCCCGCCCACCAGCACCGGCGAGAGGAGTAAAGCACTAAAGGAACTGTATCAGACTGTAATTGAGATATAAACAGCGCATCCAGACGGATTCCTCATCACAGCAGGAAACTTCAACCATGCAGATTTAAAGGCCCTCTTACCAAAACTATGCCAACATGCGGACTTTCCAACAAGAGGAAACAATTTGCTAGACCTGGTGGACACAACTCACAAGAAAGCAGACAGAGCCTCCCCCCTTCCCCACCTGGGTGTTTCTGATCACATCACCATCTTGTTAAGGCCAGCATACAAACCCAGAGTGAAAAGACCAACAAAAAAGCAGGTACGTGTGTGGCCAGAGGGGGCCTCTGATGCTCTGAAAGACTCCTTCAGCACTACAGACTGGGACACTTTTAAGCATGCAGCCACTCACAATGGACACACAAACCCAGAGGAGTACACTAAGGTTGTTATAGCATACACAGCTAAATGCATTGATTATGTCACTCACCGCAAAACCATCACTGTTCGTGTCAACCAAAAGCCATGGATGACAGCAGAGGTCCACAGACTCCTGAGGGCTCAGGACGCAGCCTTCAAGGCCAGTGACACTGCAGGACTAACAACAGCTAGGGCCAACATGTCCCATGGCATCAAGGAGGCAAAATGACAGTAGAGCAAGAAAATATCCGGACACTTAAGCAACACCAGAGATGCACGTTCTTTCTGGCGTGGCATACAGACCCTCACCAACTACAAACCTCCACCTCAGACCTCTGCAAGTGACATCACACTGCTCAACAACCTAAATGACTTCTTCACACACTTTGAAGCACAAAACAGTACATAAGCACAAAAGACCACTCCTCCTCCAGACGAGCAGGCCATAAGTCTGGATCTGGCTAGCGTGAAGAGGACTCTCTTCAGGATCAACCCACACAAGGCAGCTGAAAAAGACAACATACCAGGTTGCATTTTTTTTTGTATATTTATTGATCCCCAGAGGGGAAATTGAGGGCATCCACCTGGATGGATGAAGCAGCCACATTACGGTGCTATCCCTTAACTATTCACACACACACATTCACACCTAGGGCCACTTCAGAGTCTCCAATTAACCTAACCTACATGTTTTTGGCCTGTGGGAGGAAACCGGAGAAATCCCAGAGTAAACCCACGCAGACACAGGGAGAACATGCAAACTCCACACAGATCACTGTTAGTCAGGGGCTGGGATCGAACCAGGGATCCCATGGCCAAGGGTGAATTGCTGTGCTGGTGCAGTGCTAACCACTGCGCCACCGCACCGCCCAAGGAGAAGGACTTTGAAGGACTATGCAGAGGAGCTCAAGAATGTCCTGGCTGACATCCTCAACATCTCCCTGACTCAAGCTGTTGTCCCCATGTGTTTTCAAAACTGCTACCATAATACCAGTCCCAAAGAAGCCCGTCCCATCCAGCTACAACGATTACTGGTCTGTAGCACTGACCTCCATCATAATGAAGTGCTTCAAGTGGCTGGTCATGCAGAACATCAAGTCCATCTTACCTCCCTCCAACGACCCATCTCAGTTTGCATACAAGTCAAACAGATCCACAGAAGATGCCATCGTTACTGCTCTCCATCCAGCCCTCACCCACCTGGACTCAAAGAACTCCTATGTGCAAATGCTGTTCTTGGACTTCAGTTCAGCATTCAATACAATCATTCCCCAGCACCTAATACAAAAACTCAGACACTTGGGACTCAAAACCTCTCTCTGTAACTGGGTGCTGGACTTTCTCACAAGGAGGCCACAGAATGTTCGGGTCGGCAGCAACAGCTTCCAGATCATTACACTGAGCTCAGGGGCCCCACAAGGGTGTGTGCTCAGCCTGCTGCTCTTCACTCTGCTGACCCATGACTGCGTACCAGCCTACAACACCAACCACATCATCAAGTTTCTCACTCTAGCTCCATCTCCTTACATTATAACGAACTGCATCAGCTACTGTTGTCACTGCTGCTGTCTTTTCTGTAAGGAAAGTAGTTATTGACTGTCCTAAAAGTCGACAAAAGTTGATAAATGATGTCATCACCTAATATGCATAATGGGCCATTTGCATGTAATTATAATGGACGCTGTAGCAGAGAAGAATGATGTTACGGGAGAGACAACAAGTGAGTAAAAACACCCAAAATATGTTTAGAACTACAATTTAACTTTCTTCTGTTGATTCTTGGTTTGTGGTGCCACGAGACGGCTTCTGTTGTGATGTGGCGCTGTATAAATAAAGCTGAATTGAATTGAATTGAATTGTTTGTTTTAATTTTGCCATTTAAATAGGCCATCACTAACTGACAGTGAAGAAACATTTGCATCCCACTCTGTAGAACAGGGCAGGTTTGGCGGGGGTTTGTGCATGCGCAGTTCATTTGCAATCTGAACCCGAGTGGTGTGGATCTCCTCTCCTCTCTGCTGCACAGTGTTGTGTTGCGAGATATACGATAGTTTTAGGGGCTATACGATATACGATCAGACTTTTTCAAATGGCCAAATATACGATAGTTTTGGTATTTCCATGCACACACACCCCCAAAAAATGTTTTGTTTTCCGTGAACACCCACACATCAGCAGAAGCTGAAGCTTGCTCTTAACCGATCAGCTCATACGTGGGCTGTCTGGCTCCTCCTCCCTGTCTGCCACTGCCAGTCATCACATCAGCAGCTCTCAGCTTGTGTTTCTTTGCTGTATGAGCACCGCAACAAACTTAAAAAGTGAGCAGGAGTTTGGACTCGGAGGGAAAAAAGAATATAGTCGGCAGCTCTGACACAGATGCTGGTAAGAAAACAAAGCAACCTGCCGGGGCGGCCACAGCGGCTTTATCGGCCTGCCTTGGCATTATACCGTTCCACGTACATTTAAGGGATGGCTTCAGCCTGTTGGTGGCAACAAATGTATTTATTTGGATAATGTAGTAAATGTGCTTGGTTTAAACAACCTACATTTTCAGTTACGTCTGCTCACTTCATTTAATAACATCCACTCAGGGTTTCTATTGCATTAACGTCAGAATTTAATAATAGCTACTCAATTTTATTTGATATTGTACTAAATATAATTTGTATTATCTGTTTGTTTTTAATAATATTTACTCAGTTTGTTAAGTATATTTAAAAGATATCCATAATTTTACATTTAATCAATATTTTTGAGTTTAAAAATGTTTCTCTGATAAAACTGAGTAGAGCCTTGCTAGAGTTTTTGCAGTGCAGGTGTGAACGTGTGTGTACTCACAGGTGGCCAAAATCAGAGCAGCACAGAGCAGCAGTGCCACGATGGGAGAACGAGCAGTGAGGGCAGGGGCGATGGAAGGAGTGGCCGTGGCCATGGAGGCGCCCTGCTGCTGAGAAGCTTCTGCATCCACAGCATTACATTTCTGACTGTAAACACAAAGACATTAAAACCACCATCAGGATGGCACTGACATGCTTTCTGCTGGGGTCAGAAAATAGGATTTAACACTTTTTAGAACAGAACAGAATAGAATTGAATAGACTAGAATAGAATACAATAGAATAGAAGAGATCTCTCTCATGATCTCTCCCACAATAAGCAAAATAATTCATAATGTGAAACACCTTTCAGACTCTAAGATTTCATGTGCAGAATTTCAGACACATCAGAAGCAACAGAAGACCAAAATGTTTTTATGCTCTATGATTTTCTCACAATAGAATTTTCCTTAACTAGCTGCTCGTTAGCCAGTGCGACCACCATAAAACCAATTGAAAGTCTCTACAGGACAGCTCTGAACATATGTGACAGGAAACCAGCAACACATCATCACTGGGCGATGTGGCACAGGTGTAGTGTGACCGACTACTGATCGGAGGGTCAGAGGTTTGATTCTCGCTGTCTGCAGTCTGCATGTTGAAGTGTCCTTGAGCAAGACACTGAACCCCCAGTTGCTTCTGGTGGCCAGGCTAGCGCCTGTGTGTGTATGGCAGCTCTGCCACCATCAGTGTGTGAATGTGTGGATAGCAGGAGCTTTAAAGCACTTTGGTCATCCAGAGATGAGAAGAAGCGCTATAGAAGTGAACGCCAGTTACCAGTGTGTTACACTTGATAAATATGAATTATTGACTTTCAACCATCTCATTCAATTCAAAGAAGCTTTGCTTGATTTATAAGTTTTTGAACTGTCTGGCCCCGCCCCCTTAAGTGAACTTATAAACAATGCAGGACACTCCATCTCAACCAGAGCTGTCTGTTCAGGTGGCTGTGACCTTGCTGGTAGGCGTACCACCTGTGGTCAGTGTGTTCTATCTGACAGAGGTGGTTCTGTAAGGAACAGCCTACCTCCCACGGTGACACACTGCTCCTCTTACATCTGCTCTACGGCTCATCTAAAGATTGGCTCATATCAAATCAAACCTGCACACATCAGTGATGTGGAAAATTTCCTGTGGTCACACATTTATACACAGGACATGGTGCAATAAAGCCTGGTTTTTACTTTCTGTTCATATTCGTTCTTTAGTGTAATGAATGTAGACAATGTAAAATAATATGTCATTGTTTTGTATGGTAAAATACCTTGGTGAAGGATGAGGCAAGATGACTGGACGAACACAGCTTTATCGAATGGGGTTGAACAGCGGTCACACAGCAGGCACCTGGCAGAGGGCACCAGTCTAAGAGGCCGCAATATGGATGCCCTCCGCGATATATAGGGCAGTGCAATGACGTGACAGGAAGTGCACATCACTACACCGCACTTCACAGTTATGTGCCGGAACACATCACATTCTTTCCCACCTTTAGAAAAATTCAAAACCATGCACACAATTGAAACCCTCCCCAAATTTGGGACCCAAATCACCAACTAACATAATAAAAAAAAATGGCCTAAAATGGCCTAACACATTCACACAACCTAAAATAGGGCTGACAGGTAGACTACCGTGCAGCCCACACAGCAGGGTGGATTATTCTGCCACCCAATAAACTAAAAAGAGGCCATACATAAACTAAAATTACACGCCGTGCTCTTAAACTAAACAAAATACACAAAATAATCCCATTTTCAGCATACATACATTAAAACACAAGAACTATAAACACACAGTTATTTACAGCACTGTTCCTTGGGCAGGAGGAGTAAAACTGGCATGGGGGGGGCAGGGCAGCCCCTCGGCAAGCACACCCCTAGAAGCAGCAGACCCCCGGGACAATGGCTGATCTTCCAGACAAAGGAGCCTTGTTTCTTCACCACTGACACCTGCTCTCGTCCAGCCCCCTCACATGAAGTCTCTTCCCGGACACGTTGAAACCGATTGGCTTGCCTCGCCGAGCCATCGGACAACCTGAAGTATGCTGCACCCAACTTAGCCACTATGCACAGACACGCATGATGTTTAGCTGCCTGTCATCTGGCCTATCTTCGCTGTGGACGTTCTTCACCCCGAACCCGAACCAAGTCCAAAATCCTCAGTGGGGCCTGGCTTGGCCTGAAGTGCTGGTGCTGAGCATGCGGTTCCTCCATGCTCATTGGTCTGGCCCCGACCTCTTCTAAAACCATTGTAGCATTCACCATCGTAGCTGCAGACCCTCCATCCCCCCTACGGCCAAGCTCCAGAGGCATCTGTGTCACTCAGAGGCATCTGTGTCATCGGTGTCACTCGTTAGCGCAGGCGCATCACTGCCACGCTAGGTACCCCCCTCTGCCATATCTCGAGTGCCGGCACTGAGACCCTCCTGCACCGAACCTGAGTGAGGCTGATCCTGCTTCAATGCCATGGTGTCCATTAGCTCTTTATCCCACACAACGTCCTCATCGACCACCGGAACCGGAGGGTTCCACTGGCCACAACCCGACCATTTGTTCCCAGCATCATCTTTTATGGTGAAACCCAGTCAGTAAAACAAATCACAGCCCATGATGTTATCGCCTTGAGCTGTCATGTGGAACATGGAGTAAACCATCACTGCAGACTTGTACTGAACCGTTAACTCCAAAATTCCAACCATGCACAGCCTGCCACCTCCATAACCATACAATGGTGTCGAGTCACCTCTTATCCTGTAGTGAGGGAAAAACTTCCACACCATGGCCCAATTCAGCAACGACCCCTCTGCCCCCGTATCAAGCAGCAGCGGCAGCTCCACGCGGTCCAATTCCACTGTGCAAAAAATGTACCCATTTTTGCTGGGGAACACCATATGGATAGTTGTCGAGGGCGGGCAGAGTTATTTCTTCTGTAGGCTCTCCGGCTCAGATACATGGCACACTCTAGCATAATGGTTCAAGCGTCCACATCTGCTACAACGTGCTCCCCTAGCCGGGCAGTCCTTAGCCTTATTGTGGTGCATTGCAGACCCACAACCCTCGCACAGGGGTTTTCCCAGGGCAGATTTTCAGCTTGCAGCGTTGGCTTCTGTAGTATCATCGTACAAGCTATCCTCGCTATCTGAGTCCGCAACATTTGCTGTGGCGGGAGGCTCCGGTGGTCGCTGTGATTGGCTCCAGGTTAGCTCTGAAACTAGCTTGTGTGCGGTCTCCAGCTGGAGAGCTAGTTCGACAGCTTCGACTAATGTGAAGTCACTGGGCACCGTGAGTAGCCTAGCCTGCAATGCGGCGCTGCATGTATGCTCTGTAAGCTGGTGATGTACCATTTCATCTTCCAACGGCCCAAAGCGACATTCGTTAGCTAGATGCCTCAAATCGGTGACAAACTGATGAATAGGCTCACCCACTCATTGATGTCTTTTTTTTTTAGTTTAGTTTAGTTTATTCACACATCACACATTATCAACAGCATGAATGAATTACAATATGAGTTATCAACAGCATGATTAGCAGTATCCTCAAGTCCTGTGCAGACCAGCTGTGTGGGATTGTGGAGCACATCTTCAACCTGAGCCTGAAGTTGGGGAGGGTATCACAGCTGTGGAAAACATCTTGTGTGGTACCTGTACCAAAGACTTCTCACCCCAAAGACCTGAACAGCTACAGACCATTGGCCCTGACATCTCACATAATGAAGACCCTGGAGAGACTGCTCCTTGCTCACCTCCGCCCCCTGGTGGGACCAGCGATGGATCCACTCCAGTTCGCCTACCAGCATGGCATTGGGGTGGAGGATGCAGTGATCTTCCTCCTTCACCGTTCTCTGTCCCACCTGGAGAAGCCCGGGAATGCGGTGAGGATCATGTTCTTTGACTTCTCCAGTGCTTTCAACACCATCCAACCGATGATCCTGAAGGACAAGCTGCTGTGTGCAGGGGTGGACCAGCACCTGTCATCATGGATCCTGGACTACCTCACTAACCGGCCATAGTTTGTGAGAACCCGGGACTGTGTGTCCGACATGATCATCGGTAGCACGGGGGCCCCCAGGGAACGGTTTTGGCTCCCTTCCTGTTCACCCTTTATACTGCGGACTTCTCACACAACACAACACACTGCCATCTACAGAAGTTCTCTGACGACTCTGCAATCGTTAGCCTCATCTCCAACGGAGATGAAGCTGAGTACAGAGGACTTGTCCAGGACTTCGTGGACTGGTGCCATTGGAACTGCCTCCAGATCAACGCAAGGAAAACTAAGGAGCTGGTGGTGGACTGCCACAGGCAAGGACAACCCCTCACAGCACCAGTAAATATACAGGGAATAGACATCGAGATGGTGACATCCTAGAAGTACCTGGGTGTTCATCTGAACAATAAACTAGACTGGTCACACAATACCGACACACTCTACAAGAAGGAACAGCACAGGCTGTTCCTACTGAGGAGACTCAGGTCTTTTGGTGTACAAGGGGTGCTCTTGAAGACATTCTACGACACGGTGGTGGCATCAGCCATCACTTTTGGAGTGGTCTGCTGGGGCAGTGGCATTACCGCAGTCGATAGGAAGAGACTGAACAAGAAAGCTAGCTCTGTCCTGGAGCAACGCCTTGACCCAGTGGAGGAGATAGGAGAGAGAAGGATGGTGGCTAAACTGTCACCTCTGCTGGAGTCCGGGTCCCACCCTATGCAGGACATACTGAACGCACTGAGGAGCTCATTTAGCAGCAGACTACATCATCCTAGATGTGTGACCGAGAGGTTTCGCAGGTCCTTCCTACCTACGGCTGTCAGACTGTATAACCTAAGCAGGGCTGCTCGCAGACATACCAAAAAAAATGTGACGACCTAGTAGTATTGAATGCAAAAGATGCAACAGACTTACACAAATGGTCCCCTCCAGTATACAACTAGGACAATATCAGTCGCTACAGAGGGTGACAATATGTATGGGTACATATTCATACTATGTAGGATAACTAAGTAGACGGTTATGCTGTTTATTCCATCTTGCTACAGTGCTCCGCACTGTGTGTTTATATATTTATATGTACATATGTATATTCGCTGTTCTTGTTTTTCTTGTCTTCTTGATTGTTGCTCTGAGTGTTGCTATCCCTGTGCTGTTGCAATCCTGGAATTTCCCCATTGTGGGACTAATAAAGGCTTATCTTATCTTATCTTATACAATAGGCTTTTTTTTTTTACATTGCTTTGGAGTGTGAATGGGTCATCCCAAAAAAGCTATTTAAAGCTTTTAGCAGGTATGTCGCTGCCGAAAATGAATCCTCCGGACAGCCACACTATCCAGGGTGTGAAAATGGTTGGCTAGAAGCTCCACAACATCTTCAAAAGAGTCTGAAGTGCCGAGTGTGCGCAGGACTCGCTGGCCCTCAATACCCAGGTTGTGAACAACTAGCGCACGTGCTCTTAGCTTGTCAAGCTTACCCAGGTCCAGCGCTGTGATGTACGTTTGGAAAGCCTCAAACCACATGGGCCAAGGCACTGGCGGCTCGCCAGGGAGTTCGAGAAAGGGGCGGAGTGATACACGCCTCCATGAGTTAATCCTCAATCGCCAAATGTAATGTATGGTAAAATACCTTGGGTGAAGGATGAGGCAAGATGACTGGATGAACACAGCTTTGCTGAACGGTGTTGAACAGCGGCTACACAGCAGGCACCTGGCAGAGGGCACCAGTCAAAGAGGCCGTGATATGGATGCCCTCCGCTATATATAGGGTGGTGCTGTAACGTGACAGGAAATGCACGTCACTGCACTTCACAATAATGTGCCGGAACACAGCATCACAGTCACTATAAACTTTTTTTGTGCTGTGTTAATGGGGTATGGACAGGGTCGTTGTTTAACTCTGACCCAATGTTTTCTCTTGTTTTATTCTGTTCTGTCTATATTGATGTGTTTGATTTCATTTGTCTTCATCTTTCTTCTTTTTTATGGGGAACATCACTTTAGGACAACCAATGGAAACTAGCCGCTGGCTACAATCTGGCCTGTTTACATTAATTAGTGATGTGCATGAACATGTCCTTTAAATACATGAAATTGAAAAAGTTAAAATTAAGAAGAATAAATGTTCTGTACATTGCCCTAAAAATTAGACCAAAAGGATAGAAAATAGCAAAAAAGATTTAAAAAAAATAAAGACACTGTCCAGTGGAAACAAATCCCTGATTAAAACAAATCTAAATTGTCTAAAATAGCATTTTATGCCCTGTTTTCTACAAAAAAAACCTTTCACTGTCTTACAGTTCCCCCCCTGCCCCCACCTTTCAAAAGCCAGAATTGGTGATGACTAGGCCCAACCACAAACCACAGTGGCTAGACTGACCCCCAGTTGGTCCTGGTGGGTCAGACCAGCGCCAGTGCATGGCAGCTCCGCCACCATCAGTGTGTGAATGTGTGAGTTAATGGGTAGATAGCAGGATCTGTAAAGCGCTTTATAAGTGAACGTCATTTACCATTTAGAGCTACATTATCAGAATAAATCCTGTGATAAAAAGACTTGAAGAACATGCCCAGTTGTCTGCACGGTGGCCCAGTATAAAGACTGAAACTGCATCTGAACTTAAAGGGCCTATGTCATGCTATTTTAAGCCTTTCAGAGTAAACTATATCCATGTATGTGATAGTATATTACCTTTGGTACACTGTAGAATCAATTTCTTATGAAATATGAGTTATTTTCGGGAGCTACTTTTCCAACCCGGAAGTAAGATGCCTCGATCTCTGAGGCTCCGCTTCTCCTTCTTGTGGCTGCCGCCCATTTCATGACGTAACCCCTGAGCCAGCTGCTGCAGCGTGTCGCTGGGTTCCGCCCACGAAAACAACATCTACAGTAAACTTTAGAAAAGATGGATGAGCATGTTGTGGAGCCTTTCACTCTTGACCCAGAGTCCGATTAGGAATTTGAGGTGCACGAGATACCACAGTGACCTTGAAGACGTTTACAGGAAGTTTCTGACTGGTAAATGAAAAGCTAAGATTATTAGAAAGCACTGTATACATTTTCATTGTTATGCAGATGACACACAATTATACCTGTCAATGAAGCCAGATGATAGTAATCAATGAGCCAAGTAAGAAGCCTGTCTTAAGGAAATCAAAGCTTGGACGACTTGTAATTTCCTGCTATTAAATTCAGATAAGACTGAATTCATTCTTGTTGGTCCAAAAAACCTTAGAAATACCTTTCCAAATCAAATCTTCAGTTTGGATGTGGTTACTCTCTCTTAATAGCTCTGTGAGGAACCTTGGAATTATTTTTGATCAAGATCTGTCCTTCAATTCACATATTAAAATTGTTTCTAAGACTGCCTTCCATCATTTGCGTAATATTGCCAAGATTAGGAGCATCTTGTCTCAGAGTGATGCTGAGAAACTGATCCACACTTTTGTTAGCTCAAGATTAGATTATTGTAATTCTTTATTATCAGGCTGTCCTAAAACATCTTTAAAAAGTCTTCAGCTGATCCAAAATGCTGCAGCAAGAGTTTTAACAGGTACTAGAAAGAGAGATCATATCTCTCCGGTTCTGGTCTCCCTTCATTGGCTTCCCATAGAGTTTAGAATTAAGTTTAAAATCCTTCTTCTTACTTACAAAGCTCTAAACAATCAGGCTCCTTTTTATTTAAAAGATCTGATACTACCGTATTATCCTAACAGAGCACTACGCTCCCAAAGTGCTGTATTATTTGTAATACCTAGAATCTCCAAAAGTACAATGGGAGGCAGAGCCTTCAGTTATCAAGCTCCTCTCCTGTGGAACCAGCTGCCAATCTGGATTCGGGAGTCAGACTCGATCTCTGTTTTTAAGAATAGGGCTAAAACCTTCCTTTTTGATATAGCCTACAATTAGGGAGGGATCATGTGTTTCTGAACCCTCCCTTAGTTATGCTACTAATAGGTTTAGTCAGCCGGGGGACGTCCAGTAATGCACTGGGCTTCACTCCTTTCCTCACTCTCAATGAAATATTTTTTTTTGCTGGTCATTAACATCTGTTTGTTCTCTCCCATAGATTGAGTCCCCATCGTGCTGTTTGCTCTCTACATGTCTGTTCTTTTCTTCTTCTCTGTCCCGTCACCCCCCAGCCAGTCGCAGCAGATTACTGCCCCTCCCTGAGCCTGGTTCTGCTGGAGGTTTCTTCCTGTTAAAAGGGAGTTTTTCCTCTCCACCGTCGCCAAGTGCTGTTCATAGGGGATCGCCTGATTGCTGGGGTCTTTCTGCAACTGTGGGGGTTCCCCCTACAGTTGATAGTGCTATGAGATGACTGTTGTTGTGAAATGGTGCTATATAAATAAAGTTGAATTGAATTGAATTAAGAGAAATGTCTTTCATAGTGTTGTATTTATTATAGAACTTTGTATAGTGATGCTGCTGTCCGTATTTGTAGGTGCTCATGTGGGAATTGCCAAACAATGCCCACTGAAGACGAGAACGTTTGCTGCCAGGAAATTCCAAAGGTAACTGTTGTTTATGTATTTGTCATATTCAATTCAATTCAGTTCAATTCAGCTTTATTTATATGGCACCATTTCACAACAACAGTCATCTCATAGCACTATCAACTGTAGGGGGGAACCCCCACAGTTGCAGAAAGACCCCAGCAATCAGGCGATCCCCTGTGAGCAAGCACTTGGCGACGGTGGAGAGGAAAAACTCCCTTTTAACAGGAAGAAACCTCCAGCAGAACCAGGCTCAGGGAGGGGCAGTCATCTGCTGCGACTGGCTGGGGGGTGAGGGGATAGAGAAGAAGAAAAGAACAGACATGTAGAGAGCAAACAGCACAATGGGGACTCAATCTATGGGAGAGAACAAACGGATGTTAATGACCAGCAAAAAAAAAAATATTTCATTGAAAGTGAAGAAAGGCGTGAGGCCCAGTGCATTATTGGAGGTCCCCCGGCTGACTAAACCTATTAGCAGCATAACTAAGGGAAGGTTCAGAAACACATGATCCCTCCCTAATTGTAGGCTATATCAAAAAGGTAGGTTTTAGCCCTATTCTTAAAAACAGAGATCGAGTCTGACTCCCGAATCCAGATTGGCAGCTGGTTCCACAGGAGAGGAGCTTGATAACTGAAGGCACTGCCTCCCATTGTACTTTTGAAGATTCTAGGTATTACAAGTAATCCTGCATTTTGGGAGCGTAGTGCTCTGTTAGGATAATACGGTAGTATCGGATCTTTTAAATAAAAAGGAGCCTGATTGTTTAGAGCTTTGTAAGTAAGAAGAAGGATTTTAAACTTAATTCTAAACTCTAAGGGAAGCCAATAAAGGGAGGCCAGAACCGGAGAGATATGATCTCTCATTCTAGTACCTGTTAAAACTCTTGCTGCAGCATTTCCCCATTGTGGGACTAATAAAGGCTTATCTTATCTTATCTTATCTTATCTTATTTTGGATCAGCTGAAGACTTTTTTAAAGATGTTTTAGGACAACCTGATAATAAAGAATTACAATAATCTAATCTTGAGCTAACAAAAGCGTGGATCAGTTTCTCAGCATCACTCTGAGACAAGATGCTCCTAATCTTGGCAATATTATGCAAATGATAGAAGGCAGTCTTAGAAACAAATTTAATATGTGAATTGAAAAACAGATCTTGATCAAAAACAATTCCAAGGTTCCTCACAGAGCTATTAAGAGAAAGAGTAACCGCATCGAAACTGAAAGTTTGATTTGGAAAGGTATTGCTAAGGTTTTTTGGACCAACAAGAATGACTTCAGTCTTATCAGAATTTAATAGCAGGAAATTACAAGTCATCCAAGCTTTGATTTCCTTAAGACAGGCTTCCAACTTGGCTAATTGATTACTATCATCTGGCTTCATTGACAGGTATAATTGTGTATCATCTGCATAACAATTAAAATGTATAAAGTGCTTTCTAATAATGTTGCCTAATGGAAGCATATATAAACTAAAAAGAGTAGGGCCTAGCACAAATCCCTGTGGAACTCCATGACTAAGCTTCAAGTTGAAAGAAAACTTAATATTGACATGAGCAAACTGGAACCTATAAGATAAATAAGATCTAAACCACTGCAACGAAGTTCCATTAAGTCCAACATAGTGTTCTAATCTGTCAGGTAGAATATTATGATCGATAGTATCAAAAGCTGCACTAAGGTCTAAAAGGACAAGTACAGAAACAAGTCCATTATCAGATGCCATGAGGAGGTCGTTAGTAACCTTCGCTAAGGCTGTTTCAGTACTATGATGGATTCTAAACCCAGATGGAAACTCTTCAAGTAAACCATTTCCCTGCAGGTGGTCAAATAATTGTGTAGCAACGACTCTTTCTAAGATTTTTGAAATGAAAGGGAGATTAGAGATTGGTCTATAGTTAGCTAAAGCTCCTGGATCTAGCGTTGGCTTTTTGAGTAAGGGTTTAATTACAGCTGTTTTAAAAGCCTGCGGTACATGGCCTAAAGTTAATGAAGAATTGATTATATGAAGAATAAAGCTACCAATAAGTGGGAAGACTTCTTTAAATAACCTGGTAGGAATAGGGTCTAAAAGACAAGCTGAAGGCTTGGATGAGGAAACTATTTTGTCTAACTCACAAAGGTCGATTGGAGTAAACTCATCCAAACAGATATCAGTTGAAGGAGTTGTAGTAGTTACTGTATTTAAGTTAATGGTGGGAAGAATCTGATTGATTTTATCTCTGATGGATGAAATTTTATTATTGAAAAAGTTCATAAAGTCCTGACTAGTAAGCTCTAAGGGAATGCTAGGATTGACAGAGTCCTGACTCTTTGTCAGCCTGGCTACAGGGCTGAAAAGAAACCTGGGATTATTCTTGTTCTCTTCTATTAATGCAGAGTAATAACTCGTTCTAGCTTTTCTAAGAGATTTTTTATAAATTAAAAGATGATTTCTCCAAGCTAAATAGATTTCATCTAAATTAGTAGAGCGCCATTTTCTTTCTAATTGACGAGTCTTCTGTTTTAAGCTACGAGTTTCTGTGTTGAACCAAGGAGTTAGAAATCTCTGATTAGACTTTTTCTTTTTTAAGGGGGCCACCAAGTCTAGAGTCTGATGCAGAGAAGCTGTAACACTATCCACCATGTTATCAATTACAGAAGGAGCAAGCTGTCTATAGCTTATTTCCGTTGTGTTGACACATGGCATAGAGGAAACAATCTGCATAAATTTGGTAACAACATCATATGAGAGGCATCTACTGTAGTAATATTTTTCTTTAGGAGCCAAATAGTCTGAAATAGTAAAATCAAAGGTTAACAGACAATGGTCTGACAGTACAGGGTTATGAGGAGACACTACAAGATTTTCTATTTCTATGCCATATGTCAGAACAAGGTCCAATGTATGGTGGAGGTAATGAGTAGAATTTCCTACTTTCTGAGAAAACCCCATCGAGTCTAATATTGAATTAAATGCCATATTAAGGCAGTCACTATCTACATCCACATGTATATTATAGTCCCCTACTATAATTATTCTGTCTGATTTCAGCACTAAATCAGCTAAGAAATCAACAAATTCGGATAAAAATTCTGAGTAGGTTGATGGAGGACGATAAACTACGGCAAATAAAATTGGGTTTAGCCTAAAATTGCTAAAGTGCCCAATACTGAGGACCAGGCCCTCAAAGGAATTATAACATGTTTTTTGCTTTACATTAACTAGTAATTTGGGATGGTAAATTGTTGCTACTCCTCCTCCACAACCAGAACTTCTGGGATTTTGACAGTTTAAATAACCAGAGGGAGTTGATTCATTTAAAGCAACATAATCCTCTTGTCCTAACCAAGTCTCTGTAAGGGAAATTAAATCAATCTGATGATCAATTAACAGATCATGGACTAACCGAGACTTGGGAGTTTGAGACCTAATATTTAACAAACCGCATTTAATTTTTAAATTATGAGGAGGAACAGAGGTCAGATCATTAAATTTAGAGGTTTCATGTTTTATTTGAGTTTTACCAACTTTTTCTTTAATCACTTTGGGATGCTTATATATTATATTTTTATTTACTTTGGAGGGAGCAGACAATGATTCTCTGATGGGGAAGACAGGGGCTAAGTTGAGGGGTGGCGGATGAAGAGGAGCTGCAGAGAGGCGTGTAAGACTGCGACTCTGCTTCCTGGTCCCAACTCTGAGTTGTCAAGGTTTTGGAAATTTGGATAAAAATGATGCCAGATTGTTAGATAAATGAGACGCACCATCCAAAGTGGGATGAATGCTGTCTCGTCTCATAAGACCAGGTTTTCCCCATAGCTAAGAGTTCAATACTAAAATGCATTTGCACATACTTATCCTCTATCTGGCGTATAAAAGTACTTATCAAGACAGCTGACTGCAACATGAGGCTACACAATTCAACTCTTTAGCCTCCTGTTATTATTTTAGCCTATAATATTATTCTTATGCAGTGTATGGTTAATCACGTTTAATATTATGATTTTAGCCTCTGCATTCTGGTCTATTTTGAAGTAGAATTGCTCAGAAAGCGATGTAACACTGATTCTAAGACTAGCATTGTATGCAAATAATGACAGCCCCTAGAATTATACTTTGAATTATTACTGTTGGTATTGTGATCTTATTTACAGTTTGATCATAATTTTGTAGTAAACAAGAACTAGACCATATCACACTAACAGGACTGTCTCCTTTACTTTTAGGTAATGAGGCGAATAAATCAGCTTCTGGAACCTCCTGCTTGCATTACAGCTCATCCAGGCTTTGAGATTAACCGTCTGAATTTGTTGTCACTGAGCAGATTAGGTGTGAGAGGAACTACTTCTTCACAGCATCAATGCTAAAGTGAAAGAGTTTTGCCGATCACCGCTCCGTTAGCTGCGTGGAGAAAGTAGGTGTGTGCGTTAGCCTGGGGGCGGTGCTGGCAGCACAGGCACTTCCTGGAGTGGGCGGCTCACCCACGTTCATACGTCTGAATGTGGGGACCCAGTCATTATCAGGGACAGGGCGGAGCAGCAGCTCAGAGAGCAGGGTTGAGGAGCAATACTCAGAGATGCGGGAATGGAGCAAAATACCACTTTGGGGGTGTTTTTGGTGAGGAATTAACATTATAACATGCTTAAAAGCTCAAAAAAGTCAATTTTGCAGGATACAGGCCCTTTAAAAGCAGTTTAATAATAAAAGCCATCTTAATATTGGTCAAGTTTTCAAAGTAGTTTATTAAAAAATTCTAACTAGCCTGGAAGCTAACGTCAGGCCAGAAGAGTCCTGATTGGCTCAACACCACCCACATGTCAGCACCACGAATAATTATGTCACGAAAAACGTTCAGTCTCAACTCGCCATTTTTTGCGGGGGGCGGGGCTTAAATGAAACATTACAGCAAATTTTAAATGAAACATTACAGCAAACAGCATTGAGGCCATGCTCATTAAGGCCCAACTTTGATGGGTGGGGCATGTTATCCAAATGGAGGAGTTTAGGATGCCAAGACGCCTGATGTATGGTGAGCTCCAGCTCGGCAAGAGAAACCGAGGCTGTCCAAAGCTGCGATACAAAGATACTGTGAAAGCAAACATCCAGTGGTGTCACGTCAAGCTGAAGGAACTGGAGGAGCGTGCTATGGACAGACCAGAATGGAGAGCCTTAATCCACAAAGCTGCTGCCAATTACGAAGAAGCACGACACCAGAAACTCACTGATGCCAGAGAAAAGCGACACAGAGTTGCATCAGCAGGGATCACAACAATGGACTTCCAATGCCCCCACTGTTCAAGACTCTGCACAACCAGGCTAGGACTGCAGAGCCACCTTCGCGTGCATCGATGAGCTGCAGAATGCAAACGTCATCATTGGATCCGATGGACAACCAACCCACAGCAAAAACACAGAGACATGAGACATTTGAGCAATTTTGCTCTTGATATGTCTTGTAAGTTATAAAAAACACGTTACAAACATGTTGACAAGAAAAAAAGGTCAATGTGTGACAAAGTGTCACTTTAAAGAAAAAAACTGTACTTATTGCACTCTAATTGTACGTGTGTATGTTTGTAGTTAACCAGCTACACACAACTTTAATGCCTTAGATTACTTTTGAATGTCATTTTAATTCAGTTAGATCGTTTTTCTGTCCATAAACTACAGAAATGAAGCTAATTTACTTTGACATGTAGAAATAATAGTAATTCATTGGAGACTAAATTAATGTCTTTAGATTTCCTTTTTAAATTAAAATTAAAAAAATCCTACATCAGTAAACACTTTTTTTTTAAAGAATTTTTATATTTTTATTGTATACAATTTTTAATGCACTTTGAAGAAAAAAGCTTTGGATTTTTTAAACTTCCTACAAAAAGGATTATTATAAAATATTCTACATATCTGACATCAGCATGGACAGCAGATATAAGAATAAATATATCAATAATATTAGAGCAGCTCTCTCTCTTTCTCTCGCTCTCTCGTCCCTCGCCTACCCGGCGGCCTTCAGTGGGGGACGGCCGGTCTCAAAGTGTTGGGGGTTTTTCTGGGTACGGAGGCTTTTGAACGAAAGAACTGGGAGGGTGTTAAGGACAAGGTGTGTGCTCGCATTTCTAAATGGAAATGGTTGCTACCACAGCTGTCATATAGGGGCAGGGTTCTGGTCGTGAATAATCTGGTTGCCTCGGCTCTCTGGCATAGGCTGGTGGCTTTGACACCGCCAAGGAGCCTTGTGGAGGAGATTCAGAAGACAATCGTGGACTTCTTTTGGTCTGGTCGCCACTGGGTCCGCGCGCCAGTTCTCTACCTGCCTGTGGCCGAGGGGGGACAGGGCCTGGTGGACATACATTCCAAGATCGCCTGCTTCAGGCTTCGAACTGCACAACGACTCCTTTACGGATGCGGACCCTGCTGGATGGACACTGCTAAGCTGCTTTTGAGGAGAGTTGGTCGCTTGGGCTATGATAAGCAGCTCTTCCTCGTGACGTCTGGGGAGGTGGACCTTACTGGACTATCTGCTTTTTACACGTCCGTTTTGCATGCATGGCGAGTCTTCAACGTGGCCCGCTTCCATGACGAGGCGCCGGGTATGTGGCTGTTCGAAGAACCACTGTTTTTCAATCGATTCATCGCAGCAGAGGTGCTGCAGTCTGCCAGTCTGCGGAGTTGTTTGCGGGAGGCACGCTGTACCAAGCTGGGTCATCTTATGAGGATGTCGACCACGTAGATGGATACACTGAGACGGAGTGCAAAAATTACATCTGTCAGACTGCTGCAAAGGGTGGTGGAGGACGTGTGCGTCGCCCTGCCGCAGCCGCTTCGAGCGTCTGCGACGAACCGCAGTCTTTCCAATCAATGGGATGACGACACTGCGTCCACCTTTCCTGCAATTTCCATAACTCCGGATGTGGGGGAGTGGCAGGGAGGAGAGGATCACCTACTGACCTTCAGGATTCCTCGCATGGGCAAGTTCCAGTTTGTCGGGACGAGGGCGGTGTATCACATCTGTGTGAAGGTTCTGAATCTGCGCTCTCTGATGGAAGTCACGGAGTCGAGGTGGGCGGGTTGTTTGGGGCCAGGGGTCTCCCCGAAAGGCAGCTGGCGGTGCATGTACAAGATACCTATTGAGAAACGCACAGCAGATCTCCAGTGGAGGATTGTGCATGGGGCAATAGCCACAAATAAATACAGGGCACACCTTGATCCGACTGGGGGGGGGGGATGTTTGTTTTGTTCCCAAGTTGAGACCCTCGACCATTTGTTTGTCCACTGTTTTCGTTTATCTGGAGTTTTTCACATTTTGCGCGAGTGGTTTCGGGCTTTGGGTGAACGATTCTCTTTTGGTCTGTTCATTTACGGTCCGAAGTACAAAGTGGCAAGGAAGGCTGCCCACACTTTGATGAACTTCCTATCTGGGACTGCTAAACTTGCCATCTGGCTGACGAGGAAAAATCGGGCTAGCAACGCTGGCAATGTGGATCCTGTGTCCGCTTTCAAGGTCTTGTTGACAGTCAGACTCCGGGTAGAGTTCTCTTACTATCAAATGGTAGACAATCTGGAGGCGTTCATCAATAGATGGGCTGTAGAGAATGTTTTGTGTTCAGTGGGTCAGGGGGATGAGTTATGTTTGCACTTTTGAGATGTGACACACTTGGACAACTGATATTGGTCTTTCTGCAATTTTGAAATGTGCAATAAAGCCTTTTTTTAAAAGTCAAAGTCTCTCTCTCTCTCTCTCTCTCTCTCTCTCTCTCTCTCTCTCTCTCTCTCTCTCTCTCTCTCTCCTTCAATATGGAGAAGTCTACTGCGAAAACGAAGTTGATGGCTTGCTTGACACTCCCAGATGGTCGGCTGACTACGAACCCATCCGAGATGCGGCGCCATGCAGTGGACTACTACGGGGCCCTGTTTGCTGCGGGAACGTGTTGCAAAGAATCTCAAACTCAGCTCTTCGAAGGCCTTCCGGTGCTCGGCCAGGACGACAGGGCCGCTCTGGAATGTGCCCTGACTTTGGATGAGTTGACTGTGGCTGTAAATCAGATGGCTCTGGGACGCACACCTGGACTTGATGGCCTTTCTTCAGAATTTTTTAAGCATTTTTGGAATATTATTGGATCAGACTTCTATGACGTTCTGACTGCCTGTTACAGAAAGGGAACATTACCTGTCTCCTGCCGCCGTGCAGTACTATCTCTGTTGCCTAAGCAGGGGGACTTGGCCCTGCTGAAAAACTGGAGGCCCGTGGCTCTTCTTTGCACGGACTACAAGGTGCTTTCTAAAGCCCTGGCAAACAGACTGAACACTGTCTTGGGTTTGATCGTAGATAAGGATCAAACATATTGTATTCCTGACCGAAACATTATGGACGATGTTTTCCTCATAGGTGACGTTCTCCAGCTCAGTCAATGTCATGACTTACAGTTGGGGATTGTGTCTTTGGACCAGGAAAAGGCTTTTGATAGGGTTGACCATTCCTATTTGTTTTCCACCCTGAGGGGGTTTGGTTTTGGCAATATGTTTTTGAGGTGGGTCAATCTGCTATATACTGGAGCTGAGTGTTTGGTAAAGATGGGGGCAGGCCTGAGTCGGCCAATCCCTGTACACCGGGGAATACGCCAGGGGTGTCCACTCTCGGGTCAGCTGTACAGCTTGGCTATTGAGCCCTTGCGCACTCGGCTGGGTGGTCTGGTTCTGCCGGGGCCATCAAGCTGTTGCTGCCCGATTGTCTTGTCTGCTTATGCGGATGACGTCAACGTTTTCATCACCTCCCACGGGGATGTGCAGCGTCTGGTGGACACTTTGTCAGTTTATGAAAGGGCATCTTCTGCATGGGTGAATTGGGCCAAGAGTGAGGGTCTATTGGTGGGCCACTGGTCGCGTCAAGGCGTCCCTCGCCTGCCCGGCGGTCTTCAGTGGGGGACGGCCGGTCTCAAAGTGTTGGGGGTTTTTCTGGGTTCGGAGGCTTTTGAACAAAAGAACTGGGAGGGTGTTAAGGACAAGGTGTGTGCTTGCTTTTCTAAATGGAAATGGTTGCTACCACAGCTGTCATACAGGGGCAGGGTTCTGGTCGCAAATAATCTGGTCGCCTCGGCTCTTTGGCATAGGCTGGTGGCTTTGACACCGCCCGGGAGCCTCGTGGAGGAGATTCAGAAGATCATCGTGAACTTCTTTTGGTCTGGTCGCCACTGGGTCCGTGCGCCTGTTCTCTACCTGCCTGTGGCCGAGGGGGGACAGGACCTGGTGGACATACATTCCAAGATTGCCTGCTTCAGGCTTCGAACTGCACAATGCCTCCTTTACGGATGCAGACCCTGCTGGATGGACACTGCTAAACTGCTCCTGAGGAGAGTTGGTCGCTTGGGCTATGATAAGCAGCTCTTCCTCGTGACATCTGGGGAGGTGGACCTTACTGGACTATCTGCTTTTTACACGTCCGTCTTGCATGCATGGCGAGTCTTCAACGTAGGCCGCATCCGTGACGAGACACCGGGCATGTGGCTGTTCGAGGAACCACTGTTTTTCAATCGACTCATCGACGCTGAGGTGCTGCAGTCTGTCAGTCTGCAGACTTGCTTGCGGGAAGCATGCTGTACCAAGCTTGGTCATCTAATAAAGATGTCGACCACATCAATGGATAAGCTGAGGCGGAGTGCCAACATTACAACAACTGCTGCAAAGGGTGGTGGGGGACGTGTGCGCCACCCTGCCACAACCGCTTCGAGCGTTTGCGACAAACCGCACTCTTTCCAATCAATGGGATGACGACACTATGTCCACCTTTCCTGCAATTTCCATAACTCCAGCTGTGGGGGAGTGGCAGGGAGGAGAGGATCACCTGCTGACCTTCAGAAATCCTCGCCTGGGCAAGTTCCAGTTTGTCGGGACAAGGGCGGTGTATCACATCTGTGTGAAGGTTCTGAATCTGCGCTCTCTGAAGGATGTCACGGAGTCGAGGTGGGCGGGTTTTTTGGGGCCAGAGGTCTCCCCGAAAGGCAGCTGGCAGTGCATGTACAAGATACCTATTGAGAAACGGACGGCAGATCTCCAGTGGAGGATTGTGCATGGGGCAATAGCTACGAATAAATACAGAGCACACCTCGATCCGACTGTGGGGGGGGGGAATGTTTGTTTTGTTCCCAAGTTGAGACCCTCGACCATTTGTTTGTCCAATGTTTTCGTTTATCTGGACTTTTTGATATTTTGCGCGAGTGGTTTCAGGCTTTGGGTGAGCGTTTCTCTTTTGGTCCGTTCATTTACGGTTCAAAGTATAAAGTGGCAAGGAAGGCTGCCCACACTTTGATGAACTTCCTATCTGGTACTGCTAAACTTGCCATCTGGCTGACGAGGAAAAATTGGGCTAGCAACGCTGGCAGTGTGATCCTGTATCTGCTTTCAAGGCCTTGTTGAAAGTCAGACTCCAGGTGGAGTTCTCTTGCTATCAAATGGTGGACAATTTAGAGGCATTCATCAATAGGTGGACTGTAGGGAACGTTTTGTGTTCTGTGGGTCAGGGGGATGAGTTATGTTTGCACTTTTGAGATGTGACACACTTGGGCCAGTGATATTGGTCTTTTTGCATTTTTGGAATGTACAATAAAGCCTTTTTTAAAAGTCAAAGTCTCTCTCTCTCTCTCTCTCAATAAAGCCTTTTTTAAAAGTCAAAAGTCTCTCTCTCTCTCTCTCTCTCTCTCTCTCTATATATATATATATATATATATACATATATATATACATATACTATATATATACAGTATATATATATATATATATATATATATATATATATATATATATATATATATACTGTATATATATATATATATATATATGTACAGTGGGGAAAACAAGTAGTCAGCCACCAATTGTGCAAGTTCTCCCACTTAAAAGATGAGAGAGGTCTCCAATTTTCATCATAGGTATATCTCAACTATGAGAGACAAAATGAGAAAAAAAAAATCCAGAAAATCACATTGAAGGATTTTTAATGAATTAATTGGTAAATTCCTCGGTAAAATAAGTATTTGGTCAATAACAAAAGTTCATCTCAGTACTTTGTTATATACCCTTTGTTGGCAATGACAGAGGTCAAACGTTTTCTGTAAGTCTTCACAAGGTTTTCACACACTGTTGCTGTTACCTGATCATTGTCATGCTGAAAGACCCAGCCACATTTCATTTTCAATGCCCTTGCTGATGGAAGGAGGTTTTCACTCAAAATCTCACGATACATGGCCCCATTCATTCTTTCCTTTACACGGATCAGTCGTCCTGGTCCCTTTGCAGAAAAACAGCCCCAGAGTATAATGTTTCCACCCCCATGCTTCACAGTAGGTATGGTGTTCTTTCTCCTCCAAACACGACAAGTTGAGTTTTTACCAAAAAGTTCTATTTTGGTTTCATCTGACCATATGACATTCTCCCAATCCTCTTCTGGATCATCCAAATGCTCTCTAGCAAACTTCAGACGGGCCTGGACATGTACTGGCTTAAGCAGGGGGACACGTCTGGCACTGCAGGATTTGAGTCCCTGGCGGCGTAGTGTGTTACTGATTTAGCCTTTGTTACTTTGGTCCCAGCTCTCTGCAGGTCATTCACTAGGTCCCCCCGTGTGGTTCTGGGATTTTTGCTCACTGTTCTTGTGATCATTTTGACCTCACGGAGTGAGATCTTGCGTGGAGCCCCAGATCAAGGGAGATTATCAGTGGTCTTGTATGTCTTCCATTTTCTAATAATTGCTCCCACAGTTGATTTCTTCACACCAAGCTGCTTACCTATTGCAGATTCAGTCTTCCCAGCCTGGTGCAGGTCTACAATTTCGTTTCTGGTGTCCTTTTACAGCTCTTTGGTCTTGGCCATAGTGAAGTTTGGAGTTTGACTGTTTGAGGTTGTGGACAGGTGTCTTTTATACTGATAACGAGTTCAAACAGGTGCCATTAATACAGGTAACGAGTGGAGGACAGAGGAGCCTCTTAAAGAAGAAGTTACAGGTCTGTGAGAGCCAGAAATCTTGCTTGTTTGTAGGTGACCAAATACTTATTTTACTGAGGAATTTACCAATTAATTCATTAAAAATCCTTCAATGTGATTTTCTGGATTTTTTTTTTCTCATTTTGTCTCTCATAGTTGAGGTATACCTACGATGGAAATTGGAGACCTCTCTCATCTTTTAAGTGGGAGAACTTGCACAATTGGTGGCTGACTAAATACTTTTTTGCCCCACTGTACGTGCCTGTATTTCAGTTTTTCTTGTCTCCTCTGTATTTTGAGAGATGGTCTTTTGCTTTTCTTGTTCTCCTGGCCTGTTACTGTACATGCATTAGACTGTATACTTGGTGTGCTGCACTGCTTGTAGCGGGCTGATTTTTTTTTTCCCTCCTGGTATTGTTTTGGGTGCAGAGTGGATGTACCTGTATTTTAGTTCTCATATATTCTACCTTGCACTGATTGTTGTAGCCTGTCATTATTTTTCCATGTTTGGGCCTCATCATTTTGATTGTCATTGTTGCCCTCCTTAGTGTATGTGTGTGTTTTTTTGTTTTTTTTTTCTCCTCATCTCCTTGATACAGTGTTTTGTTGGTTCTTGCCCTCCTGGCCTGTTTCCCCCTCCACCCTCCCTGGGGTGGCCCGGTGGCCTTCTGGGGGGGGGGGGGGGGGCTTGGATGTTACCTTTGTGCCTGGAATGTGCCTTGTGAATGGGGGGGGGGGGGTACTGTTATGGCCTGGGCACTGATTCTGTCCACGCTTGGGTTGTCCAGTATTTTCCCCGTTCTTATCTGTTTTTTCCTTATGGTCATCCAGGGCTCTTTTTGTGACAGCGTCACGGCGGGACTGGTTCCAAGGTTGTCATAGCCAGGAGCGGCACTGGGGTTAAGCTCCCAGTGCTCATAAAATGCTCCTTATGGCGTGCGTCTCGAAAAGCCTCTGACAACTAAGTCCAACTCCTAGCCTGCCCGTGTGGTTTAGTCTCTAAGCCCGGCGGAACTGCTTTTACTAATAGGAGAAGGGGCGAGGGCGGATCTCTGGCGCCTTAAAACCAGATGCTTCGGGTAGATGGTGGCTCGTCAACCTGGGAAGGTAGCCCATCTAGGGGAAGGTAAACCCTGATTTCAAACCTCCGCTGCCTTGCGGCACACCCAGTCACGGGAAAGGCTTCGGGAGTCAACCCTGAGGAAAAATCCGGAGTCGGAGCCCCTAAGGCAGTTCTCTGTTGTGCTCAACATTGTTCTGGCAGCTCCTGCAACGGCGCTGGTGCCAAACTATAGCAGCCCTGCTGTTCCTTTGGATTCATCAGTGACGTGGAGAGGGGGGACATGCTGCATGGGTAACATCTTGTCCTCCATATCTTTCTGCCCAGGCTTGAATCCTACCAACGCCCAAGGCTGGAAGGTAGAACACCGGTGCGCATCGGCCTGTTCAGCCACAGGCGGTGCTGTTCCAGCAGAGTAGATGTTTAGGATTCTCTTCCATGGTCATCATAGACCGACGGAGGCCGACGACGGCGGGACTTCCGGCTGTCAGAGCCGAGCTGCGCCGTGACAGCTGATCAACATTCCAGTGATTAGTTCCTCATTGTCTGATTAGTCCTTAGCCCTATTAAAGGGAATAGCTGAGGTTACTCCTGGCTGCGACCTCACACAACGTTGGTTCCGTACAACGTTCGGCTGGAGTCCCTAACCCCGGCTCCAGTCACCCTCTCGTTCCTTCCTGTTCTCAGTAAGTTTACTCCTTAGCCTGAGTGTTTTGTTACTGTGCCTTAGCTGTAATTCTTGTATATGTTTTTGCCCCACATGGCTTATTATTTTGTCACTTTTCTCTTGTGTTAATAAAATATGCAAACTCATCGGCTACCTATGGCGTCTCATTGATTGTCTGCGAGGGCCACCTATGACAGATTTGCTGAAAGGATATTGGCAGGTGCCCTTGACAGCTCAGGCACGGGAGATATCTGCCTTTGTGACACCCTTTGGTCTGTTTGAATATACGGTGATGAGTTTTGGTCTCCACAGTGCTCCAGCAACATTCCAGCACCTCATGAACCTTGTGACATCAGGTCTTGATGGTTGTTCCGTGGATCTGGATGATGTTGTTGTTTTCAGTGACAATTGGGAAGAACATGTTCAATGTGTCAGGGCCTTGTTCCAGCGCTTGACTGAAGCGGGTTTGAAGGTGAACTTGGCAAAATGTGAGTTTGTAAGGGCAATGGTTACATACCTGGGTCGAGTAGTTGGACAAGGACATATTCGTCCAGTGTAGGCCAAGGTTCAAGCAGTGTTGCAATATCCAGTACCAACTACACAGAAAGAGCTGATGCGGTTTTTGGGTCTGGTAGGTTATTACAGAGATTTTTGTGAGAATCTGTCTTCTGTGGTTGCTCCCTTGACTGATTTGTTGAAGGGGAAGGCTAAGTTGGTGTGGTCGGCTGCATGTCAAGAGGCATTTCAAAATGTAAAGTCTTTGTTGAGTGTGGCTCCAGTTCTTGCTGCACCTCGGTTGGACAAAGTGTTCAAATTGGAGGTGGATACTAGTCATGCGGGGGCTGGTGCAGTGTTGCTTCAGTAAGCGTATGAGGTTGACAGGGCGGTATGTTTCTTCTCTCAGAAGTTTAATTCATATCAATGTAACTATTCTGTCATCCATCCATCCATCCATCTTCTACCGCTTTTCCGGAGGTCCGGGTCGCGGAGGCAGCAGTTCAAGCAGAGAAGCCCAGACTTCCCTCTCCCCAGCCACCTGCTCCAGCTCTTCAGAGGGGATACCAAGGCGTTCCCAGACTAGCTGGGAGACATAGTCTCTCCACCGAGTCCTGGGTCTGCCCCGGGGTCTCCTCCCAGTGGGACGTGCCTGAAACACCTCAAGTGGGAGACGTCCAGGAGGCATCCTAATCAGATGCCCATACCACCTCAACTGACTCCTTTCAATGTGGAGGAGCAGCGGTTCTACTCTGAGCCTCTCCCGGATGACTGAGCTCCTCACCCTATCTCTGAGGGTGAGTCCAGCAATCCTACGGAGAAAGCTCATTTCAGCCGCTTGTATCCGCGATCTCGTTCTTTCGGTCATTACCCAAAGCTCGTGACCATAGGTGAGAGTAGGAACGTAGATTGACTGGTAAATCGACAGCTTTGCCTTAGAACTAAGCTCCCTCTTCACCACAACAGACCGGTACAACGTCCGCATCACTGCAGATGCTGCTCCAATCCGTCTGTCGATCTCTCGCTCCATTTTCCCCTCACTCGTGAACAAGACCCCAAGATACTTAAACTCCTCCACTTGGGGCAGGAGCCTGTCCCCAACCCGGAGAGGACAATCCACCTTTTTCCGGCTGAGGACCATGGACTCGGACTTGGAGGTGCTGATTCTCATCCCAGCCGCTTCACACTCAGCGGCAAACCGTCCCAGCAAGAGCTGTAGGTCATTGCTGGATGAAGCCAACAGGATACAAACTGGCTTTGGTACTATTCAAAGCCAGTACTTTGGTACTATTCTGTCATTGAGAAGGAAATGTTGGCCTTGGTGTGGGCACTTCAGCATTTTGAAGTATATGTTGGTTCTGGGGGTAACCCTTTGAATGGATACACTGACCACAGCCCCTTAACATTTCTTTGCTCTCTATGCAGTCCTAATCATCGGTTGTTGAGATGGGCCCTGTTCCTGCAGTCCTATACGTTGGACATTAGACATATTAAGGGTAAAAATAATATATTGGTAGATGCGCTGTCTCATGTGCCAATTGGATAGATTGGAATTTTTAGCTGTTTTTGGTTTACCTTATGGTGGAGTTATTTGTTACAGTGATCCCTTTGGGAACACAGTCTTGGGGGAGGGGGAGGTGTTACGGCCCCTTGGGTCCTATAGGGGGTGCTGTGCTGTAGTTTGATGCTGGTGAGTGACTGCCAAGTGGGTTCACCTGTAGCGCCCAGGTGACCCAGGGCATTTAAGCCTGGTGGTGAACTCAGCAGGGAGGCTGTTCCACTTGGGTTGCTCCATTCCGTCACTGGGGGTTGGAGGCCAGGCCTCGCACCTCTTTACTGCTCTAACCTATGTTTGTGCTTTTTCCCTTACAGGCAATCCTCCGTCCTGGCTTGGCTTGGTCCCCTTGGTTATGTTTGGTTAAGTTAATTAGGTTTTGCATTGCTCAACACTACATCATATTCTACACTCACTCACACTCTACACTACTGATGTTACTGATGAAACACATATTGTAAATACTTCAGCTATGCCTTTTTTTTCTTAATTTGGTCTAATTTGGTTTTATTTGGTTTAATAAAGTTGTAGCACTGCCACATATGCTATTGCATCGACCTGTATGGATAAAATGTTAAATGCATAAATGGTGTACCTAGTTATCATAAATGATGAGGTGCAGTCTTTAAAAACTCCATTCATTGTTTGTCCCCTTTTCCTAGCTAAGTTTCACAATCTGGTTGCATTTATTTATCTTGGGAAAAAAAAGAAGCATCAGTGGGTCATGGGATGGGCAATCAGCTGATTTCCAGCAGCTGGTGGCAGGATAAAAAGAAGGCGGAAGACGCGGGCAAGGAGAGAGGAGAGACAGGAGGAGAGAAAGGCATTTTCCCAGACGACTGTAGGAGCCAGAGGAGTTGCCTGACCACAGGGAGGCTAGGGGAGACCTGCGGGAGTCAGCTTATCCACTCCAGTGAACGTGGAGTTGGCTTTGCACAGAAAGCAGGACGCTGGGAGTAGCAGGAACCCACGGCGCACCCGGACTGAGGGGTGATGGGGCTGCAGGCTGGTGAGAGCGTTCCTATTTTTTTCTTTTCTCATTTACGAACTGGACTTTGCCTGAGCTCAGGGGTTATCTTTTGTGGTGACTGAAAAACAGTGATGTCCCGTTATTTATTTTTTTTGGGGGGGAGGGGGGTATTTGGACTCTTTTCTTTTTCTTTTTTGGTGTTGGTGAAGATTGGGACATTCAATTCAATTCAATTCAATTTCAATTCAATTCAACTTTATTTATATAGCGCCATTTCACAACAACAGTCATCTCATAGCACTATCAACTGTAGGGGGGACCCCCACAGTTGCAGAAAGACCCCAGCAATCAGGTGATCCCCTGTGAGCAAGCACTTGGCGACGGTGGAGAGGAAAAACTCCCTTTTAACAGGAAGAAACCTCCAGCAGAACCAGGCTCAGGGAGGGGCAGTCATCTGCTGCGACTGGCTGGGGGGTGAGGGGACAGAGAAGATGAAAAGAACAGACATGTAGAGAGCAAACAGCACGATGGGGACTCAATCTATGGGAGAGAACAAACAAATGTTAATGACCAGCAAAAAAAAATATTTCATAGAGAGTGAGGAAAGGAGTGAGGCCCAGTGCATTACTGGAGGTCCCCTGACTAAACCTATTAGCAGCATAACTAAGGGAGGGTTCAGAAACACATGATCCCTCCCTAATTGTAGGCTATATCAAAAAGGTAGGTTTTAACCCTAATCTTAAAAACAGAGATCGAGTCTGATTCCCGAATCCAGATTGGCAGCTGATTCCACAGGAGAGGAGCTTGATAACTGAAGGCTCTGCCTCCCATTGTACTTTTGGAGATTCTAGGTATTACAAGTAGTCCTGCATTTTGGGAGCGTAGTGCTCTGTTAGGATGATACGGTAGTATCAGATCTTTTAAATAAAAAGGAGCCTGATTGTTTAGAGCTTTGTAAGTAAGAAGAAGGATTTTAAACTTAATTCTAAACTCTATGGGAAGCCAATGAAGGGAGGCCAGAACCGGAGAGATATGATCTCTCTTTCTAGTACCTGTTAAAACTCTTGCTGCAGCATTTTGGATCAGCTGAAGACTTTTTAAAGATGTTTTAGGACAACCTGATAATAAAGAATTACAATAATCTAATCTCGAGCTAACAAAAGCTTGGATCAGTTTCTCAGCATCACTCTGAGACAAGATGCTCCTAATCTTGGCAATATTACGCAAATGATAGAAGGCAGTCTTAAAAACAAATTTAATATGTGAATTGAAGGACAAATCCTGATCAAAAATTGCCATGGATGGTTTAGCACCGGTATTTCTGTTATAAAAAAGGACTGAATATCATATAGGAAACTTGGGTTTGGTTTAAAACAGTTTGGGGTGTGGATAATTTGTAAGCAAATTATTTGATGTGTAATTCATGACAGACTGCTATGATGATGATGATGATGATGATGATCATTGGTTCACCTGGAGTTTCAATAACAACCCACTAAAAATCATATTGGCTTGTCTATAGTGAAATCATTTCAAACCCGTTTTTTTGGTAATAGTCCCTATTTAATAGCGGAGTGTTGCAAAGTTAAGTTTAATTCCAACTCCACTTGGTGCGTCCTTTTGTTTGTTGTGGCCCTTCAGCCAGATCAAAACACCCCTTACATTATAACTAATTCCACAACCTCCTGTTCTCACTCGAGCTCCACCCCCTAACTATATAACTAACCTCCCCCTCCTGTTCTCACTCTAGCTCCACCCCTTTAATTTATAACTAACTCCACCACTAATGTTGCAACTCTAGCTCCACCCGGTTACATTATTACTAATGCCACCACCTCCTTTTCTCACTCGAGCTCCACCCCTTTACGTTATAAATACCTCCAACACCTCGTGTTCTCACTCTAGCTCCACTTCCTTAAACTATAACTAATTCTTCCACTCATATTCTCATTCTAGTGCCACCCCTTTTCATTATAGCTAACGCCACCACTTATGTTGCAACTCTAGTTCCACACACTTACATTGTAACTAACTGCCCCATCATGTTCTCACTCGAGCTCCACCCCCTTACATTATAAATAAGTCCAACACCTCCTGTTCTAAATTTAACTTCCCACAATCCTGTTTCCACTCACAGCTGTTTCTGCAGGTATTGTGAGCGTGACTCGCAGCCTTTTTTCTGACTCTCAGCCGCCATCATCTGACTCTCTGCCGCCGCCTTCAAGCTGAAACAGGAAGCGGTTTGATGGCCAGCTTCAGTCAGGTTCAGCTGCAGCACCTCCTTCTGGTCTGAGGACAGAAGACGAGAAAAACATTTATGGTCAGTATTAGCACACCATAACGGATTAAAAACACAGACGATCAGTACAGGCCTTATCCAATCAAGAGCAGCTCCTCATTAGCAGGCTGTAGATTGGCTAGCATAGCTTTCAATCATTTATCAGTACTTTCTGGACTCTCATTGGTTATAGAATAAAATAAAATATTCTTATCATCATTGATGGTGTTTGTGGGATGAATTTACCACAGAAGAAGAAAATGCAATTGAAATCATGAACTAAATGACTGACAGAGCCTAAGCCCTCCGCCCAACCACCTCCACATCATGTGACCTAACTTCAGAAAAGCGTCTGTATTGCAGCCAGTGATCAAAGAGAAAAATTATTTTGAACCCTGAAAAAAACTGATGAGCTACACATACAGTGGTGTGAAAAAGTGCTTGCCCCCTTTCTGATTTCTCATTTTTTGTATGTTTGTCACACTTAAATGCTTCAGATTGTCACATGTCTGTCTGTCCTCAGCGCTCAGACTCCCTTTGTAGTTTTCAGTGTTTTTCTGTTAGTTCTGCTATGTTGTTTGGGTTATTCAAGCCCCTTTCCTCCATTCCAGACACAGCCCACCTCTCACAGCCTGTTTCCATCTCAGCTGTGAGTGACTGATTAGAATTAGGTCACTGGCTGCATCTGCTGCTCGTTACTCCACATTTCACCTCTGTATATTTAAGCTCCGCATTTTCACTGTTTCATTGCTGCACAATTAGTTTTCTTCTGTGATTGTCTGCTTAGAATCTTATCTGTGATTATCTCCAGATCTCCTCTGCATCCGCTGGGCAAAGTCGGCCCAGGGACGCCACTTGTGAGTGTTCTCGTTATTTCATATTTTGTATTCTGCACAAATTTTTGGACTTTGTTCTTTCTTTTATTAAAATGTCACCAGTGTATCCAGCACCTGTCTCCCTGCCCCGTAGGGCCTAATACATGACACAGATCATCAAACAAATTTAAATATTACACAAAGATAACACAAGTAAACATAAAATGCAGTTTTTAAATGAAGGTGTTTATTATTAAGGGGGAAAAAATCCAAACATTCATGGCCCTGTATGAAAAAATGATTGCCCCCAAAACCAAATAACTGGTTGGGCCACCCTTAGCAGCCACAACTGGCAATAAGTCTTTTACAGCACTGTGGAGGAATTTTGGCCCATTCATCTTTGCAGAATTGTTGTAATTCAGCCACACTGGAGGGTTTTCGAGCGTGAACCACCTTTTGAAGGTCATGCCAAAGCATCCCAATTAGATTCCAGTCAGGACGTTGACTAGTTCACTCCAAAGTCTTCATTTTGTTTTTCTGAAGCCATTCAGAGGTGGACTTGCTGGTGTGTTTTGGATCACTGTCCTGCTGCAGAACCCAAGTGCGCTTCAGCTTGAGGTCACAAACAGATGGCCGGACATTCTCCATCCATCCATCCATCCATCCATCTTCTACCGCTTTTCCGGAGGTCCTGGTCACGGAGGCAGCAGTTCAAGCAGAGAAGCCCAGACTTCCCTCTCCCCAGCCACCTGCTCCAGCTCTTCAGAGAGGATACCAAAGCGTTCCCAGACCAGCTGGGAGACATAGTCTGTCCACCGAGTCCTGGGTCTGCCCCGGGGTCTCCTCCCAGTGGGACGTGCCCAAAACACTTCAAGTGGGTGGCGTCCAGGAGGCATCCTAATCAGATGCCCATACCACCTCAACTGACTCCTTTCAATGTGGAGGAGCAGCGGTTCTACTCTGAGCCTCTCCCGGATGACTGAGCCCTCACCTTATCTCTGAGGGTGAGTCCAGCAATCCTACGGAGAAAGCTCATTTCAGCCACTTGTATCCGCAATCTCGTTCTTTCGGTCATTACCCAAAACTCGTGACCGTAGGTGAGAGTAGGAACGTAGATTGACTGGTAAATCGACAGCTTTGCCTTAGAACTCAGCTCCGTCTTCACCACAACAGACCGGTACAACATCCGCATCACTGCAGATGCTGCTCCAATCCGTCTGTCAATCTCTCGCTCCATTCTCCCCTCACTCGTGAATAAGACCCCAAGATACTTAAACTCCTCCACTTGGGACAGGAGCCTGTCCCCAACCCGGAGAGGACAATCCACCTTTTTCCGGCTGAGGACCATGGACTCGGACTTGGAGGTGCTGATTCTTATCCCAGCCGCTTCACACTCAGCGGCAAATCATCCCAGTAAGAACTGTAGGTCATTGCTGGATGAAGCCAGCAGGACAACATCATCTGCAAACAAGAGAGATGAGATCCTGTGGTCACCAAGCATGACGCCCTCCATTCCCTGGCTGCACCTAGAAATCCTGTCCATAAAAATTATGAACAGGATGGGTGACAGAGGGCAGCCCTGGCGGAGTCCAACTCTCACTGGGAATGAGTCCGACCGAGTGTTGGCAATATGAACCAAACTCTCACAACGGTCATACAGAGACCAAATAGCTTGTAACAACAAGCCCGATACCCCATACTCCCGAAGCACCCCCCACAAAAAACCTCGAGGGACGTGGTCAAATGCTTTCTCCAAGTCCACAAAACACATGTAAACTGGTTGGGCAAACTCCCACAAACCCTTGAGAATTCTCGAGGGTAAAGAGCTGCTCCGATGTGCCACGGCCAGGACGAAAACCACATTGCTCCTCCTGAATCTGAGGTTCGACCAACGGCCAGACTTTCCTCTCCAGTACCTTGGCATAGACCTTCCCAGGGAGGCTGAGGAGTGTGATCTCTCTAAAGTTGGAGCACACCCTCCGGTTCCCTTTTTTGAAGAAAGGAACCACCACCCCGGTTTGCCATGCCAAAGGCACTGCCCCCAACCTCCATGCAATGTTGCAAAGGCATGTCAACCATGACAGCCCAACAACATCCAGGGCCTTGAGGTACTCAGGGCAAATCTCGTCCACCCCTGGGGCCCAGCCACGTTGGCGACCTCAGCCCCTGTGATAGGGGCTGACATTCTCCTTCAGGATTTTTTGGTAGACAGCAGAATTCATGGTTTCATTTGCCACAACAAATCTTCCAGGTCCTGAAGCAGCAAAACAGCACCAGACCATCACACTACCACCACCATATTTTACTGTTGGTATGATGTTCCTTTTCTGAAATGCTGTGTTACTTTATGCCAGATGTAATGGGACACACACCTTCCAAAAAGTTCAACTTTTGTCCCGTCAGTCCACAGAGTATTTTCCCAAAAGTCTTGGGGATCATCAAGATGTTTTCTGGCAAAACTGAGATGAGCCGTTATGTTCTTTTTGCCCAGCAGTGGTTTTCGTCTTGGAACTGTGCCATGCAGGCCATTTTTGCCCAGTCTCTTTCTTATGGTGGAGTCATCAACACTGACCTTAACTGAGGCAAGTGAGGCCCACAGTTCTTTGGATGTCGTTGTGGGGTCATTTGTGACCTCTTGGATGAGTCCTCGTGGTGCTCTTGGGGTAATTTTGGTTTACCAGCCACTCCTGGGAAGGTTCACCACTGTTCCATGTTTTTGCCATTTGTGGATAATGGCTCTCACTGTGGTTTGCTGGAGTTCCAAAGCTTTAGAAATGGCTTTATAAACTTTTCCAGACTGCTAGATCTCAATTACTTTGTTTTTCATTTGTTCATTAATTTCTTTGGATGGCAGCATGATGTCTAGCTTTTGAGAATCTTTTTGTCTACATCACTTTGTCAGGAAGGTCCTATTTAAGTGACTTCTTGATTGAGAAGAGGTGTGGCAGTAATTACGCCTTGGTGTGGGTAGAGAAATTGAACTCAGCATTCTAAAGATGTGATAAATAACAGTTAACTTAAGTTTAAACGCGGGGGGGAGGGGTCACTTTTTCACACAGGGCCATGTACTGTAGGTTTGGAATTTTTTTTCCTTAATAATAAACACTGTCTTGATTTGCCCCACGGGGCAGGAACAAAGACCCAAGCGCTGGACTGCTAGTTGTGCAATTTATTGATAAAACAAAGTCCAAACATTGAGCAAAATTAAACTTACATCAATTGAGGAGTGCAGGGAAACGGCGAGGATACAAACAGGAATCTGTTTGTACAGCCATCTGGAGAGTGCCAGATAAGGACTCGGCGCCAGCCAGACAAAACACCTCCTGCCAAGAGTCCTTGGTGTCTCTCTTATTATCATCAACACTGCTCAACACCGCACACACATTGATCCATGAACTGAATAAAGATATACACTGCTCTCTTGTGTCTCGTGAATCCTGTGTAGCGAATGTGCATCGAGCTTTTTTTTCCCTTGAAATCTTAATATTGATTAATTATGTAACCAGTATTTTGAATCAATGATTTTTTTGCTCCTTCCTATTGTTCCTCGTATTATTCTTATTCATGCTACTGTACCCACTATCCTGTTGGCAGGCGCATCTCTGATGCTGCCGCGTCACTGGAAATGCAGGTTCATTTTCTGTGTCAAGTCAAATTCTCTCGTATGTTATCAGTGATCTGTTAATGTACTTGGCAATAAATCTATTCTGATTCTAATTCTGATTCTGAATGCATGTCGGAACAGGGTTGGGGTTCCAACGGAGTAGAGAAACAACAGAAAACCATGAGGCACTGACAAGTGAGTAAACAAAGAAGTGGTCTTAAATAAGGCAGACAATTAAACACAGCAAGTGCCATCAGGTGTGGAACACATGAGCGGGCAGGTGGACCTAATTACTAGGCAAAATGACTGAGCAACACAAATAGGGTTATAGCAAGGTGGGACTGTCTGGAAATCGTGATAGAGAGCTCCTGCCACAAAGAAACAAAATGTAAACGGCAGAAACTAAATACCAGGATAATAATAATAACAATAAGAACACAAACGTATAACAGAACGACTGACAGCTAGGAACATATCCAAAACCAATATACAGTAAAATAAACACACAACACTGGGAAAATGCAGGAAATAATCAGAAATAAATTAAGAGCCTGAGCACGGGGACAGACTGTGCTCAGCCTCATGACAAAACACCTTCATTTCAGAACTGCATTTTGTGTTTACTTGTGTTATCTTTGTCTATTTAAATTTGTTTGATGTTCTGAAACATTTAAGTGTGAGAAATATACAAAAAAAATGAGAAATCAGGAAGAGGGCAGATATGGTTTTACACCAATGTACATACAGTATCTCACAAAAGTGAGTGCACCCCTCACATTTTTGTAAATATTTTATCTTTTCATGGGACAACACTGAAGATATGACACTTTGATACAATGTAAAGTAGTCAGTGTACAGCTTGTATAACAGTGCAAATTTGCCGTCCCCTTAAAATAACTCAACACACAGCCATTAATGTCTAAACTGCTGTCAACAAAAGTGAGTACACCCCAAGTGAAAATGTCCAAATTGTGCCCAAAGTGTCAATATTTTGTGTGGCCACCATTATTTTCCAGCACTGCCTTAACTCTCTTGGGCATGGACTTCACTAGAGCTTCACAGGTTGCCACTGGAATCCTCTTCCACTCCATGATGACATCACAGAGCTGGTGGATGTTAGAGACCTTGCGCTCCTCCACCTTCTGTTTGAGGATGCCCCACAGATGCTCAATAAGATAAGATAAGATAAACCTGTATTAGTCCCACAATGGGGAAATTCCAGGATTGCAACAGCACAGGGATAGCAACACTCAGAGCAACAATCAGAAGGCAAGAAAAAAAAGGCAAGCAAGCAAGAGCAACTAATATACATATGTACATATTACTATAAATATACTGTATATATATACACACAGACACACAGTGTAGAGCATTGTAGCTGGATGGGATAAATATATGAGTATATAAACACACAGTACGGAGCATTGCAGCTAGATGGAATAAATATGTAAATATATAAACACAGTGCGGAGCAATGTAGCTTGATGGAATAGGGTTTAGGTCTGGAGACATGCTTGGCCAGTCCATCACCTTTATCCTCAGTTTCTTTAGCAAGGCAGTGGTCATCTTGGAGGTGTGTTTGGGGTCGTTATCATGTTGGAATTCTGCCCTGCGGCCCAGCTCAGTATGTCACAGTACATGTTGGCATTCATGGTTCCCTCAATGAACTGCAGCTTCCCAGTGCCGGCACCACTCATGCAGCCCCAAACCATAACATTCCCACCACCATGCTTGACTGTAGACAAGACACACTTGTCTTTGTACTTCTCACCTGGTTGCCACCACACACACGCTTGACACCATCTGAATCAAATAAGTTTATCTTGGTCTCATCAGACCACAGGACATGGTTCCAGTAATCCATGTCCTTAGTCTGCTTGTCTTCAGCAAACTGTTTTTGGGCTTTCTTGTGCATCATCTTTAAAAGGGGCTTCCTTTTGGGATGACAGACATGCAGACCAGTTTGATGCAGTGTGTGGCATATGATCTGAGCACTGACAGGCTGACCCCCCACCTCTTCAACCTCTGCAGCAATGCTAGCTGCACTCATATGTCTATTTTTAAAAGAAAACCTCTGGATATGATGCTGAGCACGTGCGCTCAACTTCTTTGGTCGAACATGGTGAGGCCTGTTCTGTGTGGAAGCTGCCCTGTTAAACCACTATATGGTCTTGGCCACTGTGCTGCAGCTCAGTTTCAGGGTGTTGGCAATCTTCTTATAGCCTAGGCCATCTTTATGTAGAGCGACAATTCTTTTTTTTTTTTTTTTCAGATCCTTAGAGAGTTCTTTGGCATGAGGTGCCATGTTGAACTTCCAGTGCCCAGTGAAAGAGAGAGTGAGAGTGATAACACCAAATTTAACACACCTGCTCCCCATTCACACCTGAGACCTTGTAACACTAACGAGTCACTTGACACTGGGGAGGGAAAATGGCTCATTGGGCACAATTTGGACATTTTCACTTAGGGGTGTACTCACTTTTGTTGCCAGCGGTTTAGACATTAGTGGCTGTGACTTCAATTATTTTGAGGGGACAGCAAATTTACGCTGTTATACAAGCTGTACACTGACTACTTTACATTGTATCAAAGTGTCATATCTTCAGTGTTGTCCCATGAAAAGATATAATAAAATATTTACAAAAATGTGAGGGGTGTACTCACTTTTGTGAGATACTGTATATATGTTTGTCAGTTTTAAGATAATTTTCACATTAATAAAGTTGTAGGTTTTTGTAAAATGACCAAAGTGTCTCTGCAGAGAAACAAACTGATGACCTCCAACAAAAGTGAAATTCTGCTGTGACATGTGGAGCCACTGTGAGATTTTAACGCTGAGTCGTCATCTGAGTAACGGTGGGAAAAAACAAATGCTCACGTGACCACGATGAAAAGCACATTTAAAAACATCGATGACAAAACAAATGAATGACATCAGTGTCATGGTCTGGGGCATGATCGTAGGGTCATGCCCCCCTCTTTGAGTTTATTTCTGTATTTCTTAGTATTTAGTGTTATTAGTATCTCAGGTTTATGTCCTGTATTATTATTCCTGTCATCATGGGTTTGGGTTTTAATTTGACAGCGTTTTTTGTTCATGTTCAGGTGCTGGTTGTGGTGTTAATTCTATATTATTTATCCCCACTTTGTTTTTTGTCCCGTCATCATGTTTTATATGTATTCTCTGTTTTTAGTTACCCTTTTGTCTTAGTCTCTCATGTTCTCCATACATACTGCCATTCTCTGTGTTTCTGATTGCCCTTGATGGTGCCCACCTGTTTCTTGTTGCCGTGATTACCCCCCTGTCTATATACATGCGTCTCAGTCTGTGTCCTGTGTGGCGTCCTTGGTTCATGAATCTTGTTGGCATCTCCCCCATGGCTCTGTTTAGTCTGTCCTACCTGTGTCTGAAGCCTTGTTCTGTTTGCTTGTTTCAGCCCATGAGCTGTATTATTTTGTGTTTGCACAATAAATAAAGGCTTACCAGATACCAAATCTACATGTCTAATAAATAAATAAATATCTGACTGAGTCCTGTGTTTGGGGTTTTAAGGAAATATTTCAGGCAGTCTAAATAAGAACATGTTAGTGTGTGTAAATCAGGCATATCTTGTTAGTGAGCGTCGTTAGTATTAATGAGCCACTCCTGATTGGGGGGCAATGGATCAGCGTTCTCGTCGCGCCCTCCGCCAGTACCCGGGCTCGCCTGGGGAAGCTAATGATCCTACCAGCAGACTAAATTCGAAGAGACGACGCCTCTGTGCCAAGTCAAAGAAGAATCCTAGTCACAGTCCTAAAGCCGAAAGCAAACTGCCCCAAGAGCACTTTGTGGTAGGATCTGCCCTTCGCATATTACAACTAAACGTTGAAGGCCTATCTGCAGCCAAGCGAAGCCTTATTGAAGTCCTCGCCTTCCAACATTCAATTGATGTAATCTGCCTCCAAGAGACTCATATTGGCACAGAGGAAGCTGGCCGCTTCACCATCAAAGGCTTTGACCTCCTGTGCTATGTTCTACATGCTAAACATGGACGTGCCACCTATGTGCATTCTGACATAGTTGAAGCAAATCACCTGATAACAACACATTTCTCAGACACCATAATCATTGGTGGCTTCCATATTGTCAATGTGTACAAGCCCCCTAATGCCAACTGGGATCTGCAGGTCTTACCCACCCTACCCTACCCTGCCATCTATGTGGGGGACTTTAACAGCCATCACCCTGACTGGGGGTACCCAGCAGTGGACAGTGATGGGGAGGCACTTTCAGACTGGGCATCCAGAAATGACCTCGCTTTGATATACGACCCCAAACAAAGAGGAACCTTCCACTCTGCTAGGTGGAAGAAGGACTATTCTCCTGACCTGTGTTGGGTCAGCTCTTTGAATGGGGAGCCATATCCTACACAGATCCTCACTCTTGATGATTTTCCACACAGCCAACACCGGCCCCTGCTTGTACACATTGGCCTACAACTTCCAGTCATATACAGCCCAAGGAAGATGCGCTGGAACTTCCGCAAAGCCAACTGGAAGAAATTCAGTGAAACTCTGGACCGGAGCGTTGTTACCATCCCACTCCACACCATCACTGTAGATGAAGCATACAACCGCTTCTGCAGCGCAATCTTCAAGGCTGCCCATACTGCAATCCCACGAGGCTACCGACCCCTCTATGTCCCATGTTTGGACGGAGAAAGTGCTGCCCTCCTACAATCCTATCAAACATCAGGGGACCCAGAGATAGCAGACCATCTCATTGAATCGCTAAATACAGCCCGGCAAAAGAAATGGGAGGAGACAGTTGCTGACCGGAGCTTTACCCACTCTAGCAGGAAATGTTGGAGCCTCATCCGTCGCCTAGGAGCTGCACAGAAGCCCCCTAGCCAAAGCCGAGCATCCGTCACACCCAACCAAGTTGCATCCCACCTACTGACTATCGCCAAAGCACCCCAAGACAAAGACACCAGAAGAGCAGTTACAACTGAGCTAAAAAAACACCAAAAAATGCCTGTAGAGGACATGAACCCTGAACCCTTCGAGGCTGCTGAACTGGAGAAAGTCCTACAGGGCCTGAAATGTGGAAAGGCAGCAGGATATGATAACATCTTCCCAGAATTCATGAAAAATCTTGGCCCCCGAGCCCTAACCTGGTTGACACAATTCTACACAAGGATCACACAAACGAACTCGATCCCAAAGAAATGGCGGGCAGCAAAGGTCATTGCCATCCCAAAACCTGGCAAAGACCACAAACTACCAGCAAGCTACCGTCCAATCTCCCTACTCAGCGTTCCTTACAAAATCATGGAGCGCCTAATACTGCAACGCATTTCCCCAGAAATAGAGGATATTCTAAGTGTGGATCAAGCAGGTTTCCGCAAGGACCGCAGTACAGGAGAACAAGTACTGGCCCTAACCACCTTCATTGAAAATGGCTTCGAGAGCAGACTGAAGACAGGGGCTGTGTTTCTCGATCTTACAGCTGCCTATGATACGGTCTGGCACAAACGCCTCCTCCTGAAACTTATAAAGGCGATCCCTGCTTGGGCAACAGCAATTATAAAAACCCTGCTGACCAACCGAAGGTTCAGAGTCCACCTCAGTCAGAACACAAGTGCATGGAGAATGCAGAAAAACGGACTCCCACAAGGCTCAGTTCTAGCTCCAACTCTGTTCAACCTCTACATAAACAACCTGCCTACTACAAAATCCCGCAAATTCATCTATGCAGACGACATCTGTTTGGCATTCCAAGCACCAGACTTTGAACCACTGGAACGGGTGCTCACGGAAGATCTTGCTAAACTGGACCAGTTCTGCAAAATCTGGCGCCTAAAACCAAGCCCAGCAAAAACCGTCTCCAGTGTATTTCATCTCCACAATGCAAAAGCTGCCAGAGAACTAAACATCCACCTGAGCGGACTCAAGCTTAAGCATAATCCAACTTATCTTGGAGTGACCCTTGATAGGACCTTATCCTTCAAGGAACATCTAAAGGGGATGGCTGCTAAGGTGAAAGTACGAAACAACCTGCTCTGCAAGCTCGCTGGTGCAAAATGGGGGGCGGCAGTCTCCACCCTGCGCACCTCAGCACTGGCCCTTTCATACTCTGTAGCAGAATATTGTGCCCCTGTCTGGTCCAGGTCATCTTACACACACCATGTAGACACCCAGCTCAACTCAACCATGAGAACTATAACTGGAACAATCCGCTCAACACCACTCCCCTGGCTCTCTGTACTGTCAAACATAGCCCCTCCACACATCCGGCGAGCAGCATTAACTCAAAGGATGCTCCAAAAAGTTAAAGATTTTCCTCACTTACCAATCCATGCAGATATCTACACCCCACCCACTGCCCGACTTTCATCCAGACGGCCGATTTGGAAAAACCCTCCCCCAGCTGACTTTACCATCCAGACAGCTTGGCAAGAGGAATGGGAGACCAAGGAGGTCCCAAACAAACAGCTGGTGATAAACCCCAACCAACAGGTCCCGGGCACCAACCTCCCAAGGAGAAAGTGGTCTACACTCAATCGCTTCAGGACTGGACATGGCCCCTGCTTGGCCAGCCTTCACAGATGGGGCAGTAGCCCTAGCCCACTGTGCGCATGTGGAGAGGAGCAAACTATGGAACACATCATAGAGGCTTGCCCGCTCCAAAGACTGGAAGGAGGATTACACACCCTCCATACAGCAAACCAGGAGGCAACTGCTTGGCTTAAGGACTTTGCATTCGCTAAATAAATACTCCTGATTCAACAGACACTTGAATGTCCTCCAAACGTGTCTACACAGTATGAGTAAAAATGGATTGCACCCATGTGTGAGTGAGAAGGTGTGCATGTGAAATGAGGATTTGTATAATTAATGCCCAAAAACTACCATATAAGGTAGTGAGGATGCAGGCACAGGTAACGTCATCACGCCGTGCCTATACTAAGAGACTGTTGGCAGGAGCCGAGGTCTTTAGTGCTCCACCTCCACATCAACAACAGCCTATATTAGTTTAGAGTTTGCTTGTTATCAAATTAATACAACATCTGTTGTACCATCTGTTGTATCATGTAATAAAGTTCGTGTTCAGTTCAACTCCTGCCTCCGCTGTCCTGTTTCCAGACATAACAGTTGGTGACAAAGATGGGATTTGGTCTCATTGTGGAATATTAATCATTTTCCCTGAAGATGGAGGCATCTCTGGCACCACCCCTGCCGCTCCTTGCAGCCCCAGGTGAACCTCCCATTCCATGGTCCCGTTGGTTCGAGCGGTTCTGTAGTTACATGGATGCTGCAAACCTGGGTAGACATGGAAAGCAGACGATGCGAGCAATCCTGCTCTACTGCCTGGGTGCCAAGGGGCAGCGGATATTCAACCTTTTGGGACAGGCAGACACGTATGACGATTGCGTAGCGTTGCTGTTCTAACACTTCACTGTTCCACGGGACGTGATGGTCCAGAGGTTCATGTTTTACCAGCACCAACAGCAAGAAGACGAGTTGTTCAAACAGTACTTTGCTGTTTGTCTGGCATGTGTGAGTTTGGGCATGCAGAGAATAGACTGATACAGTCTCGGAGGAGTACGCTGTGGATCCATTGATACAGGACATGCTGTGGGTGGGGCCGGACGTCCAGACAGTAAAAGGCTCTGTGGACTGGCTACAATTGGCACTGTTGAGGACGCTGCACTGCCTATCGGAGACAACCGCGATGGAGTTGACGACCCAGCTGGAGATGACGGCCCTGGTAGCATCACGGCTGGTGAGCCTCCACCTACACTCCCCACAGTCAGCTCCACCAGTACAGATGGTGGCTGACCCCGCACCTTCTCGGGAGGGCCCCAAGGTACACACCGTGGGAAAGCAGGACACCACAACACACCAACCAAGCAGCAAACACAGCTTGGACGACAACTCCAGTCCACTGCACACAGATGTGGACGCAGACACTCCCTGCTTCACATCGCACGCCAAACAGAACCCAGCAGAACAGGAGCAGCAGCAGGAGCCCCAGACGGCACCCATGCAGGTACATACCAAAGCTTCCACAGAAGCCCCAGTCAGCAGCCACATGGGACCCTGAGCCAGACCCCGTGCAGAACGAGCGTTCTTGAGCTGCAGCCTTATCGCAGGAGGGAGAGTGTTATTTCATGAATGTGGGTACAGCAGAAGAACACAGCACAGAGAGCGAATGCAAATGGAGAGAGAACACAGCACAGAGAGAGAACACAACACGGGGAGAGAGCACAAACTGGACTCACCTCTGATCCTCGCCCAGCATGAGCTTCAAGCAGCCACCATGAAGCTGCTGGAGAGGGAGTTCATGGAGAAAGGGGACCCTGGTGAACGAAGACAACCCGGCACATGTCCTGTCACTGAGTATCAACCTCAAGGAGCCGTCGCAGCACAGCAGGATGGAGAGTTCATGCCCCAGCAGGACCGAGCAGAGCAACGCCAACCAAGGGCACATCCTGCTGCTGCCACAAATGGTACACCACCACAGCAGCAACCAACATTGGAGACGAGAGAGCAGCAGCACCAAGTGCAGCCGAACCAATCGCTGTGTGCACTACTTGATTGGGTTCGGGTCCAACGATCTGACTGCCTGGACCCACAGACGGTCCCGTCATCGCGGATAAGAATCACTGCACAAAAAAGGCCTGCTGCCATCCAGATGGCCGACGGTTTGACATCGCACACCGGCTGTCTGTGGAAGTTAAGAACAGCCGCCTTGGATCAAGATGAAGCGCTGGAACCAATCCAGCTGGTATGGGACCCGGGCTGGAACATTGTTGACAAGCGAGCCATGATTCCAGCGAGAGGGCACCAAGGTCCTCTGCAGTCGGAGCCTCCCGGGGCGCGCCCACCGCAGCCTCAACTGAGGCTCCTGGAGTTGAACTGTTTAAAATGACTCGGCTTAGAAATGTATAGGTAGGGCATGGTTGCAGCATAGTGGCAGAATAATCTACTCAGCCATGTAGGGTTAACCGGCAGTCTACCCGGTGGCCCAGGTTCTATTTTCTCTGCTTGTTGTTAAAAAAAAAAAAAAAATGCTGTTGTGAATTGTAGCTGCTGTGAAGGGAAAAGTGATAATGTTTTGGGCTTTTTCGGAAGGGGGGGGATAAATGTTAGATATGTCCCCATATTAACAATAGGCAGCATGGACGTTAGGATGCAGGCATGGCTGACATCATCATGCTGTGCCTATATTAACAAACTGTTGGCAGGAGCCGGGTGTGATGTTGTTTATTGATGTTAATATTATGTATTATTGTGGTTATGGGTGGCGGCTCCACCGTTCCGGTTCTGCTGCCACCCGGGGTATAAAGGGCTGATGTGGAAGAGGCGCGGTCTCTTTGACCACCTCTCTGCCTAGCGGGAGCGTCTGGCTGTACCCAGTGAGTTATATAATAAAGTCCTGTTCAGGTCACCACTCGCCTCATTATTGTGCCACGTTTTACGGACATGACACCGGGGTCTTTGGTGCTCAGCCTCCGCAGCAGCAGCAGTCTGTGTTAGTTTAGAATTAGTTTGTTATCATATTAATACAACACGTGTACCATCTGTTTTAGCTTGTAATGAACTTTGTGTTCAGTTCGACTCCTTCCTCCGCTGTCCTGTTTGCAGACATAACAGGGGTGGGGGTCCTGTATCACTGTCATGCCACCTATACTACAGCGGTGCATAAAAGTGATGTAAAAGTCAACCATCACGGCATCATCCTGACCTTTGGCCACACGTGTAACAATAACACAGAACACTCGTTTTAAAACATTTAACATGTCACATCAGCTGCAAGGACTGCTGGGACATGGGAAGCCTGTTTTCTTTGTGGCTACCAAACTGATACACTAGGGGGCCCCAAAATGCAATCTTGCATAGCCCTGATGACATATTTTAACAGTCTGGGCTATTTTGTCTCTGATATGATTTGAATGGAAGTATACTGCTTTTAATTATTTTTAGCTTTATTCTAATTTTAATTCTAACTTGAATCAAAGCATAGAATCTTGTTGACTAATTATTAGTTTTTACCATTTACAGTCTCATACTTGATTCAGACAAATAAAAAATAGAGCCATTTAGTGAAAACTAAGGTTAGAACAAGAGCAAACTATCTACACACATAACTAACACATAACTAACCACTGGTCTGGTCACTCCCACACTAAGTTTCTAGATGCTAACAGATTGGTGAACCCCAAAAGTTCATGTGAATTTATCGTACATCACATTTAGGAACAAATGTGTTAACAGTTCTTGCATGAGGTGCAGACCAAGTAAAAGTCAAAGGAGAGCAGAATCAACAACCTGGCGCTCTCTCCATTACTGCCTCTTTACAATTTAGAACAACATTCTGATGAGTTTCCATTTTTTTCTTTTTAATCTCCTGATTGTTCACTGTGATGATGTCAGAGGGATGTCTTGCCATTTTTTCCCTCTGATGTTCTCTGCGTTTCCATTTTTAGACCAATCGTGTGTTTGTTTACTGTGTCTCCATGGCAACAGCCGCTCACTGGTGCCTCGCAGTAGATCTTTGTCTTTTTTGGTTCTGTACCTTCCAGAAGGCCGATCTGGGCCGTCAGGTTCTCCTCCTTCTGAAGCAGCAGCTGCACCTCCTCCTGCAGGGAGGACACATTCCCCCTCAGAACCTCCTACAGAACACAGAACACAGAACCTGAAGGAGAACAGCCTACAGAACAGAGAAGCTTTTATTTGATTCCCGCTCACATTTTAGCATTTTAAACTGCAGTTTTATTAAAGATTTTAATCACTAGAACCTCCTCCTGTTTTATTTCAGTCTAGGTCACATTTTCTCGTTTCTCTGTGGAATTTTCCTCTGGAGTGAAAATGAAACCTAACAGGAGTGTGTTAGCAGCTCAGACAGAAACAGGCCATAAAATAATTTTTAAAAACCTGAAATTTATCCTAAATGTCCATGAAAGTTCAATTAGTTTATCCTGTAATGAAGTAATAGTTACTAGACTACATCAGCTTCAGTGAACGATGACAATAATGTGGCAACTATAATTATAATTAATGATGAGAACGCTGGTTCTAAAACCACTGTCTATGCGTTATCTGTCTTATGTGGCTGGCATCGGCTGGCCAGGGCACACAAGATGGAAATTAGCTTCAGCTATAATCTTGTATTCTGCATATTTATGTGTTTTATGTTCATTAATATGCACTGTCCCTTTGATGAATAAATAAACTAAACTATGGGCTACTGGGGCGCTGGCCTGGAGGAGGGTCTTGATGGCAAGTGTCTGGTGGCCGGGTTTCTGCCCATGGGACCCAGCTGGGCTGAGCCTGAAGTACCTACATGGGCCCACCATCCAGTGGGCTCACCACCTGCAAGAGGGTCCATGGGGGGGTCTGGTGCACTGTGGATCAGGTGGCGGTGGAAGAGAGACCTTGGCGGTGTGATCCTCGGTTTTCTTAACAGCTCTCCGTTTGCCTCCATCTCACCCTATACCTTCATCTTCCTCTGTAACACCAACCTATTATGTAGTTATTTACTGTTCATATACTGTTTATATTGGAGCTCTTATTTGTGTGGCATGGAGTGGTGGCACCGTCTTCCGGTTCTGCCAACCTGTGGGTATAAAGGGGGCTGCAGGTAGAGGGGCGGTCTTTTCCGCCTAACCTCTGCCAGTGGCTGCATGCATGGTTGGGTGCACAAAGCTCAGCGTTATAATAAACAAGTGTTCAGCTCCACTCCCAGTGTCATCCTTGTCTTCAAGTTGCGACATAACATTTGGCGACGAGAAGTAAACTCATGGAGGAGTGTGAAACACCTATTTGGCCATTCCTGGAGCTCTTGGGGGAGCCGCCTGTACTGTGGCCTCAGTGGTACAAGGCCTTTCAGACACATGGTGGCATTGGACCTGGGAAGAATGGAGAAGCCGAGAGCTCCTGCATTGTTAGTACAAAACCTGGGAATGGAGGGACAGAAGATTTTGGGCACACTTAGAGACGTGGACAATTATGAAGAAGTGGTTGAGTTAATGGCCTGCCATTTCAGGTCGCTGGACAACGCTCGGTGGCGCAGTGGTTTAGCACTGTGGCAGCACAGTTTTACCCTCGGCCGGGGGATCGCGGGGATCATGAGATCGTGGGTTCGATCCCAGCCCCCGACCAACAGTGAGCTGTGTGGAGTTTGCATGTTCTCCCCGTGTTGCGCGGGTTTACTCCGGGATTTCTCCGGTTTCCTCCCGCATACCAAAAACATGTAGGTTTAGGGCGCTCGCGCACGCAGCGACCAGCAGCCGGTGGCTTGTCACCAGACTGCAAACCAAGTCTACCTACGGGTACAAATAAGTAACAAAAAAAAAAAAAAAAAAAAAACGTCGTCAGAAGAATTTAATTCAGAAAACGTCGGCAATAGGTAGGCGAACCAATCCAGCAGTTCAGGTTGGACTTCAGGCAATTGGTCGCTGAGTGTCAGTTCAGGCCATTGGAGGAGGAAATGGGTCGCGACCAACTGGCAGAACACACCAACTGTGCTGCAGTCCGCTCTAAGCTGCTTACATTCCCAGGTGAGTTGACGCTGACTAGGGCTGTCAAGTTGGCGCTACAGCTGGAAGCAGCAGACAAGCTAACTCAGGAGCTAAGCGACTGCCTTACGTCGGGAAATTCAAGATCCCCCATGGCCGTACAGGTAGTGGACCTAGACAGTGATGGGAGCGTCGAGGATGATGTGGAGGAGGCCAACGCTGTACGGATGAGGTCTGCTCCGGGGAAGCCCAGGTGTATGGGCTGTGGGTCCACAAAGCACCGATATAAGGCAGAGAATGTGCGGCAAGAGGGAAGCGCTGTGGCAGATGTGGCCATCTACACCACTTCGCAAGATTATGCCAGTCAGCAGAACAACGCCAGTGGGCGCACATGCTGCACGGTAGTTTGGGATGGAGTTCCAGTTCCGATGCTGGTCGGCACGGGAGCAGAGAGTTCTCTGTTGAATTGGGCTACGGTCAGTGTTTTCCCCATTGCAGGATTGAAGGTGACTCAGTGCCACTTAGCAGCTGTGGAGGAGGAGGGTTGGCCACGGTGGGAACTGTCCCACTGACGGCTCAGTACAAGTCGGCGGAGATGGCTGATGAGTTCATCGTGATGGCCTGTGGCTCTAACATCATGGGTTGTAATTTGTTCTATGGCCTTGGATTCTCCAGCATAAGCAGCGCTGGGGAAGAGTGGTCGGGCTGCGGACTGTGGGGCTGACCGGTTCCGAGAGTTTGAGACAATGCTGTGTGGGATGAACAGTAGTTGTGCACTCCAGAAAGTGGGCAGGTCTTGTTGCACTCAGGGTCACCACGGGAGGGTCCCGGTACTAGTATCTGAGCTGCCCTGGATGTGGGCGCTGGTTAGCATGGGGGAGGATCTGCAGCGGCAAACGATGATGGTCGTTTGCGATGATGGATGATGGACCCAATAATGATGGACCCAAATGATGGTCTCAGGCATTCCCAGAGCATGGCCGTGGAGGGCTGGTGAAAGCCAGACCACATTGGCAGGGTCAGCAGCAGATCTACAAGTGGTCAGGGCAGAACCGAGTGGCACTGGAAGAGTGAGTGCCAGGCAGAACCACCGCAGGTTGTGCAGGACCCTGCCTGGAGTCGTGAACTTGATTCAGGCTCAGCTGGAGGCAAGGTCCAGGTGGGTGAGAACCAAGCGGCAGATGGAGAGGTACTAAGGCCAGCTGCAGGTGGTAGGGCGAGCGGCAAGATGGGTACCTTCTGCTGTCGGATGGCTCGTGGCGCCATCCCAATGAATTACGGCGTGCCTCAAAAAAGACAGCTGGGCACAGCTCCAGACAGCAGGTACGCTTCGAGGTGTGGAGGAGAAGACACATTGGGACTGAGGCAACCAGCTGTGGCCCAAGAAATGGACTACCTCCAGGGGTGGACTGATTGGTGAAGGGTCTGGGGGGGGGGGGGGCACGGGTCATCCTCACCGAGTCATGGATGTGTTCTCATTGTTAAATTTTTTTTCTTTGTTAATAGTCTTGGGAATTGTTTTAGTATTCTATTTTGTATAGGAGACACGGCAGTAGTTTGTTTTTTTTTTTGTGGGACTTTTGTATATCATAGGCAGCAGAATGATCCGCCTCGCTGTGTGGGGGGTAGGACGGCAGTCTACCCGTCCCCCCTAATTTTAGTTATTTTGTGTGAATGCTATAGGCCCCTTTTGTGATTTGAGTTTAGTTATGTTTAGCAGATGATTCGGGTTGCATATTGGGGTGGGTTGATTGTATGTATGTGTTTGGGATTTTTCTACGGGGGGGGGGTATTATGTAGTTATTTACTGTTCATATACTCTTTATATTGGAGCTCGTATTTGTGACATAACAGTCACAAATACGACAGAGACATAACAGTGGCATGGGGTGGTGGCTCCGCCTTCTGGTTCCACCAACTCTGTGGGTATAAAGGGGGCTGTGGGTAGAGGGGCGGTCTCTTCCACCTTACCTCTGCCAGTGGCTGCGTGCACGGCTGGGTGCACAAAGCTCAGCGTTATAATAAGTGTTCAGCTCCACTCCTGGTGTAATCCTTGTCTTCAAGTTACGACATAACACAACCCTCTCCATGCTCTCCTTCACTACATCCACTTGATTTGATTTGATTTGATTTGATTTGATGCTGTTTATTTAGAACAAGACAAAAATAAAAACAAGAATAATAATTAAAAATTCAAATGCAGTCTGAAACAGAACAGGATTGAAGCAAAAACTTATCTTGTCCGATCCCATCATTAACTAATTAATATACGCATATACAGTTGTGAAAAAATTAGGACACCCCATTAAATATTCAGATTTTTATTAAGAAATATTCACATATCTATGTCTAAACTTGTTTTTGTTTTTATTTGCATCTTTTATATTTTAGCCATTTTAAGTGAGAATGAATGTGGGGGTTTCCTAAAATATATGGGGGGGTGTCCTAATTTATTCCTCACTATTTGTTTAGAATTATGTTTTACAAAGAATTTGAAAAAAGTCTGTAATTCATTTTTAATTGTTTAGATGTAAGATAAGATAAGATAAGCCTTTATTAGTCCCACAACGGGGAAATTCCAGGATTGCAACAGCACAGGGATAGCAACACTCAGAGCAACAATCAGAAGGCAAGAAAAAACAAGCAAGCAAGAGCAGCTAATATACATATGTACATATTACTATAAAATATATATATACACACACACACACACACAGACACACAGTGCAGAGCATTGTAGCTGGATGGAATAAATATATGAATATATGAACACACAGTGCAGAGCATTGTAGCTAGATGGAATAAATATGTAAATATATAAACACCCACAGTATGGAGCATTGCAGCTAGGTGGAATAAATATGCAAGTATATAAACACACACAGTGCGGAGCAATGTAGCTAGATGGAATAATATGTAGATATATAAAAACACAGTGCGGAGCATTGTAGCTAGATGGAATAAATATATAGATATATAAATATAAACACACCCAGTGCAGAGCATTGTAGCTAGATGGAATAAATATGTAAATATATAAACACACACAGTGCAGAGCATTGTTGCTAGGTGGGATGAAACAGCATAACCGTCTATTTAGTTATCCTACATGGTATGATTATGTGCCCATACATATTCTCACCCTCCATAGCGACCGGTATGTTCCTAGTTGTATGCCGGAGAGGACCATTGTGTAAGTCTATTGCATCTTTTGCATTCAAAAAAAAAAAAAAAAAAAAAAAACTATTAGTTTGTTACGTCTGTAACAAACTAATTCATTAATTCATTCATTCAACAAACATTCATGTATTACATGAATCTCCCAGTATTTTAACATCGATATTAAATATCCATATGTCCAAATATGTTAAAAAAACAGGCTTATACAGGGTGTCCTAATTTTTTCACATGACTGTACCTACACGCACATATACACATACAGTGGTGTGAAAAAGTGTTTGCCTCCTTCCTGATTTCTCATTTTTTTGTATGTTTTTCACACTTAAATGTTTCAGATCATCAAGCAAATTTAACTATTAGACTGTGAGGCACGGTGGTGGACTTCTCCACCCAGGAAACAATGGACCAAAAGAGGTGTCACTGGGCAGCACGGTGGTGCAGTGGTTAGCACTGTTGCCTTACAGCTAGAAGGTTCCTGGTTCAAATCCCCAGGTTGGCAGGGGTTGGAACCTTTCTGTGTGGAGTTTGCATGTTCTCCCTGTGCTGCGTGGGTTTACTCCGGGGGCTCCGGTTTCCTCCCACAATCCAAAGACATGCATGTTAGGTTAATTGGTTGTTCCAAATTGTCCCTAGATATCTGTCTCCTATAGGCCCTTAGAATAGAGGGTTAGTACTAGTGAAAGCGCTTTGAGTGGTCTTTGAGACTAGAAAAGCGCTATATAAGTGCAGGTTAGTTAAGTTAGTAGTTAGTTAGAGTTCAGATGGGACAGTAAGGACTATGCGCCCCCTGGAGAGAGGAAGAGCCGCTGTGCCGCTCAGAGAAGAAAAGGTGTGAAAAAGGGCGCCAGCGTTATGTTATGTGCCACACAATCCTTTGTTAAACAACAATGTATGATGGTCGGAAGCACCTGGTCTCCATGCATGAGAATAAAGATATAAAAAGGGGAACACTCGGAGACCATTAGGCTTCAGCGCTGTAGCACTGTTCGCTGTTCACTGTTCACTGTTCACTGTTCGCTGTTCACTGTTCGCTGTTCGCTGTTCACTGTTCGCTGTTCACTGTTCACTGTTGCTGTTATGTTATGTTGTTGGACAGAGAATAAAGCCTTGTGTCATTCAGCTCGTTGCCTCACTTGTTCCTTTCTCCACAAGACAAAGATAACACAAGTAAACACAAAATGCAGTTTTTAAATGAAAGCATTTATTATTAAGGGAAAAAAATCCAAACCATCATGGCCCTGTGTGAAAAAGTGATTGCCCCCTAAACCTAATAACTGGTTGGGCCACCCTTAGCAGCAACAACTGCAATCAAGCGTTTTCAATAACTGGCAATGAGTCTTTTACAGCACTGTGGAGGAATTCTGGCCCACTCATCTTTACAGAATTGTTGTAATTCAGCCACGTTGGAGGGTTTTCGAGCGTGAACCACCTTTTTAAAGTCATGCCACAGCATCTCAGTCTGATTCAGGTCAGGACTTTGACTAGTTCACTCCAAAGTCTTCATTTTGTATTTCTTAAGCCATTCAGAGGTGGACTTGCTGGTGTGTTTTGGATCATTGTCCTGCTGCAGAACCCAAGTACACTTCAGCTTGAGGTCACCAACAGATGGCCGGACATTCTCCTTCAGGATTTTTTGGTAGACAGCAGAATTCATGGTTCCATTTACCACAGCAGGTCTTCCAGGTCCTGAAACAGTAAAACAGCCCCAGACCATCACACTACCACCACCACCATATTTTACTGTTGGTATAATGTTCCTTTTCTGAAATGCTGTGTTACTTTTACGCCAGATGTAATGGGACACACACCTTCCAAAAAGTTCAACTTCTGTCTCATCAGTCCACAGAGTATTTTCCCAAAAGTCTTGGGGATCATCAACATGTTTTCTGGCAAAACTGAGACGAGCCTTTATGCTCTTTTTGCTCAACAGTGGTTTTCGTCTTGGAACTGTGCCATGCAGGCCATTTTTGCCCAGTTTCTTTCTTATGGTGGAGTGATGAACACTGACCTTAAATGAGGCAAGTGAGGTCCGCAGTTCTTTGGATGTTGTTGTGGGGTCTTTTGTGACTTCTTGGATGAGTCGTTGATGTGCTTGATTGCAGTTGTTGCTGCTAAGGGTGGCCCAACCAGTTATTCGGTTTAGCAGGTAATCACTTTTTCACACAGGGCCATATAGGTTTGGATTTTTTTACCCTTTAATAATAAAAGCCTTCATTTAAAAACTGCATTTTGTGTTTACTTGTGTTATCTTTGTCTAATATTTAAATTTGTTTGATGATCTGAAACATTTAAGTGTGACACACAACAAAATGAGAAATCAGGAAGGGGGCAGACACTTTTTCACACCACTGTATATATATCAGCCCCATCCTCTACAGCCTCTTCACCCATGACTGTGTTCCCTCCCACAAGGACAAAATCATCTTAACGTTCGTGGATGACCCAGCAGTGATAGGACACATCACTAGTGGTGATGAAGCATCCCACAGGAGGGAGGTGGCCATCTTGGTGTCATGGTGTGAGGACAACAACCTCACCCTCAACATGGACAAGATGAAGGACATGATAGTGGATATGAGGAAGGGGACGAGGAGACCCCATCGGCCGCTGTTCATCCGTGAGCTTTAGGTGGAGGGTGAGCATCTTTAAATACCTGGGCATCCACATCAGCGAGGACCTTACATTGGCACTTGACACCACAGAGCGGGTAAAGAGAGCTCAACAGAGGCTGTACTTTCTGAGCAGGCTGAAGAAGTTTGGCATGTTCCCCAAGATCCTCAATAATTTCTACAGCTGCATCATCGAGAGCATCCTGACCAACTGCATCACTGTGTGGTACGGCAGCACTACTGCCCTGAACTACAACCGCCTGCAGAGAGTGGTGAAGACAGCGGGGAAGATCATCAAGACTCCACTCCCCTCTCTGCAGAGCATCTACCACCACAGAGTCCAAAGGAGAGCTGCCACCATCCTCCAGGACCCCACCCACCCCCAGCACAGAATGTTCACACTTCTACCCTCAGGCCGGAGGTACAGAAGTGTGAAATGCAGGACAACCAGACTAAAAAACTCCTTCTTTCCCGCTGCCTTCGGACTCCTGAATAAATAACAACTCCAGACACAGCTTTGCAAATAGGAATTCACACACTGGTTTCTAAATTTGCACATTGCTCACTTGCACAGTGTACATAGTCTCACCCCGTCTCATGCCCATATCATCTCTGCTGCTAAATTTGCATTGTACAGTCTACTGGGTATTATCACCACAGAGAAATTCTCACACTGGGTGCTAATTTGTACATTGCTCATTTGCAAATTGCTCATTTGCACATTGTACATAGGCTTATGCCATCTCAGGTTCATATCATCTCTGATATTAATATACCATTGTCCATTATAGTCATCCAGTGAATTTTTCAGTTTTCATTCTACTTGTTACCTCTAGTTTAACTGCTTTAACTGGTTTAACTGTCCAAATTGCCTAATGTGTGTTATTAGTATTCATTAGTAGTAGTACTTAGTATTAAGATGTGGTTAAGGTGTCCTAATTGCCTAATGTGTGTTATTACCTCCACCAAGGAGGTAATGTTTTTACCAGGGTTTGTCTGTCTGTCTGTCTGTCTGTTACCAACATAACTCAAAAAGTTATGAACGGATTTTGACCAAATTTTCAGCAAAGGTGTGTAATGGCATGGGGAACAGATGATTAGATTTTGGTGATGATCTGAGAGTGCATACCTCCACCAAGGGCTTTGTTTGTATTTGTACAGCAGGATTACACAAAAACTACTGCATGGATTTGGATGAAATTTTCACCAGAGGTGGTTCTTGGGCTACAGAGGAACCATTATATTTTGGTGATGATCTGAGAAAGCATACCTCAGCCAAGGCTCTTATCTTCTCACAGTGTGTTAGCAACAATACTCCAAAACTGATAGACAGACTTTGATGCAACTTTCACCACAAGTGGCTCTAGGCCTACACACATACCCTTTACATTTTGGAGGTGATCCATGAGAAACGGAAGGAGCCTTGGCAGAGGTATGTGCTCTATGAGTGCTTTTCTAGTTAGTGTTTGTTATTAGTATTCATTAGTATTAGGTGTTAATACCTTATTAGTATTGATGTGTATCTATTACCTTTGCATTCATTCAGAGAGTAGAGTAAGAATTTCATTGCTCAGGAAATGTTGCATTTCTTGACTGTGCATATAATAATAAATCCTTTGAATCTTGAAACTTGAATATATATACATGCAGACTGACGTGGGATTACACTGAGACCCAGGAGCAGACATGGACAACAATGTTTAAGGTGAGTGTAACAATAATCTTTATGAACAATAATATAGTGATGATGAGATGTTGGTGAGGATCTGGCAACCCTGTAGGGGAGAGAGCAGAAACTATGGTGAGAATATGTTAAGATGACAGGGAGATAATTTGTTGCAATGCTTACAGGTATCTTCTAGTGGAAGCAGTGGCTAATTACAGCAGATCCAAAGATGGAATTCTCCAGAGAAGGGATCCAGGAGGTGCTGGTGAGGGGCAAAGGGGAAGAGGCTGGCCAGTCCTGACTGCTGGGGAGACAGGGATGAAGGAGATGGTGATCATGATGGTAAGTCGACTTACTCATTGGGAGGATAACATGCACAGTAAAGATTATCCAAATCCAATCCGTCAGACAGTTTTCTGGGTCCAGAGGCAGGCAGGGCTCAGGGCACGGCAGGCTAGGACAGAACAGGCAGACAATTCCATAAAACAGACAGGCATAGGGTCAAGAGGAAGGCAAGGGTCAGCTCACAGCAGAACTGTTCACAAGATTAAATCAGGATTACGCTTGAGCAGGATACAGGCAGGTAGAAGATCAGACACAACCAGACAGAATGGAGTGCAACTGTCCAACTTATGCTGCCCCATAAATTGCCTGCAGGTGGTGCATGCAGCTGCCGGGAGAACTGCCCAATCAGCAGGGGGGAGAAAGGCAGGCAGGCAGGAGGGACAGGAACCCTTACAGTACCCCCCTCTCCAGGAACACCTCCTGGCGTAGTTCGAGGTTTGTCCAGGTGACGATGGTAAAAGTCCTTGATGAGGATGTCGTCCATGACAAATGATCTTGGGATCCAGGACCTCTTTTCAGGACCATACGCATTCCAATCCGCCAGGAATTGAATGTCACGCCCCCTGTGCCATGCATCCAGAATCCGGGTGACCGCATAGACCAGTCCCCCATCGACCACCTTTGGAGGTGGTGGTGGTTTGGACGGTGGGCAGAGAGAACTGGAGAACACAGGGTTGATGTGTGAGACATGGAATGTCGGGTGCACCCTCAGAGAGGCAGGTAGATCCAATCTCATCGAGGTGGGGTTGACAATCTCTATGACGGTGAATGGACCCACAAACTGGAGGATGAGTTTCCTGGTTTCTGCCTTCAAAGGAAAGTTTCAGGTGGAACGCCAAACCTTCTGGCCGACCCGGTACTCAGGAGTGGGGCACCTCTTCTGGTTCACCCACCTGGAGTTCTCCCCTGCTGCCTGGAGCAAGGGCCCCAAAAGTGCCTCACTTGGAGATATGGACTGCAACCGATGGTACTGCTACCTCTTCTTCAGCAATGGGGAGGAGAGGCGGGTGGTAGCCCAACAGTGCCTTGAATGGGGAGAATCCAGTAGCTGCCAACGAGGCTGAGTTGTGGGCATACTTGACCCACTGAAGGTGGGAACTCCAGGAGGAAGGATCAGCCGCCGTGACACACTGGAGTATGGCTCCCATCTCCTGGTTCACCCTCTCACACTGGCCGTTGGTCTGGGGGTGGTAACTGGAGGAGAGGCTGACCGTGGCCCCGATGGCCTTACAGAAGGCTCGCCAAACCTTAAAGATGAACTGGGGACCATGGTCAGAAACGATGTCCTTGGGGATGCCATGCAGCCTGACCACATGCACTGACAGGAGCCTTTTCAGGGGGAAGAAGTGAGCTGCCTTGGAGAACCCTGGGGAATCCTAACTCTCACAGTGACAGATGCTCACTCAGCTCCTGAGTTAGCTTATCTGCTGCTTCCAGTTGGAGAGCCAACTCGATGGCCTTGGATAGTGTCAATTCACCCAGAAATGTGAACAGCTTTGACCGGACCACAGCACAGTTGGTATGTTCCGCCAGCTGGTTGCAAACGATTTCTTACATGTTTCATGCTTTTATTTTGACAGCGCAGTTTTTGACTTCCAGCTGTTAAGACTTTTTGCGGTTGTCACAGCTGTTTGTGTTTAGTTAATCACTTTCACTCCACACCTGTTTCATGTTTGATTTCCTGTATTACTATTTAAGCTCACTTGCGGGGATTATTCCTCACAGCAACCTCATCTTGAGCGGACTGGAATTCCCACATTCGATTCCAGTCTTTCTTCTGCTTAGGTCTTTACCTTGCCTGTTATATGTAAGTTACCTTTTGTGGTTTTTTCATTGTTTGTATTTTCTGGTAGACACCCTTGGTGGTCCTTGGAAATAGCCCTTTGTAAATCGCCCATTGTGGTCCTTTGTTGTTGCCTTTTTGGAAGTTGCCTTCATGGCTGTTATTTTGTATTTATTCTTTATTAAATGTGCAAACTCAATGCTGGCGATTAGCGGCTCATTTCTGCCCTAAAAGGGCCAATTATGACAGGTGGTATATTATTACAGATCTTGGTGCCCCTCACTGATAGCACAGATTGAGCAAATGTGGTGCGTCTGTGGGGGACCTCACGGTCTCTTCTAGTGACTGCTCTCGTGGTTGTACAGGGTGACAGTCCTCAGTTTAACATATTCTCCTGGGGGGGGGGGGGGGAATCGCCATTTAATATTTTACAAATTAAACAGGCAGGGACTTCCGGTTATGGCGGCCACGTAGGAAGACGTGTTTCACACTGCTCTGCTCCTAAAAATAAAAAGTTTACTAAAACTCTCTTAATTGGAACAAAAACCCATCCAGCGTTTTGGCGCAGATATGGTAAAGACCAAGGTTGGGAAATTAGGTGGAGGAAAAGGTAACTTGACAAAACAATCCAAACTAACGGACTTCCACGCTCGAGGCGAGGCAGGGAAAACTCCAGAGACAATGGTGGAGGAGGGAGCCAGCGGCGGAGCAGGAACTGCTGAAGAGGGGACAAATGCAGTGCTCACTGCCATCAACTCCATGAGAACAGAGTGTTCGTCTAAATTTGATGGGATTATAGCAGTGATAGAAGGAATGAGAAAGGAAATAAGCGACTGTATGGAGCGAGTATCGCAGGCGGAGCTCCGAATTTCAAGCACTGAAGATGACGTCACCAGCCTACAAACTAATCTGCAAACACTGGAATTAAAATGTAAACGTCTGGAAGATAACGTCCTAGACTTGGAATCCCACTCGCGACGGAATAATTTGAGGCTGGTGGGCCTCCCGGAGGGAGCGGAGGGACGGGACTCATGTTCCTTTTTGGAAAAGTGGATTCCAGAAGCGCTGAACAAGGCTGATCTGCAGTCAGCACGGTGGTGCAGTGGTTAGCACTGTTGCCTTACAGCTAGAAGGTTCCTGGTTCAAATCCCCAGGTTGGCAGGGGTTGGAACCTTTCTGTGTGGAGTTTGCATGTTCTCCCTGTGCTGCGTGGGTTTACTCCGGGGGCTCCGGTTTCCTCCCACAATCCAAAGACATGCATGTTAGGTTAACTGGCTGTTCTAAATTATCCCTAGATAGCTGTTTCCTATAGGCCCTTAGAATAAAGGATTAGTATTAGTGAAAGCGCTTTGAGTGGTCTTTGTGACTAGAAAAGCGCTATATAAGTGCAGGTTAGTTAGTTAGTTAGTTAGTTAGTTAGTTAGTTAGTCATCGGTTGTTTTAGAGAGAGCTTACCGAATCGGCCCACCGAGAGATAATAAGACACCACCGAGGATGCTGATTATGAAGTTCCTCAACTACAGAGACAAGATGACAGTCACCAATGTGGCGCGAGCTAAAGGGGAAATCAAATATCAGGATCAACAGGTGCGGTTCTACCCAGACTTCGCCACAGGAATTCAACAATTAAGGAGGCAGTTCGACCCCGCCCGCAAAGAGCTGCGCAACCTAGGGATTCATCACAGAGTGATTTATCCGGCAAGACTGCTGGTCACATATAAAGGGAGAACCCACACCTTCAAGACCCCTCAAGAGGCGCAGGAGCTCATCATGCAGATCCAAAAGGAAACTGGTGGGAGCTAAGCATGAACATGACAAAGGTAGAACATTTAAGCATTTGTACAGGCATCTGATTGATCTGAAACATATAATAAGTCTACAAAATACAGACTGTATTAAAAAAAAAAAGCTATGATGTACAACGTTGCTATAAAACTTTGAAGTTATGCTGAAAACACTACAGAAGAGAGTTAATGTCATAAGAATAGTAGTAGAGTCAGGGTGATTGAGAGGAGAAAGAGAGAGTGGTTTGACTGATCCTCGCAGGTGTGGAACAGTCACTAGCTATAACGGAAGACAGAATTTTTTTGATTTTGGGGGGTTTACCATTAATGTGGGGAAAGGGAATTTGTTTTTATTTAGTTTGTAGGATGAATGTTCAACCAGCCATGTTTTTGCTTCTCTGTAAGAGTATGTTCATATTGCAAGGTAATCTCAAACTCCTTATTGATCATAGATCAAAGCATTAATCTTAATTTAACTTCATGGAATTGCAGAGGTCTACAAAATCTAAAAAAAACTTAAACAAGTTATGAATAAAATAAAAAACATAGATTCAAAAATTGTATTTTTACAAGAAACTCATCTATTAGAGGAGGATGTAAAAAGAGTTAGGAGAAGATGGCAAGGTAGTGTGTTCACCTCATCATTTTCATCCCGAGCCAGGGGAGTTATGACTCTCATACACAAAACAGGTTCAGGTTCAGGTTACTTTATTTGTACCCGTAGGTAGATTTATTAAACAGTCCCATTTCAAACGAAAAATGTAATTAGAGACAAATTTGGAAGATATCTAATCATCCAAGGATCTTTGTTATTAGAAAATATAAATCTGGTGAACTTATACGGCCCCAATATTGATGATCAAAACTTCTTTGTTAATTTATTCCTCACTTTATCATCACTTACAGGGCAACATATAATAGCAGGGGATTTTAATTGTACATTGAATCCCAGTATAGATAGATCAACAGGACAGGACTGTACGCACAATGGATGTAGGATGAACATTAATCATTTTATGAAAGAACTGAGATTGCTAGATATATGGAGAGAAATGAAACCACAAGTCAAAGCCTATTCTTGTTATTCTAATACCTATAAGACATTCTCATGTATTGACTATTTTTTGGTCTCTACAGAATTAAGGTCCAAGATTCAAAACTGTTTCTATGATAATATTGTGATCTCTGATCATGCGCCCTGCTGTCTAATATATGTAGATAAGAAATTGACAAAGGACCCAGTTAGGTGGCATTTTCAGCATAAATGGCTTCAGGATGATGAATTTGTTAAGTACATAGAAAAACAGATAGATAAGTTCTTTGATATTAATACTAAAACAACGGCATGTATAAAGTGGGAGGCTTTCAAAGCTTTTATTAGGGGGCATATTATTAGTTATTGTCATAACCCGAGTGTCGGTTCTGGCCACACTCGGGCCTCATATCTTGTTGTTCCCTGGCTTTGGCAGCTGAGGGTTCCTTCCAGCTCCTCGGGCTCTTATTGTGAAGGTGCCCGGGGGAGCTCCCTGCTGTCAAAGTCAGCTGCTGCTCTGCTGTCATTAGCAGCAGCTGTGCCGCGTTGGGGTCATTAGCCACCAGATATAAGCGGGTGCTAAATGTCCTCCAGCGCGGCAGTCTCTGTTATATCCTGTTATGTTCAGCTACGTTCTGTTAATCTCTGTTGTGTTCCTGTTATTCTTGCTCATCATGGTTAACGGACTTGGGAATCCCCTGTTACCCGCCTGTTAACAGTCCCGTCGTTAAGGTACGCTCGTTGTAACTTTACCTTAATTATTATCTCGTCTGGTGCATCGGGTGCTCCCCGGCTCAGGCGTCACCTGTTCACTGTATATATTCCTATGCCTGTCTAAACCTGCACTGTAAATAAACATCACTGCAAACTCACTGGTGACTGAGGCGTCTTGTGACGGTCCGTGAGGGCCGTTGTGACAGTTATACAGGTTCAAAATCTAAGAAGACTCGAGAGGAGAGAGTCCAATTGGAACGTAAAATAAAAATTCTTCAAGAAAAGGTGTAGCAGGAAGTAACCCACAGTTAGAGAACGAATTACTGATTCTGAGAGCAGAATATGATAAAAAATCAGCGAATAGAGCTGCCTTGAGTCTTCTAAGATTGAAGCAAACTTTTTATGAACAAGGTGAAAAATCAGGAAAATTATTGGCATGGCAGATTAAACAATTAAGATAAGATAAGATAAGCCTTTATTAGTCCCACAACGGGGAAATTCCAGGATTGCAACAGCACAGGGATAGCAACACTCAGAGCAACTGAGTGTTGCTCTGAGTGTTCTAAAAATTCTCTCTAATCTCTCTAATCTCTCTAAAATTCTCTCTAATTCGCTCTAAAAATTGGTGTTTTAGATTAGAATCTAAAACACCAATTACCAGTATTATAAGTAACGGACAGGTAGTTATAGATCCTTTAGAAATTAATAGTGCCTTTAGAGATTATTATGGAAAACTATATGATACAAAAAATGAAACTGACTTAACAAAACTAAATGGGTTTTTGGGTGGATTATCTATACCAGGGGTCGGCAACCCGCGGCTCCGGAGCCGCATGCGGCTCTTTCATCCCTCTGCTGCGGCTCCCTGTGGCTTTGGAAAATAAATAATGAGTATTTAATTAAAATGTATTTTATTTTAGTTCATTAGTTTTTAAAATGTAATTCTAAATTTGATGATTATGGTGATCTTGTAAAATCTAAAAAAAAACGTGTTAAAGTTTAATCACCGTCAGCGAAAAATCAACACGAAGTTGGAAGTCGTCTCCTGCGATAACCCGGATGTGTTGTGTTCAAGCTACTACTGTATTGTAAACAGCCCTGCGATTGGATAGTTGCAAACGATTGGACCAATCAAATGGCTCGTTGTATGCTTTTTCAAAGATTCATGGTGGCGTGTTCTCAGGGATGTGATTTTCTGTTAATTCGCCGAATTCCTCTTTATTTTATCTTCCAGGAAGATAAAGTACGTTAAGTACATTAGCGGCTTGTGGTCCACAAATGCAGTCAAGCTGCGCCCTTTCAGGCAGGACTGGAAGTGGCATATGGCCACCGGTAATCGATATGGCCAGGTGGAGAGTCATTAACTCTACAATGGCTGTATGAGCTGGGCTGGCGCGAGGGATTAAACGGTAATAAAAGTTAGCATCCCCTTTTATGATTCCAAACAGTTTGAAATTGACAGTGCACAGTGGACATTGACTCATAACTTTTGAATATTTCTAAGACTTGGCTGCATCAGTGATTGTGCAAAATAAACTGCTCAAGACTCAATGGAGATTGAAACTGGTGATCTGAAATGAATGCTGAAATTATAAAAAGTAATGGTATGTTGGAATTTTATTTCTATTATGGAACAGATAAAATTAACTGATTTTGATTTGATCAAGTGTTAAAGCATGTGATGGATAATGCTTGTTGGAATATTTTAGGAATGCTATCTTCTTGGAACATAAGTCAATATTATACATTAATAAGTGGCATTCATCTGTTTGTTTTATGTCATTTAAGCACAGTTCTGGTACTTAAAAATCATAAAAACCCAGGAGCTTCGGGGGGCTTTGCCCCCCTTGCCCCCCATCCCACCCCGGACCGCGCTGGGGGACTATGTCCCCCAGACCCCCTGCTGAATTTTCAGATAATTTCCCCAACCCCAAATCACATTGCTGGTTCGTGTTGGAATTCTGAGCTTTCGGTATTGTTTTCAGCGGAATTATGAGATTTTTATCGAAGGATCAGGAGTCATCAGTGCTAGAAATAGCTCTCTCCCTTCAACCCAATGTCAACCTTCAACCCAATGTCTTTTTTTTTTCGGAGTTCAAAATGTTTTTGTTGCATGCAGAAATGTAATGTTGTTTTCTCTGCAGGAGGTCCCTGATTTCATAAATGCAACACATTATAGTTTGTTTATACATAGCATAAAGGGAAAAAAAAGTTATATGCAGAGTTATTTCATTTTAAGTGTCAAAAGGGCCTGGACAGATCGCCAGTCCATCACAGGGCCAACACAGAGAGACAGACAACCATTCACTCTCACAGTCATACCCAAGGACAATTTAGAATCCCCAGTTGATGCCAATTAACCTAACATGCATGTTTTTGGCATGTGGGAGGAAACCAGAGAAATCCCGGAGTAAACCCACGCAGACACGGGGAGAACATACAAACTCCACACAGATCACTGTTGGTCGGGGGCTGGGATCGAACCAGGGATCCCCCGGCCAAGGGTGAGTTGCTGTGCTGCCGCAGTGCTAACCACTTCTCCACCGCGCCGCCCACAACCAATCCACTAGTTGTCAAATTGAGAGTCTGGAGAACAAGTGAAGGATACAGATTTATATTATATTAATACATTTGAACAAGGAGCATTATGAGGAAACAGGATGAAAAGTAGCTTCTTCTAAATAAAACTTTCATCTCTAATTTATGAAAATATCAGGAACTAAAGCTGTGTGATCACTGTTGAAAGTAGGAGATGGGTGATATTTTTCAGATTTAAACAATTTATGAATGTGCTGATAATTAAAACTGCAAAAATTATGGTCAGATATTCAGAAATTTATTTTTCAGCACAAAACAATTTATAATATATATCTAACATTTATTTCATGAATGAAGCTATATAAATGAAGCTATAAGCAGTTTTTTTCCCACTGCTGTAGTAGGAATTCATTAATGCCACATAATATTCAGAGCTATGTACAGTATATAAAAAACTTTATAAGCAGCATAATCTTTATTTTAAAGGTCAAATTGCCATTGCGGCTCTCAGCCACGTCTGTTTTAGTCGGAGACGGGCAAAACGGCTCTTCGGCTGGCAAAGGTTGCAGACCCCTGATCTATACCATGTATTCCAAATGAAAACAGGGAGATACTGGAGTCTAAAATTAGTCAAGAAGAAGTTGGGCTAGCTATTGATAATATGAAATCAGGGAAAAGAGCAGGACCAGATGGTCTTCCAGTTGACCTCTATAAAAAAATTAAGACTAAATTAATAAAACCACTGTTGGAAATGGTTTTAGAAGCATTTCAAAATGGTAATTTACCACCATACATGAATAATGCCTTAATTATACTGTTGCCAAAACCAGGTAAACCCCCTAATAAATGTGAAAACATGAGACCAATAAGCCTATTAAAGTAGAACTGAACTGAACGGCATTGAACGGCACTGGGTGATAGTACATACAATTATAAAGATAATTCATCATTGGCACCCCCTCCACAAATCCCGGAATCTTGGAGAAAATCGCGATTTTGAATTTCCCGCCCTGAAAAATCAGACAAATCCGCCGAAGTGCAGCCGGAGTTCCGCGTGACGTCACGAGTGTGACACAGTCCTCCATGTTTACCATTGCGAGCACGTCGACACTGGTTGTTTTTGATGCATTTTGTCGTGATAGTAGACTACAAAACACTTCCAACACCTGGGACGATCTGTTCAGTGGCCAAGGAAAGCTGTCATGGCGACGAAAGAAAAGAAAGGGGGAGGAAAAGCGACCGGGAAGCGATGCGTTTCTAGATATACAGTGATCCCTCACTTATCGCGTTTAATGGGGACCAGAACCGACCGCGAAAAGTGAAAAACCGCGAAGTAGCGTCACCCCCCCCCCCCCAAGGGCGTCACAAGCACTATTTTGCACAAAAAGGCACAAGAGAACAGCGAAAAGTGCCACAAAGCAACACGAGCGATAAAGAACAATGAATGCGGTCTTCCTTCGCTGGGTAAAACGTCTCGGCCAATCAGCTTGCGAGATTCCCGAGCGGTGAAGAGGTGGGCGGAGAGGAGTGGAGCGGTGGTCAGAGAGGTGGATTTTCAGTTGTGCGGGCTCTCCGTGTTGATACCTGATGTTCTAATGTAGTCTCCCTGCCTTCTACATTAGAACATCAGGTATCAACACGGAGAGCCCGCAGAACTCAAAATCTACCTCTCTGACCACCGCTGCACTCCTCTCCGCCCACCTCTTCACCGCTCGGGAATCTCGCAAGCTGATTGGCCGAGACGTTTTACCTCGCAAGCTGATTGGCCGAGACGTTTTACACAGCTTCGCTCCCTGCCGAGCGCCTATACCTAGCGAAGGAAGACCGCATTCATTGTTCTTTATCGCTCGTGTTGCTTAGTGGCACTTTTCGCTGTTCTCTTGTGCCTTTTTGTGCAAAATAGTGCTTGTGACACCCTTGGGGGGGGGGGGGGTGACGCTACTTGGCGGTTTTTCACTTTTCGCGGTCGGTTCTGGTCCCCATTAAATGCGATAAGTGAGGGATCACTGTAATAAGTTGGAAAAATGCTGATGGTTTTTTTTCCCTCTCTTTTTTATTGTTAATTTTCCTTATCCTGACACCCCAAACATGCCAAAGTAAAGACTCACCATTCTGTATTCAATAAGCGACTCTCCTCCCCATCACTGCTGCGGTCTGAGTCGGTGCTGGAATCCCCCGAAAATTCTGGCTCTAATCTGTACGGTTCGATTCCTCCCTCGCTCTCTTCCTGTTCACTTGACACTCCTGCATCCTCCTCTGTCTCGTCACTGATCCTGAATGCCTCTTCACTCTGAAAACTCTGGTGTTCTTGACTGCTGGAACTGCTATCATCTGCCATTGTTGTTTTGATAAGGGTCACACTCGTGACGTCACGCAGCGTCGTCTGCACTACTTCCGGTTTGTTTGGCACTGCCAGCCAGAGGCAAAAGTTTATCGGCTTATAGCTTGGCCATCGCACGGCCTAAAAATTTCTTTTATGTGTTGAAAAATACAATAGGTAATAAGGAATTAATCTGCTATTCTACTTTTTTTGACAAAAAGGTGAGTTCAGTTCTACTTTAAATGCTGATCTTAAAATAATCTGTAAAATTTTAGCAAAATGACTACAAGAAATATTACCAAATATTATTAACCAAGATCAGAATGGCTTTATAATGGGAAGACAAGGCTTCCATAATGTAAGAAGACTATTTAATATTATTTATTCCAATAAAGAAGCACCGGATACAGCTCTCCTATCACTGGACGCAAAGGCCTTTGATAGTGTCAAATGGCCCTTTCTTTTTGAAGTCCTACAAAGGTTTGGACTTGGAAATAATTTCATAAAATGGGTCCAGATAATATACAATAATGCTACAGCAGAAATCCTAACAAACAGCAATATCTCAAAATCAATAAAAATCAATAGAGGACGTCGACAAGGCTGTCCACTTTCACCTTTACTGTTTACTATGTAGCAATTGAACCTTTAGCGATGGCAGTACGTTTACATCCACAAATATATGGAATTAAAGTAGGACCAACAGAACATAAAATCTCCCTGTATGCTGATGACATAATTTTGTTTATGTTGAATTTTAAAAAATCAATTCCGACCTTGTTAAATTTAATAAAGAACTTTGGGGAAATATCAGGATATAAAATAAATAAAACTAAATCTTCAATATTAATGCTAAATGAGACCCAGAGAAAGCACCCAGCTCCTGAGGTAAATCAATTCAATGTTGTAAATCAGTTTAAATATTTAGAAATTCAAATTTTGCCTAAGCTAGAATCAGTCGCCAGTGTCAACTATGAAGCCTTAATGACAGATATTAATGAGTTGCTTCAGAGATGGATGTCACTACCAATGTCGATGATCAGGAGAATCAATATACTAAAAAGTAATATCTTACCAAAAATACTTTATTTATTTCAATACATTCCTTTACCACCACCTTCAGATCTATTCTCAAGAATTAAAAAAAAGTTAGTGGAATTTTTATGGAACAATAGGAAGACTAGATTACGTCTGTCCTTACTATATTTACCATTTGATCGTGGAGGTCTGAAATGTCCAAACTTTATGTTGTATTACTGGTCAGCACAACTGAGGTCTATGACATATTATTTTTCATCAAATGATCTCCCTCACTGGACTGAAATGGAATCATACAATTTACCTTTACCTCTTCCCTTATTCATATACTCAGACTCGGCTAAAAAATTACAGAAACAAGTTAAAAATCCTATTGTAAAGCATATGATCAAAATATGGTGTGAAACCAAAAAATACTTAAAAGAACCACACTTACTGTCACAATTTAGCCCAATATGGGGTAATCAATATTTTAAACCAGGGAGAGCGGATGCTGTATTTAAAATATGGAATTTAAAAGGGATTCAAAAGATTCAAGACTTATATTTGTCACGTTCAGATAACATAATGTCTTTTGAAGAACTGAGGATTAAATTCAATCTTAATAGAACACACTTTTTTAAATATCTTCAGCTTAGAAATTTTATTCGATCAAATCAAAATAATGCTCTCACCCGACCTACTTATTCATTTTTGGAAAAAATTTTGATGAAAGACAGTAAGAGAAAGGGTATTATTTCAGAGTTTTATAACTCATTGACACTATTCTCAAGTGAAAACTCAGAAAAGACTGAATTACTGGAAAGAAGATCTGCAAACTGAAATTTCAGAGGAACAATGGGAATTGGCTTGTACAGAAGCTCAAACCAAATCAATAAATGTACGTCTTAAACTGATACATTTTAAATGGTTAATGCGGATGTATGTTACACCAGTGGAGTTAAATAGATATAACAAAAACATACCAGATACATGCACAAAATGTATGGAAAGTAAAGGAACCCTATTTCACTGTTTATGGGAATGTAGAAAAATCAGAATGTTTTGGGAAGAGGTGAGGGTAACAATTGAAAAAATAATTTCAAAACAAATCACATTGAACCCTAAACTGTTTTTTTTACCTCCGCCAAGGAGGTTATGTTTTCATCGGCGTTGGTTTGTCTGTCTGTCTGTTTGTCTGTCTGTTTGTTAGCAAGATAACTCAAAAAGTTATGGACGGATTTTCATGAAATTTTCACAGATTGTCAGAAATGGGGTATCCTACAGATGATTAGATTTTGGTGGTGATCCGGGTCACCGTCCAGAAGAAAACCGCCATTACGGAAAATGTGATTTTCATGAATAACTACTGAACCACTAATCCTATCATTGTCAATCCAATTGCTAGTCATATGTTTTCATGGTCAAGGAATCTGAAAATTGTCTGTCTGTCTGTCTGTCTGTTTGTTAGCAAGATAACTCAAAAAGTTATGGACGGATTTTCATGAAATTTTCACACATATGTTTTCATGGTCAAGGAATCTGAAAACATGCACACAGACACTGTATGGGGGGAACCGCCATTACGGAAAATGCGATTTTCGTGAATAACTACTGAACCACTAATCCTATCATTGTGAATCCAATTGCTAGTCATATGTTTTCATGGTCAAGGAATCTGAAAACGTACACAGAAACACTGTATGGGGGGAACTGTGGCGCTTGGCGGAGGTCTGCGCTCTCCGAGTGCTTTTCTAGTGTTGGGTCTGTATCCAGAAAAACATAACTTTAATAAGAGTGAAAGAGCATTCATAGACCTCGGTTTGCTTAATGCCAAAAAATGTATTGCACTACTGTGGAAAAAGACTCATAGACCAGATGTGACTCAGTGGTTAAGACAGATGTTAACAAACCTTCCACTAGAAAGAATAACATACATACTGAAATCAAAGGAAAATGTGTTTGAGAATATATGGAGACCTTTCATTGATTATGCAAAGAATTTAAACATAACGTCTGAAGAAGAAGGTGAATGATATGTGTGGACCTTGCAAATTCCAAGCTGTTGAATGTATATTATGTATTCTTATGTAATAGATTACCTAGAATAAACAGAGGAGCATTGTTGTTGACTTCTGTTTGTTAATGGTTGTTGTTGTTTTTATTTCACTTTTTTTTGTTATCGTTCTTTTTAATTTTTAAATTACTTTTGTGTTAGTGTCTGATTGTTTGTGCCATGTTTGTAAAAAAAAAGTTCAATAAAAAATATTGTGGAAAAAAAAAAACAGGCAACTCTGAGAGTTTTATAATTTTCAAAAGGACAGAAGATTGTATTTTTACCTCCGCCAAGGAGGTTATGTGATCATCGGCGTTGGTTTGTCTGTCTGTCTGTTTGTCTGTCTGTTTGTTTGTTTGTTAGCAAGATAACTCAAAAAGTTATGGACGGATTTTCATGAAATTTTCACAGATTGTCAGAAATTGGGTATCCTACAGATGATTAGATTTTGGTGGTGATCCGGATCACCGTCCACAAGAAAACCGCCATTACGCAAAATGCCATTTTCGTGAATAACTACTGAACCACTAATCCTATCATTGTCAATCCAATTGGTTGTCATATGTTTTCATGGTCAAGGAATCTGAAAACGTACACACAAACACTGTATGGGGGGAACTGTGGCGAAAACCGCCATTACGCAAAATGCCATTTTCGTGAATAACTACTGAACCACTAATCCTATCATTGTGAATCCAATTGCTAGTCATATGTTTTCATGGTCAAGGAATCTGAAAACGTACACACAAGCACTGTATGGGGGGAACTGTGGCGCTTGGCGGAGGTCTGCGCTCTCCGAGTGCTTTTCTAGTTTGTATATGTGACAGCAATGCTATGTGGGATCTGTTTTGTCAAGGATTGGCATTTTTGTATTTCAGTGGTTTTGATTATATTTAAACCAGTGAGTGACCAGTTGGTAAAACAGTAATTGGTGTGTGAGAAGATCATTGCATACAGAAACATTTTGGCCACATTAACTGTCAGCGATGGTCTAATTTGTTTAAAATTTCTTATCTTGAATTTGATTACGTTTGAGATTTTTTGATGTATTTTTAAAGATTAATGAGCAGTCTAAAATCACGCCGAGGTACTTACATTCCTCGACTAGATGCAGCTCCTCCCCTTTTAAGAAGATGCTTGAGTCTGTAATATTTGATCATTGTTTGGTGAACATCATGCCTTTTTTTTTTAGTGTTTAGTAGAAGACATGAATTATTCAGCCAATCATGGATTTGGGTCATTGCTGTTGTAAGAATACAGTATGGCTGTGTTGTGAGACATGTATATGTTGGACACTGCATATGTGATTTAACCACGATGAAGGAGAGCCAGCCCCCTGCGGTGCGGAGCCACAGAGCCTGGACCCCCTGCGGAGGACAGGGGACAGAAGACTTCCTGACCACTGAGGCTCGGGAAGAGAGAAGGGGGAGTTATGTAAATAAAAGACAATTCGGTTTCGTTATTCAAGTCTCTCCACATTGGTGACTGACGACGTTGAGAATGAACGAAGAAATTCTCAGGGTCCCGGACTCACAGCGCTCAGAGCTGGCGAGCGCAGTGGCCGTTAAGCTGCCTGATTTCTGGCAGGATAACCCACGGTCGTGGTTTCTGCAAGCAGAGTCGCAGTTCGCGCTCGCAGGAGTAACGGGGGATGACACTAAGTTCCACCATGTCATCGCTAAACTGGACAACAGCACAGCTCGGTGCGTGCAAAGCTTGGTGGAGCAGCCACCCGCGACCGACAGGTACAGCAAGCTGAAATCCACCCTCATCAAGTTTTTCACCCCCTCGGCTGAAGTGAGGGCGAGGAGGATCCTGTCTTTGCTAGACCAAGGTGGACACAGGCCGAGCGCCCTGATGGAGGAGATGATACAGCTGAGAGGGTTGGACAACGATGATTTCATTTTTCAGTTCATCTTCCTCTCCAACCTCCCGGCGCATGCGAGAAGCACGCTGGCCGGCAAAAAGTGTCACACCCTGGAGGAGTTCCGGGAGCTGGCCCAGGAGGCAGACGGGATCCTGGACGCCTGCGGCGGGCAAGCAACCACAGCAGCGACCCGAGACAGCGGGGAGCCAGAGGCGGCAGAACCAGACTGGCCGACGATGGCGGCAACACGGCCGCGACGAGGGGGAGCCAATAGCCCGGCGACAGAGGCGCGGGCACGACACAGCGGAGGAGAAGATCTCTGCTTTTACCATCGGAGGTTCGCAGAGAAGGCACGCAGGTGTGTGCCGCCCTGCATCTTCAGGAGTTCGGGAAACGGCAAGACCGGGGGTCGCTAGCAGCTTCGACCCTCGGAGAACGCAACAAGCTGCTCTACATCACGGATGCGCGCTCCGGACGAGTGTTCCTCATTGACACCGGAGCACAAGTGAGCTTCATCACCCCAACATACGCGGACCGGGTAGCTGGACCCCACGGTGACGGAGCTACAGCGGCAAATGGCTCGAACATCAACACCTACGGGAGAAGGACCTTGCCTTTATGCTTACATGGCCGCACATATGAATGGACTTTTGTAGTAGCGGCGGTGAGTTTCAACATGTTGGGCGCAGATTTTTTGTGTTCACACAATCTGTTAGTTGATCTTGCTAATAGACGGCTGGTAAATGCACTCTCTTTTTACTCTCTCCCCTGTTCAGCTCGAGTGTCCCCGCCACCAGTACAGACCCACGTCGCTACAGCAGGTGGTAAGTTTCACACACTCCTCACCCAATTTCCAGCGCTCACTGTGCCCACTTTTTCAGCGACGGTCGCGAAGCACGGGGTGAAACACTTCATCCCCACTTCTGGTCCTCCCGTGTTTGCAAAAGCTCGGCGCTTGGATGCAGTTAAGCTCGCCATTGCGCGCGAGGAGTTCGCCAGCCTGGAGAGGCTGGGCATCGTTCGTAGGTCGAAGAGCCCGTGGGCTTCGCCGCTGCACATGGTACCGAAAGCCGATGGCTCCTGGAGACCGTGCGGGGATTACCGCAGGCTAAACAACGCTACGGCACACGATCGTTATCCCATCCCGCACATTCAGGATTTTTCGGTGCACCTGGCGGGGGCGCGCATTTTTTCAAAGATTGATCTAGTTCGCGGCTATCACCAAGTCCCGGTCCAACCGGAGGACATTCCTAAAACAGCGGTAATAACCCCGTTCGGACTTTTCGAATTTTTACGCATGCCGTTTGGTCTCAAAGGGGCGGCGCAAACATTTCAGCGGATGATGGATGCCGTGTTACGCGATCTCCCTTTCGTGTTTGTGTACCTCGACGACATTTTGGTCGCGAGTACTTCAGAGGACGAACACGAAACGCACCTCACAGCAGTTTTTAGGAGGCTGGGAGAGCACGGCTTAATAGTTAACCCAGCCAAGTGCCAGTTCGGCGTCGAGCGGATTGATTTTTTGGGTCACCGCGTCTCCCCGGAGGGAGCGGTTCCGTTACCAGAGAAAGTACGCGCGGTAGCGGATTTTCCCCGTCCACAAACGGTCAAATCACTACAGGAATTCTTGGGGATGGTGAATTTTTATAACCGGTTCCTGCCCCACGCAGCTCAAATCATGCAACCGTTATATGCCGCGCTCAAAAAACAAAAGCCGACCCAGGCGGTCGAATGGTCCCCGGAGCGGGAGCGCGCGTTCACAGAGGTTAAAAAAGCCTTGGCTGACGCTGCGCTCCTGGCCCACCCAGACCCTGCAGCACGTATCGCGCTGACGACAGACGCTTCAGATTTAGCCATAGGGGCCGTTATTGAGCAACAGGTAGCCGGAGTTTGGCAGCCTTTGGCTTTCTTTAGCAAATCTTTAAGCGCGGCTGAGCGAAAATACAGCGCGTTTGACAGAGAACTGTTGGCGCTGCATTTGGCTATTCGTCATTTCCAGTTCTGGCTGGAAGGACGGTGCTTCACCGCTTATGTGGACCACAAGCCGCTCACATACGCCATGGCCAAAATTTCAGATCCGTGGTCCGGCAGGCAGCAGAGGCAGCTGGCCGCAATCTCGGAATTTACCACTGACATTAGGCACGTCGCGGGCAAATTCAATGTAGTAGCGGATTGTCTCTCACGCGCGTTCACGACCCCGACACGCGCAGAGGCAGAACGGGCCACCGTGACCGCGCCGCAGGAGAGCGGCACGGTGGCGCGCGCAGCCCCGGTGCACGTGGGTATAGATTACGCAGCCATGGCAGCGGACCAGGGGGCGGACGCAGACGTGCGCGCGCTCCAGTCTGGACCAACAGGGTTGAGGCTGGAGAGCAAGTGTTTACAAACCGGTATGCCCCCCCTGATCTGCGACATGTCGACGGGGCGCCCGCGTCCGGTGGTTCCGGCCACGTGGCGCCGCCGTGTTTTTGACTCGGTCCACTCACTGGCGCACCCGGGGGTGCGCGCGTCGGTGAAACTAGTGGCGGAAAAGTTTGTTTGGCCGTGCCTGCGCAAGCACGTGAAGGAATGGGCAAAAACCTGCATTTCCTGTCAACGGGCCAAAATTCACAGGCACACAAGAGCCCCGTTAGAACCGTTCCGCATTCCGGCCAGAAGGTTCGACCATGTGCACGTCGACCTTGTGGGCCCCCTACCGGCATCACAGGGGTTCACGTATCTTTTGACAATGGTGGACCGCACCACACGTTGGCCGGAAGTGGTCCCACTTGCGACGACCACGGCCGCGGAGGTGGCTCGCGTTTTTTTAACGGCTTGGGTGGCGCGCTTCGGGGTTCCGTCGGACATTACGTCCGATAGAGGACCGCAATTCATCTCTGAGCTGTGGTCAGCGATGGCCAACGGCTTAGGAGCCAAAATTCACCGCACTACGGCTTACCACCCTCAGGCTAATGGTTTATGCGAGCGTTTTCATAGGTCTTTGAAGGCAGCACTCAGAGCGTCGCTCACGGATGCAGATTGGGTAAATAAACTCCCATGGGTTTTATTAGGGTTGCGTTCTGCGCCTAAAGAGGACTTAGACGCCTCCCCAGCGGAGCTGGTATTCGCACAAACTCTGAGGCTGCCGGGCGAGTTTTTACCAGAGCACCCAGAGCCCCCACCTCTCTCTGCTCTGGGACCGTTAGTTGGCACGGGGGCAGACACGCTCCCGGGTCCGGTTCATCACGCTTTTCCACGAGTTTTCGTCCCCAAGGCTTTGAAAAATGCCGATTTCGTTTTTGTCAGGCGCGAAGCCCTTAAAGCAACGCTCAAACCACCTTACGAAGGGCCATTTCGAGTGCTGGAGGCAGGTGATAAGCAATTTGTGCTAGATTTTGGGGACAGAAAAGAGACAGTCAGTATTGACAGACTAAAACCTGCTTTTGTCATGAAGGACGTGTCTGTACCGGTCGCGGTGGCGCCTCGACGAGGCAGGCCCCCGCAGAGGGCAATTAACCACTCTCTTCCTCAGTCAACAGACCCGAAGCAGAACAGCACCGCAGGCAAGGCGGGGCCAACGCACAGCAGATTCGGCAGACGGCTGAAGCCCAAGCGGCGCACAGACTGAATGTTGGTGTTGATTATTCAGTAGTGAGTAAGGTGCTATTAAATTTTGGGAATTAGTCTGTTCTTCATCGTTTGGGGGGGGGGTTATATGGCTGTGTTGTGAGACATGTATATGTTGGACACTGCATATGTGATTTAACCACGATGAAGGAGAGCCAGCCCCCTGCGGTGCGGAGCCACAGAGCCTGGACCCCCTGCGGAGGACAGGGGACAGAAGACTTCCTGACCACTGAGGCTCGGGAAGAGAGAAGGGGGAGTTATGTAAATAAAAGACAATTCGGTTTCGTTATTCAACTCTCTCCACAACAGGCGGCTTCTTGTGTGTTTTTTGCAGGTGTAAATATTATTGTGTCATCTGTATACATTTGTATATGAATGCTTCTGCATGCATTTGGTAGATCATTTATGTATAGGGAGAATAATATCAGTCCAATTACGGAGCCTTGTGGGACACCCATTTAAGATAAGATAAGAGATAAGATAAGCCTTTATTAGTCCCACAACGGGGAAATTCCAGGATTGCAACAGCACAGGGATAGCAACACTCAGAGCAACAATCAGAAGGCAAGAAAAAACAAGCAAGCAAGAGCAGCTAATATACATATGTACATATTACTATAAAATATATACTGTATATACACACACACACACACAGACACACAGTGCAGAGCATTGTAGCTGGATGGAATAAATATATGAATATATGAACACACAGTGCAGAGCATTGTAGCTAGATGGAATAAATATGTAAATATATAAACACCCACAGTATGGAGCATTGCAGCTAGGTGGAATAAATATGCAAGTATATAAACACACACAGTGCGGAGCAATGTAGCTAGATGGAATAATATGTAGATATATAAAAACACAGTGCGGAGCATTGTAGCTAGATGGAATAAATATATAGATATATAAATATAAACACACCCAGTGCAGAGCATTGTAGCTAGATGGAATAAATATGTAAATATATAAACACACACAGTGCAGAGCATTGTTGCTAGGTGGGACATTAATTTAATTTGACATTAAATATGGCAATTTGACACTGTTGACCATTACACATTGCTGTATGTTGGTTAAATAGGATTTCATCCATTTGATAGCATGTTCTGAAAAATTAAACTGAGTAAGTTTGGTTAAAAGGATGTGGTCAACGGTGTCAAACATCTTCAGATCTAAAAACACAGCACCTACATAATTGCACTTATCTAAGAAAGATTTTATTTTCTCTAAAAACAAGCTTATTGCAGACTGTTGAGTGGTGGGCACGCAACCCAATCTGTGCGTGATGCAGGGGGGTGTTCCCATAATTCAGATATTCACATAATAGTGTGACTTTTAAACTTTTAAATTACCAAAACTGTACCCATAACTAGTGGTTGCTCTGCAGCGTGCACGCATATATATGTGCCTGTGCGTCACACACATATGCCCCACCTCTTGTTTGTTGCTGTCTCTTGTTGCTGTGAGGTGCTTGGGTTCATGTGTGTGTGTACGCACACACAGCACTTCACTCATGTGATATTTGAATGGGTTTTTTGTAACACTTTAACTGTTGCACTTTAGCATATCCAGTTTGTACAGTTTCATTGCAGATGATCTTCTGGTGCATGATTGTGTGTTTTTGTGACCCGCCGGGGGACTACAGATACAAATTAGCAGTATTGCTAAATGTGGCACACTTACATTTGTATTAATCAGTCCCTCCAGGATTTCGCTATGTTGCGATCGCACCAATTCACACGAAATCAGCCAATCAGCGCAACTATTGCACGGCCTTACAACTTTGTCCAATCACCACAACTTTCCCGCAATTTTGGCCAATCCTTGTCAACTTCCGCCAATTTCATCAATCAAATTTGTCTAACTGGCGCTGAAACGCTCGGTCTAACCAATCAAATGCATCGTTGCACCACGTTCACTTGCGTGTTTACAGTGAGTAGTGAATTTATAGTTTACAGTAAGTAACAGAACACATCTGCAGAGTGTGTGATTTAAAAAAAAACCTCACTCACCCGTGAGGTTTTCAACACCGTCCCTTCCTCTGTCTCCCCCAGCCTGCCCGTGGACCCCTCACCACGTCTCCGTCCTGACCACGTGTGAGAAGCGCTGGGTTTGTGTTGAAAAACATGCGCCTGCTCCAAAAGTACCCCGTCATGGGAGCGCGTGTGAGGAGAATAGACTACATTACAGCGAGTGTTTGAACATCTTTAGAGGTAAAATCATTACTACATCTGGTCAATGAGCTTTTAAACTGAATCTCCACTGTGGATGGACAAACGCACCCACCCATCCATCCCCCTTCCCCTCTCTGCCCCGTTGTAGATGAAAGATGTGTGTGTGTGTGTGTGTGTGTGTGTGTGTGTGTGTGTGTGTGTGTGTGTGTGCGTGTGCGTGGCCTGACATGGAGCAGACAGGTAGGCATGGAAAAACAGAGAATATTCTCTGTATTTTTTTTTTTAAACAGACTCCAATAGCCAAGACAGAGCAACAGAATAATTTATTTTTTCCTCTCCGCTCGTCACCAAGTGGTTGGGAACCGTCGGGACTGTCAATAACTTCCAATAATTTCCAAATCTATACTCTAACATGCAAGAGTTGTTCTGTATAGCAGAAGTTTCTGCTTAATTTACAAATCACTATAATAGGGAATTTTTGACAATCCTGTGCTTTTCTTGTATTGTTATATAGAAGATCACTGCAGTAAACTGAAAAAAAAAAAAACATCTGCTTTAAAATCTGGAATTCTTCCCACAACTTTTAGTGTAGAAAACACTCTAAAAAAATTGCAACTTTTCCCGTAACCTTTTAAAAAAGCTCCCGCAAATTCAGGCTTTTTGGCCCACAACAATCATAAAAACATCCCGCAACATCCTGGAGGGACTGATTAATGTTAATTAGTATGTAATGTCCCTTTCAAATAAACATTGAAAACTGAAAGGATATATGTTAGAAGGGTAGTATTTATATGTACGATTCACTATGCTCACTCTGGGACACTATGGAATGGTGGGTGGGACAGCACTGTGTATATCTGTGTTGTTTAAATTTAAAAAAAAAAAAATTAAATCACCCTTATTGTCATTCAACCGTACAACCAATCACATACAGCAGAACGAAATTGTGTTTTACCTATCTACAGTGTAAACCACACACACCCCAAGTGCAGAATCAGAGGGCCGCTGCCATGCAAGGCGCCACCACAGAGTTCCCTCCTCCATTCCGTTTATTGCTGAGCACCAAGCTGGATGGCAGGAAGTTCCACTTTTATATGGTCTTCGGCATGACCCGGCCGGGATTTGAACCCCTGCCTCCCGGGTGTGGGGCGGATGCTCTACCAACTGAGCCACCACTCCGGTTTGAGGCTGGTTTTGATGTATGGACATCAATGTATGCTAGGATGGATGGGTGTTAATGTTGATATGTAAAAAATACAGTAAATTGTTTACTTGGGGTCTTAAAGGTGGTAATTTGTATATAATTCACATGGGTGTATTTATGGAAAAGAGGAGATGGAATTAATAAGTGTTCACTTCTTCCTTCTCCCTTTCAAACACTGTATACTGTTACTTTATTGCATTTGTCATTTGTTTTGTTTTTGTTATACTTTTTTGTTTGAAATAAAGTATCTATCTATCTATCTATCTATCTATCTATCTATCTATCTATCTATCTATCTATCTATCTACATTAAACTTACCCTTCCACATTCAAGTAGTTAAGATTGTAGGAGCTGTTGCGTCTGGAAATGAGTGAGCAGGAGGCGAGTCTTCATGTAACCAAGAAGTCAATTTTATTACAGAATTGGGGTTTATATACAGCGAGGGCCGTGCCCGCCTCACGTCACCCAGTGGGTGGGCACGACTTCACATACACACACATTCTCATACACAACAGGAGCCATTTTCAGTTGTTTGTTTTTGTTATTAATTTTAGCCACTAGATGGCACGCTTTTGATTGATGGGTATTTTGCTATATAAGGAACTGTGGAAACATACACAGGTGTTGCTAATTGGGCAAACATTTCACTGACCGTCAGCACAGGAGAAGGAAACTGGAAACTGATATTAGTTCATATTTTGATTATCTTTTGGAGCATTTACTTTAATAAATGGATGTTGAACATTGACTTATGGCTGTCCTGTTGTTACGCGTCAGGACGTGTCTTTAGCAGCTGGTAGAGTCCATTTGGAATGGCTAAAAGGACCCTATAAAGATGATAGGTGACCAGCCATGGGAAAACCAGGACCAAGTCTCCTGAAGGGTATTTTGAGTTCTTGACAGACTCTAAAAGTGTGGATTCTAAGCTTTCCAATGATGTCTAACACATGGAAATCTGAAAAGATTTGAAGACGTGTCCTTTTGAATGTTAGTACCTGTCAAACTACTTCTCTGAGAAAATCAGGTTCAAAGTTTCCAAGGATTGTCACCTTCCAGGGAGCAAGGTGGGGGTGGTAACAAAAGCTGGTCGCATGACTTAGCATGAACCCAACCCCCTACAGTGCTTATCAGAAGGAGCTCTGCTTCAGTAGCCATGTGCTTCTACCTGAACGTGCTGCTGATCGGCTGAAATGAATAACAAAGAGGTGTGAATAACCAAACAAACTGCATATGTAAGTCAGCTGTGGTAGCCACGCCCCCAAAGTAGGAAGCGGTCTGGCTGATATTTCCCTCTGAAACTACTCTATTTCAAGCTGGTCCGATGTGCCACGGCCAGGACGAAAACCACATTGCTCCTCCTGAATCCGAGGTTCGACCAACGGCCGGATTCTCCTCTCCAGTACCTTGGCATAGACTTTCTCAGGGGGGCTGAGGAGTGTGATCCCTCTAAAGTTGGAGCACACCCTCCGGTCCCCTTTTTTGAAGAGAGGAACCACCACCCTGGTTTGCCATGCCAAAGGCACTGCCCCTGACCTCCACACAATGTTGCAGAGGCGTGTCAACCATGACAGCCCTACAACATCCAGGGCCTTGAGGTACTCAGGGCAAATCTCGTCCACCCCCAGGGCCCGGCCACCAAAGAGATTTTTGACCACCTTGGCAACTTCAGCTCCTGTGATAGGCGGGTCGTCTCCCTCGGCCACAAGCCCTGCTTCCTCTATGGAAGGTGTATCAGTGGGATTGAGGAGATACTCGAAGTATTCCTTCCACCGCCCAACGATTTTCCTAGTTGAAGTCAACAGCGCCCCAGCCGCACCATACACAGTGTGGACAGGGAGCTGCTTCCCCCTCCTGAGCCGCCAGACAGTTTGCCAGAATCTCTTCGAGGCCAACCAAAAGTCTTGTTCCATGGCCTCACCAAACTCCTCCCATACCCGGGTTTTTTCTTCAGCAACCACCTGGGCTGCACTCCGGTACACCTCAGCTGCTTTGGGAGTCCCACAAGCCAACCAAGCCTGATAAGACTCCTTCTTCAGCTTTTTTTTTTTTGTGTGTGTGTGGGGGTGTGCTTCGGGAGTATGGGGTATCGGGCTTGTTGTTACGAGCTGTTCAGTCTCTGTACAACAGTTGTGAGAGTTTGGTTAGATTCACTTAGCCATTTTAATTGTTTTATATCTACATAGGCAGTTATTACCATTTTAACTGCAACTGTAATAAGTTAACATTACTGTAAAATCCAAATGTGTCTCAGGGATGTGTGAATGGCTGTTGGGGTGGGGGGTGAGGGGTGTGTGTGAGTGTGTTTTTAAATTATGTTCTTTTTACAATACAGATGCCTAGGGAAACGCAATTTCATCTTGCTTGCACTACAGTTGTATGCATAGCATCATGACAATAAAGGTTGATTGACTGATTGATTGATTGATTGATTGATTGATTGATTGATTGATTGATTGATTGATTGATTGATTGATTGATTGATTGATTGATTGATTCTTTTTGCCAACACTCGATCGGACTCATTCCCAGTGAGAGTTGGACTCCACCAGGGCTGCCCTTTGTCACGATCCTGTTTATAATTTTTATGGACAGGATTTCTAGGTGCAGCCAGAGAATGGAGGGCGTCATGCTTGGTGACCACAGGCTCTCATCTCTGTTGTTTGCAGATGATGTTGTCCTGCTGGCTTCATCTAGCAATGACCTACAGTTCTTACTGGGATGGTTTGCTACTGAATGTGAAGTGGCTGGGATGAGAATCAGCACCTCCAAGTCCAAGTCTATGGTCCTCATCCAGAAAAAGGTGGATTGTGTTCTCCGGGTTGGGGACAGGCTCCTGCCCCAAGTGGAAGAGTTTAAGTATTTTGGGGTCTTATAAACGAGTGAGGGGAGAATGGAGCGAGAGATGGACAGACGGATCAGAGCAGCATCTGCAGTGATACGGACATTGTACTGGTCTGTTGTGGTGAAGAGGGAGCTGAGCTCTAAGGCAAAGCTGTCGATTTACCAGTCAATCTACGTTCCGACCCTCACCTATGGTCATGAGCTTTGGGTAATGACCGAAAGAACGAGATTGCAGATACAAGCAGCTGAAATGAGCTTTCTCCGTAGGATTGCTGGACTCACCCTTAGAGATAGGGTGAGGAGCTCAGTCATCCGGGAGAGGCTCTGAGTAGAACCGCTGCTCCTCCACATTGAAAGGAGTCAGTTGAGGTGGTATGGGCATCTGATCAGGATGCCTCCTGGACGCCTCCTACTTGAGGTGTTTCAGGCACGTCCCACTGGGAGGAGACCCTGGGGCAGACCCAGGACTCAGTGGAGAGACTATGTCTCCCAGCTGGTCTGGGAACGCCTTGGTATCCTCTCTGAAGAGCTGGAGCAGGTGGCTGGGGAGACAGAAGTCTAGGCTTCTCTGCTTGAACTGCTGCCTCCGCGACCCGGACCTCCAGAAAAGCGGTAGAAGATGGGTGGATGGATGGATGGATGGACTACTCTATTTCAAAGACAAAGTTTATGGTTTTAAAATCTCCCACACTGTTATTTGAAGCACTAGTGCATACCCGTGCATGCCCGTACAAATCCATGCATGCCCATAGAAACCAAGTGTAAGCAAGAATTTCTGCATGCCCGTAGAAAGTTACTGAGTCCTATGATCTTTGATGATGTCATAGCGAGTCCTATGATCGTGAATGATGCCTGCCTTTGATCTTTGATGATGTCATAGCAAGTTCTATGATTGTGGCACACAGACAGACACACAGATGTTCTTGAATTATACAGTATATTGAAATCTTTAGTAAAAGGCGAAAGATTTATATGATCTGAAGAGAAACATGAGTGTACTGAGTGATGGAGCAGAGTGATAATATTCAAGTCAGTGGCGGTAATGCACCTGTAAGCTGGTTGCCAACTGCCAGTCAAATCAAAAAGAAGAAGAAGAAGCTTCTTCATGATTTCAACAAGCATATTTTGGAAAAAAAAATGAAAATCATAAATTTTCCCCCAAAAAAGTATTTCTATCTTTTTTTAAGAATCATGTTAGGCCGACTTGTTGCTGGTTTCCTGGTGGCGGGTCACAGAAGCAATATTTCTACTGCAGTACAGTTAGCCCAGTTAAAGTGACTCATGTCAGGGAGTTAATATGAACCAGAAGAGTTTTATTGCAGGAGAGAGAGGAGAACTGGGAGGAGAAAGTCAAAGGAGGAGTGATGGAGGAGTGAGTCAGAGGCACCACAGGAGGAGCGGGAGGAGGAAGCCCAACAGTCAGTTTTTCCAACCAAACTCTGAGAACACAAAGATGGAAATGTTGGACAGAGTCAAGTATGAAGACGGAGAGACGAGGGAGTCCAGAAATGGAAAGAGAGGAGTGAGGAGGAAGGAGGAGGAGGGAGACCTGCATGTTAAAGGAGAAACTGCTTCTCTTTTTTTTTTTTTTTTTTTTTTTTTGTTACTTATTTGTACCCGTAGGTAGACTTGGTTTGCAGTCTGGTGACAAGCCACCGGCTGCTGGTCGCTGCGTGCGCGAGCGCCCTAAACCTACATGTTTTTGGTATGCGGGAGGAAACCGGAGAAATCCCGGAGTAAACCCACGCAACACGGGGAGAACATGCAAACTCCACACAGCTCACTGTTGGTCGGGGGCTGGAATCGAACCCACGATCTCATGATCCCCGCGATCCCCCGGCCAAGGGTAAAACTGTGCTGCCACAGTGCTAAACCACTGCGCCACCGTGCAGCCGTGCAGCTGCACGGCTGCACCGTGCAGCTTCTCTGCACTGATTAGTCCTTCTTCTTCTCTTAGATTTGATTGGTGGTTAGCAACCAGCTTACAGGTGCATTACTACCATGTACTTCACTCTATATCATCACTCTATCTAGTCAGGAGCTGTAGTCCTTACCACCACGTACTTCACTCAGTAAACATCACTCTATGTATCAAAAGTCAGAATTCTTCTTGGCTGGCAACCACTTCTTTGTCTTCTTCTTATATCTTTGCAGTTCTTATAAGGAGTTCTGAACAATCTTCATCTTCAGTGAGATTTCCATGTCTACATGATGTCTATAACAATCTATCTGGTCATTACTCTATAAGGAGTTCTGAACAATCTTCTTCTCTATGAAATTTTTTTTTTTTTTGCTGGTCATTAACATCTGTTTGTTCTCTCCCATAGATTGAGTCCCCATCGTGCTGTTTGCTCTCTACATGTCTGTTCTTTTCTTCTTCTCTATCCCCTCACCCCCCAGCCAGTTGCAGCAGATGACTGCCCCTCCCTGAGCCTGGTTCTGCTGGAGGTTTCTTCCTGTTAAAAGGGAGTTTTTCCTCTCCACCGTCGCCAAGTGCTTGCTCACAGGGGATCGCCTGATTGCTGGGGTCTTTCTGCAACTGTGGGGGTCCCCCCTACAGTTGATAGTGCTATGAGATGACTGTTGTTGTGAAATGGCGCTATATAAATAAAGTTGAATTGAATTGAATTGAATTCTTCTTCTTCTTCTTCTTCTTCTTCTTCTTCTTCTTCTTCTTCTTCTTCTTCTTCTTCTTCTTCTAACAAGGCTGGAGTGGGGAGCTGACTTTGTCTCTTTAAAAGAGATTTATATAGCATTAATAAGATCACGACTGGATTACGGAAGTATTGTTTATGGGACACCAGCTAAATCTGTATTGGCTGGACTGGATGCTGTACAAACCTGGGCTCTTAGAATATGTACAGGAGCAGCCAGAACCTCCCCACTGTGCTCAATTCAGGTGGAAGTGGGTGAAAAAATATGGTGAAAACAGCTAATGACTAATTACTGGGTGAATCTGAGGAGACATGGTGATAACCACCAAACAAAAATTGTACTGCAGACTTGCTGGGAAAAAGAAATCGCTCAAAAAGGAAGCTTTGGCTGGATAGGGGATCAAGTGGCAAAAGACATGGGAGTATACGATAAAGAGTTTAGTGATACGGTTATATGGCCAATGAGACCTGTTTGGCTACTAAAAAAGTCCTATTGTAGTTATGGAGTTACTCAAAGTAAAACTGAATAGAAAGAGTGCTGATATGAGAAGTGAATATTTTAGTTATATGGACTACAAGTATAAAGACCGGTGTAGTGATCCGCTCTGCGTACCTGCTGCCCTAATTGCCTCCACAGCTGTGCGCACACCTGTTCCTCTCATTAGGCAGCCATCTTAAGCCGCGCTGCCCTCCAGTCTGCACGGAGACATCTATGCTTCAACGGTCTGGCAAAACCTCCTCGTCCTTTTTCCTCGATCTGCTCTGGAGTTTCTCCTCCTCAGCTTCATCAAGCTCATCGAGTCTCCTGGGAGTCTGTGCTCCCCACCGACAAGTAAGCCTTCGGGATTCCTTCCCATCTTCGCTACTCCTTTTTCTCCCCTGTGCACAGGTGGAAGCCTCCTGGCAGCAGACCTCCTCCTCCTGGTGGCGGACCTGAGCTCTAACCCGCTCTCTGCACTCACTCTGTTACTCATCTGTATCTCCTCACCTCATCAGCAGTGGCAGCTTGCACACGGAGCAGCTGGCTCATGACCTCGAAAGCTCTTCAGCGCTCCAGTCCTTCATCCAACCCGTAAGCCTGAACATTCACCAGTTAAACCCTCAAAACCTCAGTGTACTCATCCACCTGTCTGTTCTCTCTCCTAGGGTTGCCACTCTGAACCGTGCTCTGCTCGCACAGCTGCTCACTCCTTCACACACAGACACACACACACAGTTCAATAAAAGATAACTGTGTTTATTTCGAGTCCGAGTCTGCTTCGGGGTCAACCAGACATGTCAACTGGACACAGATTTTTACTGATAGGTCAAAGGACCCTCAGATGGGGATGACGGGGTCAGCGGTGGTGGTGCTAAGCTGTCAGGTGGGGATCAGCAAGAGGACAACTGATTTTTTAAGTGTTTATTCTGTTGAACTGTATGCCGTGTTGATGGCATTAGAATGGAGTGTAGCTGTAAGCTATAGCAGCATTCTCATATGCAGTGACTGTGTCAGCTCTGACAAGCATCAAGTCAGGTGCGGCTAAAAGTCATCAAGACCTAGTGTATGAAATGCTGTGTGTGTACTCAGGGGTAGTGGGGGGGGGGGGGTCACATTCTTGTGGGTCCCAGCACACTCGGGTGTCCCAGGGAATGACAGAGTTGACAAGCTGGCAAAGGAGGCAACAAGGAAGGAAGTGGTAGACACTAGATTAAAGATGTCAAAGTTGGAGGGGAAAAGCATGGTGTGGGGGAAAGCAAAACAACAGTGGCAGCAGATGTAGGACACAGACACAAAAGGCAGACATTTGCACTCCGTTCAGAATACAGTAGGTGAAACAAGAGGCAGGGGAACGAAACGCAAAGAACAAGTACTAATAAGTAGACTGAGAATTGGGCATGGCTATCTCAACGGCACTTTATACATCTTAGGAAAGCACCCAACTAGCTTATGTGAAAATTGTCAGGAACCAGAGTCAATAAAACATGTATTGTTATCTTGTAGGAAATTTAATCAGGAAAGGGAGGAAATGATTCAATAGCTACAGAAAATAGGACGGGTAGAAAAGACTGCAAAAAGCATACTGGACTATGTGCAGAGGAGGAAATGGATAATGCAGTTCCTAAGAGCGACCAGACTGGACAGACGGCTGTAAAGCATGGTGATTAGGGGCGTGTGGGAACCAAAAGGTGGCAGCAATGCAACAGTACGGATGCCAGCTGCCGTTAAACTCTAAAGAAGAAGAAGAGCAGCTCACAAGACCAATATGGCTGCTGCCATGATCATCATGGACGTCACCATCGTGACAAAACTGCATCATACAGGAAAAATAGCCACGTAATACAAACAAAATTCACATGGGATAATCACAAGAGTTTGTGGATGTGGTAGAGAGCGTAAATGACTGACAAAACGCAAAACAACGATCACGATGGGCGAAAAAGAACTGATCACATGAGCGAGCGCCCCCCCCCCCCACCACCACCACCACCACCATCGATAAGTGACAAATTTATTTGTTTTTTTTTACATTGTACTGATATTGTGGTTCATATACTATGAAGATAAAATAACAAAATGCCACTGTAGATAAAACTTTGTAAAAAAAACCCTGAACCATTCTTTGTGTAAATATGTCCAAAGTCCACTTTTGACTGAGTTATGTAATTTATATAGCTGCTGTGACATTATGCAAATTAGATGCATAAATTTATTCCTATCTGAAAGTTTGGATCATATTCTACATCTTTCTAAATGACAGTAAGCCATTATCTCTTGCAACTTTCAAGTTATAGCCTTGGAAATCTGAATTATTTTCTTGACAAAAAAATCATTACCACTCTTGACCACTTGGGAGTATGTCACCATACAGCGACAGGGACAGTTAATACTGTATATGATGACCTGTATAAACACATGAATCATACTCGCTGCACAATGCAGGACTATCAGGAGCAGAGTGAAATGTGAGGTGCCAGTTAAACTGTAAGGTGCAATATGACAGCATAGTTATGACCAGAATACAACATTATAGTGAGTTATTGTACAATGAAATTGCATGCGGCAGGAAAGATTTCCTGTACCTGACCGTTCGACAGTGAAGCTGTAGCAGTCTGCTGGAGAAAGTGTTCCGCTGTCTGTCCAGTGTGTGGTGGAGGGGGTGATCAGGATTGTCCATGATAGATCGCAGTTAATTTAGTGTCCTCCTCTCCACCACTGTCTCAAAGGTCTCCGGTCTGAGACCAATCACAGAGCCAGCCCTCTTGATAATCTTGTCAAGTCTGTTGGTGTCTCTGGCCCTGATACTGCTACCCCAACAGACAGCAGCAAAGAAGATGGCGCTGGCGACAACAGTCTGGTAGAAAAGCTCCAGCATCCTGCTGCACACATTACATTTCTGATAGGAAATGCAAATTTTTCTAGTTGTGTGAATGCTGTTAAGCATTCACATTTTGTTCTCCTATTTCTTTATTATTATTTCTTTTGACTTATTTTTCTGACTTTTGTACATTTTTTGGACTCTATCTACTTCCGCATTTTTTCAGCTAGAAACTCCGTTCAAACTTTAAAATGTTCACCTTATTTAGGGCACTTATACTATTACTTGTGGTGTTTTTACATTTTAAAACTTAAATTATTTATGTTTTTCCGCAAAATCTTTTCATTGATTTATATGGAGGAATCTTTCAAATTCTCATCCAGCATCTTCAGCTCTTCAGCATTATAAGTTCAGCATATGTTTAACTAGCACAACCATTCAAGTTTTAAAATGTTTCTACACATCTCTACTTTTCATGTATTAATTTTCATTTGAATATCTCAAATAGTTTTCAAATGGTTCAGCTTTGAAATCGGGAAGGAATTTTAACAAAAATCACCATTTAACATAGAAGCCAATGGGACAGGATGCAGCAAGCTTAGAGTGGATGGCATCATCGCTAGAGTGTAGAAGCTTCAGAAAATATTTCTGGATAAACTGTGATTGTGGTCACGATTTTTGCTCTACTGACTTAATTTTTTCCAGAAATGTAGCCACAGATGTCTTGACACTCACAAACTTTTCTTCTAAGCCATAAGTTTTGTAGTTTTTTGTCCAGAAGCCCTGAAGAGGAGAAAAACTGGTGAATCCTGCCATACGTTATAATGGGGCAGAAAAATAGTGATCCCACATTTTTCTCGGTTTTTAACTCACTAGTGCATACCCGTGCATGCCCGTAGAAGCCTGTGCATGCCCTTAGAGGGGATGCATTGGAACAGAATTCTTGCCAGTTACAGGACAGCAACACAGCACTAAGTGGCAATCACATGTGACGGCTTTTGTATGCAGAAAAACATCAAAGTCACACAAACTATGCCCTGCCGTCTGGGGCTGTTTGCCCTGCTTGTTACTTGCTCTCCTGCTGTCACTGTTCTGTGTTGTGTTGCTCACCTGTGTCTATAGAGGTCTTGTAGGGAGTCATGTGCTCTGTCTATGTGCCGTCATATAGACATCATCTGGTGGGTCTTCTTCTTCTTTGTTCAGACCACTGAAGGGTCTCTTCCTGTCTCAGGACTGTGGCGCTTGCGGCGTACTGGTGGAACCTGAGGTGTTTCATGTTCACGGCATCCTTTCTGATGCGCAGCAGTTCTCCTCATTCTATTGCTCTCCATCTGGTGGGTCTTCTTCTTCGTTCAGACCACTGGTTGAGGGATAGGTGCGTCATAATTCCAGTTCATGGGCACAATCCTGAAAAAGTGGCTTTCGACCCTGTTCAGGAAGGCCCGTGCATGGCCGTAGAAACCAAGAAACCGGAGCACCCGGAGAAAATCAGCGCTTTGCTTGTGTGTATTTATGATGTCATATAGACCATGTGTCTTTGAACTCAGGCATCATAGGACGCATAGACAAATGGTCTATATGACATCATAAAGACACATAAACATGGTCTATATGACATCATAAAGACACATAAACATGGTCTATATAGGCGCTTTTCCACTAGGAACCCAAAGGCCCCGTTTGGCCCCGATCGGCCTCCGTGTTCGGTTTCCCACTCGGAACCCAAAGGCCTCACAGTTCCCTTTTTCTGAACAGTTCCAGTTTAACAGTTCACTTTTTCGGCACCGTAAAAAGCAGGTCCGAAGGGTCCCGGCCCCGTTTCGTCACGCCCCTGCTGGTCATTCATTGGTCTGTGCGTAGCGTCATGAGAGTGGGCATTATGTGGGCATTACACTGACTTTCCAGAATCGCTTGCTGGTCGCCATTTGCAATTTTTCGTCAGTGAGCCCGCGAACAAGTGATATTATAAACCACAACGAGAGAATGGCTTCACAGAAATCAGCAGAAATCCAACACCGCAGTCCAGCAGAGTTTCCTGTGCGTTTCGGCTGATGAGAGAATGCAGAGGGAAGCAGACTGAGCCTGCAGTGGGGCACAAACAGACGCACCAGAAATTACACGGAGACGCACCGGGAATTAGACGCGACGCACCCAACTTCAGCAGTTGAAGCCGTGATATTGTGATATACAGGACGGTGAGTGATGTGATATTCATGCTTTATGTTATTTTTTCCAACAGTGGAAAGTTCACTTAGGACAGACGAAAACTTAATCGTGTTTAAACGATGACCTAGCTTAATGCTATGTCCGTCCTTGTATGTTGTTTTTTGTGTTGACAATATCTGATGAAATAGTTAGTTGTAATCCTGGTTAAAAGTTTTTTATTTATTTTTTTTTTTTTTAGATTATGCTTCCACACCAACTGAGCCCACCTCCCGCGATAAAAGGAACCGGCTTCTCCTGCTACGGATCTAGATCATCCGGCACCAGAACCAAGTCCAGCTCGCTCACAGTTTGGCACATCTCCGTCAACACTTTCACGCACAGGTAAAGCCCAATAGTCAAATAATATAATTATATTATATTGTAATAATGTAATACTCACGGTACAGTTTATTGTTTCATGTAAAGCACATCAAAAAAGTCCAGCAATGCAATTGCATATTTAATCACAGGCATGGAAAAGCTAATGAGCTGTTGTAGCACAAAACTCATTATTTGAAAGTCAGCGTGCTTCATTTTCATGATTCAGTTGAGCCTACTGTATAAATGCATTCAGAATTTTTTCCATCCATCCATCTTCTACCGCTTCTCCGCATCACGGAGGCAGCAGTTCAAGCAGAGAAGCCCAGGCTTCCCTCTCCCCAGCCACCTGCTCCAGCTCTTCAGAGATGATAGACCAGCTGGGTCTCTCCACCATAGAATTTGGCTCACCTCTAGAATTTTTTGACCACCATAAAAAGCTACGCATTTGAAACATAAACCCAGCTTTTACTAAATGTATTGTACAAATACACAGTTGTGATACTCATAAAAAAAGTATTTTTTTCAAACCCAGCACTTGCCTTTCACCAGTGTGTGTCCCTTGTACAGGTACATCTCAAAATAACTGCAATGTCATGGTACAGTGTGTTTTTTGTGACTCACAAAAGACAGTGAAAGTCATATAAGATGGTATCTGTCATAATCTTGACAATCCATATGGGTTTTATGTCAGGAGAGTTTCCTGGCCAAATCAAACACAGTGATGCCTTGTCCATTACACCAGGTTTTGATTGTTTAGGCACTGTGGGGCGATGGTCACTCCAGCTGGAAAATGAAATCCGTTTCTCCATAAATCCTCATACTTTTGAGAACACTCCTCTTTTTTTAATATCTATTTTTAACATAACCATCGATTTTTGGAGAAAAGTAATTTTGGATATTCATGCGCTGTGAGCCAATAAATGATTAAAATGTAACAATACTTCACTGTCTGATTAATGATTCTGTATAATATATGGGTCTCACTTTCTGACATGTGTCCAAAAATATTTAACTTTTGTATTAATTTTTGGGGATGTACTGCTACATGTTTTGAGGTTGATTTTACTGACACCAGCTCACATTTCTGTCTTGTAGGTAAGAGGAAGCGGAGCAACACAAAACAAGACCTTTCAACTATTTTTGCATCGATGCAAGAAGCAGAAAGGGAACAGCACCGTGAACAGGTGGAGCTTCAGCAGGAACATCAACGTGAGCAGAGGGAGCTCCAGCGGCAACAGTTGGAACTCAATTCATTGCTTGTGGATGAGGTCCGTCAGTCCAGGGAAGCCGAAGTTGCTGTACGAAGGGAGGAAATTGCGCAGAATGCTGCCCTCAATAACACTCTCATGGCAGTCTTTGAAACCCTCGCACGGCGTGTGTGACCCGTTTTCCCAACCATTATTATGTATATACTGTACATTAATCAATGACCAGTGTTAATAACATTGAATAAACCCGTGACTGTTGACATCATGTGTTGTCTGTTACTACTAAGTTTTACACTGTCTTAAAATCCTTAAAAAGGTTGGGAAAAATTTGTCATTGCAGTGTGTTATGGAGTCCAATAACTGCCGACGCATACATTAAAAGCCAGCCACTACTGACCAAGCTTTATATCCATGTGCAACAACAGGGACACCTAATATTTTAAGTTCTGTATTTGGAAATGTTCATATTGCCAACTCAGGTAATGGTTTTATCTGCACAAAATATTCAACTTAGCCATTGTAAGGACGGGTGAGTGTGGGGTGTACAGCAACAACTGTTTTGGTGCGCCTCACCCAATTCTGTACTCAGCATTAACAAGTACACTTTCAAGAAAATGTGGACTTGTAATTTTGTAAGATATTTTTTATTAGATGGCTGTCCCAGTACTTGTAACTGTGATATTAAAGATCCACACGTCCACATTAAATATACGAAAAAATTGTGTCATTGCAATGGCACAAGGTTACATGAGATGAGTAATGCATAATAATACACAGCAGCCTCATCACCAAAATGATATTAAATAGCTCTTGGACTACTAATTGGTCCAGGGAAAATGGCGCAGCCTCAAGGGGAGTGTAGCACCGCCTCCAACTCCCTCAAAACCCCGCCTCCAACTCCCTCCTCCCACCCATACTACAGTGAGCCTTGTGCTGTGGAAAACCACCAGTGCCGGAACAGGACTGTTCGGTCCAAGGCCAAACGAGGCCTTTGGGTTCCAAGTGGGAAAGTGCCTTATGACATCATAAAGACACATTTGTCTATGTGTCCTATGATGCCTGAGTTCACAGGATGTCCTATGAAGTGTGACAGACAGATTTCTTGCTTTTATAGAGCGATAGAAGATCTAAAACAAGAAGATAGATATAAGATTGATACTACCTTCCTGTAATATTAAGCTACTTCTGCTTTTATGCTAACATTTGACAAGATTAGCCTGTTTTAGAATGTAAGCTAGAATTTTTTAAGTTTTAAGCTTACATTACCAACTTTAAGCTAATTTCCTGCAACCATGAGCTATTTCTGCTTTTAATGTTTCTCCAATATTAGCCTATTTTAGTATGGAAGCAAGCATTTTTAAGCTTTACACACCTACTTAGCATTTTTGAGTAATGTCCTACAACATTAAGCTAATTTTGCTTGTATGCAAACATTTTTCAAGTTTAGACTGTTTAAGCATGTAAGCTAGCATTTTTATAGTTTGACTCAAATATAGCATTTTTCAGCTATTTCAGCGTTTTTAGCTTGTCCCTAAAACTGTACAGCATTTTATATCATTTTATAGCACTTCAGCTAATGGGTTTAAATGGGTCAGACATGGTTTACCCAATAGCTTCATTCTCCTTTAATGCACTGACTATAGTTTTATGCATTTGATAGAAATGGTTTCATACTAAGTTTTTTATGTGTTTTGGAATGTGTAATTAAGGCTCTTGCATACGTTTTGATAGACGAGGAAGACCCTAAGTTAATTTTGGATTGCTCTGTGATCTGTTGGTCATGCCTTTTTGCTCCTTGATCTGTTGTTTATGCCTTAGGAATCTAGTAGAGGGAGTTGGCGCTCTGTGCCTCACTTAAAGGTCTGATGACACGATTTTGACATTTTTTATTATGTTGTGTAAACCCAAAAGTCATTGTCGATGATCAATATAATATTTACAACCGCGCCTGCATAAACTAGTTATCATCAAAAAACCGCAGCCACTGACTGGACTGTGGTGCCGCCCACCAAATGAAGGGTGGCACCACTATGACATAAGGGACAGAAGGGATGCCAGTATTGTTGACTGGAATGACAGCAGCTTTGTAGCTCACAGTTTCTCTGGTTTCTTGTTTTAATTTTGTGGCTGTGCCTTCCCGTTGTGTCGCAGGCTTAGATAAACAGCAGGCCGTGAAAGACCACATCACATGCTTCAGCTCCAACTGTCATAAGCCTCCTAGTGCGCCTTTACGCAGGAGGAGCACACGAGGAGGGGAAGGATTAATGGATTTACGCGCAGCTTTAACCTACTTTCGGTGATCACATGCTGACTCTCGCCGGTCCGGCCACGTCCCCTCTATCATTATCACCAGCTGATTAAAATCCCACTGATCATGTTTCCCGGTTCTCGTCCAGGTGCTTCTCATCACACCATCACCAGCAGTGCGTGCACTTAGTGGCCGTTTGCCAGTCACACACTGCTGCTCCATAGTATTGTCATCTGTGCTGTTAATCTGCCAGTATTTTCAGCACTCTCACGATGTGTTAGTCACTCCATGTTCGCCGTGGTTCTCGTGCATCCTTGAAGCGATGTCGGCTCTGGGGCGCACCTGTGGCTAACATGTCTCCTCTCATTCATTTGCTGGGCGATGCCGGCCCCCGAATACCATCAGTAAGTGTATTTGTGTTTTTTGTACGTCTTCACCTTTTTGGGAATTGTCTGTCTTTCTGTATTATATGTGCTGTGGTGAACCCTGCATGTAAATCCTCGTTATTTCATCCTCCCTCTCCGTGCCCTGCGTAGAGCGCACGGAGGGTCATGATGAATGGATTTACGTGCAGGATTCACTAGATAATACATAATACATAAATACATAAAGATAATACATAATAAACTAACTAACTAACCTGCACTTATATAGCGCTTTTCTAGTCACAAAGACCACTCAAAGCGCTTAACCCAATGCCTGAGCCACAGAGAATACACTGCTATGATTTTATTGAAAAATCAGGTTTAAATAAATTATATTTATGAACAAATAACTTGTTGCAATATCTGTAACAAAAGCATAACACTCAGTGTTCCCCTGCCGTGTGTTTGTCGCTGCTGCTGCAGCAGGCATGTGTGCCTCTTCACTGTCACTCTCTGAGTCTGACTCGCTTGGCGCAATGCCTGCTTGGCACAGCTCAAACCTATACGGTCTGATGCCCCCAAATTCTTCACTGTCATCCCATTCTTCAGAACTATAATCGTCTGAAGACTGGACAACACAAACCAATTCCAGACTACATGTGTTGGAACCATCGTGGATGTTTTCTACCGCTTCCATCCTCTGTGTACAATGGGCAGCCAAGCGTTGTGTTCTGTCGATGACGTTACAACATGGCCGGGGGGTTGTCCAGCCAGTGACGCAATTGGTGACATGGCGCTCATAAAAATGTTGGATATTCGCGTGAAAAAAAGCCTGTTTGACTTAGAACTGCACAGATCAACCTATTTCATCATATTGTAGTATGTATTGAAAAATTAGAAGTCAAAAACGCGTCATCAGACCATTAATACAGACAAGTGAAGGCAGTAGATGCGTGTGTGATCATTTCTCTTTCCCTCACTACTTTTCTTCCCTATTTAAGGTAAATATTGCACATAAAGCACTGTGAGTTTGAGGAAACATGACAGATATTCTTTGCCATGTACTGTTGTACTGTTTGATCAGTTTTACACAGCTTTATCCGCCTTATTCCTGGGAGTGCTGCTGGAGGAACGACTGTGGATGGAACTTTCGGTTTCGTTTGACCCAGTGTAAAATCAGTCAGTTTCAGTGGACTAGCAGGGGCATTTAAAATAGTATTTTTAAAAGTTTTTCAAATTCATTTTAATGTATAGTCCACATACGTGTTTTCCACTCAAGCGGCAGCTAATTTCAGCACTTGTAGTTTTTGTATTTTTGAATGTTTAGTTGTGTGATGCTCCTCAGAGATCAGCACAACTCAATCTGTGGCTTCTACGGCAATGAGTAGGTCATGCACTGAAAACTAAAGGATTGTTCGTGAGATCGGTGGGACAGACACCAAGACAAGAGCCAGGTATGTTTTCACTTGTATGAATGTCACAGATCTGACGTTTTACCCCAAATTTAAAACACCCAAGCACAGTGTTGAATTTGCGCTGTACCATTACGAACTGCAGGCAACAAGTCATAAATTATGACACTTTCTTTGGTTGCTAGCGGCAAAGTCCCAGGAAATCCCAGAGTGTCTGGTATCATTTTAAAGTTTGAAATTGTACTTTCTAAAAATACCTATGTTTTTGCAGAAGACATAACTCCCGACCGATCGAACGCGAGTTTTCAACCTAGCTAAAATATTGCTTACATTACTAGCATCTTAGCAGCGGCGCGAACTAATGGAGCTATGGTGTACGAGGCCACTTTTTAAGATCATCTTTCCACCCCCCAATAGTCGTGGGAAACGGTATAATTACGTTACTGTTTTGAGGTGCAAGAGGCTGTGTTCCTGCATTTCTGATGCTGAAGTCATTGTTTTTTAACAAGGAAAAGTGTCCTGTTTCAGTGACAACCATATGTTCTGGGCAGCGCAGTGGCGCAGTGGTTAGCACTGCGGCAGCACAGCAACTCACCCTTGGCCATGGGATCCCTGGTTCGATCCCAGCCCCTGACCAACAGTGATCTGTGTGGAGTTTGCATATTCTCCCCGTGTCTGCGTGGGTTTACTCCGGGAGTTCTCCGGTTTCCTCCCCCAAGCCAAAAACATGTAGGTTAGGTTAATTGGAGACTCTAAAGTGGCCCTAGGAGTGAATGTGTGTGTGAATGGTTAAGGGATAGCGCCGTACCGTGGCTGCTTCATCCATCCAGGTGGATGCCCTCAATTTCCCCTCTGGGGATTAATAAAGTATACAAAATCAAAATCAAAAAAATGTCCTAAACTAGTACCGGAAGTTGCTACCACAATTCACACAAGGCATCATGGGGCCTAGGAATAAGGTGGATTGATGAAAGAATGTGAGCTAAATAGACAAAATTTAAGTTAGCAGCAGGGAAACCCTGTAGCTGTTCTACACTCTTCAACTATGTAGCATATGGTCATTGTCTTATAATAAGCTAGCCATGGGTTCATGTGTGTGTAGTGATGAAGATGTGTTTGCTTAAAACTGTATTTTGTTCTTGATGAGTTCTTTTAGCATCCCTGGATGGATGGATGGATGGAAGAATTTAGTGTGTTAAAAGCATAATTGATAATCCTTGGTAGCAATAATTTAAAAGGTTAAAAACATATCTTGTAAATTCATATGATGTTTAATGTGGTTAAGAAAAAAATGCATTTACAGTTTGTCCTACTTTTGCTGTGCCAGAGGTGAACTAAGGCCCTGGACTTTTGTCGTGCAGCTGAGATGTGATTACGCTGAAGATATGTACGTGTTATTGGTCATGTTCAAGACTTAATACAGACGAGTGAAGGCAGCAGATGCGCGTGTGATCATTTCTCCTTCCCTCACTACTTTTCTTCCCTATTTAAGGGTACAACATGTTCATTTCTGACTCGATTGTTCTCCAAAATCTCTATCTTGTGAGTACCTGACATCGTTCCTCAGCGTGGAGTAGCAGTGGAACTCAGCAGAAAATGTTTCTGGATAAATCGTGATTGTGGCCACAATTTTCGCTCTACTGACTTCATTTTTTTTCCAAAAATGTACCCACACATCCTGTCCCTCACGGTGATCTACTCTAAGCAATAAGTCTTGTATTTTTTCCTCCAGAAGCCCTGAAGTGCAGAGAAAATGATGAATTCCTATACCTTTTAATGGGGATAAAAAATATTGATCCCAAAATTTTCTTGGTTTTGAATTGGCGAGTGTGACCACAATTTTGCGTTTAGGAACATAAAATTTACATAACTGCGTAGCTCAAATATTATGCTATTTTATTATGTAAGCTGGCATTTTTTATATTTTAGGCTAATATTTAGCATTTTTATGCTACCTTCCTGTGACATTAAGCTACTTCTACGTTTATGCTGTTTGTCAAGATTAGCCTGAGCATGTACGCTACCATTTCTTTCCATTTTAAGCTTTTATTTAGTGTTCTGTCCTCAGTAGTGTGTGTTTTGTAGAAGTTAAAAATAATTCATAAGTTCATATTAAATATCATAATTCATTTGTAGTAATTCATGTTAAAATTAGTTATTGTGTTAAGAGTGACTTTTATACAGTCAGTAGCAATTTGCTTGTATTTTATATTTAAAGTGCAGCCAGTTGCCGCTATGATTTGTGGGTAGAAGAAGCGGACTTTGGTGAGGGAGAAAGGAAAAGAAGGCAGAAGTGCCCGCGAATGTCTGAAACGTTCCTCCTGTGTGTTAAACACCTTTCTACACCTTCGAAAGCACTGGCTGTAAGTCCAATTAGTGTCTTGTTAATTTTATAAGTTTCGTTAAATGTGAATTTGGTATCGTTTTTCGGAGTGTTGTTGCCAGGAATTAGTCCTATCCCAGGGCCCCGCTAGCTTAAGTGTATTGTGTTCTCTGTTTGTTCCAGGAATTAGTCCTATCCCAGGGCCCCACTAGCTTACTTAAATGTATTTGTTTTTGGCTTTTCACTGAGCTTCGAGCCACAGTTATAAACAACTGTAAGCTGTCTAAGAAGACTAGAAATAAAGGAGCAGGACGCTCGGTTTCCTGGCTCGTGAAAAACGAGTTTGGCTTGCTGTTGATCTGCGTTCACATACACTGTGTATATAACACATAGGGATAACAGTACATTTAGCATCTTTAAGCTAAACCCTGCATGCTCCTACATAAAAATAATTAACAAAAGTTATAGCACCACCTAGTGGTTACAACAACAGACACTTGTAACTTGGACAAAGTTTGTCCCATTTTCACCAAATTTTCTACGATGGATGTTAGTCCCATCCTACATGCTCCTATATAAAAATAATTAACAAAAGTTTTAGCACCACCTAGTGGTTAGAACAATGGATGCTTGTAACTTGGATAAACTTTGTTCGATTTTCACCAAATTTTCTATGATGGATATTAGTCCCTCCCTGCATGCACCTATATAAAAATAATAATTAACAAAATTTAGAGCACCACCTAGTGGTTAGAACAATGGACACTTGTAACTTGGACAAACTTTGTCCCATTTACACCAAATTTCTACAACAATTTTATTACTGCATTAGGTCCTCAAACTTAAACCCACGATCAGCAGGCGGTAGGGGCACACTATCAAAATTTCCGTGGGAATTTTCTAGTTATTATTATTAAAATGTGTCAAAGGCAAAAGAGAGAAAGAATAAACCTGAACCAGAATCTGGAGGTTAATGTTGGATTGCATTGGGCTGATGTGGTCAATGCATTAGCATCCATCATCCCGCTGATTTTAGCATACTAGCTGGACTAAGTGGTTCTTTCAATCAGACACTAGTTCTACATTCTCATTACTGTCCCAGAAACAGTTTCTTCACTTTTAACCAGAAAGTCATAGTGAACAAAGTTAAGACTCAACTATGGTGATGCCATCATAGTTACCATGACAACACTGGAACCTCACATGTTGTTGCTGTGGTAACCCATGGTGACCTGTTGTTACCACAGTAACCTGACCTGCTGACAGTCTGGTTTCTGCTTTTCAGGTGTCTCAGACTCACGTTTGTCCTCCGGCTCTGCTCCAGGGTGGAGTTGGTGATGTTCAGACGCTCCAGCAGCAGCAGCTTCTCCTCCTTCAGTGCCTCCCCCTTCTCCCTCTCCCCCTCCACCAGCCTCTCCAAGGCCTCCCTGTCCTTCCTCCACACAACCCTGACACCTTCCAGCTTCTCTGTGGTCTCTTTCAGCTCTTCCCGACACTGGGCCGCACCCTTCAGGTCTGGAGATGTACACCAGACCACGATGACCACCAGGGACACAATGGACCAAAGAGCCAGGAGAACCAAGACTGCTGTCTTTACCTTCTGCGAGACGGAGGAGGAGGCAGGAGTGGATGTCATGGCTGAGGAAGAAGGTTAGGATGAAGAGGAGAACGAGGAGGATGAGGAGGTGCTCTAACAAGGAGCCAAGCAACAGCAGCTTCTCCCTCTAGTCTGGACTGATGTGGAGTTTCCTTTAGCGAGAGGAGTTTCCCTCACAGGAGCAAACACACTCCTCCCAACCCCACCCAACCCCCCCCCCCCCACCTCCCTGAGAGGAGCAGCAATCAACAGGAAAGTTCCTCCTTCATGGAAACTTTGGGAGTTTCCTAACGACTCCTGAATGTTTCTGAGAGAAAAAAATCTGAAACTAAAAACAGTTTTGGCTGAAATCCTCTGTGTGTGTGTGTGTGTGTGCGCGCGCGCGCGCGCGCGTGCGTGTGTGTGTGTTCATTCCTGAGTCTGTGAGGGAAATCAGCAGAAATGAAACTCAGGAACAGAAAAAACTAAAAACAGTTTTGAAATCCTCTGTGTGTGTGTGTGTGTGTGCGCGCGCGCGCGCGTGCGTGTGTGTGTGTGTTCATTCCTGAGTCTGTGAGGGAAATCAGCAGAAATGAAACTGAGGAACAGAAAAAACTAAAAGTTTTGGCAGAACATCTGAATTCCTCTGCCCCCCCCCCCAACCTCAATGCTGCTGACTCACACATAAGCCCCGCCCCCTTTGACCGCACCCCCATGTCTCTCTGAGCTGTGATTGGGTCAGGCTTCCTCCTCCTCAGATCTTCGGGACAGGAAAGTTCAGCAGGTTTGTGGGTCCTGACCCCCCCCAGACCTTCAGAGCCACCCCTCCTCAGAGATGGAAGAAGGTGTCAGCAGAGCTGGAGAAGTTCAGGCGTTTGGGAATGTGGGTGTGATCAGATTGTGAGAGGAGAGGACGCAGGGATGGTGCTGGAGGAGGATGAGCCAGTGTGGAGAAGACGGAGGAGGAACAGATGTGTTCATCAGATTCACAATCAAGGTCAAAGGTCACATTCACTGGATCCTTTTGTGTTTTGGGATTTTAATTTCCACAGTGCTTCCTTGGGCCATGTGACTACAGTCAGTATATTGATAACAGTGATTTTCATTCACACTGACAGAAGCGTATCGTTCTGTGGAATGTGCCCTTCCTCACTAAAACAAAGCCCTGCCCACAGTTCTATCCCATAATCCATCCAGAACCAGAATCTCTCAGCCTGACGCCTGCTACCCTCAGCGCTAACAGCAAACCAAATGTCCTGTTGGGAGGCGGGCTCCCTCAGCGTGGCGTAAACTGCTGCTGTGGTATTTAACCCTGAGGTACTCTGACAGACAAAACCTCTGACAACTCTGTTAACATCACTCTATAAATTAAAGAAGTCTTCTTCTTTTAGATTTGATTGGCAGTTGGCAACCAGCTTACAGGTGTATTACCGCCACTGACTTGATTATCATCACGCTATATCTTTGTAGAAGGAGTTCTGAAGAACTCCTTATGTGTGAAAAAAATATTCGACCTTGGACTGTGTCCTCACCAGTGGCGTCAACGAAGTGAGATTTCCATGTCTACATGATGTGTATAAGAAATTGTGTGTCTGTGTGTCACAACCAAAGATCATAGGACCGCCTATGATGTTCCTATGATGTCTGCATGATGTCCTATGATGGTCCTATGTATAACGACTCCTTATGTGTGAAATGTCCGATGATGTTCCTGTGTAACAAAGACAGGCATCACTCACGATCATAGGACTCACTATGACATCATCATGACTCCAGTGAGCACAGGACAGCTGCACCTCGGACACAGTCCAAGGACGGATAATTTTTTCACACATAAACAGTTGTTCAGAACTCCTTATGCAAAGATATAGAGTTATGATTAGCAAGTCGGTGGCGGTAATACACCTGTAAGCTGATTGCCAACCACCAATCAGATCTAAAAGAAGAAGAAGAAGAAGAAGAAGAAGAGTGCTGACATGCTTGCTCACACCTGTTTTCTGCAGGCATGCAGAAATACTTGCTTATACTTGGTTTCTACAGGCATGCACAGGTATGCACTAGTGTGGAAAAATTAAAAAAAAAATAAAGTTTCTACCTGAATGGGAGGTTTAGGAAACTTGTTTGGTTGATTTTTCAGTGGAGTTCAGGACTGGCTTCCTGCCAGGACAGCAGCAGCCAATCAGAGAGCAGCGGACGTCCATGAACAATGTTAGCCACAGTGGAGAGGAAGCAGCAGCTTCCTGGAACCTTTGTTATGATTATTATTATTGCATCAGCAGCTTAGAAGAGCTGTGCTGCTGGCTGTCGGTGTGGTTTGCTCTCCTCACTCTCCTGAGGATTATTGCCTTTAATTGCATTTTAATCACTTTTCCATCTACCATCACCTCTCACTTCTGTTTATCAAGCCTCTTGCACCTGTGTGCACTCAGTGTCATCTAATCACCTGCGTCACCACCGGAGTGGTGGCTCAGTTGGTAGAGCATCCGCCCCACACCCGGGAGGCAGGGGTTCAAATCCCGGCCGGGTCATGCCAAAGACCATATAAAAGTGGAACTTCCTGCCGTCCAGCTTGGTGCTCAGCAATGGTGGAATGGAGGAGGGAAATTTGTGGCGGCGCCTTGCATGGCAGCGGCCCTCTGATTCTGCACTTGGGGTGTGTGTGATTAACACAGTAGATAGGTAAAACACAATCTCGTTCTGCTGTACATGATTGGTTGTACAGTTGAATGACAATAAAGGGTGATTTAATCACCCTCTTCAGCCTTCTGTTCACCTTTCATTGGTGTTTTTGTTAGCTTCGGGTTAGCCACTAGCTATGGCTACTAGCTCTCCTTCCTCTCCTCCTCTGGTGTGCTCTCTCTGTCAGATGTTTAGCTACACCACTGCCTCTTTTAGTGATAACGGTAAATGTAATAAATGTTGTCTTTTTGAGGCGCTCGAGGTGAGGTTGTGCAATTTGGAATCCCGGCTTCGCTGCATTGAAACACCGTCAGCACCAGTTAATTATGACGAACTTCCCTTAGCTGCAGCGGAGCACCCTAGCATAGGGCCTTCTAGCCGTACCCCGGCTTCCACCTCTCCTGAGCAGCCAGGAGAGAACGGGTGGGTGATGCTGAGAAGGAAGCATGGTCCCAAGCCCCTGGTTCACCACCAACCTGTTCACGTTTCTAATCGTTTTTCCCCGCTCAGCGACACACCCGCTGAGGAAAAAACTCTGATCATTGGCGACTCTGTAGTCAGAAACGTGAACCTAGAGACTCCAGCGGCCATAGTCAAATGCATTCCTGGGGCCAGAGCAGGCGACATCGAGTCAAATTTGAAAATGCTGGCTAAAAGTAACTGTAAATATTCCACAATTGTTATTCACGCCGGCATTAATGACATCCGTCTCCGGCAGTCGGAAGTCACGAAACTTAATATAGAATCGGTGTGTGACTTTGCAAAAACAATGTCTGCCACTGTAGTATTCTCTGGGCCCCTCCCCAATCTGACCAGTGATGACATGTTTAGCCGCTCGTCATCCTTCAACCACTGGCTGTCTGTGTGGTGTCCTGCAAACAACGTGAGCTACATTGACAATTGGAGCTCTTTTTGGGGAAAACCTGGTCTTATGAGACGAGACAGCATTCATCCCACTTTGGATGGTGCTTCTCATTTTTCTAACAATCTGGCATCTTTTTTATCCAAATTTCCAAAACCTTGACTACTCAGAGTTGGGACCAGGAAGCAGAGTCACAGTCTTACACGCCTCTCTGCAGCTCCTCTTCATCCGCCACCCCTGAGCTTAGCCCCTGTCTTCCCCATCAGAGAATCATTGTCTGCTCCCTCCAAAGTAAATAAAAATATAATGTATAAGCATCCCAAAGTGATTAAGCAAAAAGTTGGTAGAACTCAAATTAAACATAAAGCCTCTAAATTGAATGATTTGGCCTCTGTTCCTCTTCATAACTTAAAAATTAAATGTGGTTTATTAAATATTAGGTCTCTAACTCCCAAGTCTCTGTTAGTCCATGATCTGTTAATTGATCATCAGATTGATTTAATTTCCCTTATAGAGACTTGGTTAGGGCAAGAGGATTATGTTGGTTTAAATGAATCAACTCCCTCTGGTTATTTAAACTGTCAAAATCCCAGAAGTTCTGGTCGTGGAGGAGGAGTAGCAACAATTTACCATTCCAAATTACTAGTTAATGTAAAGCAAAAAACATGTTATAATTCCTTTGAGGGCCTGGTCCTCAGTATTGGGCACTTTAGCAATTTTAGGTTAAACCCAATTTTATTTGCCATAGTTTATCGTCCTCCATCAACCTACTCAGAGTTTTTAAGATAAGATAAGATAAGCCTTTATTAGTCCCACAATGGGGAAATTCCAGGATTGCAACAGCACGGGGATAGCAACACTCAGAGCAACTATCAGAAGACAAGAAAAAAAAAACAAGAGCAGCAAGTATACATATGTACATATAAATATAAATAAATAAATATATATATATATATATATATATATATATATATATATATATATATATATATATATACAGTATATATATATATATATAGACACACAGTGCAGAGCATTGTAGCTAGATGGGATGAAACAGCACAACCGTCTACTTAGTTATCCTACATGGTATGATTATGTGCCCATACATATTCTCACCCTCGATAGCGACCAGTATTTTCCTGGTTGTATACTGGAGGGGACCATTGTGTAAGTCTATTGCATCTTTTGAAGTCAATATTATTAGGTCGTCACGTCTTTTTGCTATCTCTGCGAGCAGCCCTGCTTAGATTATACAGTCTGACAGCTGTAGGTAGGAAGGACCTGCGAAACCTCTCAGTTGTGCACCTAGGATGATGTAGTCTGCTGCTAAATGAGCTCCTCAGTGCGTTCAGTATTTTATCCGAATTTGCCGAATTCTTAGCTGATTTAGTGCTGAAATCTGATAGAATAATTATAGTAGGGGACTTTAATATACATGTGGATGTAGATAGTGACTGCCTTAATGTGGCATTTAATTCAATATTAGACTCGATGGGGTTTTCTCAGAAAGTAGGAAATTCTACTCATTACCTCCACCATACATTGGACCTTGTTCTGACATATGGCATAGAAATAGAAAATCTTGTAGTGTCTCCTCATAACTCTGTACTGTCAGACCATTGTCTGTTAACCTTTGATTTTACTATTTCCTACTATTTGGCTCCTAAAGAAAAATATTATTACAGTAGATGCCTCTCAGATGATGCTGTTACCAAATTTATGCAGATTGTTTCCTCTATGACATGTGTCAACACAACGGAAATAAGCTATAGACAGCTTGCTCCTTCTGTAATTGATAGTGTGAGGGAATCTGATTTGTTTTAATGCCATTATCGCCACCTGGTGGTTATTTTGTGTATTTTATTTTGTTAACCTCAAAAACAGGAAGTGAGGTCGTTTCCTGCTAAAAAAAAAAAAAAAATGTGTCCTTTGTAAGTTCTGGCCAGTGGTAGCTGCATTTCTGTGTTCATCTACTGCCATCCAAGTCTTCCAAGTTTATAAATGGCATCATCTGCAAGTTATATTGTTTTATTATTGTTATATTGTGGAAATGTGAAAATGACGAGGCAGAGTTTATCTCACGAGTCAGGTTTATTCACATCTTCCAACATCAGCAAAAACAGAAAAGAGGAAAAAAAACCCAGACATTCGTCCTTTAAATACCCAGGACCTTCAAAGCTCACAGTCACAATGCATTTAATCCCAAGTAACAATGCATCCTCTCTTAGATCTTATCACCTCCACCTAAAGTCTCTGGCAGCCAGTAAATCCCCCAAGGCCGTCTCTTTGCATACCAAAGACTAAACTTCCACATCCTACTGTTATCTCCAAGGAGACTCAGTCCTTTGTTCAATCTGAGATGTGAAGCCTAAAGTGATATAACAATGTGCATATGTGTCCCACATGACCCCCCCCCCAAACGTCTAAGATGGAACAACGGAATAACAGTCTGCATGTCATGATAAAATCATTACACATCAGCCCACGTGCTGCTTGGGCCTCAGTCTCCTCCCGTATCTGCTGTAAGCGGGCTTCACCACTTCCGCGGCGTCATCCTGCTGGGGGGCTGCTGTCTTAGGGTGAGAACTGTTAGTCAATCCCTGTGGGTGTTCTGGGGAATGTCCCCTAGGGGGTCTGCCGCGCCGAGGAGCCCTGGCCAACAGCACATCCTCATCCGCCACCACAAAGGCGGGTTTGAGCCTGCTTATGCCAATCTTTTCTTTCCTGCCCCCCAAATCTAGCAAAAAATGCTTATCCCCTGTTTCCAGCACTCTAAATGGTCCATCATAAGGTGGTTGTAGCAGCGGGCGATGGGAATCGTGTCTGACAAAAACAAACTCCGCGTTTTTCAAAGCCTTAGGTACCAAAAACGCGCGGAAAACTGTGGTGAACGGGGCCAGGCAGCGTGCCTGATTCCGTGCCACGCTGCAACTGCTGAGCCGGGGAGCATTCTGGCGCAAGATTATCTGGGAGAAATTCCCCGGGCAGCCGAAGTGGCTGCGCAAAAACCAGCTCAGCCGGGGAGGCTTCTAAATCCTCTTTAGGTGCAGAATACAACCCCAATAAAACCCACGGTAGCCTGTCTACCCAATTTGCATCCGTAAGCGACGCTCTGAGAGCCACTTTCAATGACCTATGAAAACGTTCGCATAACCCATTAGCCTGCAGATTGTACGCGGTTGTGCGGTGGATCGCTACCCCCAGGCTGCGGGCCATTGCTGACCAAAGTTCGGAAACAAATTGAGGGCCTCTGTCGGACGTAATGTCCGATGGGACTCCAAAGCGCGCTACCCACGCTGTTAAAAACGCACGCGCCACCTCCTCGGCTGTAGTTGACGCCAGTGGGACCACTTCCGGCCAGCGCGTGGTGCGGTCTACCATTGTCAGAAGGTGTGTGCACCCCTGTGACGGTGGGAGGGGGCCTACGAGGTCCACGTGGACATGATCAAACCTCTTAGCTGGGATGTGAAACGGCTCCAAGGGAGCTCTCGTGTGTCTGTGTACCTTGGCTCGTTGACAAGCCATGCAGGCTGCTGCCCACTCTCTAACTTGTTTGCGCAGGCTCGGCCATACAAATTTCTCTCCCACCATTTTGAACGACGCACGCACTCCCGGGTGCGTCAGACAGTGAATCGAGTCAAAAACGTGGCGGCGCCACGCGGCCGGTGCCACAGGATACGGTCGCCCAGTGGAGACATCACAGATTAGGGGGGACATACCATCTTGCAGCACCCTGTTCTCCAGCCTTAACCCTGTTGGTCCAGACTGGAGCGCGCGCATGTCCGCGTCGCTACACTGATCCGCGGCCATGGCTGCATAATCTATCCCTACGCGGACTAGGGCCGCCACGGCGCACGAGAGACAGTCTGCCACTACATTCAGTTTACCCGCCACATGCTGAATATCGGTAGTAAACTCTGAGATGGCGGTCAGCTGCCTCTGCTGCCGGCCTGACCATGGTTCTGAAACTTTGGCCATCGCGAATGTCAGCGGCTTGTGGTCAACGAACGCGGTGAAACTGCGTCCCTCCAGCCAGAACTGGAAGTGGCGAATGGCCAAGTGGAGAGCTAACAACTCCCTGTCGAATGCGCTGTATTTTCTTTCACTATCGCGCAAAGTCATGCTGAAAAAGGCGAGCGGCTACCAAGCACCGGCTACATGCTGCTCCACGACCGCCCCCATGGCCACATCTGACGCGTCAGTAGTGAGCGCTATGCGGGCCGTTGGGTCTGGATGTGCTAACAACGCAGCATTTGGCAGGGCTGTTTTGACTTCCGAGAATGCTCGCTCTCGCTCCGGAGACCATTCGATCTTATTTGAGGGTTTTTGTTTTTTTAGTGTGGCATACAATGGTTGCATGAGCTGTGCTGTGCAGGGGAGGAAATGGTTATAAAAATTCACCATTCCCAAAAACTCCTGTAACGCCTTGACCGTTTGTGGCTGGGGAAAATTTGTTACCGCGCGCACTTTGTCAGGCAGAGGAACCGCTCCTTCTGGAGAGACGCGATGCCCCAAAAAATCAATCTGCGTCACCCCGAACTGACACTTCGCTGGGTTGATTATTAACCCGTGCTCTCCCAACCTCCGGAAAACTGCCGTGAGGTGGTTTTTGTGTTCGTCTTCGGACGCGCTGGCTACCAAGATGTCGTCCAGGTAGACGAATACGAAGGGGAGATTGCGCAACACTGCGTCCATCATGCGTTGGAACATCTGCGCAGCGCCTTTAAGCCCAAACGGCATGCGCAAAAACTCGAATAGGCCAAACGGAGTTATTACCGCTGTTTTGGGTATGTCCTCAGCATGCACTGGGACTTGGTGGTAACCGCGGACCAAGTCTATCTTAGAAAAAATGCGCGCCCCCGCCAAATGAACGGAAAAATCTTGGATATGCGGGATTGGGTAGCGGTCATGCGTTGTGCCATTGTTCAACCTGCGGAAATCTCCGCAAGGTCGCCACGAGCCATCAGCTTTCGGGACCACGTGAAGCGGGGAAGCCCATGGGCTGTTCGAACGGCTGATGATGGCCAACTTTTCCAGGTTGGCGAACTCCTAGCGTGCTATGGTCAGTTTAGCTGAATCCAAACGCCGAGCTTTTGCAAAAACGGGCGGTCCGGTGGTAGTTATAAAATGTTCCACTCCGTGTTTAGCGACGGCTGCTGAAAATGTGGGAACCGTGAGTGCTGGGAACTGAGTGAGCAGTGTGTGGAACTTACCGCTTGCCGTTGTGACGTTGGCTTGTGCTGTGGGCGGGGTCACTCGGGCTGCACAGGGAATAGAATAAAAAGAGAGTGCATTAACCAGGCGCCTGTTAGCAAGATCAACCAACAAACCATGTGAGCACAGAAAATCAGCTCCCAACATATTGAAATTCACTGCAGCTATGACAAAAGTCCACTCAAATGTACGGCCGTGTAGGGACAGAAGCAGAGCCCTCTCACCAAAGGTCTTAATCTCCGAGCCGTTCGCTGCTGACGCCCCGTGACCTCCGGGACCCGCCAGCCGGTCAGCGAAGAAAGACGTGATGAAACTCACTTGGGAGCCTGTGTCCACGAGGAATTGCCTCCCCAAGTGCGCATCCGTCAAGTAGAGCAGCTTGTTCTCTTCACCGAGGGCCGCAGCTGCTACCGACCCCCGGTCTTGGCGTTTCCCGAGCGCTTGAACTGGCACAGTGGTATACATTTGCGTGCCTTCTCTGCAAAGCGGTGATGGTAGAAACAGAGAGTGTCTCCTCCGCGATCCTTTGCCCCCGCCGCCACTGTCGTCGTTGGATCTGCTACCTCCGTCTCTGGCCCCCCGCCATCTCCGGCCGTCGCGCCGAACTCCGTCGCTGCCGTGGTGGCCGCGCGCTGTTTGCTGGCGTTGAGAATCTGGTGCGCCTCCTGGGCCAGTGCACAGAAGTCCCGCTGGGCCAACAACGGCGAACCGGCCAGGGTCGCTCTCGTGGCCGACGGTAGGGTTCTGAGGAAAATGTGGGTGAAGATGAAGTCGTCGTCCTCTGAGCCCCTCAACCTCAGCATGTCCTCCATCAGGTCAATGGGCATGCCATCTCCCAAGTCGTTCAGAGCCAGGAGCCTCTTCGCTCTCTTCTGGACTGAGAGAGTTTAGCACTGGATGAGCGCAGCCTTCAACCCGCCGTATTTGTCGTCGGCCGGTGGCTGCTCCAAAAGGCTCTGCACATGCCGAGCCGTGCGGTTGTCGAGCTTGGCAATCACATGGTAGAACTTCGTGTCATCTACCGTTATCCCCTGGAGGGCGAACTGTGCTTCGACCAAGTGGAACCAGGAGCGTGGGTTGTCTCGCCAAAAGTCTGGTAGCTGGACGGTAGCGGCATACGCTTGGCTGGGAGCTCCTGACCCGGCTGGCTCGGGGGAATTTCTTTCACTCATGATACATCTTAGGGTCACCAGTGTGGAAATGTGAAAATGACGAGGCAGAGTTTATCTCACGAGTCAGGTTTATTCACATCTTCCAACATCAGCAAAAACAGAAAAGAGGAAAAAAAACCCAGACATTCGTCCTTTAAATACCCAGGACCTTCAAAGCTCACAGTCACAATGCATTTAATCCCAAGTAACAATGCATCCTCTCTTAGATCTTATCACCTCCACCTAAAGTCTCTGGCAGCCAGTAAATCCCCCAAGGCCGTCTCTTTGCATACCAAAGACTAAACTTCCACATCCTACTGTTATCTCCAAGGAGACTCAGTCCTTTGTTCAATCTGAGATGTGAAGCCTAAAGTGATATAACAATGTGCATATGTGTCCCACAATATTAATATTGTTATATTGGTTACTTATTGTGTCTAGGTATTGTAAGCCATGTGGGGTTATATGGTGATTATGATGATGATAATCATATGGTTTGATCATATGGGTGGGCAATATAAGCTGCAGCTTCAGCCATCACCCATTTCGGATAAGTTATGTTCAACTGTATAATCAGAGGAGTTATTGTTTAATTTGACCTTGTTAGATTTTTCCCCCTTTGTTATATTATTCTGTTCTTTTCTCTTAATCTTTACTTTTAATCTAGCCGAAATAAAAAAGATTCATATTTAATAATATTGTCTATAATTATATTAAACATACCAGAAGTATTTACTTATTATTATTACAATTATTATTGGATGTTGGTATTATTGTCATTATAAACTATCATTGTATTATTGAGATGCATTATATATTATTGTATTGTATAATGAATGTAATTATGGGATGGATAATGACTAGAATGACATAATTTATTGGGTATGGAGAAGGGGTGGGACTATATAAGATAAGATAAGATAAGATAAGCCTTTATTAGTCCCACAATGGGGAAATTCCAGGATTGCAACAGCACAGGGATAGCAACACTCAGAGCAATAATTAAGAAGATACGGAAGATATAAATAAGAGCAGTGGATATACATACATACACATCATTATATAAATATACTGTATATACAAAGTGCGGAGCATTGTAGCGAGATGGAATAAACAGCAAAACCGTCTACTTAGAATACTTAGGTAGGTACTTATGAATATGTACCCATACATATTGTCACCCTCCGTAGCGACCGATATTGTCCTAGTTGTATATCGGAGGGGACCATTTGTGCAAGTCTATTGTGTCTTTTGCATTCAATACTATTAAGTCGTCACGTCTTTTTGCTATCTCTGCAAGCAGCCCTGCTTAGGTTGTCCAGTCTGACAGCCGTAGGTAGGAAGGACCGTAACGGTAATTTCCAAACACTGTTCTCCTGCCTTGGAATTTCTTGTTATCAATTGCAAGCCCTTCTATTCCCCGCGGGAGTTTGCTTCTTTCATAATGATCGCTGTGTACGACCCTCCCGACGTGGACACGCGCGAAGCTCAGCGCGTGCTCGCGGATCACATTCAACACACAGAGCGGAGTTTTCCAGACTCGCTGATTATTGTGGCTGGCGACTTTAATCAGTGCAATCTGAGCCACGATCTCCCCCGCTACAAACAGTTTATTAAATGCCCCACCAGAGGATTAAACACACTGGATCACTGTTACACCACAGTGAAAGACGCATATCGCGCTGTCCCTCGAGCTGCGCTGGGATTATCTGATCACGTGATGGTTCACCTCATTCCCACATACAGACAGAGATTGAAGCTCACTAAACCTGTTGTGAGCACTACGAAGATACGGACCAGTGATGCTGAGGAGAAGCTGGAAACGTGCATGGAAATATCTGACTGGGGCATGCTTAAAGGAGCCACGCATGATCTGGATGAGTACACGGACACTGTGAACTCATATATCCACTTTTGTGAAGAGAACATTCTTCCATCACGCACCAGGGTGAGTTACTCTAATGACAAACCCTGGTTCACAGCTAAGCTCAGACAGATCAGGAAGGAGAAGGAAGCAGCGCTGAAAAGTGGAGACAGGGACTGCTACAGGGAGATTAAATACCGGTTTAACAGAGAGCTGAAGAGGGCTAAATCTCTATACTCAGAGAGACTCCAGCAGCAGTTCACTGCTAATGATTCGGCTTCCGTGTGGAGAGGACTGAGGCAAATCACCAACTATCGACCTAAGGCTCCTAAAGGTCAGGATGACAAAGCCCTTTGTCAAAGACTGTCCCAACACTATGCCCGTTTTGACACCTCGTCATCTGTGTCCAACTCCCCCCCCTCCCTCCAGCTCCACAGCCTCCACATTCCCTACTTCATTTAAGGCACCCCCCCCCCTCCTCCCCCCTCCCCTTATCATCAGTGAGCAGGATGTGCTCAAACAGTTCTCCAGACTGAACCCGCGCAAGGCCCCCGGCCCAGACGGCGTGTCTCCCTCCACCCTGAGACTCTGTGCGAAACAGCTGGCTCCTGTCTTCACAGACATTTTTAACACCTCCCTTAAGTTATGCCACGTGCCGTCCTGCCTCAAATCCTCCACCATCATCCCTGTCCCCAAGAAGCCACGGATCACTGGACTTAATGACTACAGACCTGTAGCGCTCACCTCTGTAGTCATGAAGTCCTTTGAGCGCCTGGTCCTGTCCCACCTCAAGTCCATCACCACCCCTCTCCTGGACCCGCTGCAGTTTGCCTACCGAGCCAACAGGTCTGTAGACGATGCAGTCAACCTGGCCCTCCACTCCATCCTGCAGCACCTGGACTGCCCGGGAACCTACGCCAGGATCCTGTTTGTGGACTTCAGCTCCGCATTCAACACCATCCGCCCCGCTCTGCTCCGGGACAAGCTGTCCCTGCTCAACGTGCCTGACTCCCTCTGCAGGTGGATCATCGACTTCCTGACGGACCGGAGGCAGCATGTGCGGCTGGGAAAGACTGTCTCAGACTATACTAGCATCAGCACCGGATCACCCCAGGGCTGTGTACTTTCCCCCCTACTCTTCTCCCTTTACACCAACTCCTGCACCTCCAGCCACCAGTCTGTCAAGTTGATCAAGTTTGCAGACGACACCACCCTCATCGGGCTCATCTCCAACGGCGACGAGTCCGCCTACAGGAGAGAGGTGGCCCAGCTGGCGTCCTGGTGCAGCAATAACAACCTGCAGCTGAACGCTCTGAAGACAGTGGAGATGACTGTAGACTTCAGGAAAGTCACTACTCCTCTGCCCCCCCTCACCCTCTCAGGCTCTCCCATCACCACTGCTGATTCCTTCCGCTTCCTAGGCACTACCATCACCAGGGACCTCAAATGGGAGCTGACCATCAGCTCACTCATCAAAAAAGCCCAGCAGAGGATGTTCTTCCTGCGGCAGCTGAGGAAGCTCAAGCTACCCACCAAGATGTTAGTGCAGTTCTACACAGCCATCATCGAGTCCATCCTCACCACCTCCATAACCGTGTGGTACGCAGGAGCCACTGCCAGGGACAGACTAAGGCTGCAGCGCGTCGTGCGCACTGCTGAGAAGGTGATCGGCTGCAAGCTCCCATCTCTCCAGGATCTGTACATCTCCAGGACCCGGAGGCGTGCTGGCCGGATCATAGCCGATCCCTCACACCCTGGTCACGTACTGTTTGCCCCCCTCCCCTCTGGTAGAAGACTTCGGTCCATCCAGACTAAAACCTCCCGTCACATGAACAGCTTCTTCCCCTCTGCCATTAGACTGCTGAACACTAAGTGACTTATTGACTCTCGTGCACCAAGTACAGCAGCTCAACCAGACTCATGTCAATCATCACTGTTTTCTTCCTGCATTACCGACTGCACTATATAGTTCTCCACAGTATCTGCTGCTGGCTAATATATATTTTAACTGTTGACCAGTATCACTTAATCTTATCCTACACTTTATTACATGTATAGTTTATTTCTCTTATCCTATCATGTTTAATGTTGCAGCATTGTACCGAGACAAATTCCTAGTTTGTGTACTACATGAACAATGGCAATAAACCTGATTCTGATTCTGATTCTGATTCTGACCTGCGAAACCTCTCGGTCGTGCACCTAGGATGATGTAGTCTGCTTTTAAATGAGCTCCTCAGTGCGTTCAGTATGTCCTGCATAGGGTGGGACTCGGACTCCAGCAGAGATGACAGTTTAGCCACCATCCTTCTCTTCCCACTCCTTTTAACAAGGACGTTTTTTTTATGTTTATTTTTTTGGTTTTGATTCCTTGTTTTAATTTTTTTTGTCTTGATGTTCAAACAAATCAATCAATAAATAAAAAATAATCAAAAGTTTGACATTAAAGTAACTTGTGTGCGCCAGTATTAGTTCAAAAAAGATGACATTATGTTGTTTAGATCCAGTTTGGAAATGTGTAACCTAAGCTAACAGCGATTGACTTTACTCCTTAACCACCTATTTTGTGTGATGTTTTTGGTTATATATGTATCTGAATCTGTGTTTTTAACCCTTATACTGTGTAATTTCGTCTGCCCCTAATGGCAGAGCACGGCACTGTGCCTGTCAACTGATAATGATGTGCAGAAACACTGCCCAGCTGTACTGAGGATTTGTACTGATCATGCCAGTTCACAAGGTGGCAGGCACGTGTTGGAGGACTCATGGATGACACATAATACACCAAAGAGTAAGAAATCCTCCCTCTTCTTCGTTTTTCAGATTACATCACAAAATGGTGGGCATCGATCGTAGAGGACAGACGCGATCCCAGACCAAGGAGCATATTCAGACGATTTGTTCTTGAATTCGCTAACTATGGTTCTAAAAAGAGATTATTTAGCTAATGAAGGTAGATGTTTACATGTTCTTATAACACAGGGAGCACGAACCTCGTTGATTTGACCTGCCAGGCGCCCAGAAGGCCATGTGACTGGAAAGCAATCGCCAGTTGCATGTTGTCATATACGCTAAATTGCCACGGAATAAAAGTGAAATTAAGGTGGAATAATCAATAACAGTTTGTGGATGTAGGAGAGAAAGCTAAAACGACCAGGAGAAGACAAAATAGCGACCAGAATTCTGCAAAAGGACGCCGGTAAGTGACGAATGTCTTTGTTTGTTTGTATGCAAATTAGATGCATAAATTTACTCCTATCTCAAACTTTGGATCACATTCTACATCTTTCTAATTGACAGTAAGCCATTATCTCTTACCACTTTCAAGTTATAGCCTTGTAAAGTTCTGACATCTGATCTGAATATTTTCTTAAAAAAAACTTTACCACTGTTGACCACTAGGGGTTATGTCGCAGTTTGGCACCATACAATAATAAAGGGTTAATCAGATACATATCTGTAGACTGACTAACTGGGAAAATATTATGCTGATGTTTTTGTGTATATCCAGCTTGTCTGTTACAATATGTTGCATATTGATGTAACAATATTTATGTGTTTATCTCTGGTTTTGTCACGACTCAGACCGGGGATAGACTCAAATGCAGAGCTGCCAGAACAATCATTCAGACTCCAATAAAAGTTTCACAATTTTATCAAAAAAACCCAAAACAAAACAGAAAATAAAGTGCAAAACTAAAGAACATGAAACACAAAGACGCCAACTTAAATTTCTGCCAAGACAGGTGCCCCCTGGAGTGCACGTAGCCTACGGGAAAGAGCAGACAGAAGTGATGAGGGACAGATTCTCCAAAGGGAGAATAATGTAGGAAATCACACTTACTGTTTGAGCAGTGGAGTCCGCCAGGGAACTCCAACAAGGACCGAGGACAGGTGGAAGGCAGAACCTGGGTGGACGTGATGGTTTTCCTGGTCAGGCAAATGTGATCGGCTCCGGGAAACACACCTGCAGATGGCAGCAACCTGAGGAACAAGAGACATGAGGAATAAGTTCTGGAGTACAAGATAATGAGACAAAACCTTGACAAAATCGTGGCTGCAAACCCAGACGATCCAGTGATGAGCTCTCCTCACGCTGGATCTTATATATGCTGTCTCATCAGATGCAGTAAGAGTGTAATCACGCAGGTGTGCTCCATCTCCCAGAGGGGGAAACCAGGAACAGGAGGGGAGAGGGAGCACGCTCGCCAGACCATCACAGGTTTGTCAACAGTTTCACACTTTTTCCTGATTAAAACGCCAAGCCTGTTCCTTGGAGTCTGATAGGGAGAGTGTTCAGCTATCTGTATAGCTGAGTATACACTACCGTTCAAAAGTTTGGGGTCACCCAGACAATTGTTTTGTGTTTTCCATGAAAAGTCACACTTATTTACCACCATGAGTTGTAAAATGAATAGAAAATATAGTCAAGACATTGACAAGGTTAGAAATAATGATTTGTATTTGAAATAATAATTTTTTCCAGATACTCAACCTGCTCAAAGGAAGGTCAGTTTTATAGCTTCTCTAACCAGCTAAACTGTTTCCAGCTGTGCCAACATGATTGCACAAGGGTTTTCTAATCATCCATTAGCCTTCTGATGCAATGAGCAAACACATTGTACCATTAGAACACTGGGGTGATAGTTGCTGGAAATGGGCCTCTATACTGTATTTTTGTATTCAGACTGTATTTTACTGTACATACTCTGTTGTCATTGAATCCTTATTTAAATCCTCCACCTGAACAATGAGAGCAAGTTTTTAGCCAAAGTCAAATTCCTTGTATGTGTTGTGCATACTTGGCCAATAAAGCTGATTCTGATTCTGATTCTGATTCTGATACACCTATGTAGATATTGCACCAAAAACCAGACATTTGCAGCTAGAATAGTCATTCACCACATTAGCAATGTATATTAGATATTAGAGTGTATTTCTGATTAGTTTAAAGTTATCTTCATTGAAAAAAACAGTGCTTTTCTTTCAAAAATAAGGAAATTTCTAAGTGACCCCAAACTTTTGAACGGTAGTGTACGTTCATGGGAACAACACTTTGTGAGGACAGAACAGTGAAAAGATGGACCATTACAACAAACAGTGAAGGAATATCAGCAGCACATCTCTCAGCCACCAGTTTAAAAAAACTTTAAAAAAAAAGGAGCACGCCTCGACTTCAGAAGTTTTTTCATGTGGACTAAAGAATCTCAACCTCAAACGCCATCATCATTGATACTCAGGACCTAGGGGTTAGGTCAGAATGTAGTGCATCAACTGCATCACCCTCTTTGCAATGCTCAAGTAAGTCATCAGTCAGTGTAGCTGCTGCTCAAGCTCGTGCCAAGGCAGAAGCAGCATGCATATGTGCAGCCTATGCAAAGCGTCAAATAGATGTTCAAGTGGAGAAGGCACCCATAGAGGCTACAATGAATGCACTAAAGGAGGAGTGTGAAGCTGAGGCTGCATCAGCAGAGGCTCAAGTGTTCAAGGGAGCTGCAGGTTTGGAGGATTGTGACTTTGTGAGTAAAGCCAGTTGTGCTCTGTTGTTGAAGCAGTCAATACAGCACACTGGTGAGTACATCCAATCATACTTCATCTCAAGCCAGAATTATGCTTCAGCTCATATTGATGAAGGAACTGAGGCTACTCTCATTCCACAACACAGACAAAATCACTGTGGCAGTCATGACATACAACAGCCAGATCCCTCAGCTTTTTCTGCTAATACTCTACAACAAACCAACCAGAGGAAAAATCTCTCTGGTGCAACATACTTTCATGAAGGTGGAAACTCTCCTATCCTCTGCACACACCATCACACAGACCCTCCAAGCAAGCCACCATACCATTTACAACCAGAGGCTCCAGGTGTATCCAAATTAGCCGTATATCTAGCTTGTTGAGATCTTGTCACAGCGGGATTGAAAGTGTTTGATAACCAGCCTGCCAGTTATCTGTCCTGGAAATCTAGCTTTATAAATGCTGTGGAGGGACTAAACCTCAAACCTAGCGAAGAACTGGACTTGCTCATTAAGTGGCTTGGTGGGGAGTCACTGCACCATGCCAAGAGGATAAGAGTGGTCTATGTTAATAGCCCGTCTGTGGGTTTGGATGAGCTTTGGCGGAGGTTGGACAAGCGCTATGGCTCTCCAGAAGCTATTGAAGCTTCTCTCTTCAATAGATTGGATCTCTTCCCGAAACTTTCAAATAGGGATCACCAGAGGATTCAAGAACTTGGAGACCTGCTTCTAGAAATCAATGCTGCAAAGGGAGAGGGTTACCTACCAGGGCTCAGTTTTCTTGACACAGCAAGGGGAGTAAATCCTATAGTGGAGAAACTCCCCCACAACGTCCAAGAGCAGTGGATAAAAGTGGGGTCTCGCTATAAGAGGGAGCATCAACTTCCATATCCCCTTTCTCATTCTTCATAGACTTCGTGTATAACTATGTAGAGATTAAAAATGACCCAAGCTTTGCTATCCCTATCTTCAGCTCAACTGCACTCAAAGGTGATTGCTCTTCATGCAGACACTGGAAAACCAAATCTCCTATATCAGTCAGTAAAACTGAAGTAAGAAACCCCTCTTCCTCAAACTACTCCAACGGGCCTGTCATGGAGCCAAATGGACAGTGTCCTCTCCACAATAAACCTCATTCTCTCAAGAAGTGTCAGGGTTTTGGGGAGAAATCACTTGCAGAATGAAGATGCTTCCTCTTAGAGAACTCCATTTTTAAATGTTGTGCTTTGACAACACGAGGCTAAGGAATGTAAAGCTATGATCAGTTGCTCAGAATGTGACAGCAATCAACACACCTCAAAACTCCATGCAGGACCAGTACCTTGGGCTACGAGCTCCAATGTGCCTACGACAGAGCATGGTGGGGAGCCTACTGATTGCATCGCAGATGTAGCTACCTCTTCATGCACAGAGGTCTGTGGTGAGGGTCTACAAGGTAAATCTTGTTTGAAAATCTGTCTGGCCAGTGTCTATCTGAAGGGACACCTTCAGCTAAAGCTAAAGATGTATGTGATGCTAGGTGATCAGGGCAATGTCTCCTAGCTAGATCAGCATTCTTTGACATGTTTGACATCTAGAATGATACTTCTCCCTACACCCTAGAAACATGCTCAGGAGTGACAGACACTGCTGGAAGGAGGGCCACTGGATTCATGGTGGAGCCAGCTGATGGGAAGCTTCATCTATCATTGCCAACCCTTACTGAGTGCAACCTGCTTCCCAATAATAGAGAAGAGATCCCAACCCCAGAGGCTGCACATTGTCAACATGCATCTGAAGTCAATAGCTGACGAGATACCTCCTCTTGACTCTTCTGCTGAAATACTTTTATGAATTGGCAGAGACATCATCCGAGTACACAAAGTGTGCAACCAGCGCAATGGTCATCACAAGGAGCCTTACGCCCAGCAACTGGACCTAGGATGGGTCATAGTTGATGATGTCTGCCTTGGTGGGGCCCACCAGCCAACTGTTAATGTATTCAAGACCAATGTTCTCAACAATGGTCATTACAGTTACTTCAGACCTTGTGAAACCAGAATCCTCTTCAAAGACAAGATCATATATGAGTGGTCCATATTCCCTTACACTCAGGCCTCTGCCCAGCCGGGCTTAGGCAAGCAGGTTTTCAGCCACTCGAAAGATGATGACAAGCAGGTACTCTCAATCAAAGATGAAATCTTTCTTCCAATCATGAACAGAGAGTTAATGAAGGATAATTCCAACAACTGAGTGTCTCCTCTCCCATTTCGTAACCCAAGGCCACGTTTACCGAATAACCGAGAGCAAGCCTTCAACCTAGTTAACCCTGGATCAAATGTAGAGTTACGACCAGATGCAGTGACATGCGTCACACGTTTGTCACATCAGCTTGGCAGTGAACGTTTTGAGCATTTTTCAAGTTGGAGATCACTCTCCAGAGCTGTTGCCCAACTCATCCACATTGCTTACTCCTTCACAAAAGCAGCAAATGGAGGCCCCTGCCATGGTTGGCACAACTGTAAGCTGCCCCTCAATCCAGAACAGTTAGATCGTATAAAAGTCAGAATCATTGTTGGTGTCCAAAGACAGATCTATTTGGAGGAAATCCAGTGCATCTAGAAGGGAGAACAGGTCCCAAAACAGAGTCCCCTCAGTAAACTCTGCCCTTTCATTGATTCTGATGGCCTTTTACGTGCCAGAGGACGGCTGAAGAATGCGCAGCTCATGCCAGAGGAAAGTCAGCCAATCATCATTCCTGGCAAACACCACATTACCTCTCTGCTCATCAGACATTGCCATGAGCAGATCTGGCACCGAGGACAGCACCTTACAAAAGGAGCCGTAAGACGCGCTGGTTTTTGGGTTGTTGGAGGAAAGCGGCCTGTCAGTAGCTTTATCTACACCTATGTGACATGCCCAAGACTGCGTGGTAAACAGGAAAAGCAGATAATAGTGCATCTGCCTGTTGGTCGCTTGAGCACTGATACTCCATTCACTTTTGTAGGATTAGATGTGTTTGGACCATGGTGTGTCACTTCAAGGAGAACATGTGGAGGACTGGCAGACAGCAAGCATTGGGCAATCATCTTTACCTGTATGAGCACGTGTGCCATGCACATTGAGGTTATAGCATCAATGGATTCATCCAGTTTCATTAATGTTCTCCGATGCTTCTTTGTAATAAGGGGACCTGTTAAACAGTTGAGGTCCAATTGTGGAACCAATTTTACTGGAGCCTGCTGAGAACTTCAGATTGATTTTCATGGTTGCAACAACAAGCAAGTGTCCAGCTACCTCTCCTACCAGGTGTATGTATGGATATTCAATCCCCCACACTCCTTGCATATGGGAGGCTGTTGGGAGAGAATGATCAGTGTCACACGCCAGATCCTTGACACAATGTTTCTCAAGCTCAGCTCTGCAAAGCTCACACATGAGGTCCTAACAACCTTTATGGCTGAGGTCACTGTGATTGTCAACTCCAGACCGCTTACCCCAGTGTCTATGGATCCAGACAAGCCTCTTATCCGCACTCCTTCTATGCTGCTAACGCAGAAGGTTGGTGTACCCTTGTCCCTTCCAGCAACTTTGACAATGGGAACCTCTTCAGGCGTCAGCGGCAATAAGTCCAGAGTTTAGCCAACACGTTCTGGGATAGATGGAAGAAGGAATACCTCGGTGGTCTTCAGGGTCGACAGAAATGAAGGACAGAAAGACCCAATCTGATGGCTGGAGATGTTGTCTTGTTGAAAGATAGCTTCGTGAAGAGACATGACTGGCCAACAGGACTGATCACAAAAACTTTTCTGAGCAACAATGGAAAGGTCAGAAAGGCTGAGGTGAAAGTTGTCAAAGATGGTGTACCAAAACTGTTTTTAAGGCCAGTGTCTGAGGTCATTCTTCTGTTGCAAAGAGACTCAAAGAGAAAGTGATTTAAGTTTGACATCTTGCAGATGTCAGGTGGGGAGTGTGAGGGAATCTGATTTGTTTTAATGCCATTATCACCCCCTGGTGGTTGTTTTGTGTATTTTATTTTGTTAACCTCAGAAACAGGAAGTGAGGTCATTTCCTTCTCAAAAAACAAAAAAACGTGTGCTTTCTGAAGGTCTGGCCAGGGGTAGCCACATGTCTGTGTTCATCTACTGCCATCCAAGTCTTCCAAGTTTATAAAGGGCATTATCTGTAAGTTATATTGTTTTATTGACATTAAAGTAACTTGTGTGCGCCAGTATTAGTTTAAAAAGATGGCATGTTATGTTGTTTAGATCCAGTTTGGAAATGCGTAATCTCTAAGCTAACAGCAGTTGACTTTACTCCTTAACCACCTATTCTGTGTGATGTTTTTGGTCATATATGTATCTGAACCTGTGTTTTTGATCAGATATGTATCTGTAGACTGACTGACCAGGGAAATATTATGCTGATGTTTTTGTGTATATTCAGCTTGTCTATGTTACAATATGTTGCATATTGATGTAACAATATTTATTTATTTATCTCTGGTTTGTCAACAGTTTCACACTTTTTCCTGATTAAAACGCCAAACTCAACACAATGGCCTGTTCCTTGGAGTGTGATCGGGAGAGCATTTAGCTGTCTATATAGGTGAGTATACGTTCATGGGAACAACACTTAGAATCAGAATCAGAATCAGAATCAGCTTTATTGGCCAAGTATGCACAACACATACAAGGAATTTGACTTTGGCTAAAAACTTGCTCTCGTTGTTCAGGTGGAGGATTTAAATAAGATTTAAATAAGGATTCAATGACAACAGAGTATGTACAGTAAATTACAGTCTGTCCACGTTTCTATAAAAGGATGCAAGTATATACAGGAATATATGCCACTTATTTACTCAGACTATCCACACTTTGCAGAAATATATGAAAAAATATACAGTCACACAGTATTTCAATGTGAACTCAGATTCAGTGATATAATGTGAATGGAGTAAAAAGCAGTGTGAGAGTTATGTGCAATGTAAGAATGGATGAAAAGTCATGAGTACAGCAACAGGTAGGACTAGGTGAATGTTAGGAGTTCATCAGAGTGATGGCTTGAGGAAAGAAACTGTTCCTGTGACAGGTGGTTTTGACCTTCAGTGATCTGTAATGACGACCAGAAGATAGAAGTTCAAACAGTTTGTGGCCGGGGTGTGACGGGTCAGCACAGATGTTTGCCGCCCGTTTCCTGGTTATGGACCGATATGAGTTCTCAATGGAGGGTAGGTCGGTACCAATGATCCTCTCCGCAGACTTAATGATCCGCTGCAGTCTGGTCTTGTCCTGTTTAGTGGCAGATCCAAACCAGACAGTGATGGAAAAGCAGAGGACAGATTGGATGATGGCAGTGTAGAAGACAACCAGCAGCTCCTGAGGCAAATCAAACTTCTTGAGCTGACGCAGAAAAAACAACCTCTGCTGGGCCTTTTTCCGGACAGTGTCTATATGGGAGGACCACTTCAGGTTCCGGGAGATTGTGGTACCCAGAAACTTGAAGGAGTCCACAGTGGACACTGTGCTGTTGAGGATGGTGAGTGGGGGGAATGAAGGAGGGTGTCGCCTGAAATCCACAGTCATCTCCACCGTTTTGGCTGGGTTAAGTTCAAGATGGTTCTGGCCGCACCAGAGGATCAGCTGCTCCACTTCCCGCCTGTATGCAGACTCATCACCATCCCGGATCAAACCGATGACTGTGGTGTCGTCCGCAAACTTCAGGAGCTTCACCGAAGGGTCCTCTGAGGTGCAGTCGTTGGAGTAGAGGGAGAAGAGCAGTGGGGAAAGGACACATCCTTGGGGGGCGCCAGTACTATTTTTTCGGGAGCTGGATGTAAATCTCCCTAGCTTCACCTGTTGCCACCTGTCAGTCAGAAAGCTGGAGATCCACTGGCAGGTGGAGGGGGGCACCTTGAGCTGGAGGAGTTTCTGATGAAGAATGCCTGGGATGATGGTGTTGAACGCTGAGCTGAAGTCGACAAACAGGATCCTGGCGTACGTCCCTGGGGAGTCGAGGTGTTGCAGGATGTAGTGTAGTCCCATATTCACTGCATCATCCACTGACCTGTTTGACCGGTAGGCAAACTGCAGTGGGTCCATCAGGGGGCCTGTGACGACCTTCAGGTGGTTCAGCACCAATTTCTCCAAGGATTTCATGACCACAGAGGTCAAGGCAACAGGTCTGTAGTCGTTTAATCCTGTAACAGAGGGTTTCTTGGGAACTGGAATGATGATGGAGCGTTTGAAGCAGGAAGGCACTTCACACAGCTCCAGTGATCTATTAAAGATCCGGGTGAAGATGGGGGCCAACTCGTTGGAGCAGACTCTCAGGCAGGACGGAGACACACCATCAGGTCCTGCAGCCTTCTTGATCTTTTGTCTCTGAAAGACCCAGCGCACCTCCTCTTCACAGATCGTTAGTGCTGGTGGGAGGTCAGAGTGGAGGAGGGATGGAGTTCCTGGGGCTGCAGATAATCCTTTTGTGTGGGTGGGAGGTGAGAACTGTAGGTTCTTTTCAAACCTACAGTAAAAGCTGTTTAGGTCGTTAGCCAGCTGGAGGTTTTCCACAGGGTGGGGGGATGGTCTCCTGTAGTTGGTGATATTCTGCAGGCCTCTCCAAACAGAAGCAGAGTTGTTGGCTGAGAAGTTTTGTTGTAGCTTCTCACTGTAGCTCCTCTTAGCAAGCCTGGTCTCCTTGGTCAGCATGTTTCTGGCCCGCTTGTACAGAGTCCAGTCACCAGTCCTGTAGGCCTCCTCCTTGGTCTGACGTAGCTGCTTCAGTTTAGGTTTAGTTTAGGGCAGAACAGATAGCATGGTAGATACTGTGACAGCTTCTCTGCATCAGACTTTAGACATGGTGACCCCTTTAAAAAAGAAAAAGTCAAATCACACTCCTTGGTTCAACACAGAAACTTATAGCTTAAAACAGAAGACTCGTCAATTAGAAAGAAAATGGTGCTCCAATAAATTAGATGAAATCTATTTAGCTTGGAGAAATCATCTTTTTTATCCAAATTTCCAAAACCCTGACTACTCAGAGTTGGGACCAGGAAGCAGAGTCGCAGTCTTTCACGCCTCTCTGCAGCTCCTCTTCATCCGCCACCCCTCAGCTTAGCCCCTGTCTTCCCCATCAGAGAATCGTTGTCTGCTCCCTCCAAAGTAAATAAAAATATAATTTAAACTTAAAACTACTACTACTTAAAAAAGAAAAAGTCTAATCAGAGATTTCTAACTCCTTGGTTCATTCAACACAGAAACTTGTAGCTTAAAACAGAAGACTCATCAATTAGAAAGAAAATGGCGCTCCACTAATTTAGATGAAATCTATTTAGCTTGGAGAAATCATCTTTTAATTTATAAAAAATCTCTTAGAAAAGCTAGAACGAGTTATTATTCTGCATTAATAGAAGAGAACAAGAATAATCCCAGGTTTCTTTTCAGTACTGTAGCCAGGTTGACAAAGAGTCAGGACTCTGTCAATCCTAGCATTCCCTTAGAGCTTACTAGTCAGGACTTTATGAACTTTTTCAATAATAAAATTTCATCCATCAGAGATAAAATCAATCAGATTCTTCCCACAGTTAACTTAAATACTGTAACTACTACAACTCCTTCTATTGATCTCTGTCTTGATGAGTTTACTTCAATCGACCTTTGTGAGTTAGACAAAATAGTTTCCTCATCCAAACCTTCAACTTGTCTTTTAGACCCTATTCCTACCAGGTTATTTAAAGAAGTCTTCCCACTTATTGGTAGCCTTATTCTTCATATAATCAATTCTTCATTAACTTTAGGCCATGTACCGCAGGCTTTTAAAACGGCTGTAATTAAACCCTTACTCAAAAAGCCAACGCTAGATCCAGGAGCTTTAGCTAACTATAGACCAATCTCTAATCTCCCTTTCATTTCAAAAATCTTAGAAAGAGTTGTTGCTACGCAATTATTTGACCACCTGCAGGGAAATGGTTTACTTGAAGAGTTTCAATCTGGGTTTAGAATCCATCATAGTACTGAAACAGCCTTAGCGAAGGTCACTAACGACCTCCTCATTGCATCTGATAATGGACTAGTTTCTGTACTTGTCCTTTTAGACCTTAGTGCAGCTTTTGATACTATCGATCATAATGTTCTACTTGATAGATTAGAACACTGTGTTGGACTTAATGGAACTTTGTTGCAATGGTTTAGATCTTATTTATCTGATAGGTTCCAGTTTGTTCATGTAAATAATGAGTTTTCTTTTAACTCAAAGCTTAGTCATGGAGTTCCACAGGGATCTGTGCTAGGCCCTACTCTTTTAGGTTTATATATGCTTCCGTTAGGCAACATTATTAGAAAGCACTGTATACATTTTCATTGTTATGCTGATGACACACAATTATACCTGTCAATTTATTTATTTAGCGAATGCAAAGTCCTTAAGCCAAGCAGTTGCCTCCTGGTTTGCTGTATGGAGGGTGTGTAATCCTCCTTCCAGTCTTTGGAGCGGGCAAGCCTCTATGATGTGTTCCATAGTTTGCTCCTCTCCACATGCGCACAGTGGGCTAGGGCTACTGCCCCATCTGTGAAGGCTGGCCAAGCAGGGGCCATGTCCAGTCCTGAAGCGATTGAGTGTAGACCACTGTCTCCGTGGGAGGTTGGTGCCCGGGACCTGTCAATGAAGCCAGATGATAGTAATCAATAAGCCAAGTTAGAACCCTGTCTTAAGGAAATCAAAGCTTGGATGACTTGTAATTTCCTGCTATTCAATTCAGATAAGACTGAAGTCATTCTTGTTGGTCCAAAAAACCTTAGAAATTCCTTTCCAAATCAAACTTTCAGTTTGGATGTGGTTACTCTTTCTCTTAATAGCTCTGTGAGGAACCTTGGAGTTATTTTTGATCAGGATTTGTCCTTCAATTCACATATTAAATTTGTTTCTAAGACTGCCTTCTATCATTTGCGTAATATTGCCAAGATTAGGAGAATCTTGTCTCAGAGTGATGCTGAGAAACTGATCCACGCTTTTGTTAGCTTGAGATTAGATTATTGTAATTCTTTATTATCAGGTTGTCCTAAAACATCTTTAAAAAGTCTTCAGCTGATCCAAAATGCTGCAGCAAGAGTTTTAACAGGTACTAGAAAGAGAGATCATATCTCTCCGGTTCTGGCCTCTCTTCATTGGCTTCCCATAGAGTTTAGAATTAAGTTTAAAATCCTTCTTCTTACGCACAAAGCTCTAAACAATCAGGCTCCTTTTTATTTAAAAGATCTGATACTACCGTATTATCCTAACAGAGCACTACGCTCCCAAAATGCAGGATTACTTGTAATACCTAGAATCTCCAAAAGTACAATGGGAGGCAGAGCCTTCAGTTATCAAGCTCCTCTCCTGTGGAATCAGCTGCCAATCTGGATTCGGGAGTCAGACTCGATCTCTGTTTTTAAGAATAGGGCTAAAACCTACCTTTTTGATATAGCCTACAATTAGGGAGGGATCATGTGTTTCTGAACCCTCCCTTAGTTATGCTTCTAATAGGTTTAGTCAGCCGGGGGACCTCCAGTAATGCACTGGGCCTCACTCCTTTTCTCACTCTCAATGAAATATTTTTTTTGCTGGCCATTAACATTTGTTTGTTCTCTCCCATAGATTGAGTCCCCATCGTGCTGTTTGCTCTCTACATGTCTGTTCTTTTCTTCTTCTCTATCCCCTCACTCCCCAGCCAGTCGCAGCAGATGACTGCCCCGTGCAGCCTGTTTTTGCAACAGCAGATCAATTTCTTCCTGTTTCTATTTACTATCTGGCTCTCTTGCTAATCTTTCTGATTCGGCGACACCTTTATCCATCACAGACACGTTGATTGCCCAAATGTCTCCTGAGCCAGCGGACGGAGCCACTGTTTCTTGCAGGAGGCAGTACAATAGGGACCAGCTGTTAGCACTTAACCGGCCCACGATGCTAACGCAAAAACTCGACATACCGGGAGAAATAAGACTGAAACGGCATGGATGTCGAGCTGGAGTAAGATGGCGGGCGAGGAATATAAGGTACAGACCCGCACTCCCATCCGTTATTATGGGGAATGTATGATCGCTACTCAGTAAAACAGATGAGCTAGTGGCTATCTCCCGCTACGAGAGCATGTACAGAGAGAGTAGCTTGATGCTGTTTATGGAGACGTGGCTAACAGAACTAGCAACAGATGCTAACATTGAACTGGAGGGTTTCCACGCAATACGGGCAGACCGAACACCAGACAGTGGGAAGGCAAGGGGCGGAGGAGTGATAATGTATGTCAATAACAACTGGTGCAGACCGGGACATATCATGGTTAAACAACAACACTGCAACAAAGACATGGAGTTGCTAGCTGTTAGCATGCGGCCTATATATCTCCCGAGGGAATACTCATACATGATCTGCATTGTTATTTATGCAAATCCGATGGCGAACGCTGGGACAGCGCGTGACGTCATCCACTCAGTAACTGGCAGGCTGCTGACAGAACACCCAGATGCTCTTCTCCTCATCTCAGGCGATTTCAACCATATTTCACTGTCCCCCATTCTACCCATGTTCACCCAGTATGTCACATGCCACACTAGAGACAATAAAACACTGGACTTATTCTATGCAAATACTAAGGAGGCGTACACCTCATCACCACTCCCCCCACTCGGGAGATCGGATCACAACTTGGTTCATCTCCTGCCGGTGTACAAACCCCCAGTACACAGACAACTTCCGGTCATGCGCACAGTGAAGTTATGGTCTGAGGAGGCAATGGACGCCTGGGAGCAGCTCTGCGATCCACATGGTGAGGACATCGATGGCCTCACTCACACCTTCACGGATTACATCAGCTTCTGTGTGGACAACACCGTACCCACCAAGACCATATGGTGTTGCTCGAACAACAAACCCTGGATCAACCCTGAGATAAAAACACTTCTGAGAGGGAAGAAGAGGATCTTCAGGTTGGGGAACAGGGAGATGCTGAAGTCCGTACAGAGGGAGCTGAGGAGGAAGATCAGAGAAGGCAAGGACAGCTTCAGGAAGAAGATGGAGGACAAGCTGCAACAGAGCGACATCAGCGGGTTCTGGAGAAACCTTAAAACCATCTCTGGGCTCCAGAATACCCCCCCCCCCCCAGGCCACGGGGGGCAGGGAGTGGGCGAACAACGGCTGTATGAGCTGGGGACCGGGGGACCTCCAGTAATGCACTGGGCCTCACTCCTTTTCTCTCAATGAAATATTTTTTTTGCTGGTCATTAACATGTGTTTGTTCTCTCGCATAGATTGAGTCCCCATCGTGCTGTTTGCTCTCTACATGTCTGTTCTTTTCATCTTCTCTATCCCCTCACCCCCCAGCCAGTCGCAGCAGATGACTGCCCCTCCCTGAGCCTGGTTCTGCTGGAGGTTTCTTCCTGTTAAAAGGAGTTTTTTCCTCTCCACCATCGCCAAGTGCTGCTCACAGGGGATCGCCTGATTGCTGGGGTCTTTCTGCAACTGTGGGGGCTCCCCCTACAGTTGATAGTGCTATGAGATGACTGTTGTTGTGAAATGGTGCTATATAAATAAAGTTGAATTGAATTGAACTGAAGTGATGTAGTCCTTGAATGACAGCCAACAGTTCCCTGCGAGTCACACAGTAATTCCTCTCGGCTCTGCTGAGAGTGCGGCTGAAAAAAGCGACTGCCTGCTCTCCATGTTCTCCCTCCTGGGATAGCACCGCCCCGATGCCCTGGCTGCTGGCGTCCGTATCCACGATGAACGAGCAGCTCGGGTCAGGATACTGCAGGATGGGGGCTCCGATGAGCGCTGCGCGAAGCTGGGAAGAAGCAGCAGCACAGCTGTCACTCCACTGAAACATGCGTCCTTTCTGCGTCAGCTGATGCAGCGGGCTGGTGATGGTGCCGAAGTTTTTCACAAACCTCCTATAATAGGAGGCCAGTCCGAGAAAGCTCCTCAGTTCTCCCACATTCCGTGGCACTGGCCAGTCTCTCACCGCCGCCACTTTCCCTGGGTCGGTGGCGACCCCTGCTGTGCTGACGACGTGGTCCAGGAAAGTGGTCTCCCGCTGGAATAGGTGGCATTTTCTAGGATGTAACCATAGCCCAGCCTGTTGAATGGCATCCAGCACCTCTCAGAGATTGGACAGGGCGCTGTCAAAATCAGCTGCATGCACCAGTAGGTTGTCCAGGTAAACAACGCAACGACTCCGGGGCACGTGAGCCAGCACTCGCTCCATCAAGCGCTCAAAGGTGGTCGGGGCGTTGCAAAGTCCAAACGGCATCACTTTAAACTGATACAGTCCCTGCCCAATGGAAAAGGCTGTTTTTTGGCGGGCCTCAGGTGACAGCTCCACCTGCCAATAGCCCCTGCAGAGATCCAGTGAGCTGAACCAGCTGGAGCTGGCGATGTGGTCCAGCGCATCATCGATGCGGGGCAGGGGGTAGGAATCCTTCTGGGTGACGTCATTCAGGCGCCGGTAATCCACACAGAACTGCCACGACCCGTCCTTCTTCTTGACCAGCACCACCGGCGCCGCCCAGGGGCTGCTGGGAGGGCTCAATAACATCTGCCTCCAGCATCTCTCGCACTTTTTGTTCTGCCGCTGCCCGCCTTGAAAAGGGCAGCCGGCGTGGGCGGAGTTGAATCGGCCTGGTCTCACCGGTGTCGATCTCGTGCTGCACCAAACCGGTCCGGCTGCATTCCTCATCCTTTGTGGCGAAGACACCCATATAACAGTCCAATAGCTCCCGCAGCTGGCGTCTCTGTTCCGGGTCCAGCCCGCTGCAGCTCTGCTGAAATAATTCCTCGACTGCCTGCTGCGTCTCTGCTGACACGTTGACCCCTCCCCTTGCTGTCCTTGTGTGTGCTCGTGCTTTCTCTGCCCGCGCTGGTGGCGTCATCGTGTCCGGTCCTCGCGGTGGCCCGCTCGGTCCGGTCCATCCTGGCGGTCCCTCGATCGCGCAGGCCTCCGTGTTCCTTCTCTGGGTTCTGCTGTGGGGCGTGATGGTCTGGTCTCCCAGCTGGAGGGACGGTCCGGCGGTGCCGATCTTGGCGTTCCAGGCTGTGAGCAGGTCTAGTCCAATAATACAGGGGTCTTGGATGTCAGCCAGCCAGAACGGGTGTTTTATTTTCTGACCAGCCACCCCCACCACGAGGACTCTCCGCCTCCCCAGCCTGGCGCGCTCACCGGTAGCTGTGGTGACGCAGCACTCGGTGGGTTCCCACTCCCGTGGGGCCGTCTTGTTCGTGCCCGGCAGCACACCGGGTCGGACCAAGGAGATTGTAGAGCCGGTGTCAATCAGGGCCCGGATCGACGTCTTCTCCAGGCTGCACTGTAGATACATCCCTGGCGAGTGTCCAGTTCGACCCACGCGTGGCGCCGGCTCGTCGGGGGAAGCATCTGCGGGAGGCGGCCTGTCCCCGTCCACGCCACTTTGCTCTAGTTTAAAGCCGGCGAGGGGCCAGTTTGTCGTGGGGCGGGTGCAGGGCAGTACCGTGCGATGTGTCCCAGCTCTCCGCAGTGGAAGCACCCTTCCTTGCGTCACCACGGCCATCTCCTCTGTGGACGCGCCGCCGTGGTCTGCCATAATTCCTCCTCCTCCTCGCTCTCAGCCGTGGCCTGGAAGGTTCTTTGTGCGTCGACGCTTCGGTTGTGCGATTCATCAGCGGCTCCATCCACTCTGCTTCTGCCACCGCAGTCTCCCAGTTGCTCGCGGCGTGGATCCGTACGTGGCTCTGGAGCTGGGCCGGGCGGAGACCTTGGATGAAGTTCCGGAGGGCGAGCTTCTCTACCACCTCCGGTACGAAATCTGGGTAGCTGCGCCGTGTCAGCAGCCGTATGTCCGCCGCATAGGCTCCTAGGCTTTCCTGGCTGCTTTGGCGGCAGTGGGTCAGCTGTTCCTGGGCGTGCTCAGCTTCTGCCGTTCTCCCAAATCATCTCCGGAGCGCTCCTTGTAGCGCTGGCCAGCTGCAGCGCTCCTCAGGCCGGAGATCAGAGAGCGTGCAGAGAGCCCTCCCTTCCAAGGTCAGCGCGACTTGCACGGCGGTTTCCTCTGGTGACCAGCTGTTCAGCGCGGCGGCCAGCTCGACCTGGATCAGGTAGTCATCCAATGGGGTCTCGCCGTTGAAGCGGGATATCTTGGCCCACTGAGGGACAGATGGAACGGTCGCCTCTTGATCGATCGCCGCTCCTGATCGCCGTGGAATCGCCAGCCCGTCCTGCCCTGAAAAGGGCGGGAAGTGGGGCTGGTTTGCTCTGCTCTGCCCGCTCTGCCTTGAAAAAGGCGTAGGGTGGGGTGCGCAGGCCCCGTCAGGTCCGCCGCTTCGTTTGTCCCGGCGAGCGGCTCCCGGGGGTGGTGTCTCGGCCCCGTCGTCCGTTGCCAGCTGAGCGATGAGTCGCTCCAGCTGCTGGATCTTCATTCTGATCCTGGCTTCCATCTGTTCTATCTTTAATCCCACTTCTGACACCAGTGTGACATAGGCGAGGTTCACACAAAGAAGAGGAGCAGATAGTAGTGACGAACAGGCTTTATTCACACACTCTGAGCACAGACAGGAGGGGGGGTCATTCTCCCGGACCTCCATTTCAATCATGGTTATACAACACATGATACATCTTGCCCTAATCCTGCCTATGAAACACTGCGTTATAATGACCCAGCAGTATAATAACTCAGTAATAACATTTAATACACACAATAACGTCCTCTGTTGCAAAGCATGCTGGGGAAATCCCTGCTCCCCCCCCAATACAGCCCCGACGTTACAATACATACAGTATGTGTGTGTGTGTATGTATATATATATATATACAGTATATACTGTATATATACACTACCGTTCAAAAGTTTGGGGTCACTTAGAAATCTTATTTTTGAAAGAAAAGCACAGTTTTTTTCAATGAAGATAACTTTAAACTAATCAGCAATACACTCTAATATCTAATATACATTGCTAATGTGGTAAATGACTATTCTAGCTGCAAATGTCTGGTTTTTGGTGCAATATCTACATAGGTGTATAGAGGCCCATTTCCAGCAACAATCACTCCAGTGTTCTAATGGTACAATGTGTTTGCTCATTGTGTCAGAAGGCTAATGGATGATTAGAAAACCCTTGTTCAATCATGTTAGCACAGCTGAAAACAGTTTAGCTGGTTAGAGAAGCTATAAAACTGACCTTCCTTTGAGCAGGTTGAGTATCTGGAAAAAAATTATTATTTCAAATACAAATCATCATTTCTAACCTTGTCAATGTCTTGGCTATATTTTCTATTCATTTTACAACTCATGGTGGTAAATAAGTGTGACTTTTCATGGAAAACACAAAATAATTGTCTGGGTGACCCCAAACTTTTGAACGGTAGTGTGTATATATATATATATATATATATATATACAGTATATATACATTCAGACACACACACACATAAAATAAAGTTTCATGTTATTAAGATGTGTGTATCAGGTTGGGGAAAAATATTCAAGTCACCTGACTGGCTCTGCCAATCAGAAGCTAGTCTCTTTGGGACAGAACCCCCTTTTATTCTATTGGTTGTTTACAGACAAAGAACTGTTCTCCTATTGGCCCAAAGTTGATAAAACCCACCCACGACGGGAGACAATTTGCTTATCTTTTGGCATGAAACTTGCTCAGTCTTTAAGCGAGAACGGCCATACTTGTTTCAGTATTGTCTGGTGAAAAATTTGTGCACATGTCCTGCTTTAATGTTTTTCCTTAAAACGTCTGGGAATTAATTACTTTTTCTTTGAGCTCAAATTCTTTTAGGGAGTGAAACTCCTGGTCCACTCCATGGTTTACTATCTGTATTCTGCTAAACTTTGCTAGACTTTTTCTTTAATAATCCACCGTGTGTTTTAAAGGGACTAACCTTTTTTTTTTTTTTCCACACTGGAAGCTGTGTTCACCGATCTCCACGACGTCAGAAGAACTTGGAATTTTCGTGGCTTGAATATAGTTATTTTTATCTTGTCTCTTCCATTCTGTGGCTTGATCAGACTTTGGACTGTCCAATTTAATCGGACCCGGGAGGGGAGCCGCCACTCAACCACAAAACCCTCCTCGTGTTGTCCCGCCTGGCATACTATCTCCTGCAGCCAATGAAGAAGAAGAAGAAACCTCACGTCACCCGATCTCAGCTCCAACTTTTGTCACAGTCAGATCTCAGCCTGTGACTGTGGACTTTGTAAGATATATCTGCTGGCAGATATATGGGATCATCTCAATAAAGCTTCAGAAGGAGCCTCAACAACAGAACCGCACCTGGATTCATGTGAGCCCTCTTCTTTTTGCTTCATCTGCTGATTAATGGTTTCCAAAGTGATGTATTTCGCCTTAAAAGTATGCCATAATTTGTTTCATATTAAAATAGTTCATAATTCTGATTGAAACTACAGAATTAAAGACAGTTAATATTCCTCTTCTTATTAAAATTCTGTTTTTACTTTCTCAGAGTAAACTCAGATTTTTTCTATAATTAGCTATAATTTTCTTCATAAATTTGCATCCAATTTTATTCATACTTTGTTATGGTTAATCTCAGTCTTCCATTTCCATCACAGTTACAAATGCATACTAAGGTTTCTGTCATGTCCTGGTGAGTGCTCGCCCCCACCATCCCATTTCCTCTGCTTTTCTGATCACCTCATCTGACGCACCTGCTGATTCTGCTGAGCCAACGTTTGTAAGGAAGTGTCCTTCAGTGATTCAACGCTGGCTCGTTTGGGTATGCTGCCTTGAGCAGAATAAGTTATAACGTGTAAACTCTCTGTGTTTTGGAATTTACCTGACACGTTCTCCTCCTCTTTCTTCAGGTTGCTGCCAACGGAGTGGTGCGTCTCCAGGGGTTTGGTGTGCTCACCAGCCTGTTGCTCCTCTGCTGCAGTTTCTCCACTCCACCTGGTCAGATGAAGCTCACCCTTTCCCTTTCCAGCAGTTCCAGCCTGCTGGTCCATCTCCTTCGCTGGGTTCTGAGCTCGTCTCTCTCTCCCTCCCATGTAAGTGGTACTATTTGGATTTCCCAGTCCTCCTCCATCCCTCATTCTAATCAGCCTCGCTTTTCTCTCTGCAGGTTTGCTGCTTCTCTGGCGAGTGACTGGTTTTTCCTTAAGATTGCTGTTTTGAAATTTAATAAACATATTTTGTGCGTTTTTCTCTTGGTGTTGCACTCTGCATTTAGGCTGATTGTCCAGTCAATATGACAGTTTCCATGGTTCTACAAATGTGATTACATTCTGTTACTCAATAATCAGTTACAAGTTTAATGTGATTGCTTAATGTTGATCATTTCATCTGTTCACAAATTATTTGAATGTAAGGTCATTTAATCAGTTTCATTAACAAAACTTGTAAACTTTATGAGAGAAGTAGTTGGGATTTCTTTTCTGTGTCATGTTCTAAGTCATTCAGTAGAACTCATTAATATGTTGAGACTGATTAATTGAAGGTATAAAGATTAATTATTAATAAATTGTTCACAATAGTGAACTGGTGCCCCTAAACAAATGTTTTTCTATCAGGTTTTCCAGTGTGTGTGTGTGTGTGTGTGTATTGGAAATTAAATTTCCATCCCACACACCCCGCTAAATGAAATTAAATAATCTTTGTACCTTATCACATTTATAATTAATTAAATAATGCTACATGTTTAATCGTGTGTTCTGTAACCGTGTTTTATCTAATCCTTCTCTCTGACTTTACTGTGCAGTAGCCTGGAGGAGCACCCACAGGTTTGTTGTGCTGTACTACTGTCCATTGACAATAAAGCTTATTCTATTGTAAACTAATGATGACAGAATCGTGCAAACATTTCAAAAATAGCAGAAGGCATGGACAAAATGTCCAGATCATGACAGTGTGCCCCCCTCCTTTTAGGGTGGATGCCAGACACCCAAAAACAAAACAAAGAACACCCCAATCAGGCAGGAGGAGGGGGTCAAAGGCACTGCGGGGAAAAACAAGGACAAAAACACAACAGAAAAATGTTCATCAGGTGGTCAGCCAAAGTCCCAAGACCACCAACAGGAGGAATATGGTGCTTCTGGTGGCCTATCAAAGTTCATGGACTACCAGATAGAGAAACATGGTGCGTCAGGTGGCCTACCAAGTTCATCAGGTGGTCAGCCAAAATCCCAAGCCCACCAACAGGAGGAATATGCCACATCTGGTGGCCTACCACAGTCCATGGACTACCAGATAGAGAAACATGGTGCGTCAGGTGGCCTTCCAGTGTTCAAAGGCCACCAAATGGGAGAACACAGTGGGTCAGGGGGCCTACCCAAGTCCATAGGCCACCTAATGGATGAACACGATGCATTTGGTGGCCTCCCAAAGTCCATGGGCCACCAGACGGGAGCAAACAGAGGAGCTTTCTGCTCTGAAAATAACATCATAAAGCCCTTGAACTCGGGAGATAATATCATAGCTTTAAACTCAAGAGATAACACAGGAGCAACATAGAAACTTTAGATTCAGGAGACAACAACATCTGAGCTTTTAGTTTTGAAGATAACAACACGGGAGATTTCAGCTCCAAAGATAACAACACGGGAGCTTTCTGCTCCGAGGATAAAGATAATTCAGTTCAATTCAACTTTATTTATATAGTGCCATTTCACAACAACAGTCATCTCATAGCACTATCAACTGTAGGGGGAACCCCTACAGTTGCAGAAAGACCTTGGCGACGGTGGAGAGGAAAAACTCCCTTTTAACAGGAAGAAACCTCCAGCAGAACCAGGCTCAGGGAAGGGCAGTCATCTGCTGCGATTGGCTGGGGGGTGAGGGGACAGAGAAGATGAAAAGAACAGACATGTAGAGAGCAAACAGCACGATGGGGACTCAATCTATGGGAGAGAACAAACAAATGTTAATGACCAGCAAAAAAAAAATATTTCATTAAGAGTGAAGAAAGGAGTGAGGCCCAGTGCATTACTGGAGGTCCCCCGGCTGACTAAACCTATTAGCAGCATAACTAAGGGAGGGTTCAGAAACACATGATCCCTCCCTAATTGTAGGCTATATCAAAAAGGTAGGTTTTAGCCCTATTCTTAAAAACAGAGATCGAGTCTGACTCCCGAATCCAGAATGGCAGCTGGTCCCACAGGAGAGGAGCTTGATAACTGAAGGCTCTGCCTCCCATTGTACTTTTGGAGATTCTAGGTATTACAAGTAATCCTGCATTTTGGGAGCGTAGTGCTCTGTTAGGATAATACGGTAGTATTGAAGAGGATGATAAAATAAAGGCAGCGTTGGATTTTTAAATAGCTTTATTATCACCTGCCTTTATCAGAACTCAGCTGCAGCCCATGGCTTGAGCAGGCTGCAGCTTCCTTCCTCCAGCTCTCAAAGAGAGGGGACACGTGTGTGTGTCTACCAGTTGCAGAATCAGAAAGAGAGGCAGATTTACAGCACAGTGCAGCATATATACTCAACTCAGACAATACATCAAAGACATTCACAGCAGTCAATCTGGGCATTTGCATATCAGAGGTACAGACAGGATGCATGAACACAATGCATGGATGACACTTTAACCTCACAGCTGTAAACGCAGCATGCAGCGGAAAAAACCCAGGAGTAACGAGCTGACTGTCTTTGTGTTCTATCTCTGTGTTGTGGGGGTTGAATCAACCCGCTACACTGCTCCCCCCCAGAGGGCACGGTAGGGGACCGTGACCTCGATATTGCAGTTTGGGCAGCAAGCAGGGAAAAGCTCTGTGCAGGAGGAGGGGGAGGGGGGTAGCAAATGCTGACCGGGCGCGGGAAAATCGTTCGAGTCGCGCCAAAAGTGTTTGCTGCTCCGCGATGTCCCGTCTGAACATGCGGAGATCAGAAGAAGAAAAAAAATTAGTCTCTGACTCCTCTCGTGGCCATGAAGAAAAGCAGGAGCGGCGGCAAGAAAAAAAATAAAAGCAGAGGGACTGGCGTGTTGACTTTAGGGCAGACGTAACCCTACAGCCTCGGGAACCACAGACAGCTGAATTCCCCTTGTGTGCCGTGGCTAAGACCATAAAATCCAGTGAGCAAGCTGCGGGCCTCAGGTGTACAAGCAAGCCTGAAGGGCCAGTGTGCAGCAGAAGGAAGGCGGTCGGAAAAGCCGTATTTGTCCCGTGCGTGGTGCGCCGTCCTCGTCACCCTCGGTGTGCGTGCCGGGGCTCCGTGCGTGGGTGGGCCCGCTGGAGAGGAAATCAGGGTCGGAAACTTGGTGGAGATCGGCGCAGTCTGCGCCGAAAAACATCTCTGACGAGCCGTGGCTGCAGATTAGTCATGGTGCGTTCAGGTCCACGTGTGCTCCGTCGGCCATGGGAGTCGCCCGCATGTGCTCTGATGTGGAGGAGCTGCGCGGCCGGTCCCGCGTGGATGTGCCGATCTCGGCGAGGGCACGCCATGACGTTCTCTGCCGCTTACCTGGTCTTGGTTGATGTCCTGAGAGCAGCTCACCCGCCGTGGGCTCTGTGTCGAGGCCTCCCTGAGGCAGCAGGGAGGGCAGACCAGTCAGGCCGCTGCGACGGAGCATTCATGCCCGGGTGCTGCGTTCGCTGGCCGCTCGTTTTCTTCAGTCTCGGGTCGCCAGCGTGGCTGTTCAGATCAGAAGGTTGCGTTTGCACAAAACGTGTGCATTCCGGGGTCACCAGTGAAGAGGATGATAAAATAAAGGCAGCGTTGGATTTTTAAATAGCTTTATTATCACCCGCCTTCATCAGAACTCGGCTGCAGCCCATGGCTTGAGCAGGCTGCAGCTTCATTCCTCCAGCTTTCAAAGAGGGGACACGTGTGTGTGTCTACCAGTTGCAGAATCAGAAAGAGAGGCAGATTTACAGCACAGTGCAGCATATATACTCAACTCAGACAATACATCAAAGACATTCACAGCAGTCGATCTGGGCATTTGCATATCAGAGGTACAGACAGGATGCATGAACACAATGCATGGGTGACACTTTAACCTCACAGCTGTAAACGCAGCATGCAGCGGAAAAAACCCAGGAGTGCGAGCTGACTGTCTCTGTGTTCTGTCTCTGTGTTGTGGGGGTTGAATCAACCTGCTACAGTATCAGATCTTTTAAATAAAAAGGAGCCTGATTGTTTAGAGCTTTGTAAGTAAGAAGAAGGATTTTAAACTTAATTCTAAACTCTATGGGAAGCCAATGAAGGGAGGCCAGAACCGGAGAGATATGATCTCTCTTTCTAGTACCTGTTAAAACTCTTGCTGCAGCATTTTGGATCAGCTGAAGACTTTTTAAAGATGTTTTAGGACAGCCTGATAATAAAGAATTACAATAATCTAATCTCGAGCTAACAAAAGCGTGGATCAGTTTCTCAGCATCACTCTGAGACAAGATGCTTGTCTCAGAGTGATGAGACAAGCATCACTTATTTAATAGCAGGAAATTACAAGCCATCCAAGCTTTGATTTCCTTAAGACAGGCTTCTAACTTGGCTAATTGATTACTATCATTGGCAGGTATAATTGTGTGTCATCTGCATAACAATGAAAATGTATACAGTGCTTTCTAATAATGTTGCCTAACGGAAGCATATATAAACTAAAAAGAGTAGGGCCTAGCACAGATCCCTGTGGAATATTTTTTCCACCGAGCTGCAATGCGCCGTACTGTGTGTTTATATATTTACATATTTATTCCATCTAGCTGCAATGCTCCGTACTGTGTGTTTATATACTCATATTTATCCCATCGAGCTACAATGCTCTACACTGTGTGTCTGTGTGTATATATATATATTTATAGTAATATGTACATATAGTGGAGCAGATAACTAAAAAAAATCCTTCAAATGGTGACACAAGCATGAAATTTTGCACAGATACCCTCCTGGATATACTCTTTCAGATTAGGGCCCTGGCCACGTGAAAATTCAAGATGGCGACCTTTTTTCAAGATGGCCGCCATCAGTATCTGGCAATCTCACACCGAGACCATATATCTGTTGAAATAAACATGCTTTTTTCATTTAAATGAACTTTAAATCATGGGATTGTGATCATGAACTGTTTCTCACAAGAGAGAGAGACTGTCAGGAGAATAACTGACAGTCTTCTTTCAATAGCCTTTGCTTTGACTGTACAGGACTAGCCGATTCTTGTTGGAAGAAGTCGGTCACATTCTTCTTGATGGGTTCATACATGGAGGCAGGGCGGCTTGCCAGAGCATCTGAGAACTCCTGGAACTTGGCATGGCCTCTGTTCATGTGTGTCTTGAGAAGCTCTGCTGTGTTGGGGTGGGCAATATCCTTGGTGTCAATGGAATACGAGTCAGAACTTTCTTCCTGAAAAGGACTGCCTAGGTTTTGCAAGGCTGCAGAAAGCTTGTTGACCTTGTCCAGAAAAGTCTTCTGTGCCTGTGGGTTTTGCTCATGGTGTGTTGCTTGCTCGGGAATTTCTTTGCGTTGGGCCTCTGTGTCATTAACAGATAACAAGCGACTGACCTCTGGGCCAGCTAACATCCATCGCCTGAGTGCAGATGGATCTTCTGTCAACCCAATGACTCCACCATCAGCCTTGATGATGGCATTGGTCTGCTCATGGGCTTGATCTAGAGCCATTGCTGAGAAAGGACGACGGGTCTTGTGCACCACAAAGTTGCCAGCTTTAAACTCTTTGTCTAACTCTGGGTGTGAAATCTCTAGCATAAGCATGTCCCTGAGGTGGATGGGCAGCCAACGAGCATAGTTTGTATTGTTGTTGGCAAAGAAACAGGGTATCAGTTCATGTAGTGCCTGGCAGTAGAGAGCAAAATTTCCCTCGCGGAAAGATCTAATCAGCAGAAAGACAACAAGCTCCATGGATAGTACCATGTGCCAGAAGTGAAACTGTGGACTATCCTGTTTTCGGGAGTCACACCACTTCTCAAAGTCCAGTGCCTCTTCATCTTGATTTTCCTGCTCAGTACAGTACTCATCATATGCAGCTTTCAAGAGTTTGTACAAGCTGGAGGCTGTCACTTGGTGCATCTGTCGCGTCCTGGTAACACTTGCAGCTGACAGGAAGGACTCTGCAGTGCCAGATGAAGCCACACCAGCTTCAACTAGAGCTCCTGTCCATCCACTGGCTTGGAGGATAGTACCCAGCGACTTCAGTGCTGCCATCTCAATGTGCAGACCACCAAACATGACCAGGTACTTGTCCTCACCATACTGACCTGGCCACTGCCACTGCACCTGCTTTGCTATGGCGTAGATTGGCTGGTCAGCTGTGATGACAGGTACCTGGCCAGGGTTGAGGAAATCAACAACATCTTTTACTTTGTTCATTACATGTTTGACTGTAGCAACTGAATGAGCTGGATCCCGCAGGAGAGGAAGCAAAGAAGTAATGGTAACTTCAAATTCAGGGCTTCTCTTCATTGAAGCATGATGTGCTGACCATGTTAGGTTCAATGCATCATCAACTTCTTGTGTCACTGAGACCTTGTCCAGCCACTGGTACTCTAGTGCTAGTTGTGGCCCCAGAATATCTGTGGGTGGTTTTGGCATTGCAGTACCTGGTGGAACAGGATTTGTTGTCCGGAAGGAAGCTGGAGAGATATTTGTGAATGTATCAGGAAGTTCAGGAACTGACTTTACTTTCTCAGGCCCAAACCTGAGTTGCCCTCGTTCCTGTCCACTATTATCCTTTGTGGGATGTTGGAACAGAGAGATGCTTGTGCCATGAAAGGAGGTAGTTGCAGTTGTTGCAGAGGGATTGTGATCAATGTTATCCATCACTGCAGTAGTGAACAACCCTTTCCGCAGCACTGGAGGACAAACCACACCCTCCTCAACATACTTGCTGACTGTTGCATCTCCAAGTTGAGCAGAGATCTCCAGCACTCTGTCATAAGAGATACTGAGACCATGATCGAACAACATCTCAACCAGATTCCTCTTTCTGGTTTTGGCATAAACAGAGAGCCCCATGTACACGGGAAATGGGGTCTCTCTGTCTTTAGAATGCCTGTGAGTTGCTGCTCCTTCCTTGTAGCGGGTGTAGCAGTTGAATTGCATGAGCTGAGCAATTGCCTGGTCTGACTTTGATGCCCCGAATCTCAGCTGTGATTTTATGTCAGCACCATGCTCAACCATCCCCACAAATTGAAGCAGAAGGGGAGGTATAGCATTTTGCACACAACCCTGAGAAAATGTACCTTCAAATCTAGACTTGTGGTCAAGTATACATCTTCTGAGGATCTTTGCTGCTTTAGCAATGATAAGTGCATCTGAAAGATCTGTGGATTGAGCAAGCGCTTTGCCTACATCTTCCTGAAATGTAAGTATCACTTCTCTATGATCTGCGCCAGATCTGTGAGCCTCAAGTCCTGGAATTTCAGCCAATAGCTTTTCTTTCAGTCTAGTGGAATTCACATTTGGTGAGTCCACCCCCAGCTGTTCCAGACGCTTTTGGTACATGTGGCAGATATCTGGCATGCGAAATGTAACTGGTCCTTCTGAACATAGGTTGCTTTCAACAAGGTATGCAACCAATTCTGAGATCACCATTGGATACACATCTGGTTGTGACTTAGTGTCACGTTTCTCAAGGTTCCTCAGGTGCGCCCTTTCCCTGTTGTAGAGAGCCCGAAGGCAAACATTATGGTACTTGAACTCCTGTGCAATGACATCACCACCAGTCAATCTTGCAAGAAGCTTACCATCACCAAGCATCTCTGCAATGTCGCGCAGCCTCTTGTCTAGGCCCGTTGTACTGGCCTCTCTGAGGTCTGATGCAGGTGCCACTTTTTCACAGAAAATGCATGTCTGACTGTCATGACTTTTTCGCCGCAGTTTTGACTGACAAGCTCCAGTCTCAGTTTCACTGGTTTGACTACTGGAATGGCGCTTTTGTGCCCGTTGCAATTTAGTGTTGTTGAACAACAAGCGACAGCTCACATGGTATTTTGCCATATTTTTCCTGAGTGTGGCTTCTATGCCATCACCTTCATCCAGCCTCGTTGGATCTATTCTCAATGGCATGTCATTGATTTCGCTGAACATGGGAATGTTCCTTGCCAGCATTTTGTATCCATCATGTTCTGGGGAATGATGACTTGGAGTGGATGTCAGGCCCTCACCTATTTTGTCTTTCTGGCAAAGGCAACACAAGCTCCAATTTGTTTTCCGATTGGCAGATATCACATTCGCTTCTGCCATGATGTGTCTTGATTAAGGCCGAGGGGCTATCCTTTTACCACCCTAATCAAATTGTGCACACATTACTGTATGGGATTCAACTAGGTTCGGTTGCCCTACACCTAGCCCGATCATTCATCCAGTGCCATTTAAGTCCCGTGTGATCTGTACACCATCCGGGTAAGTACATGAACATTTGGCGAGACATGCATAACCCCCTTACCCTTGGCTCGGCTCTCCCGTGCTGGCACATCCTGTCAATTCAGGTGCGACTCTCTAACTAGTATCTAATAACTAAAAAACTACAGTTTAGTAGCTACATGATATGGGGCTGTTAGAAAGCATTTGGGACACTAAACTATGCATATACTAATACAACTAGTCTAATACTGCAGTGTTAGTAAAGCTAGATCAGTTGACACTGAACTCCATGCCGAGTTACACAGCAGTGATTGACACCAGTGTGCCCTGGTTGTGTGCTGACAATCACTCTTGTTTTTTTTTTAATTGCAATCACAGTCACAACTGTAGTTTATAAAAATGGTTGAATGGGATCTGCACCACACCAACCAAGATCCACATCCAGAAACGATTACATGTGTGTGTTAAATATGCTCAATTTACGATGGATAAATCATAATTTTCAAGGAGTAGCAGCCATTTTGGGCACCACATTGAAAGCTAACCTTCTTAAATTTATATCAGAGACAACAAAATCTGTAAAATTAGTATATAAGAGCATAAACATGGTTCACTTGGAAAATTAAATTAAGAAAAGAGGAAAAATAACAAAAAAATTGTCACATTCTGGCAGCCATCTTGGAAAATGGCGGCCATCTTGAATTTTTGGCGTGGCCAGGACCCTTTTCTGAAAGAGAGGACATTAAAGCATATTTGTGGAGAATTTCATGCTTGTGTCACCATTTGAAGGATTCTTATGAAATATGCAATTAACCGCTGCACTAATATGTATATTAGCTGCTCTTGCTTGCTTGCTTTTTTTTTTCTTGCCTTCTGATTGTTGCTCTTGAGTGTTGCTATCCATGTGCTGTTGCAATCCTGGAATTTCCCCGTTGTGGGACTAATAAAGGCTTATCTTATCTTATCTTAACTCCATGACTAAGCTTTGAGTTGAAAGAAAACTCATTATTGACATGAACAAACTGGAACCTATCAGCTAAATAAGATCTAAACCACTGCAAAGAAGTTCCATTAAGTCCAACATAGTGTTTTAATCTATCAAGTAGAATATTATGATCGATAGTATCAAAAGCTGCACTAAGGTCTAAAAGGACAAGTACAGAAACCAGTCCATTATCAGATGCGATGAGGAGGTCGTTAGTGACCTTCGCTAAGGCTGTTTCAGTACTTTGATGGATTCTAAACCCAGACTGAAACTCTTCAAGTAAACCATTTCCCTGCAGGTGGGTCAAATAATTGCGTAGCAACAACTCTTTCTAAGATTTTTGAAATGAAAGGGAGATTAGAGATTGGTCTATAGTTAGCTAAAGCTCCTGTATCTAGTGTTGGCTTTTTGAGTAAGGGTTTAATTACAGCCGTTTTAAAAGCCTGCGGTACATGGCCTAAAGTTAATGAAGAATTGATTATATGAAGAATAAAGCTACCAATAAGTGGGAAGACTTCTTTAAATAACCTGGTAGGAATAGGGTCTAAAAGACAAGTTGAAGGTTTGGATAAGGAAACTATTTTGTCTAACTCACAAAGGTCGATTGGAGTAAACTCATCAAGACAGACATCAATTGAAGGAGTTGTAGTAGTTACTGTATTTAAGTTAACTGTGGGAAGAATCTGATTGATTTTATCTCTGATGGATGAAATTTTATTATTGAAAAAGTTCATAAAGTCCTGACTAGTAAGCTCTAAGGGAATGCTAGGATTGACAGAGTCCTGACTCTTTGTCAACCTGGCTACAATGCTGAAAAGAAACCTGGGATTATTCTTGTTCTCTTCTATTAATGCAGAATAATAACTTGTTCTAGCTTTTCTAAGAGATTTTTTCTAAATTAAAAGATGATTTCTCCAAGCTAAATAGATTTCATCTAAATTAGTGGAGCACCATTTTCTTTCTAATTGACGAGTCTTCTGTTTTAAGCTACGAGTTTCTGTGTTGAACCAAGGAGTTAGAAATCTCTGATTAGACTTTTTCTTTTTTAAGGAGGCCACCAAGTCTAGAGTCTGATGCAGAGAAGCTGTAACACTATCCACCATGCTGTCAATTACAGAAGGAGCAAGCTGTCTATAGCTTATTTCCGTTGTGTTGACACATGGCATAGAGGAAACAATCTGCATAAATTTGGTAACAGCATCATCTGAGAGGCATCTACTGTAATAATATTTTTCTTTAAGAGCCAAATAGTCAGAAATAGTCAAATCAAAGGTTAACAGACAATGGTCTGACAGTACAAGGTTATGAGGAGACACTACCAGATTTTCTATTTCTATGCCATATGTCAGAACAAGGTCCAATGTATGGTGGAGATAATGAGTAGAATTTCCTACTTTCTGAGAAAACCCAATTGAGTCTAATATTGAATTACATTAAGGCAGTCACTATCTACATCCACATGTATATTAAAGTCCCCTACTATAATTATTCTATCAGGTTTCAGCACTAAATCTGCTAAGAAATCAGCAAATTCGGATAAAAATTCTGAGTAGGTTGATGGGGGACGATAAACTATGGCAAATAAAATTGGGTTTAACCTAAAATTGCTAAAGTGCCCAAAACTGAGGACCAGTCCCTCAAAGGAATTATGTTTTTTGCTTTACATTAACTAGTAATTTGGAATGGTAAATTGTTGCTACTCCTCCTCCACGACCAGAACTTCTGGGATTTTGACAGTTTAAATAACCAGAGGGAGTTGATTCATTTAAACCAACATAATCCTCTTGCCCCAACCAAGTCTCTGTAAGGGAAATTAAATCAATCTGATGATCAATTAACAGATCATGGACTAACAGAGACTTGGGAGTTAGAGACCTAATATTTAATAAACCACATTTAATTTTTAAATTATGAGAAGGAACAGAGGCCAAATCATTCAATTTAGAGGCTTCATGTTTAATTTGAGTTTTACCAACTTTTTGTTTAATCACTTTGGGATGCTTATACATTATATTTTTATTTACTTTGGAGGGAGCAGACAATGATTCTCTGATGGGGAAGACAGGGGCTAAGTTGAGGGGTGGCGGATGAAGAGGAGCTGCAGAGAGGCATGTAAGACTGCGACTCTGCTTCCTGGTCCCAACTCTGAGTAGTCAAGGTTCTGGAAATTTGGATAAAAAAGATGCCAGATTGTTAGATAAATGAGAAGCACCATCCAAAGTGGGATGGACGCTGTCTCGTCTCATAAGACCAGGTTTTTCCCAAAATGAGCTCCAATTATCATTGTAGCCCACGTTGTTTGCAGGACACCACACAGACAGACAGCGGTTGAAGGATGACGAGCGGCTAAACATGTCATCACTGATCAGATTGGGGAGGGGCCCAGAGAATACTACAGAGTCCGACATTGTTTTGGCAAAGTCACACACCGATTCTACATTAAGCTTCGTGACTTCCGACTGCCGGAGACGGATGTCATTATTACCAGCGTGAATAACAGTTGTGGAGTATTTACAGTTACTTTTAGCCAGCATTTTTCAAATTTGACTCGATGTCACCAGCTCTGGCCCCAGGAATGCATTTGACTATGGCCGCTGGAGTCTCTAGGTTTCACGTTTCTGACTACAGAGTCGCCAATGATCAGAGTTTTTTCCTCAGCGGGAAAAAACTCTGATCATTGATAACAACAGATAACAACAGATAACAACACGGGAGCTTTTTGCTCCGGAGATGAAGATAGCAACATGGGAGCTTTTTGCTCTGAAGATAGTACCTGAGGGACCTTCGGTGCAGGGGGCCAACAACAACTGAGGAGCGGCAACCCCATGCGGCAAAGGTGGAGCAGACTGCTCTGACGGCCAGGGTGGAGCAGGCTGCTTAGATGACAATGATGATGGAGCAGCCTGCTCCGTTGATGGTGATGATGGAGCGGGGTCCTCCTGCGGCTCCATCCTCAACACAGCCAACTCTGACGAGGAAGAGGAACAGGAGGTCAGTGAGGTGACACCACAGTCAAAAGCAGCAGAGACTGGTGGGAAGAACCCAAAAGCTAGTGGAATTTGCACTTGGGTCCCCTCACCAGAAGCAAGACAAGTCTTTTCTAAAATGATGGTGGAGGAAAAATGAAAAGGTACTTGCCTTAACTACTGGTGTCCTACTGCCAGGGTGACAACCTCAGGATGAACTGCTGATGAGATGGCCGGTGGAGCAGGTACTGGAGTCGAGGAGTGACGAGGAGCTGGCACTGGAGTTGGGGAGTGACAAGGTGCCAGAACTGGAGGCACAGAGCGATGTGGAGCTGGAACTGGAGCTTGGATGTGCATCATGGAGACAGCTGAAGATGAAGCGTACAACACCATCCCGGATGCAGGTATCTCAGACAGGGAAGGAGAAACATAGGCAGGCGTCATGTCGATACCAGATAAAATGGCAGCAGAAACAGGTGACGAAGGCTCAGCAGTGATTGGTGACTGCCACTGTGAACCCCTGTCTAGTACCAGGCAAGACCCCTCCCCAATAGGTGTAAAAAGAGAAAAAAGGTACTTGGCTGGCGTGCTCTGCCACTTCTGAAGCCACCCCTGGGAACCTCAACAAGGAAACAGCAGTGGATGAGGGCACCAATGTAGGAGATGGAGGAGCTGGCACTGCACACGTGATAATGTGCAAAACAGCAGTTGAGGCTGTCGGAAGCTCAGCAGCAAGCGCCAATGCCATGGAGGAGAGGTAAGCAGTAACAACAGACAATGAAAAAGAAGGAGCTGATGGGACAGCCGATGAAGAGCTCAGGAGTGAAGAGGGGGCTGCTGCTGAATTTCTCTGAAGCGGTGAAGGAGCTGCTGATGGGGGAGTGTCGTGTGATTTGTGCTCCACTGCCACTGGGACTGTTGAAGACGAACCAGGCAAAATACTACGTGTGGTGGTGAAGTTCAACTAGCGGGAAGCGACCGGGAAGTGGCGAGGAGTTGGCATTGGGGGATGGCGAAGAGCGGAGGCTGAAGCTGGCAGAAGGTGGAGAGGAGGCATTGGAGCTGGAGGGCAGCGTGGTGAGGATCCCGGAGCTGGAGAGCGGTGAGGAGCTGAAGGCATCTGCACCAGGGCACGCTTCTTTGACGGCACAGGTACAGATGAGGGAGAGCTTCTCACCAGCCTGCAGAGCATGTAATAATAATAAGATAAGATAAGATAAGATAAGATAAGATAAGATAAGCCTTTATTAGTCCCACAACGGGGAAATTCCAGGATTGCAACAGCACAGGGATAGCAACACTCAGAGCAACAATCAGAAGGCAAGAAAAAATAATAATAATCATAATCATAATGGTTTGCATTTATATAGCGCCTTTCAAGAAACCCAAAGTGCTTTACAATGAAAAGCCATTATTCATTCACTCCACAGACAGATAATGGTAGCGGTAAGCTGCTACTGTAGCCACAGCTGCCGTGGGGCAGACTGATGGAGACATGGCTGCCAATCCATGCCAGCAGCCTCTCCGACCACTACCGAACATTTATATACATTCATACCCAGTGTCATGTGTTGTATAGTTCAAGATGCCCTTATTTGTGAAGTACGGTGTAGTGGCACTCACTTCCATTTCCACCACTACACCGTGCCTATAAATAGCAGCGGGCAGGGATGTCCAGCCTCTTCGCCAACACCCCTGCCTGGTGGTTGTATTGTACAGCTTATGGCATCAATTAAAAGTTCAGTCATGCATCTGGCCTCATTATTAATAGTCTATTTACAGACATAGCATTTTGGTGATGAGGGTAAGCCATGGAAGCATGCACATTATTGACTTCCGGCGCCACACGAGTCGGCTGCCTTTTTGCAACAGCAGCTCAATTCTGAGTTTTTCTTCCTTTTTCTTATTTACTATCTGGCTTCTCTGGCTAAACTTTCTGATCTGGTGACACCTTATCCATCACGGACACACAGATCGCCCCAAATGTCTCCCGAGCCAGCAGATGGAGCCACTGTTTATATCAGGACACGGTACAACAGGGACCAGCTGTTAGCACTTAACCGGCCCACGGTGCTAACACAAAAACTTGACATACCGGTTGAAATCAGACGGAAACGGCATGGATGTCGAGCTGGAATAAGACAGTGGGTGGGGAATATAAGGTACAGACCAGTCTTCCCATCCGTTATCATGGGGAACGTACGATTGCTACTCAATAAGACAGACGAGCTAGCAGCCATGTCCCACTACGAGAACATCTTCAGAGAGATTAGCATGATGTTGTTTACTGAGACGTGGCTAACAGAACTAGCAACAGATGCTAACATCGAACTTCCACGCAATACGGGCAGACCGGACACCAGACAGTGGGAAGGCACGGGGCGGAGGAGTGATAATATATATCAATAACAGCTGGTGTAAACCGGGACATACTGCATCACTGTTAAAGAGCAACACTGCAGCAAAGACATGGAGTTGCTAGCTGTTAGCATGTGGCCTGTTTACCTCCCGAGGGAATACTCACACGTGATCTGCATTGTTGTTTATGCAAATCCGATGGTGAACACTGGGGCAGCATGTGATGCCATCCACTCAGTCGCTGGCAGGCTTCTGACAGAACACCCAGATGCTCTCCTCCTCATCTCCGGTGATTTTAACCATATCTCACTGTCCCCCATTCTGCCCATGTTCACCCAGAATATCACATGCCACACTAGAGACAATAAAACACTGGACTTATTCTATGTGAATACTAAGGAAGCATACACCTCATCGCCACTCCCCCCACTCGGGAGATCGGATCACAACTTGGTTCATCTCCTGCCGGTGTACACAACGATGTTGAACGGTTTTGGCTCCCTTCCTGTTCACCCTTTATACTGCAGACTTCTTACACAACACAACACACTGCCATCTACAGAAGTTCTCTGACGACTCTGCGATCGTTGGCCTCATCTCCAACAGAGATGAAGCTGAGTACAGAGGACTTATCCAGGACTTCGTGGACTGGTGCCATCGGAACTGCCTCCAGATCAATGTGAGAAAAACTAAGGAGCTGGTGGTGGACTGCCACAGGCAAGGGCAACCCCTCACAGCACCAGTAAACATCCAGGGAACAGACATTGAGATGGTGACATCCTACAAGTTCCTGGGTGTTCATTTGAACAATAAACTAGACTGGTCACACAATACCGACGCACTCTACAAGAAGGGACAGTGCAGGCTGTTCCTACTGAAGAGGCTCAGGTCTTTTGGTGTACAAGGGGCGCTGCTGAAGACCTTCTACGACACGGTGGTGGCATCAGCCATCACTTTTGGAGTGGTCTGCTGGGGCAGCGGCATTACAGCAGCCGATAGGAAGAGACTGAACAAACTGACCAAGAAAACTAGCTCTGTCCTGGGGCAGCGCCTTGACCCGGTGGAGGAGATAGGAGAGAGAAGGATGGTGGCTAAACTGTCATCTCTGCTGGAGTCCGAGTTCCACCCTATGCAGGACATACTGAACTCACTGAGGAGCTCATTTAACAGCAGACTACATCATCCTAGGTGCGTGACCGAGAGGTTTCATAGGTCCTTCCTACCTACGGCTGTCAGACTGTATAACCTAAGCAGGGCTGCTCGCAGAGATAGCAAAAAAATGTTCACTTTGTCAGACGAAGGCTGCAGTGAACAGTCGAAACATGTAAAGAAGGTAAAAACATCTCCTTTCTGTTTTTGTCTTTAATAAGAACAAAAGGTAAATAAACAACCTAATAGTATTGAATGCAAAAGACGCAACAAACTTACACAAATGGTCCCCTCCAGTATACAACTAGGACAATATCAGTCGCTACGGAGGGTGACAATATGTATGGGTACATATTCATATTATGTGGGGTAACTAAATAGACTGCTGTGCTGTTTATTCCATCTAGCTACAATGCTCTGCACTGTGTATATATATTTATATATTTATGTGTACATATGTATATTCACTGCTCTTATTTTCCTATCTTCTAAATTATTGCTCTGAGTGTTGCTATCCCTGTGCTGTTGCAATCCTGGAATTTCCCCATTGTGGGACTAATAAAGGCTTATCTTGTCTTATCTTATTTCTACAATTCGGCCCTTCCTGGAGCTCACAGGCGAGCCACTTGTCCCCTGGCCAAGATGGTATGCAGCCTTCGAGACATACATCAAGGTGCTAAATCTGGGCAAGATGGACAAGCTGACGGCACGCGCACCCCTGGTGCACAATTTGGGAATTGAAGGCCAGTGGATATTGAGCACACTTGATGATTCGGACATGTTTGAGGACGTGGTCAAGCTGATGGCGCGCCATTTTTGCATATTTTTGCACCCCGGACTGCGTCATTGTCCGGAGGATCAAGTTTTGGCAGCACCACCAATGCGTGGGTGAACCTATCCAGTGGGTCATCGCCGACCTGAAACTACTGGCTAGTGAGTGTCATTTTGGGCTGCTGGAGGAGGAGATGGTTCGCAACCAGCTGGTGGAGCACACCAGCAATGCTGTGATATGGACAAAGCTGCTCACAGTACTGGGTGACTTGACAGTAGCTAGGGCTACTGAGCTAGCTCTCTAGTTGAAGACAGCGGACAAGCTAGCTTCAGAGCTAAGTGAGCGTCTGTCACAACGGCAGCTGGAGTTTCCCACCACGACACAGGTAGCGGACCCAGACAGCGATAACAGTGTGGAAGACGACACTGTGGAGACCAACGCTGAAAAATTTAGGTCTGCCCCGGGAAATCCCATGTGTTTGGGCTGTGGGTCCGTGAAACACCAATTCAAGGCTAGGAAATGCCCAGCGAGAGGGAAGCGCTGCAGCAAGTGTGGACGCTTGAACCGCTATACCAGGGTGTGCTGTAGGTCCGAGCAAGGGAGCCCACAAAGGAAATCCCCCCTGCCCCGACAATTGTCCATGCGATGTCTCCGAGTACCAACGGGTACACGTTCTGCACAGTCCAGCTGGATGGTGTGGAAGTGCCTCTGCTGATCGACACAAGGACGGGGGGTTCTCTGCTAAATTGGGCTATGGTGAGAAAATTCTTTCCCCACTGTAGAATTGCAGGAGACCCAGTGCAGCTCTATGGTTATGGAGGTGGACGGTTGCACACGGTGGGAACACTGGTGCTGACGGTGTGGTACAAGTTGGCGGAGATGGCTGACTTCCAAGTTCATCATGATGGCCCGAGGCGACAACATCATGGGTTGTGACCTATTTTATGGTCTGGGGTTTGCCATTAAGAACGACGTTGAGGAGTAGTAGGCTGGTTGTGGACAGTGGAATCAGGTGGTTCCAAGAATGTGGGACGAAGATTTACCAGGCACCCTGGAGGTTGAGCAGGACCAGCCTCGCTCAGGGTTGACACAGGAGGATCTCAGTGCCGAAACTCAAGACGCCCTGGACGAGGGTACTGCGCGTGACGGCAAGGTGCCTGCATTGTCGCATGACACCGAGAAGCTAGCTCCAGTTTTCCCCGGAGCTCAGCCACAGTGGGCTGGAGAATCTGGGGTTACTACAGCGACAGCTGCAGCAGCTTTGAAAGAGGTCGGGGCCAGACCGACATTCACGGAGAGACCGCGTGCTGAGCAGCAACACTGTAGGCTGAGCAAGGCACCTCCGAGAGTCACGGATCTTGTTTGGGCTCGTGAGAAAGGGTATCCACGGTGAATATGGGCCAGGTGACAGCCGAAGGATCACCAGGATTGACTGTGCATCGTGGCTGAATGGGGCACAGCCTATTTTCATCTGTTAGATGGCTCATGGAGGCACAACAACGAGCTGCGCCGTGCCTGGGAGAGGCTTTGGGTGGTGAGCCCAGACGACAGGAACGCCCAACGGCAAGGATGAGGAGGTGCAATATTGTTTATGTGACCAGCTGTGGCCCAGGAGGCATGCCCCCTCCAGCGGCGGACTGACGAAGATACGGTCCAGGGGCTCCACAGTCCAGTTCCTCCCATACTTAGCCGTGTAGACTGTGAGTTTGTACTGTATGAATGATGTAGAGTATAACAAGTTATAATAGTGTGGTTTTTGTGTTATTAATGGACTATAATTATCTATTTTATGGATGGCAGAATAATCCACCTCGCCGTGCGGGGGGTAGGACGGTAGTCCACCCGTCCCCCCTACTTTAGTTTGTTGTGTGAATGTGATAGACCTTTTAGTGATTTCAGTTTCGCTTTAGTGCGTGATTCGGGTCTGAATTTGGGGAGGGTCTCAATTGTGTGTGTAAACTTTATACGTCCAAGCCATATAAACTAAAGTTTGTACCCACAGAGTCTTTTGGTGGCAACATTCTGTCAGGCGCAACCTCCAACAGAACAAGAATAACTGACTCCTTAAGGCAGGTAGAACTCCAGTGTGGTGTTCACTGAGGAGATCCTGAGGAAGTGCCACCAGCATCAGTATCTACTCGGGAAGCTGAGTTCTTTTGGAGTAAAAAAAATTTAACCATCTTCTATCACTCCTTCATTGAGGGTGTGCTGATCTTTTCATTCACTTGCTGGTGTAACTCCATCAGCCTGCAGGACACACTTAAACAGAATAATTAAGACCTGTTCTAAAATTATTGGACATCCTGTTAGAGCTCTGACTGCCCTCTGTGAGTAACAGACACTGAATATTGCTTATAGGTTCCTCGAAGACCCCTCACACATTTTATATCCTGTGTTTTAGTGACTTCCTTTGGGACATAGACTACGTTGTCCAGGATGTAGGACACAGAGGAGGAGAGCCACTTTTGTCCCTACAGCAGTCCGGCTTTTAAACTCCGATCCTTCTCTGCTCCAACGTTGCGGTCTCTCCCTGCCCCTTCTCCCACAGACAGTGTCCCTATGACTGAACTGCAAATGGCACTTTGTCTCACCTTAAGCTCTTGCTGTAATTGATGTCTGCAGACATTATATCTATAGTGTTGTTTGTTTGTGATGTTTTTTGTGTCTTGTTTATATTTGTGCTCTCTGTGGCTTTTAATTGCCCCTTGGGAATCAGAATCAGAATCAGAAAAAGATTTATTGCCAAGTACATTAACAGATCACTGATAACATACGAGAGAATTTGACTTGACACAGAAAATGAACCTGCATTTCCAGTGACACGGCTGCATCGGGGACGCGTCTGCCAATAGGATGGTACAGATAAGAAATCATACAATAGGAAGGAGCAAAAAAATCATTGAATTCAGAATATTGACCATAAGTAATCAATATTATGATTACAAAGACAAAAAAAGCCCACGATGCACATTCAAGACCAGAGTCCACAGGACACAAGGAGAGCAGTGAATGTTATCTTGTTGTCAGTTTCTGGGTCAGTGTGGATGTAGTGTTGAAGCAATGTTGTATCAATATGAGCACAAGGACACTTTGGCAGAAGATGTTTTGTCTGGCTGCAGCAATTGTCCTTGGCAATTGTCCCAAGCAGCTACTGTCCAGAGGCCGTGTGCTCAGTGTTTTGAAAAACAAAGACTGGGGATTATCAGGAGGATTTTTGTAAGGGAAATTGAGCCAAATAGACTGAACACAGAGAAAGAACTTTATTTTCTTCTGCAGATTCAGTGCTTAATCCTTCATTGCGAGGGCTTTGAGTCCGTCGTGGATAGACTTAAGCGTAGATGTAATCCACCTTCCGAGACAGTTCTCCATTTGTCGCTATCAAAGTCTCCTCCATTTTTCCAATTTGATGGATGCACCTCGCGTGGCCAGCATTTTGATAGGTTGTATCCATCTTCAGCAATTTGCGGTACACCAGGACAATCCCAGTTCCAATCAGAACGATCCCAGTCACCATTATTACGAAGATATACAAATCTTCAATATCTTCGATAGAGAGATTACTCAGGCACAAGATCCTCCAAACACTTGTCACCCGTAAATAGCCCGCTGGAGCCGTCCCTGCGGGGCAAACAGCTTCCCCCGGAGCACTGTTCCTTGTTGAAAAAATAGTGTCAATTGCGTTCAAAGCCCAGCTTATCAATTCCATAATTTCTTTTCGATAATCAGCAGTAGACGCAGACAGACAACAGCAAGCTGGGATCCAGTTAGTTAGGGAAGTGGGGAGCTAGAGCAGAGAGAAAAGAGAGAAGCGTCTACTCTCCTTGAAGAGCGGAAGTGAATAAAGTGTGAACTGAACTAAAGTGAAGTGTAACATATTTACTTACAGACGGCAAATGAATGCAACTCGAGGGCTGCCAAACACAAAATACGCTGATAATGATAACACTCACGGTGAGGAATGATGCCACAGGGAGAAAAGAAAACAGCAGATATGTATTAGGGACACAGAGATTAACAAAGACAGAAGAGCTGAGTAACTATTTAGGGCCAAATGAAGCACACATAAGTGGCTGAAGGAAATGGGAAAATGATGGAGGAGACTAAAAAACATAACTGAACTAAAAAACTGAGGATAGTCCATCAAACTAATGATGACAAAATTGTACAAACATTTCAAAAATAACAGAAGGCCTGGACATAATGTCCAGATGATGACATACAGAACCCATAAAAAGCCTCCACACAGGGTTGTTTGTTGAACGCTTCTGTGGGACGATGCTGAGTCACTTCTCTATAGAAATTTTCCCTTTTGCAAAAGAAATCAAATACAGAAAAGGCATCCAGCAGCCATTTTTCATCTTTCATTATTTCTACACCAGATTTATATGAGACTTTTTATTAACAAGTAAATAAATCCACAAGACCTTCTGCTGCTCAGTGGACAGCGTGCTCACCTACCGTCTGAGTGTGTGGTACGCCGGCTCCACGCCGAGAAAAGAAAGGCTGGGCAGAGGGTCATCAACACCGCCCAAAAAATTATTGGCAGCCCTCTGCCCTCCCTGGAAAACATCTCCAGATCCTCCTGTCTCAGAAGGACCAAGACCATCACAGGAGACCCCTCACATCCCTCCCACCACCTGTTTGACTTGCTTCCCTCTGGACGACGGTTCAGATCGATCAGGTCCCACACCTCCAGACTGACACTTTCTTCTCCTGGGCAATCCGGACTGCAAACAGAGGCCCCACCCTCCTCCCTATGAATGCTCACATGCACAGAACTGAGGACCTTTTTAATTATCACTATAACTCATCTGTCTTTGCACTCCACACTTTCAAGTTGATTGACCCATCCATGAAACCACTACTGTGCATATTTCTATAATCCTGGGCCATTTTACTCAATCCTGTGTTCTGTACTCTGGTGTACATAGTTCCACCCGTGAAGCCACTACTGTACCTGTGTGTATTTCCATAATCCTGGGCCATTTTTATTTTATCTGAGTCGTGTGTTTAATCGTGTGTTCTGCAATCAAGTTTTATCTAATTCTTCGCTCTTACTTTACTGCGCAGTAGCCTGGTGGAGCACCAACAATTTAGATGTCCCTCTGGCTGACCTTCGTTGCCGAAGATGACTGTCTTGTGTTTGAGTTGAGGTCTATCTCAAGTAGGCTCTCATGTGGGCAGTCAGACCTGCTCGGGATCTGCAGAAATGCTGGCAATTGTTGCAACGGAAAATGCTTGGAGTAGCTGCCAAGTGTCGTCGGTCATGTGCATGCTGATATTATTGCTGGCGTTGCTCTTCTATGGCTGTCATGGCTTTCCTCAACAGTCCTCGCCATTTGACTCTCTGGAGTGCCTCTTCCTCCCGGGAATCAAGAGGGATGCCAGTTCTCTTCATATGCCACTTTAAGACATCTTTGAAACACAATTTTTGTCCTCCTTGGCTCCTTTTTCCTTGGCTCAGTTCCGAGTAGAACACAGCTTTTGGCAGTCTGCTGTTGGCCATCCGATGTACATGACCTGCCCAGCGAAGCTGTGACACAGTTATTAGAGCTTCAACACTGACTGTGTGTGCATGGCGCAGTACCTCAACGTCTGGGATACGGTCTTACCACTTGATGTTGAGGATGGAGCATAGGTAGCAAAGCTGGAGTCTTGTCAGGGCCCTGTTGTGTCTGTGGTAAAGAGTGGTGCACTTGATGGAATAGAGCAGGCAAGGAAGAACTGCAGCTGAATAAACCTTCATTTTGGTTTTTGTGCTGATGTCATGACAACTCCAAAGTCTCTTGTATAGCGCACCATAGGCCTTTGTGGTGGACTGGATCCTCCTTTCCACTTCCAAATCTGCAGAGTTGGTGTTTGTAACAGTGCTGCCCAGATAAGTAAAAGACTCGGTTGTCTTCAGTGGTTCATCATGGACCGTAATCATTTCTGGCAGTTCAGTGGACATTGGAGGAGGCTGGTAGAGCAGCTAGGTCTCGGATATGTTGATCTTTAGGCCAAACATATCAGCTGCAAAGGAGAAATGATCCACAATCTGCTACATATCAACTGTGTTACTGACCACAAGGGCAGAGTCATCAGCATAGAGCAGTTCTCTGATGCACATCTCCTATGTTTTTGTGTGGGCACAGATGGAAGTTTGCCATCTGTCCTTTTGCGGAGGAACATGCCCTTTTTGAGCCCTTCATTCATAGTGTCCAGCACAGCTGTGAGGTAGAGGGAGAAAAAAGTTGGTGCCAGTACACACCCTTGCTTCACGCCATGGTTGACCACAAAGGCATCACTGGGTTCACAGCCAACTGAGACTTGTGCCTTTATTCCATAGTGGAACTGCTTGATGATGTTAACAAGCTTGTCAGGGCATCCATAGGTTTCAAGGACCTTTCAGAGGGTTGTGCGGTCAACGGTGTCAAATGCCATTGTGAAGTCAACAAAGACAACATACAATGGCTGGTGCTGCTCTGCTGCTTCCCTTGGAGCTGCCGTAGAGTGAATATCATATCAGCAGTGGAACGGCCAGCCCGAAAACCACACTGACATTCAGGGAGAACTTCTTCCGAAATGATTTTCAATCTGTTCAAGACAATCTTGGCAAGGACTTTGCCAGCTGTGGCCAGTAGTGATATTCCCCGATGGTTTCTGCACTCTGCACAGTCGCCCTTTCTCTTGTAGATGGTGATAATTAAAGCATCTCCAAAGTCTAGGGGCACAGTACCAGAAAGTAGGCATCTGTTGAAAAGGTCTAATAGCGCTTCGCACAGCTTTTTGCCACCATTTTTCAGGATATCTGAGGAAATGCCATCCAGACCCAATGCTTTGCCATTTGTCGTTGACTTCAGAGCATTCTTGAGTTCCTCCATGCTGATTTCCCCACACAGCTCATTCCTTGTGGGTCTCCTCTTCAGCCGCTGACATGCATGTGGGTGTGTAGATCGTTCTTGGTTTAGCAGGCTGTTGAAGTGCTCTTTTCAATTCAATTCAATTCAATTCAACTTTATTTATATAGCGCCATTTCACAACAACAGTCATCTCATAGCACTATCAACTGAAGGGGGGACCCCCACAGTTGCAGAAAGACCCCAGCAATCAATCTCTTTCCATCTGGCCTTGATGTCTTGAAGGTCTGTGAGCAGCTTACTACCATCCGCTGACTTTACTGGGGCAACAGCGTAGCTCTTGGGTCCATAGATGGCTTTCAACATGGCAAACAGCCCTCGATAATTATGGCTGCAATTCTGCTGTCCTCTGCCACCAGTCATTCGTAAGAGCTTTCACTTCCCTCTGCACCTTGGCCTTGATTTTAGCAAGTGCACTCTTGCTCCTCTCAGAGTTCTCCTGAAGATTCTGAAAATGATTGCTCCTTTTCTCTTCTAGGAGCCTCTCAATTTCATTACCATGCTCCCAGAACCAATTGGGAGTCTTTCTGTGGGGATGGCCTAGTGTTTCCTTGCTTGCAGAGTACACCGTTTCCTTCAGGACTTTCCATTGCTGATCTACCGCCTCTCCAGCCGGCTGAATACTCTCCAATGCGGCTTCTATCGCTCTTGTCAGTTCTCAACAGTGCTCGATGTTTGTCAGCTTGCTAATGTCCAATTTCTTAGGCTTGGCACTAGTAGTAGTTTTCCTGCAAGGCATAGTGATCTTCATTCTAAGTTGGCATCTCACAAGGTAGTGATCAGTAGAACACTCTGGTCCACGCATTGCTTTTGTGTATAATACATCTGCCAAGTCTGACTTTCTTGTGATGGCATAGTCGAGCAAGTGGTAGTGACCTGAGCATGGGTGCTTCCAAGTGAAGTAGTTCTTGTCGGGCTGGTAGAAAAATGTGTTGGTAATGCTGAACTCTAGTTGTGCACAGAAGTTCAGCAGGAGCTCCCCATTGGAGTTCTTTTTCTTTTTGCCAAACTTGCCAATGATGCCCGTGTAGGTTTCCCAGTCCGTCCTGACTCAAGCATTGAAGTCACCTAATATTAGGAGTTTGTCTTCTCTGGGGACCTTGAGCACTACTTGAGTGAGTTCTTGATAGATGGTCTCCTTCTCCTCAACAGTGTAAGTCATCGTGGGGGCATACACGTTCACCAGAGTCAAGTATCTTCCTTTCTCAATAGGTACTCTCATAGACACGAGCCTGGGTGAGATTGCCGTGGGAAGTGATGTCAGCTTCTCGGCAATCGTGCTGTGAACCACAAAGGCAACTCCAGCTTCTCTAGGTCCTGCAGTCTTGCCAACCCAGAAGAAGGTGTATTCCCCTTCTTGGAGTTGGCCTTGTGCCTCTAAACGTGTTTCCTGGAGAGCTGCAATCTCAATGCCAAACAGCTGCAGTTCCCTTGCAATCAGTGCAGTCCTTCGTTCTGGTCAGTTGTCTCTATCGAGCATAGTTCACACTTTCCATGTCATTAGGGAATAGGAATATATTCAGTACAATTTAGGGGTAAGGGGATAAAGACCTGTACTTATATAGTGCTTTTTCTAGTCTCAAAGACCACTCAAAGCGCTTCACTAGTACTAACCCTCTATTCTAAGGGTCTATAGGATACAGGTATCTAGGGACAATTTAGAACAGCCAATTAACCTAACATGCATGTCTTTGGATTGTGAGAAGAAACCGGAGCCCCCGGAGTAAACCCACGCAGCACAGGGAGAACATGCAAACTCCATACAGAAAGGTTCCTACCCCTGCCAGCCTGGGGATTCGAACCTGGAACCTTCTAGCTGTTAGACAACAGTGCTAACCACTGCACCACTGTATTACTGTACAATGACAATAAAGCCTATTCTATTCTATTCTATTCTTTAATTCTGCAACTTTCTAAACATTTTAACATATTATTTTTTATTTTGTCTAGTTCATCTTTAAAGTTTTGCTAATTTAATAATTTTTCCTTTTTTTAAACTGCTGTCCAAATGAAGTAAAATTATACCCAGACTGTAATCTGGGAGTAAATTCACTGGAACAGTCTTTAGCAGAAAAACTTTCTATAGAACATTTTTATCCAGAAAATCTCGTCAGTGAAACACAGTAGTGGAATTCACTGCCAGATGTTTTTAACCAGAGCACTCTGAGGCCACAGCAACATCCCCGCCTCCGTTTTTGTTGAAGTACCCAACACTTACCAACAGAGCAGTTTTCAACTTTAAATATAATTACTGTGGCAGAACAAGATTATGATAAACTATCATCCATAAATATACAACAAGTATACAGCCATAGTTGTAGGTCAGGATCCTGAGGTGAACCTGTGGACCAGGTTTGGTGGCCTTAGTTTTACTTGTTTTATAGTAATAGTAAATGTAGCATCTACGATAGTGCAACTGCAATGTTAACTTTGACCCCAACCCATAGTTAGGTGAGGGTGTACATCGTCCAAGATGTGTATTAAATACAACTACTGTATGAATGAATGAATGAATGAATGAATGAATTTATTTATTTCGGATAGTACATTACAGGTTAAAAGAAACTGAATAATATAACATGGTCAAATTAGACAAAGACTCCTCCTACTATACAATTCCACGTGAGTTATCCGAAATGGGTGATGGCTGAAGCCGCAGCTTATATTGCCCACCCATATTCCATCCAAGAATTCAAAGGAGAAAAAGAGAAAAACAAGACAAGAGCGATTACAATTTAAAACAAGGCTAAGACAAAATGTGACTGAGAGAAAAAAGAAAACTGAGCTAGTCTAAGTTAAGCGGTTACTATTCAAAAACAAATCTAAGACATAGTGTCACAGAGAAAAAAAGAAAAAAAGAAAACTAAGCTACAACACAACACAGGCTGGAAATGTCAATCCTTATGTGAGTTTACATGTCATCTTGTAAATATGTTTGGAGTATTTCTTCCTTTAGTTTTTGTTTAAATTGTCCAAGCGTTGTACATGATTTTAATTCAGGTCCATAATCGTTCCATAATCTGACTCCTTGCACTGAAACACAGTGTTGCTTGGTGGTTGTTCTCACTGTAGGCTTTTGAAATATCCATGTTCCTCTGAAGTGATATCGTTTCTCCCTTGTTTGGAACAACTTTTGGATATTTGCGGGCAGTGATAAACTCTTCACTTTGAACATTATTATTGCAGTTTTAAAGCCAATCAGATCTTTCACCTTGAGGGTTTTTTGTTTAAGAAAAAGTGGGTTTGTTGGTTCCCTGTAAGCTGCTTTGTTGATTATTCTAATAGCTCTCTTCTGAAGCATAAAGAGTGGATATATGTTTGTTTTATATGTATTTCCCCATACTTCATTACAATATGTCATGTATGGGAGTATTAATTAATGATACAAGGTGTATAGTGTGGGTTGATTCAGCAAATTTTTCACTCTGTGTAATATTGCAATTGATTTGGATACTTTACCTTTTATATAATTAATATGTGGCTTCCAACACAGTTTGTTATCAATTATTACTCCAAGGAATTTAGTTTCGGATACCCTTTCAATCTCTACACCATTTACACTGAGTTTGGGTATCGATTTGAAACGCCTACATCATTTCTGGTGGTGGCTGTGGCGCAGGTGTAGTGTGGCTGACAACTGATCTGAGGGTCAGGGGTTCGATTCCCGCTCTGTCTACAGTCTGCATGTCCAAGTGTCCTTGAGCAAGACACTGAACCCCCAGTTGCCCTGACCCTTGTGGGTCAGGCCAGTGCCTGTGCATGGCAGCTCCACCACCATCAGTGTGTGAATGCGTGGATATCAGGATCTGTAAAGACCTTTGGTCATCTGGAGCAGGGGTTCCCAAACTTTTCAGCCCACGACCCCTGAAATAACGGTGACAGAGACTGGCGACCCCCACTATCCCTGGAGGTGACCGATACATAAGAAAACGTGCGCACACTTTGATATATCTGTGGATTCATCTAACTGCAAAGCATATTCCCCTTTCTTCACTCTGTCAGTCAGCTGACACGTTATGTCCTGGGCCATGTCCGTGACGCGCTGGCATATGGTCCCGTCAGACAGCAGCACTGCTTCCAGCTCCCGCGCCCGTTTATCCTCACGCATTGTCCGACTCATAGCAATAGCAGCAGGTTTTATTAGGGTTTCTCTGATTGTATGTGGTGTTTTGTCTGTGCAATTAAATATGCCACCTTTGAACTTTGGTAGTGGTTGTTGTTTGATTAGTTATGACTTTTCTTTGGCCTTGTAATTCTCTCTCCTTTTATGGAAAAAAATCCGCTGGTTTAGCAGCAAGAGATGGGTGCTTAGTTTCCAAGTTTCTGAGCATTTTTAAGGGCTTTAAACTCTCATGTGCAAGCACCTCGGTGCACACTACACACTGGGGATGTTGTACTTCACTGATAACAATGCATGAATCCATAGTGAATGTATCCCTCTCGATACTTGCGATACTTGGAGGAATGCTCGTCCAACTGATTATGGAGCCCTGTACGGTGCTGTCCTCCTCCTCCTCCTCCTGCCCCTGCGGCAGAAGTTGACGGGCTTTCTGACAGCATTTCTCCGCTCTCCTCTGCTGCCGTCTCCACTGGCCTCTCTGCGTTGTGTTTGGTCGGTATTGACCAATGTTTCAATTTCAAAAATACTATCCTAGGCTTAAAGCGTAGTGTGTTGATTTGAGCTGTTCAGACGAAATCTGCTGATGCACACTGACCTGTGTGTGACCTGTGACGTTTACTGTGGCACAGTTAAAGTGACATATCACCTGCGTAATCGCCTCAGGAGGATTCTGAAAATCATCTCCCGGCCCCCCCTTAGCGTTTTGGAATCCCCCCCCGGGGGGGGGGGATGGGGGTCAGGACCCCCACTTTGGGAACCTCTGATCTAGAGTAGGGGTTCCTCAATTTTTCAGCCCACGACCCCCAAAATAACAGTGACAGAGACTGGCGACCCCCACTATCCCCAGAGGTGACTGAAACATAAAAAAACGTACACACAGGACTTACACACTAATAAGCCTAAACAAACACAGACATGACAACACAAAAGAACAGAACAGCCTGACAACCATGATATGATTTTACATATATCAATTTACTAAATGATTAAAGCAGAAGACATTAAAGTAATTTCCATGTAATTTAGGAGTGAACATTGTTGCTTAATTTTGACAAAATGCTTTCATTTCCATGTTAGCAGAACAATCAGTCAAAGTAAGAGCCATAAATTGTAGCATTGCATAAACATGTGAACATTGTTACGGTGCAAATGTATATTTTGGCAAACTATATTTCAGCGTTAATCTCACCTAATGAGATGGATGGGCAATATGCGTGGAGCACAACAAAGTCAATTCTGGGTTTAATTTTGGAGATGGCCACTTGGAGATCATCCTCTACGTTTAGATGTGATCTGTGTTTATTTTTAATATATGACAGTGCTGAGAAAGTCTTTTCACACAGGTATGTAGAGCCAAACGGCATCAGTACATCCAGGAGCCACATCTGCGCCTCACTGTACTAATTCCCAAATGTTTTTTGGAGAACCTTTTAGACTTGTACCTTTTACTGTACAGCAAGTTCATAAGGATCTCAAAACTTTGAATCACAGAAAACCTCCTGGACCAGGCTTGATAGAGCCTTACATTTTAAAAATGGCTGCCGATTTTATTGCTCAGCCTCTTACAGTACTTTTTAATTTATCAATTGAAAACAAAGAGATTCCTGTAGTATGGAAGTCAGCTTTTGTGGTTCCTCTCTGAAAAGGAGGTGACCGAGCAGTTTTAACTAACTACAGACCAGTATCAAATTTGTGTGTCTTGTCCAAGATTCTTGAATCTCTCGTGTGTGATCAACTTAAAGAGTTTTTATACTCAAATGAACTTCTTTCAAAACTCCAGTCGGGCTTTAGAAAAAAGCACAGCACTATTACTGCTGCTACAAAAGTGGTCAATGATATACTTGTTGCTCTTGATAAAAAAGCAGCACTGTGCTGCACTTTTCATTGATCTGTCAAAGGCTTTTGACACTGTGGACCACACAGTTTTAAAGCAAAGACTCATCAGTTTTGGACTGTCGGAACATGTAGTCTCCTGGTTCGCAAATTATTTGAGTGACAGGACCCAATGTATTAAATATGATGGTTTGTGTTCTGAAATTGTCAGTGTCCACAAGGGGGTGCCACAGGGTTCAGTATTAGGACCCCTCCTATTCATTATGTACATTAATGATCTAGGACAAAATGTGTCTGATGCTAGTTTGCATTTTTATGCTGATGACACAATTATTTACTGCTTTGGCTCCTCCCCTGCTAATGCTGTTGCTTCTCTGCAGAAAGCTTTTAATGTGGTGCACCACACACTTCTGCAGCTAAAACTTGTCCTTAATGCTGACAAAACTAAACTGATGTGGTTTTCAAATTTTAGGAAGAGTCCACAAATTTTTCCCACAGTGTCCACTTTTGAGGGAAATGAAATTGAGGTGGTTCACTCGTACAAGTATCTTGGTATCTTGCTCGATGACGCTCTGACTTTTAAGCCCCATGTTGAAAATCTTGTGAAGAAACTTAAACTGAAACTGGGTTTTTTATTTCGAAATAAATGTTGTTTTTCTTTTGAGGTTAAAAATCGTCTTGTTACTGCAACTTTTTTATCTATTTTAGATTATGGAGACCTCTTGTATATGAACGCTTCAGCTCAGTGTCTGAGTAAGATTGACTCTGTATATCATGCTGTTTTGAGGTTTGTTACAAACTGTAGAGCCTTGACCCATCACTGTGAACTGTATTCTAGAGTGGGATGGCCCTCTTTGTCCACCAGGAGGTTGACTCACTGGTACTTTTTTATTTACAAGGCCATGCTTGGACTGTTGCCCCCTTACATTTGTAATTTGATCACACTGATTGATTGTGTTGATTCTTATGGTCTGCATTCTAATGATCATTTGTTACTTTCTGTTCCATTTGCCCATACTGAGCTGGGAAAAAGAGCTTTCATGTTCTCAGCCCCCTCTACATGGAACATGTTGCAAAAAGACTGGAAACTAACGGAACTTGTTTCATTGAATGACTTTAAATCCAGATTGAGAACACTTGAGACGGCCTCACTAATTTGTAACTGTTTTATATGATTTGTATGTCATTGTAAGTGTATTTGTGATCTTTTTGCTGCCTCTTGGCCAGGACTCCCTTGAAAAAGAGGTTTTTAATCTCAACGGGGGTTTTTTTTCCTGGTTAAATAAAGGTAAAATAAAATAAATAAAAATTGCGGCCCTGGATAGCTGTGACTATTCTCTCTCGACTGAAATCCAGAACTCAGCAAGCATTTTTGAATGAAAAGCTGTCTTTAAGGTGCGGTTGTTATATCATAAATAACTCAGGGTGGAGAGCTTCTTGAGGAACATTCATCTGACTTTATTCTGTTCTTATTCTAATTTATATTCGCCACCATAGCCCGCCTGACATCATCAGCCTCTCCCACCCCGGTGGTGCTACTTCAAACTCCAAAGATCAATTGCCATACATAAGAATAATCTCCCCCCTGACCTACGTGCTATCTCTGACCTGGCCCTTTTTAAATCAGAACTGAAAACATATTTGTTTAGGATGGTTTTTAATACCCAGTAGTGGTGATATTTGTCTTGGCATTTGTTTTTATTTTATTCTCATTTTTAGGTATTTATTCTTATTTCTTTGTTTATGTTATTTGTTTTTAATGCTGTTTAATTTTCTGTAAAGCACTTTGGTCACCTATGGGTTGTTTTAAAGAGCTATATAAATAAAGTACATTACATTACATTACATTACATTACATAACATAACACCCCACCACACACATAAGTTCCAACTATACACATTACTAAATCAAAATTAACACCAGATAACACAATGAACACAGAACACATATTTTTTTCTCTAACTATAAACAAGTGTTTATTATTTATTTTTAAATTATTTTATTTTATTTTCTTATCTTCTTAATTATTGCTCTGAGTGTTGCTATCCCTGTGCTGTTGCAATCCTGGAATTTCCCCGTTGTGGGACTAATAAAGGCTTATCTTATCTTATCTTATCTTATCTTATCTTATCTTATCTTATCTTGATGCCAGTTAACCTAACTTGCATGTTTTTGGCATGTGGGAGGAAACTGGAGAAATCCCGGAGTAAACCCACGCAGACACGGGGAGAACATGCAAACTCCACACAGATCACTGTTGGTCGGGGGCTGGGATGGAACCCAGGATCCCCCAGCCAAGGGTGAGTTGCTGTGCTGCCGCAGTGCTAACCACTCCACCACCATGCTGCCCCCTTTCTTTCTTTCTTTAAACATCTGGGAATCTGGGAATTAATTCTTTCTTTCATGAGCTCAAACATCGTTATATAGAGTGAAACTTTATGCTCCACGAGTGTTTCTAATTCTATTTTTGTTCTTCCTGTTAAACTTTCTTTAAACTCACCGTGTGTTTTTTTTTTAAGAGATTGACCGAAAGAGACAATGATCATAATTTGAGAGGAGACTTAAACTTTACAAAACCCAAGATACGAACCACCAAGAAAAGTCTGTGCATATCTGTCTGTGGGGTGGATCTGTGGAACAGTCTGGAGCCGGAACTGAAACTATGTACAAACAGAAATCAATTCAAAAAGAGGTATAAACATTATTTGCTGAAAGGATATATGTTAGAAGGGTAGTATTTATATGTACGATTCACTATGCTCACTCTGGGACACTATGTAATGGTGGGTGGGACAGTACTGTGTATATCTGTGTTGTTTGAGGCTGGTTTTGATGTATGGACTGTATTGTAACGTCGGGGCCATTTGAAGGGGGCCAGGAATTTCCCAGCATGCTTTGCCAGTTTGAAACGTTACTGTATGTGTTAAATGTGTTATTTCTGAGTTATACTGCTGTGTCATTATAACTGCATTATAATGACCCAGCAGTGTTTAGCAGGATTAGGGCAAGATGTATCATGTGTGTAACCATGATTCAAACAGGGGTCTGGGAGAATGACCTCCCCTCCACTCTGTGCTCAGAAGTAGGTTGGGGGTCGGGGTGTGTAAAATAAATCAGGTTGATCACAACCATCTGCTCCATTGTCTTTGTGTGAACCTTGCAAACGTCACACTGGTGTCAGGAGTGGGATATGGAGCAAGATGAGGATCCAGGCGGAGGTACAGCGGCCGGAGCGATTCATCGCTCAGCCGGCAACGGAGTGTAGAGCTGAGACGCCGGCCCCTGGAGAGCTTCGCCACGATGGACAGAGCAGAGCAAACCAGCCCCGTTTCCCGCCCTTTTCAGGGCAGGACGGGCTGGCGATTCCAGAGCGATTAGGAGCGGCAATCGACCGGGAGATGACGGTCCCATCCATCCAGCAGCGGGCCAAGATTCCCCGCTACAACGGCGAGAACCTGTTGGATGACCGCCTGGCCCAGGTCGAGTTGGCTGCCGCGCTGATCATCGGAGGAAACCACCGTGCTGAGAGCGAGTGGAGGAGGAGCTACGGCAGATCACAGCAGCGCGTGCACGAAGGAAACAGCCGTGGCAAAGCAAGGAAGGACGGCTTCCGCTGCACAGAGCCAGGGTACATGGCATGGTACTGCCCCGCACACAGCGCACGACAAACTGGCCCCTCGCCGATGTTAAATTAGAGCGAGGTGGCATGGACGGGGAAAAAGCCGCCTCCTGCAGATGCTTCCCCCGGCAGGTGACGTCACAGAGGCCTTTGGAGCGCAGCAGCAGTGGAGCGAGCAGGACAGATCCGGTCTTTTCTCGGGATCGGCAGGGGCTGGATGCCTGGACGCGGGCCAGCGGCCAACTGGGAGGTCCTGGCAGCGGTAGGAGTCATGGGACTCCCGCTGCCAGAGGAGGAACTGTGCGTGTCCTACCGCTACCCGATGCTTTTCCTTTCGGTGACGTCACGGAGGCCCTCGGCGCAGGAGCGACGCAGCGGAGTGAGCAGGACGAAGATGCGGCCACTTTCCAGGCGCGGCAAGGGCTGGACGCATGGACGCAGGCCAGCGGCCGCCTGGGAGAACTGGCAGTGGTGGGAGTCGGCTGGAGCGGGCCTGGGACTCCCGCTGCCAGGGAAGGGACTGTGCGTGGTCCTACAGAGGCTGTCAGATGTGTCCATCCGCCCGCTGATGGCCAAACCGGAACCCTACCCCAACCAGATGCTCTGACCGAGACTCAGATGGCCCGTGCATGCCGCCCTGGCACCGGGCTGACTCGCGTTGGATTTCTGAAAGTGGACTTTGAATTTTCTGGGGACAGAAACCAGTCCGGGGGGGGGGCAGTGTAACGTCGGGGCCATTTTAAGGGGGCCAGGGATTTCCCAGCATGCTTTGCCAGTTTGAAACGTTACTGTGTGTGTTAAATGTGTTATTGCTGAGTTACACTGCTGTGTCATTATAACTGCATTATAATGACCCAGCAGTGTTTAGCAGGATTAGGGCAAGATTTTTTTTTTTTTTTTTTTTTTTGTTACTTATTTGTACCCGTAGGTAGACTTGGTTTGCAGTCTGGTGACAAGCCACCGGCTGCTGGTCGCTGCGTGCGCGAGCGCCCTAAACCTACATGTTTTTGGTGTGCGGGAGGAAACCGGAGAAATCCCGGAGTAAACCCACGCAACACGGGGAGAACATGCAAACTCCACACAGCTCACTGTTGGTCGGGGGCTGGGATCGAACCCACGATCTCATGATCCCCGCGATCCCCCGGCCGAGGATAAAACTGTGCTGCCACAGTGCTAAACCACTTCGCCACCGTGCAGATGTATCTGTGTGTGTAACCATGATTGAAACGGAGGTCTGGGAGAATGACTTCCCCTCCACTCTGTGCTCAGAGGCAGATTGGGGGTCGGGGTGTGTAAAATAAATCAGGTTGATCACAACCATCTGCTCCATTGTCTTTGTGTGAACCTTGCAAACGTCACAGTATGTATGTTGGGATGGATGGGTGTTAATGTTGATATGTACAAAATATAGTTAATTGTTTACTTGGGGTCTTAAATGTGGTAATTTGTATATATTTCACATGGGTGTGTTTATGGAAAAGAGGAGATGGAATTAATAAGTGTTCACTTCTTCCTTCTCCCTTTCGAACACTGTATACTGTTACTTTATTGCACTTGTCATTTGTTTTGTTTTTGTTATACTTTTTTGTTTGAAATAAAGTATCTATCTATCTATCTAGATTGACCGATCGCTCATTTCCACACTGGAAGCTGTTTTCAACTCCACGAAGTCAGAAGAATATCTTTTAATTTTGCCATTGGGATCAGATTTTGAATTATTCTCAAATTCCCCTGGAAGAAGCCGCTGCACTGAAGAAGCCACCATCGTCATTTTGGCTGGAGTTCAATCCAACTGTAGTCGCAGTCAAGATCCAGCCTTGTGACTGCTTGACTTTGAAGGTTGTTGGACTGTGAACTTTGGAATATCTGCGGGCAGATACTTCCCTTATAATCCACAAAGTCTTCAGCTGAGGAAGCCACCGAAAGGACCACAACCCAAGGAGTCACGTGAGCTGTACTCTCTGTTCCATCTGCTGAAGTGAATAAAACATCTGAGATTTGAGAATAATTCAGCATCTGATCAGATACAAAATTAAAAGAGAAGTAATATAATTTTTCATTAAAATTGTTTTTCTTTCAAAGAATAATTCAGATTTTTTTCTATAATTAGTTATAATTTTCTTCATAAATTTGCATCCAATATTATTCATAATTTTTTAATTTCAACTCTTCCAAATTCATGCTAAAGTTCCATGGTTACAGATGTGTTCACATTTGGTTATTCATTATCCCAGTTACAAGTAATGTGATGATTAATGTTGATCATTTCACTGCTTACAAATCATTTGAATGTGATGTCATTTAATCAGCTTCATTTAAATAAATCTGTAAAATGAGAGAAGTTGTTGGGAATTTATTCCATTCTGTGCCTGGCTTCAAAGCCCCAGTATCAAATTCACTAATATTTTGAGACTGATTATTAATGTATTGATTTATTAATTAATTGATTGATCAATTTCAGGTATAAGAGTAATCATTAATTGCTCACATTTATTGAGCTGGTGCCCCAAAATGAGTGTGTTACTCTCTAGGTATGAGTGTTTGCGGTGACAGTGGCTGCTCGAGTTCTGCACATATCACAATCTGTGCATCACAAACTCGTTCTTTAAGACCAAGCCCCAACACAAGGTTTCCTGGCAACATCCGTGCTCAAAGCACTGGCACCAGCTGGACTTGATCCTGACCAGGCGCACCTCACTGAAGAACGTGCTAATCACCCGTTCATTCCAGAGTGCAGATTGCGACACAGACCATTCATTGGTGTGTTGCAAGGTCAAGCTGCAGCTGAAGAAATTCCATCGTGCTAGACAGCCTGGAAAGGCATGGATTGACACCAGCAAGATGGCCCAACCAGAACTTGTTGAGCAGTTTGCCTCCACCTTTGAGAAGGAACTTGGTGTACCACAAGAAGGAGAATCTGCAAAGCAGAAGTGGGAAGAGCTGCGAAACACCATCCACTGCACAGCCTTGGCTACCTTTGGGAAGAAGACCTCGAAGTCACAGGACTGGTTTGATGCCAAGTTGACCTAGATGACCCCTGTCATTGAAGCCAAGCGCTCAGCACTTGCTGAGTACAAGAAGTACCCAAACGAGAAGAATCTCCAGATTCTCAGGGCTGCGAGAAGCAAAGTTCAGCAGACTGCTCAGCGCTGTGCCAACGAGTACTGGACTCAGCTCAGCCAAGACATTCAAACCGCTGCCATAACAGGGAACATCCCTGGTATGTACGATGGCATCAAGAAAGCACTTGGTCCGGCTCAGAGCAAGACGGCCCCCCTCAAATCCTCCACTGGGGAGATGATCACAGAAAAGAACAAGCAGATGGAGAGATGGGTGGAACACTACTCCGACCTGTACTCCAGATAGAACACCGTGACACCGTCAGCCCTTGATGCCATCGACTGCCTGCCATCCATGGACGAACTTGGCGCCAAGCCAACCATTGACGAACTCAGCAAGGCCATTGATAGCTTGGCCGCTGGCAAGGCACCCGGCAATGACGGCATACCTCCCGACCTGATCAAGCACTGCAAGACCGCCCTACTGCTGCCATTGCATGACGTCCTCTGCCAGTGCTGGAAGGAAGGTGCCATACCACAGGACATGAGGGATGCCAAGATCATCACCCTCTACAAAAACAAAGGGGAGAGAAGCGACTGCAACAACTACAGGGGCATCTCCCTCCTCAGCATTGTTGGCAAAGTCTATGCACGAGTTGTTCTCGTTCGTCTACAGAAGCTTGCCGAACGTGTCTACCCCGAGTCTCAGTGTGGCTTCCACGCTGAGCGATTGACGGTAGACATGATATTCTCCATCCGCCAATTCCAGGAGAAATGCAGAGAACAGAACATGCCCCTGTACGTCGCCTTCATCGACCTCACCAAAGCGTTCGATCTGGTCAGCAGAGAGGGCCGTTTCAAGATCCTGCCAAAGATAGGATGCCCACCAAAGTTGCAAAGCCTCATCGAATCGTTTCACACCAACATGCAGGGGATAGTGCAGCACGACGGCAACGTCTCACAGCCATTCAACATACGCAGCGGAGTGAAACAGGGCTGTGTACTTGCACCAACCCTCTTTGGGATTTTCTTTGCTATGCTCCTGAGGCATGCCTTCAGCACGGCAACAGAGGGAATCTACCTGCACACAAGATCTGATGGCAGGCTTTTCAACCTTGCCCGCCTGAAAGCCAGAACCAAAGTACGCGAGGCTCTAATGAGAGACATGCTGTTTGCAGATGACGCTGCAGTCGTAACCCACACACAGCAGGAGCTTCAGACCCTGATGGACCGCTTCTCCCAGGCATGCAAGGACTTCGGGCTTACCATCAGCCTGAAGAAGACTAACGTCTTGGCGCAAGGCACGGAAGCACCACCAACCATCACCATCGACGACTACGAGCTGGAGGTTGTGAATCAGTTCACGTACCTGGGGTCCACAATCAGCAACAACCTCTCCCTTGATACAGAGATCGACAAGAGGATTGGAAAATCAGCTTTCACACTCGCTCGCCTCACCACACGAGTGTGGGAGAATCCCAAACTCTCTGTCAAGACGAAGATGGCAGTGTACAACGCCTGCATCATCAGCACACTGCTCTATGGGAGTGAGACGTGGACAACATACGCCCAGCAGGAAAAGAGACTGAACTCCTTCCACTTGCGCAGCATTCACCACATCCTGGACATATGCTGGCAGAACAAAGTGCCCAACACAGAAGTTCTGTCCCACGCCGGCCTTCCCTCCATGTTCACTCTACTCAGGCAGCGCAGGCTCCACTGGCTAGGCCACGTTCACCGTATGGAGGATGGCAGAATCCCCAAAGACGTCCTCTACGGAGAACTGGAGACTGGCAGGAGAGACGTTGGCCGCCCACAGCTGCGCTTTAGAGACGTCTGCAAGAGAGACATGAAGGCCCTGGAGATCAACACAGAGCGCTGGGAGGACCTTGCAACGGACCGCTCCAAATGGAGAGGCACCCTGACCAGACAGCTCAAGGCGGTTGAAGAGAGACTGACTGCAGCAGCAGATGAAAAAATTACCTGCAGGAAGAACCGCCACAGACCCAGCAGCACGGAGACCACCCACAAGTGCGACCTGTGTGACAGGGACTGCCATTCGCGCATCGGCCTGTTCAGCCACAGGCGGTGCTGTTCCAGCAGAGTAGACGTTTAGGATTCTCTTCCATGGTCATCATAGACTGACGGAGGCTGATGACGACATCTAACTGCAAAGCATATTTCCTTTCTTCACTCTGTCAATCAGCTGACACCTTATATCCTGGCCCATGTTCGTGATGCGCCGGGATATGGTCCCGTCAGACAGCGGCACTGCTTCCAGCTCCCATGCCTGTTTATCCCCATGCGTTGTCCAACTCATAGCGATAGCAGCAGATTTTATTAGGGTTTCTCCGATTGTGTGTGGCTTTGTTGCCTGTGCAATTAAAGATGACACCTCATATGATGCCTTTTGAGCTTTGGCTGTGGATGTTGTTTGGTTAGCTATGACTTTCTTTTGGCCTTGCAATTCTCTCTCCTTTCTGCGGAAGAAAAATCTGTTGATTTAGCCGCAAGAGATGGGTGCTTAGTTTTCAAGAGTTTGAGTATTTTTACGGGCTCTAAACTCATATGCAAGCACCTCGGTGCACACTACACATCAGGGATGTTGCACTTCATTGATAACGATGCATGTGAATCCATACTGAATATATTCCTCTTGATACTTGCGACACTTGGAGGAACGCTGGTTTGACTGCTGGAGCCCTTTAGGCTTACGGTGTTCTCCTCCTCCTCCTCCCCCCGCACCAGACATCGGCCTTTCTGGCGGAATGTCTCCGCTCTCCTCTTCTGCCATCTCTGCTGGCCTCGCTGCATTGTCTTTGGTCAGTATTGACCAAGATTTCATTTTTAAAAATAATATCCTGGGCTTAAACCATAGTGTTGTGGAGGATGAAAGCAGACGAGACACGAGCTGACGACACAGAGGTTTATTTCTCCTCCAACATAGAACAGGGAGCTGCTTTCGCCTCCTAAGCCGCCGGACAGTTTGCCAGAATCTCTTCGAGGCTGACTGAAAGTCTTGTTCCATGGCCTCACCGAACTCCTCCCATACCCGGGTTTTTGCTTCAGCAACCACCTGAGCTGCACTCCACTTGGCCTGCCGGTACACCTCAGCTGCTTCGGGAGTCCCACAAGCCAACCAAGCTTGATAGGACTCCTTCTTCAGCTTAATGGCCCCCCTCACCACTGGTGTCCACCACTTGGTTCGGGGGTTGCCACCACGAGATGCACCGACCATACTGTGTATGGTGCGGATGGGGCGCTGTTGACTATGACTGGGGATATCGTTGGGTGGTGGAAGGAATACTTCCAGGATCTCCTCAATCCCACTGATACGCCTTCCACAGAGGAAGCAGAGTTTGTGGACGAGGGGGATGACTTGCCTATCACAGGGGTTGAGGTCGCCAAGGTGATTAAAAATCTCCTTGGCGGCCGGGCCCCAGGGGTGGACGAGATTCGCCCTGAGTACCTCAAGGCCCTGGATGTTGTAGAGCTGTCATGGTTGACACGCCTCTGCAACATTGCGTGAAGGTCGGGGGCAGTGCCTTTGGCATAGCAAACCAGGGTGGTGGTTTCTCTTTACAAAAAAGGGGACCGGAGGGTGTGCTCCAACTTTAGAGGGATCATACTCCTCAGCCTCCCTGGGAAGGTCTATGCCAAGGTACTGGAGTGGAGAGTCTGGCCGTTGGTCGAACCTTGGATTCTGGAGGAGCAATGTGGTTTTTGTCCTGGCCGTGGCACATCGGAGCAGCTCTTTACCCTCTCAAGAATTCTCGAGGGTTTGTGGGAGTTTGCCCAACCAGTTTACATGTGTTTTGTGGACTTGGAGAAGGCATTTGACCACGTCCCTCGTGGTTTTTTGTAGGGGATGCTTTGGGAGTATGGGGTATTGGGCTTGTTGTTACGAGATATTTGGTCTCTGTACGACCATTGTGAGAGTTTAGTTTGTATTGCCAACACTCGGTCGGACTCACTCCCAGTGAGATTTGGACTCCGCCAGGGCTCCCCTTTGTCACCGATCCTGTTCATAATTTTTATGGACAGGATTTCTAGGTGCAGCCAGGGAATGGAGGGCGTCATGCTTGGTGACCACAGGATCTCATCTCTGTTGTTTGCAGATGATGATGTCCTGTTGGCTTCATCCAGCAATGACCTACAGTTCTTGCTGGGACGGTTTGCCGCTGAGTGTGAAGTGGCTGGGATGAGAATCAGCACCTCCAAGTCCGAGTCCATGGTCCTCAGCCAGAAAAAAGTGGATTGTCCTCTCCGGGTTGGGGACAGGCTCCTGCCCCAAGTGGAGGAGTTTAAGTATCTTGGGGTCTTATTCACGAGTGAGGGGAGAATGGAGCAAGAGATTGACAGACGGATCGGAGCAGCATCTGCAGTGATGCGGATGTTGTACCGGTCTGTTGTGGTGAAGAGGGAGCTGAGTTTTAAGGCAAAGTTGTCAATTTACCAGTCAATCTACGTTCCTACCCTCACCTATGGTCACGAGCTTTGGGTAATGACCGAAAGAACAAGATCGTGAATACAAGCAGCTGAAATGAGCTTTCTCCGTAGGATCACTGGACTCACCCTCAGAGATAGGGTGAGGAGCTCAGTCATCCGGGAGAGGCTCAGAGTAGAACCGCTGCTCCTCCACATTGAAAGGAGTCAGTTGAGGTGGTATGGGCATCTGATCAGGATGCCTCCTGGACGCCTCCCACTTGATGTGTTTTGGGCACGTCCCACTGGGAGGAGACCCCGGGGCAGACCCAGGACTTGGTGGAGAGACTATGTCTCCCAGCTGGTCTGGGAACGCCTTGGTATCCTCTCTGAAGAGCTGGAGCAGGTGGCTGGGGAGAGGGAAGTCTGGGCTTCTCTGCTTGAACTGCTGCCTCCGCAACCCGGACCTCCGGAAAAGCGGTAGAAGATTGATGGATGGATGAATGGATGGACATAGAACAGACTAATTCTGAGTGCCATAGCGATCTGCTGTATACATTTTCTCCCTGCCTTTGGCACTCAGGTTAAACACATTTACATACCTGTTAGCAAGTGTGAACATACATCAACATACACAGATTAACACATTCGTGCTCCTGCATCCTCAGGTGTGAGCCTGGCACAGCGGGGGCGAAAGGCACATCTTTATTTACTACATACCCCCCGGTGCTCTGGCGCCCCTGGCTAGCACCCCCAACACCCCAAAGTACTGGGTGGAGTGCCATCTCCTTTGTGTCACCACAGTGTGTTGATTTGAGCTGTTCAGACGAAAATTATTGGTGCACACTGACCTGTGACGTTTACTGTGGCGCAGTTAAAGTGACATGTCACCTGAATAATCACTTAAGGATTCTGAAAATCATCTTGCAACCCCCCTTCAGCATCTCGGGACCCCCACTTTGGAAATCTCTGATCTAGACATGAGAAAAATGAGGTATATACGGTGGTGTGAAAAAGTGTTTGCCCCCTTCCTGATTTGTGTTTTTTTTTGTGTTTGTCACACTTAAAATATTTCAGATCATCAAACAAATTTCAATATTAGACAAAGATAACACAAGTAAAAACAAAACACAGACAATTGGAAATTAAAACACCAATTACCAGTATTATAAGTAATGGACAGGTAGTTATAGACCCTTTAGAAATTAATAGAGCCTTTAGAGATTACTATGAAAAATTATATGATACCAAAAATGAACCTGATTTAACAAAACTAAATGGGTTTTTGAACGAACTATCTATACCGTGTATTCCAAATGAAAACAGGGAGATATTGGAGTCTAAAATTAGTCAAGAAGAAGTTGGGCTAGCCATTGATAATATGAAATCAGGAAAAAGTGCAGGACCAGATGGTCTTCCAGTTGACCTTTATAAAAAATTTAAGAATAAATTAATAAAACCTTTTTTGGAAATGGTTTTAGAAGCATTTCAAAATAATAATTTACCATCATACATAAATAATGCCTTAATTATACTGCTGCCAAAACCAGGTAAGCCCTCTAATAAATGTGAAAATATGAGACCAATAAGCCTATTAAACGCCGACCTTAAGATAATCTGTAAAATTTTAGCAAGACGAATACAAGAAATTTTACCAAATATTATTAATCGAGATCAGAATGGCTTTATAAAGGGTAGACAAGGCTTCCATAATGTAAGAAGACTATTTAATATTATTTATTTTAATAAAGAAGCACCGGATACAGCTCTCCTATCATTGGACGCCGAAAAGGCCTTTGATAGAGTTGAATGGCCCTTTCTTTTTGAAGTCCTACAAAGGTTTGGACTTGGAAATAATTTCATAAAATGGGTTCAAATAATATACAATAATGCTACAGCAGAAATCCTAACAAATAACAATATTTCAAAACCAATAAAAATCAATAGAGGATGTCGACAAGGCTGTCCACTTTCACCTTTACTGTTTACTATGGCAATTGAACCTTTAGCGATAGCGATACGTTTACATTCACAAATATATGGAATTAAAGTTGGACCAACAGAACATAAAATCTCCCTGTACGCCGATGATATAATTTTGTTTATGTCGAATCTAAAAAAATCAATTCCAACCTTGTTGAATTTAATAAAGAATTTTGGGGAAATATCAGGATATAAAATAAATAAAACTAAATCTTCAATATTAATGCTAAATGAGACCCAGAGAAATTACCCAGCCCCTGAGGTAAATCAATTCAATGTTGTAAATCAGTTTAAATATTTAGGAATCCAAATTATGCCTAAGCTAGAATCAGTCGCCAGCGTCAACTATGAAGCCTTAATGTCAGATATCAATGAGTTAACTCAGAGATGGATGTCACTACCAATGTCGATGATCGGGAGAATCAATATACTTAAAAGTAATATTTTACCTAAAATACTTTATTTATTTCAATACATTCCCTTATCACCACCTTTAGATCTATTCTCAAGAATAAAAAAAAAGTTAGTGGAATTTATATGGAACAACAGGAGGGCTAGATTACGTTTGTCTTTATTATATTTACCATTTGATCGTGGAGGTCTGAAATGTCCAAATTTTATGTTGTATTATTGGTCGGCACAACTGAGGTCTATGACATATTATTTTTCATCAAATGATCTCCCTCACTGGACTGAAATGGAATCATACAATTTACCTTTACCTCTTCCCATATTCATATACTCAGATTCGGCAAAAAAATTACAAAAACAAGTTAAAAATCCATTTGTAAAGCATATGATCAAAATATGGTGTGAAGCTAAAAACTATTTAAAAGAACCACAGTTATTGTCACAATTTAGTCCAATATGGGGTAATCAATATTTTAAACCAGGGAGAGCGGACGCTGTATTTAAAGTATGGAATTTAAAAGGGATACAAAAGATTCAGGATTTATATTTGCCAAGTGCAGACAACATAATGTCTTTTGAAGAGCTGAGGATCAAATTTAATCTCAATAGAACACATTTTTTTAAATATCTTCAACTTAGAAACTTTATTCGATCAAATCAAAATAAAGCTCTCACTCGACCTATTTATTCATCCTTGGAAAAAATGATGATGAAAGATAGTAAAAGAAAGGGTATTATTTCAGAGTTTTATAACTCATTGACACTATCTTCAAGTGAAAATTCACTGAAAAGATTAAACTACTGGAAAGAAGATCTGCAAATTGAAATTTCAGAGGAACAATGGGAATTGGCTTGTACAGAAGCTCAAACCAAATCAATAAATGCACGCCTTAAATTGATACATTTCAAATGGTTAATGCGGATGTATGTTACACCGGAGGAGTTAAATAGATATAACAAAAATATACCAGATACATGCACAAAATGCATGGAAAGTAAAGGAACCCTATTTCATTGTTTATGGGAATGTAGATTAATAAGAATGTTTTGGGAAGAGGTGAGGGTAACAATTGAAAAAATAATCTCAAAACAAATCATACTGAATCCTAAACTGTTTTTGTTGGGTCTGTACCCAGAAAAGCATAATTTTAATAAAAGTGAAAGAACATTCATAGACCTCAGTTTGCTTAATGCCAAAAAATGTATTGCACTATTATGGAAAAAGACTCATAGACCAGATGTGACTCAGTGGTTAAGACAGATGTTAACAAACCTTCCATTAGAAAGAATAACATATATACTGAAATCAAAGGAAATTGTGTTTGAGAATATATGGAGACCTTTTATTGATTATGTAAAAAATTTAAACATAACTCTTGAAGAAGAAGGTGAATGATGTGTGTGGACCTTGTAAATTCCAAACTGGTGAACATAATATGTATACTTATGTATTGGATTGTCTAGACTAAACAGAGGAGCATTGTTGAAGACTTGATTTTGTTGGTGGTTGTTGGTGTTTTTAGTGCATTTTTTTTTTTTGTAGTACTTTAGTGTTAGTGTTTGATTGTTTGTATCATGTTTGTTAAAAAAAAAAAAAGGTTCAATAAAGATATTGTGGAAAAAAAAAACAAAACGCAGTTTTTAAATGAAGGTGTTTATTATTAAGGGGGAAAAAAAATCCAAACCTACATGGCCCTGTGTGAAAAACTGACCCCCCCCCCCAAAAAAAACATAAATTAACTGTGGTTTATCACATCCCTGGAAAGCTGAGTTCAATTTCTCCAGCCACACCAAGGCCTGATTATTGCCACACCTGTTCTCAATCAACAAATCTGTTCAATAGGACCTGCCTGACAAAGTAAAGTAGACCAAAAGATCCTCAAAAGCTAGACATCATGCTGCATTCCAAAGAAATTCATGAACAAGTGAGAAACAAAGTAATTGAGATCTATCAGTCTGGAAAAGGTTATAAAGCCATTTCTACAGCTTTGAGACTCCAGCAAACCACAGTGAGAGCCATTATCCACAAATGGCAAAAACATGGAATAATGGTGAACCTTCACATGAGTGGCCAGCTGATCAAAATTACCCCAAGAGCGCAGCTACGACTCATCCAAGAGGTCACAAAAAACCCCAGAACAACATCCAAAGAACTGCAGGCCTCACTTGTCTGAGTTAAGGTCAGTGTTCATGACTCCACCATAAGAAAGAGACTGGGCAAAAAAGGCCTGCATGGCAGAGTTCTAAGACGAAAACTGCTGCTGAGCAAAAAGAACATAAAGGCTCGTCTCAGTTTTGCCAGAAAACATCCTGATGATCCCCAAGACTTTTGGGAGAATACTCTGTGGACTGATGAGACAAAAGTTGAACTTTTTGGAAGGTGTGTGTCTCATTACTTCCGGCGTAAAAGTAACACAGCATTTCAGAAAAGGAACATCATACCAACAGTAAAATATGGTGGTGGTAGTGTGATGGTCTGAGGCTGTTTTGCTACTTCAGGACCTGGAAGACTTGCTGTGGTAAATGGAATCATGAATTCTGCTGTCTACCAAAAAATCCTGAAGGAGAATGTCCGGCCATCTGTTTGTGACCTCAAGCTGAAGAGCACTTGGGTTCTGCAGCAGGACAATGATCCAAAACACACCAGCAAGTCCACCTCTGAGTGGCAAAGAAAAACAAAATGAAGACTTTGGAGTGGCCTAGTCAAAGTCCTGACCTGAATCTGACCGAGATGCTGTGGTGTGATGTTAAAAAGGCGGTTCATGACTTCCGGTTATGGCTGCCACGTAGGACGGACGTGTCTCGCTCTGCTCTGCTCCTGGAGAAAAAAATCGGCAAATAACTCTCTCATTTGGGACAGAACGTATCCCAGCATTTGGGCGAGGATATGTCGGCGAAGCCTAAGGCTGGAAAACCAGGAAAAGGAAAAAGCGAGCCGCCGAAACAGTCCAAATTAACGGACTTTCAGGTCTGTGACGCAGCAAACAAAACTCCATATATGGCGGAGGAGGCTGGCAACGGTGCGATATCTGCGGGGAATGGCGCAGATGCGCTGATGGCTGCCATGAGATCAATGAGAGCGGACTTTTCCTCTAGATTTGATGGGATTATGACAGCATTGGAAGGAATAAGAAAGGAATTGGGTGACTGTGTAGAACGAACGGCGCAGATGGAGCTCCGTCTCGCTAGTGCTGAAGATGACGTCACCCGTCTTCAATTAAAGGTGCGCACTTTGGAAAAAAAAAATAAATCTCTGGAAGATAATATTTTGGATTTGGAATCTCGGTCGAGACAGAATAATTTGAGGCTGGTGGGTCTTCCAGAGGAATCAGAAGGTCGGGACGTATGTTCCTTTCTGGAAAAGTGGATTCCGGAGGTGCTGGGCAGCGAGGAGTTGCAATCAGCAGTGGTTCTGGAAAAAGCACATCGTATTGGCCCACGGAGAGATAAGGGACCGCCGAGGACCTTAATTATGAAGTTTCTTAGCAACAGAGACAGGATGAAGATCTTCAACGCTGCACGTGCTAAAGGAGAGATTAAACACCAGGACCAGCAGGTGCGGTTCTACCCAGATTTGGCCACAGGAATCCAGCAATTGAGGAAGCAGTTTGATCCCGTACGTAAGGAGCTGCGCAACCTTGGGATTCGTCATGGTGTAATCTATCCTGCGAGACTGCTGACCACGTATGAGGGCAGAACCCACATCTTCAAGACCCCAGAGGAGGCGCAGGAGTTCATCAAGAAGATCAAAGAAGAAGAAGAGACTGGTGGGAGCTAAGCATGAACAAAATATAAGGTAGAATAATTAAGCATTTGCACAGGCATCTGACTGACTTGAAGTAAATAGTAAGTTTACAAAATATAGATTGTATTATATATTAAAAAAACAAAACAAAAACAAAACAAAAAAAAAACTATGATGTACAAAGTTGTTAAAAATTTTGGAGTTAAGTTGGAAAACTACAGAGGAGAGTTAATGTTACGTCATTAAAAGCAGTAGAGTTAGGGTGATTGGGAGGATGAAGAAGGAGTGGCTTAGGCTGTTCCCCGTGGGTGTGGAGCGGTCTATGGCTATATCGGGAGACAGAATTTTTCTTTTGATTTTGGGGGGTTTGCCACAAGTGTGGGAAGGGGAAATTTGTTTGTGTGTAGTTTGTAGGATGAATGTTCAACCACTCATGTTTTTGCTTCTCTGTATGAGCATGTTTACACTGCAAGGTAATCCCAAACTCTCTATTGATCATGGACCAAAGTGTTAATCTTAATTTAACTTCATGGAATTGCAGAGGTCTACAAAATTTAAAAAAACTTAAACAAGTTATGAATAAAATAAAGGACATGGGTTCAAGAATTGTGTTTTTACAAGAAACTCATCTGATAGAGGAGGATGTTAAAAGAATTAGGAGTAGATGGCAGGGAAGTGTATTCACCTCTTCATTTTCATCCCGAGCCAGGGGAGTTATGACTCTCATACATAAATCAGTTCCTTTTCAAGTGAAAAATGTAATTGGAGACAAATTTGGAAGATATGTAATCATTCAAGGTTCTTTGCTATTAGAAAATATAAATCTTGTGAACTTATATGGTCCCAATATAGATGATCAGAAGTTCTTTGCTAATTTATTTCTCATGTTATCATCACTTACAGGGCAACATATAATAGCAGGGGATTTTAATTGTACATTGAATCCAGGTGTGGATAGATCAACAGGACTGGATTGTACGCACATTGGATGTAGGATGACTATTAATCATTTTATGAAAGAATTGAGATTGTTAGATATATGGAGAGAAATGAAACCACAAGTTAAAGCCTATTCTTGTTATTCCAGTACCTACAAGACATTCTCACGTACTGACTATTTTTTGATTTCCACAGAATTAAGGTCCAAGATTCAAAACTGCTTTTATGATAACATCGTGATCTCTGATCATGCACCCTGTTGTCTAATATATGTAGATAAAAAATTGACAAAGGAATCAGGTAGATGGCAATTTCAGCATAAATGGCTTCAGGATGAGGAATTTGTCAAGTATATAGAAAAACAGATAGACGAGTTCTTTGACATCAATACTACACAAACATCAGCATGTGTAAAGTGGGAGGCTTTCAAAGCTTTTATTAGGGGACATATTATTAGTTATACAGGATCAAAATCTAAGAAGACTCGAGAGGAGAGAGCTAAATTGGAACATAAAATAAAAAGTCTTCAGGAAAAAGTGTATGCAGGAAGTGACCCAAGGTTGGAGAATGAATTACTGATTTTGAGAGCTGAATACGACAAAAAATCAGCGAATAGAGCTGCCTCGAGTCTTCTAAGATTGAAACAATCTTTTTATGAACAAGGTGAAAAATCAGGAAAATTATTAGCATGGCAGATTAAACAATTGGAAATTAAAACACCAATTACTAGTATTATAAGTAACGGACAGGTAGTTATAGATCCTTTAGAAATTAATAGAGCCTTTAGAGATTACTATGAAAAATTATATGATACCAAAAATGAACCTGATTTAACAAAACTAAATGGGTTTTTGAACGAACTATCTATACCGTGTATTCCAAATGAAAACAGGGAGATATTGGAGTCTAAAATTAGTCAAGAAGAAGTTGGGCTAGCCATTGATAATATGAAATCAGGAAAAAGTGCAGGACCAGATGGTCTTCCAGTTGACCTTTATAAAAAATTTAAGAATAAATTAATAAAACCTTTTTTGGAAATGGTTTTAGAAGCATTTCAAAATAATAATTTACCATCATACATAAATAATGCCTTAATTATACTGCTGCCAAAACCAGGTAAGCCCTCTAATAAATGTGAAAATATGAGACCAATAAGCCTATTAAACGCCGACCTTAAGATAATCTGTAAAATTTTAGCAAGACGAATACAAGAAATTTTACCAAATATTATTAATCGAGATCAGAATGGCTTTATAAAGGGTAGACAAGGCTTCCATAATGTAAGAAGACTATTTAATATTATTTATTTTAATAAAGAAGCACCGGATACAGCTCTCCTATCATTGGACGCCGAAAAGGCCTTTGATAGAGTTGAATGGCCCTTTCTTTTTGAAGTCCTACAAAGGTTTGGACTTGGAAATAATTTCATAAAATGGGTTCAAATAATATACAATAATGCTACAGCAGAAATCCTAACAAATAACAATATTTCAAAACCAATAAAAATCAATAGAGGATGTCGACAAGGCTGTCCACTTTCACCTTTACTGTTTACTATGGCAATTGAACCTTTAGCGATAGCGATACGTTTACATTCACAAATATATGGAATTAAAGTTGGACCAACAGAACATAAAATCTCCCTGTACACCGATGATATAATTTTGTTTATGTCGAATCTAAAAAAATCAATTCCAACCTTGTTGAATTTAATAATGAATTTTGGGGAAATATCAGGATATAAAATAAATAAAACTAAATCTTCAATATTAATGCTAAATGAGACCCAGAGAAATTACCCAGCCCCTGAGGTAAATCAATTCAATGTTGTAAATCAGTTTAAATATTTAGGAATCCAAATTATGCCTAAGCTAGAATCAGTCGCCAGTGTCAACTATGAAGCCTTAATGTCAGATATCAATGAGTTAACTCAGAGATGGATGTCACTACCAATGTCGATGATCGGGAGAATCAATATACTTAAAAGTAATATTTTACCTAAAATACTTTATTTATTTCAATACATTCCCTTATCACCACCTTTAGATCTATTCTCAAGAATAAAAAAAAAGTTAGTGGAATTTATATGGAACAACAGGAGGGCTAGATTACGTTTGTCTTTATTATATTTACCATTTGATCGGGGAGGTCTGAAATGTCCAAATTTTATGTTGTATTATTGGTCGGCACAACTGAGGTCTATGACATATTATTTTTCATCAAATGATCTCCCTCACTGGACTGAAATGGAATCATACAATTTACCTTTACCTCTTCCCATATTCATATACTCAGATTCGGCAAAAAAATTACAAAAACAAGTTAAAAATCCATTTGTAAAGCATATGATCAAAATATGGTGTGAAGCTAAAAACTATTTAAAAGAACCACAGTTATTGTCACAATTTAGTCCAATATGGGGTAATCAATATTTTAAACCAGGGAGAGCGGACGCTGTATTTAAAGTATGGAATTTAAAAGGGATACAAAAGATTCAGGATTTATATTTGCCATGTGCAGACAACATAATGTCTTTTGAAGAGCTGAGGATCAAATTTAATCTCAATAGAACACATTTTTTTAAATATCTTCAACTTAGAAACTTTATTCGATCAAATCAAAATAAAGCTCTCACTCGACCTATTTATTCATCCTTGGAAAAAATGATGATGAAAGATAGTAAAAGAAAGGGTATTATTTCAGAGTTTTATAACTCATTGACACTATCTTCAAGTGAAAATTCACTGAAAAGATTAAACTACTGGAAAGAAGATCTGCAAATTGAAATTTCAGAGGAACAATGGGAATTGGCTTGTACAGAAGCTCAAACCAAATCAATAAATGCACGCCTTAAATTGATACATTTCAAATGGTTAATGCGGATGTATGTTACACCGGAGGAGTTAAATAGATATAACAAAAATATACCAGATACATGCACAAAATGCATGGAAAGTAAAGGAACCCTATTTCATTGTTTATGGGAATGTAGATTAATAAGAATGTTTTGGGAAGAGGTGAGGGTAACAATTGAAAAAATAATCTCAAAACAAATCATATTGAATCCTAAACTGTTTTTGTTGGGTCTGTACCCAGAAAAGCATAATTTTAATAAAAGTGAAAGAACATTCATAGACCTCAGTTTGCTTAATGCCAAAAAATGTATTGCACTATTATGGAAAAAGACTCATAGACCAGATGTGACTCAGTGGTTAAGACAGATGTTAACAAACCTTCCATTAGAAAGAATAACATATATACTGAAATCGAAGGAAATTGTGTTTGAGAATATATGGAGACCTTTTATTGATTATGTAAAAAATTTAAACATAACTCTTGAAGAAGAAGGTGAATGATGTGTGTGGACCTTGTAAATTCCAAACTGGTGAACATAATATGTATACTTATGTATTGGATTGTCTAGACTAAACAGAGGAGCATTGTTGAAGACTTGATTTTGTTGGTGGTTGTTGGTGTTTTTAGTGCATTTTTTTTTTGTAGTACTTTAGTGTTAGTGTTTGATTGTTTGTATCATGTTTGTTAAAAAAAAAAAAAAAAGGTTCAATAAAGATATTGTGGAAAAAAAAAAGGCGGTTCATGCTGGGAAACCTTTCAATGTGGCCGAATTACAACAATTCTGCAAAGATGAGTGGGCCAAAATTCCTCCACAGCGCTGGAAAAGACTCATTGCCAGTTATCACAAACGCTTGATTGCAGTTGTTGCAGCTAAGGGTGGCCCAACAAGTTATTAGGTTTAGGGGGTAATCACTTTTTCACACAGGGCCATGTAGGTTTGGATTTTTGATTCCCTTGGTAATAAACACCTTCATTTAAAAACGGCATTTTGTGTTTACTTGTGTTATCTTTGTCTAATATTTAAATTTGTTTGATGATGAAACATTTAAGTTTGACAAACATACAAAAAAATGAGAAATCAGGAAGGGGCAAACACTTTTTCACACCACTGTAAGTGAACACCATTTAACATTTACTTTCAGTAGTTCCTGTGTTTAGAAGATTTAGGGAAAAATCTGACCTCTGACCTTTGACCTCAAGGTCATCTGATGAGAGTGAAATTGCAATGTGCACATCATCAGAGCATATCAAACCATGGCAGCAAGTTTCAAAACAACTGGAACAAAACTGTAGAAGGAGTTCATTTCATAAAAGTAAGACAGATGAATGGATGGATGGACAGACAGACAGACACACAGATGGATGGATGTACAGATGGACAGATGGATGGCTGGACGGACAGACAGACAGATGAACAGGCAGATGGATGGACAGACAGATAGACAGATGGACAGTCAGATGGATGGATGGGCAAATGGATGAATGGACAGATGGACGGACCCATAACATAATCCCCCTTTGGATTTCACCCAAAGGACTCTTGGACCCCTTTGGGCTTTGAGCCGTAGGCATAAAAAGCTGAGTGACAGCCACGTCTACATCAGCAGGTATTTTTATGTCTGACCACTGGCTCTTTTTAAACTCAGGCCTGCCTCACCAGTGTGGGTCCCATCACTAAGTTTGTGTGTTTTCCTCTTCTTTCAGCACCCTTCTGTGCTGTGAACTTTAACATTTAAACATCAGATGCTGATATGAGACACAGAAAAGATGAGACGTCTCAGTTTCTGTCAGTTTTTCTTTATTACATGTGATGACCAATCATAAACCTCCAATGAAACGTCCAGCAGCAAAAGTTGCTTCACACTGATCTCAGATCAGAGGATGTGCAGTCCTTGGTGTGCTGCATAACTCGCCATCATGCTCTGCCCCTTCTGTCCGATATGGTCAGTTAAATAAACCATGCAGACATTCACTTGTTCACCACCCCACCCCCAAAAAAGTCTCACCTTTACAGGTCAGTTTTAAGAAAAAAGTTTACTCATCAAACACAAAACAGTGGTACAGTGTAGCCCCGCCCCTAAACTAAACCACACCCCCAGAGATAAATACGGTAAAATATTCATGCTTCACAGAAGAGTATAGAGAGAAATCAAACACAGAGGTTCATGCATTAACAGTTTCCTTCTGTCTAGTCTGTCCTGTTTGGAAATAAGAGGCAGACACCATGGGGTATTGTATAAAACCAAGGTAAGGGATTAAGCCAAGATTTTCAAGTAATCCTGGCTTCATTTATACTTGACTTGGTTGCATAAAAGTAGGATAAATTAAGCGCAGCCAAGCTGCTATGGAGACTTCTCTGGAGCTGGTCTGGTCCAGAGCAGGCTCAGACTAATCCTAGTGACTTGTCTGTCAGTGCAGGTCAGTGCTACGAGAAATCAGAGCTTTTCACCCTCATTAAATGCTCTACTGTAATAGGTTGCAGCATTTTAATTATCCTGCATTGAATGAAACTCAAAGATGAAGAAAAATTAATCTTGCATTAAAATAATCCAGATCCACTGTCATTCAAGTCTGCCATTTTCCTAATCATCCATGTAGTGACTGTTGCTGTCCGGCCCAGAGTTACACTGTTAATATTCATATACGTCTATATGATTTCTGATGACCAGGGTGCGATTTGCCAGGGGGTATGGGGGGGATTTACCCCCCTCTGCTTTTAATGCCCGCCCTTGTCATTCTTTTTTTATCCCAGGGGGGACGTGTTGTTGTCCCCCCTGTAATGTAGTTATTTATTGTTCATATATTGTTTCATATTGGAGCTCTTATTTGTGTAGCACGGGGTGGTGGCTCCACCTTCCGGTTCCGCCAACCCGTGTGTATAAGAAGGGCTGCAGGTGTGTTGGGGGGGGGGGGTCTCTTCTGCCTTTACCTCTGCCAGCGGCTGCATGCGCGGTTAGGTGCACGGTGCCTTGTATCCAATAAACAAGTGTTCAGCTCCACTTCTGGCAGTGTCCTTGTGTCCAACCTCAGACATAACACCCCCCTCTGGTCAAACAGAGTAGGTCATCAGTAAGTAATCAACTGATTGCACTGGCGCACCGACAAAAATAACCGGTATAATTACCTTCTATAAAAATGTCCTAAATCAGGACCGTGGCGTTTTTATAGTCACCTGAAGGAGGAGAATCTGCTTAATTTAATGATACCAAACAGTCTATGGATTTCAGTCATCAGCTGATACTAAATCTGTGTGTAATGAAGGCAACAAGTAATCACTACTTCAAGAAAAAAAAATCAAAGAAAATCAGCAATACGAAAAGCTCCCTTTAAAAACAACTGTTCCAGATTAGCAAGAGAAAGTGGGAACAGCAGCGATGATGTGGGGAAATGACGTGATTTAGCCCTGTTTGTTTTAACACATTATTGAGAGATGACAGAGAGCCGTGGCTGAGGTGCAGCTAAAGGCACGGAGCACAAGACAGCTGCTCTGGAGAGGCGACGTCTTTCTGCACTTCTAAATAGTTTTAAAATCACAGCTTAGCTTGGTGAAAATGCCGTGAACACACCACCATGTGTGCAGGAATGTTGTCGGAGCTGATGTTTTTTCTTCTGACTGCTGCAATTCTTCTGGGCTGCACGGTGGCGCAGTGGTTAGCACTGTGGCAGCACAGTTTACCCTCGGCCGGGGGATCGCGGGGATCGTGAGATCGTGGGTTCCATCCCAGCCCCCGACCAACAGTGATCTGTGCGGAGTTTGCATATTCTCCCCGTGTTGCGTGGGTTTACTCCGGGATTTCTCCGGTTTCCTCCCACATAACAAAAACATGCAGGTTAGGGATACGGGGCACTTGCGCACGCAGCGAGCGGCAGCTGGTGGCTCATCACCAGACTGCAAAACAAATCTACCTACGGGTACAAAATAAGTTATAAAAAAAAAAAAAATCCATTCCATCCCACACCTCTTTGTTAGCTCAGAGACCCGATTATCTCCACTTTTCTTTGAAGTTGAGAAGTTAAAAAAGCGTATGCCGTTATCAATCTTTTTCCACACCAATCTTGAGAGCTGTTGTTGTATTTGATAACGCAGCAAAACTTCCACATTCTAACGCTGCGTGGTATTTGGAGGAATAATGTGATTGAAAGGACCACTTTGGAAATAAGTCTTTTCACTTTCTTGTGTCATCCTGGACTTTGTCTGATGTTTTATATGTATTTTTGCATTTCCTGTGTTTGAATAACATATTCAGTGTCATTTTAATAAGGCTGCGTGTCCACAGGGAAAGTAAAAATGTTCTTCATCTGTGTTCCTCAGTTCTTATCATGCACTTAGCACTTACCAGCTTCTGCTGTAGCACATTCAATGTAATTCATACTCCCAACAGCAGATGGCACATGTTGAAATTAAGCAATAAGCATATTTGTGAAATCCGCTTATTATAAGTGACTTTGGGCTAGTTTTTTTTTCCTGAAGTCACTTGCAAATGTCATCCGTTGCAGATTTTTGGGCTTCTTTTTAAATGTGTAGTTGCTTATTTGGGCTTGCTTTCGTGACAGCTCTCCCAGCTCCCCACAAAACATGAGCGTGACAATTAGTTTTTTTACGGGACCCGTCCACATCCCCACTTCCTGGTTCCGCACCTGCCGCACTGATCTCTATAGAGAAACTAGACGGATCATTGGCTGCCAGAAGTGAAGCCACCTGGCCGCCATATTAGTACTTCCACAACACTAGTACATCCAAATCGACGGCTCGATTTTTATAGCTCACCTGTTGCACAAGATTATCAGCTGTGTCTCCGTACCAAGAAATTCAAAATCTGTTCATTTTTGGTAAGTTGTTGAGGTAAAAGTGGACGGCCAGGGGCTTCGCTTCTGGCAGCCAGTGATCCATGCAGTTTTTATAGAGATCAGTGGCCCCCCCGACTCCACTCAGCTCTGTACCCGCTAATGGGGCGCGAGCTGTCCACGTTTGGTTTTTCATACAGATCAGTGCACATGGGACCTTAAATTGAAAAAAGACCGTTCTGCTAAGGCTGGGGTAAGTTAATATTTCTAATTTAAATAGGCTATAATTATAGTGGTTTATATGTAATATATAATATATATGTAACAGCTGCAAAAAAGCCCAACAGGCTTCATACTTAATATAAGCATGCTGTTGTTGAATTATTTTTATGAATAAAAATGTTTCAAAAATACCCCCCCCCGTCTGTTTTTTTCATAAATCTCACATCAGTCTGCTGACTGTCCTGTCAGTCCACAGATAAAAAGCTACAACTTTCAGCCTAAAACATGGGTGGTGTAGAAGTCTAAATAGTGTAACGTGCACTTCCACTGGTCACGTCTAGGTCAGAGTCTGCAGCTGTTAATTCTGAGACAGGAGGAGGAACTCTGACTAGTCACCTGTACAGGAACTTCTACAGTGTTAACAAATCCATCTTCATCCAACTTTATTCTCTCTGTTCAGTATTACAACGGGGGGGGGGGGGGGGGCTCATACTGACATGACGACATAAAAACTGCAACAAAAAACATCTCAACCCAGAAACTTCAGCACAGTAACTGACCCTTTAAGCTTGCTTAAAGACAACATGCTGACTGTTACACAATAAACATTTCCCATCAGCCTTTGCAGCTGCATTCCCACAGACACTACAATATTTCTCTTTCTTTCTTTACAGCAGCCATGTTTCCTGGTTTGCACATTATGGCTGAACCTCCTCCTCCTCCTGACAGACTGGCTGACTTCAGGCCGCTCTGGTTCAGTGACTGAGGGTTCAGGGCTGTCCCGGTCTGAGGTCAGGATGGCTGACTGCTGATATCAACAGCCCTCAGGTGAGCCTCTCTCACCATTTTGAGCCACTTCATGCCCTCACAAACTCACACACTCAGCACTACTGATGGTGGCAGCCCGAGTCTACAAGGGCTCAGTGCTGCCGGGTTTTGGGAGGAGACTGAGATTGGGCCTGTGTGTCTCACCCTCTCATAGGTTCCATGAGAAGTCTCTATTCTGCTGAAAAGAGATCTGCTGCTCCTGTTTGTCTTCTCTGCAGTAGGATCAGTGACTCTGTGATGGATCATCTGCTCTGTTTAAATTAGCCATGAACGTGCACTTATCCCAACTATCTACACCTGGCTTGACACAGTTTTGCACCTTCTCATATTAGCTTTCTTAATCCTTCTTTTATGCAACACCCATGAACTCAGGTAAATCTGACCAGGTTATCTTAATCTAGGTAAACCTGATCCGATAAACTTAATATAGGTTAACCACGGGGGTGTCGCATAAAAGTAGGCTTAAAAGAGCCAGGATCAGTGAAAAATCCTGGATTGACAAAGTCTGGCCTGCAGATCCTGACTTACTCAGTTGCACAATTGTCAGGCCAGGATGAGAAGGTGCAGCTATGTCAAGCCAGGTGTAGATAGTTGGGATAAATGCACGTTCATGGCAAACTTAATTAAAAAAACCATGTGATCCATCACAGAATCACTGATTGTACTACAGAGAAGACAGTAGACAAACACCAGCAACACATTTCTGTTCAGCAGAACAGAGACTTGTCATGGAACCTGTCGTCAAGACGTGGGTTGGGCCCATGTCCTCACCTTGATGTATCGCTTGTGTATTCCTTGTCACCGGGACATGGGCTCAGCCCACGTCCTCGCCCTGAGTTCATTATTGGTCTCAGTTCTGTGTTGTCCCTGCCTCAGCCTGACTTTGGTCATTGGTGTCATCATGTTCTTGGTTATATTGTTCCTGCCTTAGCTTTAGTATGGTTTGGTCACTATCACGTCCCTACTTATGTTCTGTAGAGTTTGCCCTTGTTCCGAGTTCAGTATTATTCTGTTTGTTATGCTTATCTTCTTAGGTCTACCTTGTTAATTTCCCTTGCCTTAGTCCTTAGTCTTACTTTACTTTTTCATAGTACTGTTTATTGTTATTATTGATGTTCATGGTCTCTGTTGTGTGCCGTCCTTGTCTTAGTCATAGTCCTTGTTATGGCCGTGTTCCCCTAGTCTTTTGTTCAGCTTTCATGTGTATCCCCTGTCCGTGCTTGTCGGGACATCCCAGCCCGTCCTGCCTCCCGTACCTGCAGCCAAGGGTGTGGGACTGGGGGTGGAAGTGTACTGTTTAGCCAGGGCCCACTGCAGGGAGGGGCCCTCAAAAAGCCTGCCGTGAAACGGTTTTCTGTGTTGCATTCTTTTAATTTCTAATTAATTAATGTCAAAATTCACCCTGGCTGAACGAAGGGTTTGAGAGACTCAGTTTTGCATCAGCAGTAATGATGGATGCTGTCTGAGGCCCCCATGACCCCTTTAAAAAGGTGCAGAATAGTTTAGTCCACAAACCTGCACCTGTTGATGCACCTGCAGCAGCAGTCACTGCAGCTGTTCCTGCAGCACGTCTGCTTCATCAGCTCACTGCATCGTTAAACCTCCCCTTTTATATTTATTTATTGCTTTGAGAAAATACACGCAGTCGGTGATTTCTTATTTTTTAACAAGGGGGCTGTGGGTGATATAAAGTTAGCATTTGGTAGAACTATAAAACATAGCTTCAGTACAAATTTGCAAGAATAAAGGTGCAAAACTATGTGAAAATATGGTCATTTATAGCTTAAAAGGGCACTTATTTATTATAAGCAAATCCCAAATTTATGATAAAAACATTTGATTTTTGTGAGAAAATAAGAGTTTCCAAATGCCCCCCCCACACACACTAAGAAAAAAAATCTGAAATTTACAACAGTAAAGTAACAGATTTACAAGAAAAAAGGTTTTCTGAAACATTTTATACTAGCCTATTTTTTTTTTTCAATTTTCTCACCAGTTGCTGAGGTTTTTGTTGTAAAATTTTTTCTTGGAAAGTTAACTTTTTGAAAAATACATTTTCATTTTTTTCCTGATAAATGTATTGCTCCGACATTCCTATAAATGAGACATATTTTCTAACAAACATGTGACCTTTGCTATAAAGTTTTTCTCTAAAATGTGCCACTTTTTGGTTGAGTTTTCCTGGTTTTTCTGCTCCTCGTGCTCCTGTCCTGACAGTCTGTATGGGACGGAGGCGCAGCTTAACGGGCAGGACTAGGGCTCATTTTCCTGACAAGGGGAAGAGAGTTTTTAAGCTTTTTGGCAAATATTTATTTATTTGAATGGAGGTTTAATATTTTATTTATTGAAAAACAAGGTTTTTTTTCATATTTTTGCAAAGAATTTTTTGTATTTGAAACATATTTATTTTTCAGTTTTTTGTCATTGACTGTTACATAATTAATGATGGAGACCATGGTCTCTGAGTTGATAATTTTGTAAACATTTGTGTGGTATTAAAAATGTCATGAGTGTATAGGTATTAAAACAGATGTACCAAACAAGTACAGTAAAATTTGCAGTACTGTATGTAATTTTCCTGTTTTCTGTCAGGACGTGAGTTGGAGCCATGTCCTCACCTTGTGTTATCATTTTCATTTCTTGTCACCTGGACATGGCCTCCAACTCACATCCTCACTTTGAGCTCATTTCTCTGGGTTTCTGTATTTATTATTGTTTATTTTCTTGGTGCTGTTTGTCATTTTGGTTTGTATATTCATTTTCTATATTGTTGTACTTCATGTGTGTTATTTCCCCCCCTAGTTTTGCCTGGTTTGTGTGTTATTTGATTCTACAGCTGTTATTTAATGACACAGCCCATTAGTTGGGCGCGGCGTCATTCCTTGTCTTCCTGGTCTGTTTGGTGTTCAGCACGCGTCTGTTCTGCCTGCCTTGCCTGTGGTTTCTGTTCTGTAAGTTTTGTCTGCCTGTCAAGCCTGAGATTAGTTTTTGTTTTGGCTTCCAAGCTGTTTATGTTAATTATGCTCACTACTTGCTATGCATTGGAGTCCCATTCTCTGCCCTGAAGGGCGTGCCATGACATTTTCATTGTTTATGAGTGCTTTTTCTTTCTTTTTTTTGGGGGGGGGGGGTCACCTGCCCCCCTAAATGTCTGTGACATCACTGTATATTGATCTCAGTTGAAAACTGGGTTTTCCAATTCCAATTGGAAGCATACAAAAGAATAAGACCAATGGAATAGATAACAGAAAATCAAGTGATAAATAAACATGTAAATGAAAAATACTACAGGTCCATTCTTAAAAGTACATTATAGACAAAGAGATTTACTATAAATACTGATGACACAAACATATTCCCAAAGACAGAAAAAACAATCATATCCTAGCATCAAACTGTCCATAACAGTGGAGCTGACTCACCAAGGCTTTAATGGAAATGGTCCATCCCAGCTGGGTGGAGCAGTGGTTAGCACTGTGGCAGCACTGTAACAAGATCGTGGGTTTGATCCCACCCCTGACCGTCAGTGACTCTTCTGTGTGGAATCTGCATGTTCTCCCTGTGTCTGTGTGGGTTTACCTCAGGTACTCAGGTTTCCTCCCACAGGCCAAAAACATGCAGGTTAGGTTAATTGGAGACTCTAAAGTGGCCCTAGGTGTGAGTGTGTATGTGAATGATGAAGGGATTGGTGCCGCACCGTGGCTGCTTCATCCATCCAGGTGGATGCCCTGAATTTCCCTCTGGGATTAATAAAGTTTACAAAATGCAAAATTAAATTTAAAAAAAACCCTTAAACCTTGGAATGTAAAATTCAAATTTGGTTTGTGTTTGAGAGGCCCACACACCGTACTGTACCTGGGGCCCAAAATGTGGTGCCACGCCCCTGCCTGTAGCCCTTTCCCTGCTGTCTCTGTTTGCCATTGGTTGTTCCCACCTGTCTTGCATTTGTTGATTACCTGTTGTGCTATATATGTCTGTCTCGGTCTGTCTGCTGTTGCCTCCCTGTCAGTGTTGGTGCGTGGATACACTTCTGACTTGACTGAATTTTTGCCAAACAGATTTTGTATTCTTTACCTAGTTGGTTGAGTTTTGTTTTTCAGCCCTCGTACTGCACTTTTGTTTCATTCAATAAATCTGCAAACTACTAATATCTGCATTTGGGTTCTTAATTCTGCCCCAGAGGGGCTCAACCTTGACACCTATGAGGAGATGAAGCAGATAATATCCACAAAAAGAAAAAAATGGCTGCTGTAAATAAAGAAAAAGAGAAATATTGTAGCATCTGGAGGAATGCAACCACAAAGGCTGATGGGAAATGTTTATTGTCTAAAAGTGAGCTGGTTCTCTTTAAGTAAATTACAGTATCTCCCAAAAGTGAGTACACCCCTCACATTTCTGTAAATATTTTATTATATCTTTTCATGTGACAACACTGAAGATATGACACTTTGTTATACAAGCTGTACACTGACTACTTGACATTGTATCAGTGTAAACTTGCTGTCCCCTCAAAATAACGCAACACACAGCCATTAATGTCTAAACTGCTGGCAACAAAAGTGAGTACACCCCTAAGTGAAAATGTCCAAATTGTGCCCAAAGTGTCAATATTTTGTGTGGCCACCATCATTTTCCAGCACTGCCTTAACTCTCTTGGGCATGGACTTCACCAGAGCTTCACAGGTTGCCACTGGAATCCTCTTCCACTCCATGATGACATCACAGAGCTGGTGGATGTTAGAGACCTTGCACTCCTCCACCTTCCGTTTGAGCATGCCCCACAGATGCTCAATAGGGTTTAGGTCTGGAGACATGCTTGGCCAGTCCATCACCTTTATCCTCAGTTTCTTTAGCAAGGCAGTGGTCGTCTTGGAGGTGTGTTTGGGGTCGTTATCATGTTGGAATACTGCCTTGCGGCCCAGTTTCCGAAGGGAGGGGATCATACTCTGCTTCAGTATGTCACAGTACATGTTGGCATTCATGGTTCCTGTTGTGTCCATATTTCTTATAATAATGAGTAGGGCAGAGGTGCACTGAACTGAACTTTATTACAATGATAAGTTATACATTCAACAGGTGTACGGTGCTCTGTAGTCCAGGGCTCAACGGCAAAAAGACAATGAGCCTCTTCCACCGTGCCCTTTATACCTCGGGTTGCTTCACTACCGGAAAAGGCAGTCCACCACCCCGTCTAATCCCCGGCCAACCCCGCCACCATCTTACCACTACTACTACTGCTAAAACTCATATGTAACATTTCTCCCACCCCTTCAAAAAAAATGCAAACACACGGGTTGACCCACCCAAATTTATCACCCGAGTCACACTCTAATCTAGAAAAGCGCTATATAAGTGCAGGTTAGTTAGTTAGTTAGTTAATCATAAACAAATGTACAGAAATAAATAAATAACCTATCCATTCACACAACCAAGCCTGGAGGGCAGGGTAGACTACCAGCGCCCCCTACACAGCCAGGCGGACTATTTTACCGCCTTGTCCCTAGCAGTCCAAATGAAAAGAAGCCGTGTTTCTAAATAAATTAATCCCAGAACATTTACCATATACAGTGGGGCAAAAAAGTATTTAGTCAGCCACCAATTGTGCAAGTTCTCCCACTTAAAAGATGAGAGAGGTCTCCAATTTTCATCATAGGTATACCTCAACTATGAGAGACAAAATGAGAAAAAAAAATCCAGAAAATCACATTGAACGATTTTTAAAGAATTTATTTGCAAATTATGGTGGAAAATAAGTATTTGGTTAATAACAAAAGTTCATCTCAATACTTTGTTATATACCCTTTGTTGGCAATGACAGAGGTCAAACGTTTTCTGTAAGTCTTCACAAAGTTTTCATACACTGTTGCTGGTATTTTGGACAATTCCTCCATGCAGATCGCCTCTAGAGCAGTGATGTTTTGGGGCTGTCGCTGGGAAACACGGACTTTCAACTCCCTCCAAAGATTTTCTATGGGGTTGAGATCTGGAGACTGGCTAGGCCCCTCCAGGACCTTGAAATGCTTCTTACGAAGCCACTCCTCCGTTGCCCGGGCGGTGTGTTTGGGATCATTGTCATGCTGAAAGACCCAGCCATGTTTCATCTTCAATGCCCTTGCTGATGGAAGGAGGTTTTCACTCAAAATCTCATGATACATGGCCCCATTCATTCTTTCCTTTACACAGATCAGTCGTCCTGGTCCCTTTGCAGAAAAATAGCCCCAAAGCATGATGTTTCCACCCCCATGCTTCACAGTAGGTCTGGTGTTCTTTTTCCTCCAAACACGACAAGTTGAGTTTTTACCAAAAAGTTCTATTTTGGTTTCATCTGACCATATGACATTCTCCCAATCTTCTTCTGGATCATCCAAATGCTCTCTAGCAAACTTCAGACGGGCCTGGACATGTACTGGCTTAAGCAGGGGGACACGTCTGGCACTGCAGGATTTGAGTCCCTGGCAGCGTAGTGTGTTACTGATGGTAGCCTTTGTTACTTTGGTCCCAGCTCTCTGCAGGTCATTCACTAGGTCCCCCCGTGTGGTTCTGGGATTTTTGCTCACCGTTCTCGTGATCATTTTGACCCCACGGGGTGAGATCTTGCGTGGAGCCCCAGATCGAGGGAGATTATCAGTGGTCTTGTATGTCTTCCATTTTCTAATAATTGCTCCCACAGTTGATTTCTTCACACCAAGCTGCTTACCTATTGCAGATTCAGTCTTCCCAGCCTGGTGCAGGTCTACAATTTTGTTTCTGGTGTCCTTTGACAGCTCTTTGGTCTTGGCCATAGTGGAGTTTGGAGTCTGACTGTTTGAGGTTGTGGACAGGTGTCTTTTATACTGATAACGAGTTCAAACAGGTGCCATTAATACAGGTAACGAGTGGAGGACAGAGGAGCCTCTTAAAGAAGAAGTTACAGGTCTGTGAGAGCCAGAAATCTGGCTTGTTTGTAGGTGACCAAATACTTATTTTCCACCATAATTTGCAAATAAATTCTTTAAAAAAATCAGACAATGTGATTTTCTGGGTTTTTTTTCCTCATTTTGTCTCTCATAGATGAGGTATACCTATGATGGAAATTGGAGACCTCTCATCTTTTAAGTGGGAGAACTTGCACAATTGGGGGCTAACCAAATACTTTTTTGCCCCACTGTATATATACAACAACAATTAACAACGTAAAACAGATCCTAAACAACCCCCTATTGGCAGCCCCCACCCCGCCTGGGCACATCACAACATTCACAGTGTTGGGTGATCGAGTGTGTATATTGTCAAAGTGATAATTATGGTCTTGATCAGTCAATATACTCAAATTTCCACTCCCTATTAAAATTACACACCATTTACCTCTACTGTAATCAGCTCAGTGATTACCACATCCAATGTACTTACAAACACCATAGTCCCCTTTTGTACAATTAACCAAAATTTCCATACTATAATTCACCCTTTTTCAAAATTCAAATGTATAACAATAATTTAGTAGTAAATTTCTGCTTTACTTTTGCAATACAATCAGTTCAAACATTTCACAAATTTATTTGTTCTAAAAGATTCCCCCGGGTTACAAACACAATAAGAACCTAACTCTTCACACTATGACATGGGGTTCGGAATTTAAAACACACATCAAATACACCCCAGCCACATCACAGACCTAGTGCCCCCCCCCCTTGGATCACCATCTGGTGGGTCCCACCCAGAGCGCCTCCATCTTCTGGCCTCTGGAGAAGAACTGCATCGTCTCTTCTTCTCCACCACGCGGCGCAGCTCGTTGGGGTGTCTCCATGTCTCATCGGACAGGCCCAAATAGCAGTCACTCTGGGCCGCCATCACCTGTAGCCGCCTTTGGTCATCACTCTTCTCGCAACGTGCATGAGTCCCTCTCGGTCAAGCCTCAACCCTAGGGCGAACCACGTCACCAACACGTAGGGAAGCTCTGTTAGACCTCTTCGGACCACCATGTTGCGAGTGGGCCTTCCATTTTGGACTGGTTGAATCCTCAGTCCGGCTTGAAGCCCTTTTCGAAGGCCATCTATTGGTGCGTCTTAAAACTGCACTTGTTGGTCTTGCTCCGGTGCTGTTCAGCACCGCCAGGTTGGTCCCGCCTACCGACCCGGGGGTCCCGCCATGCCGTTAAGTTCCCACACCAAGGGTAACTTGAACACTGGCACCAGGTCCATCCTGGGGAGGCGCCCCGTGATGTTCATCCCTTCCATCTCCTGCAAGGCCAGGCCAGTCATGGTCCCACACTTCACCGTCTTCCATCTCCGGAGCAGGTCGGTCCCACAAGCCACCACCTGACCACTCCTCTCCGGTGTCACTGGCGATGTAAAAGCCCAAGCCATAGAACACGTTGCACCCCATGATGTTGGATCCCGAAGCAGTCACCACAACACGCATGTCCATCATGATCTGTGACTTGTACCTTGCCATTAATTCCACCACCCCCAGCACATCGAGCTTCTTCCCGCCGTAGCCGTAGAAGGGGGTGGGCTCCTTGTGTCTACGGTAGTGGGGAAATAGACTCTTCACTGTTGCCGAATTCAGCACCGAAGCCACCGAACCAGTATCCACCAGTAGTGATACTTCAATGCCATCCAGTTCCACAGTGCAGTGCACACGTCCATACGTCTCCGGGGAAACAGCATGGACCACTGTTGGAGTCTTTATGGGAGGGCCTTCCTCCTGTCTTCAGTCCCTCTGCTCAAAATTCTTGCAGGCCTTGGCAAAATGGTGCAGCAGACCACATCTGCCGCAGCGCTTGCCCTTTGCCGGACACCCTCTGGACTTATATTTATGTCTCGCGGACCCAGAGCCATAACATCTCGGCGAACCCAGAACAGACCTAATTTTGACAACAGAGGTGTACTCTTCTTCCTCAACGTCATCTTCATTCCCAGGATCCAGCGTCAGTGCCTTTACACAAGGCTCATCTAATGTTGGAGTGGATCTCCCACCGAGGTCCCTCGTTATTGTTTCTGCAGCCTCAAACTGTTGTGCAAGTTCAATGGCTGTGGCTAATGTTAGCTCGCCTGAAAAAGTCAGGAGTCTTGACCGAGCTGCAGAGTAGCGCACGTGCTCCACCAGCTGGTCCCGGATCATTTCATCCTGCAGGGCTCCAAAATGGCACTCACCCACCAGCTGAGGCAGGTCTGAAATGAACCGCTTCACCGACTCTCCCACCTGCTGGCAGCGTTGCCAAAACTGGATACGGCAAACAATTATGTTCTCTGGGGTGCGAAAGTAGCACGTCATTAGCTCCACTGCCTCGTCAAAACTGTCGGCTCCTCCCAGCGTCTCGAGGATCCGCTGGTCCTCCATGCCCAAATTATGGACCAATATTGCCCTCACGCAAAGCTTCTCAAGTTTGCCGAGGTTAAGGACCACCAGGTAGTTATTTAAAGCCACAGGCCAAGACACGGGAGGCTTGCCTGGGGCCTCCAGGAATGGCCAAAAACTGGTAGCAGCACGCTTCATAACCGTGTTCCCCTCATCGCCAAATGTTGTGTCCATATTTCTTATAATAACGAGTAGGGCAGAGGTGCACTGAACTGAACTTTATTACAATGATAAGTTATACATACAACAGGTGTATGGCACTCCGTAGTCCAGGGCTCGACGGCACAAAGAGGATGAGCCTCTTCCGCCCGTGCTCTTTATACCTCAGGTGGCATCACTACCGGAAAAGGCAGTCCGCCACCCCTGTCTAATCCCCAGGCAACCCCGCTACCATCTTACTACTACTACTGCTAAAACACATATGTAACAGTTCCCTCAATGAATTGTAGCTCCCCAGTGCTGGCAGCACTCATGCAGCCCCAAACCATGACACTCCCACCACCATGCTTGACTGTAGGCAAGACACACTTGTCTTTATACTCTTCACCTGGTTGCTGCCACACACGCTTGACACCATCTGAACCAAAGGACATGGATTAATCCATGTCCTTAGTTTGCTCATCTTCAGCAAACTGTTTGTGGGCTTTCTTGTGCATCATCTTTAAAAGGGGCTTCCTTCTGGGATGACAGCCATGCAGACCAATTTGATGCAGTGTGTGGCGTATGGTCTGAGCACTGACAGGCTGAACCCCCACCCCTTCAACCTCTGCAGCAGTGCTGGCAGCACTCATACCTCTATTTTCAAAAGACAACCTCTGGACATGACGCTGAGCACGTGCACTCAACTTCTTTGGTTGACCATGGCGAGGCCTGTTCTGAGTGGAACCTGTCCTGTTAAACCGCTGCATGGTCTTTGCCACTGTGCTGCAGCTCAGTTTCAGGGTGTTAGCAATCTTCTTATAGCTTAGACCATCTTTATGTAGAGCAACAGTTCTTTTTTTCAGATCCTGAGAGTTCTTTGCCATGAGGTGCCATGTTGAGCTTCCAGTGACCAGTATGAGAGAGTGTGAGAGCGATAACACCAAATTTAACACACCTGCTCCCCATTCACACCTGACACCTTGTAACACTAATGAGTCACATGACACCGGCCACGGAAAATGGCTAATTGGACATTTTCACTTAGGGGTGTACTCACTTTTGTTGTCAGAGGTTTAGACATTAATGGCTGTGTGTTGAGTTATTTTCAGGGGTCAGCAAATTTACAGTTATACAAGCTGTACACTGACTACTTTACATTGTATCAAAGTATCATATCTTCAGTGTTGTCCCATGAAAATATATAATAAAATATTTACAAAAATGTGAGGGGTGTACTCACTTTTGTGAGATACTGTATGTGAAAACAACTTAAATAGTCATTGTGTTAAAGTTTCTGGGTTGAGATATTTTTTGTTGCAGTTTTTATGTTGTTACCATCAGTGTGAGCACTGTTGTGGGGAGAACCCCCCCTTCCCCCCGTTGTACTACTGAACAGAGAGAATAAAGTTGGATGAAGATGGATGCTGTTTTAATCACTGTAGACTGTAGAACTTCATGTTCAGGGCTGGTCACTAGTCACAGTTACCACTCCTGTCTTAGAATTAACATTTGCAGACTTTGACTTAAATGTGACCAGTGGATGTGTTACTTAGAATATTTACACATTTACATTAGTTTCACTTTCCCCCAATGTTTTAGTGTTAAAGTTGTAATTTTTTTATCTGTCCTTCATAAAGAACGAATGTGTCTAAAAAAGGATGTGGCATATGTGCTGACTGACTTTAGCTGACCTGCAGTGTCTGGTAACGGTTAACCTTCATGAGCCATGAGATGAGGATGACGCTGTGAGTTCTCTAATTAAAATCACTATCATAGATGTCCTGTCAGAACTGTTAATGTAAGTTCTATTGAATATGGTGGGGAAGGCACATCTGCAGATGAAGAGACTGCTACTGGACTCAAGAAGGCTTGAGATATCATAGATGTCTCTACCCAAGCCAAAATAAGACTGAAAGAGAGAAATTTTTGGATCTGGAATTAGGAATGGAAATAAAATGTGAGATAGTGAGAAAAGTGGACCTGAAGATCCAGAAACTGGAAAGAGATGTAACTGAATATCTCATTACACACTGTAACCATGTCTGTAAAACTATGGATTAATCTTAGTTTTCCTCTCCAGCATCAAGATGACAAGTCCACGATCCAGTCCACTATTTTGTAGAGGCAGTTTAAGTGAAACTGACCTGTGACCAGGAAAGATAACAATGGTCCGTGACAGTGATGTCATAGAAAATGCACTGACAGGACAGTCAGCAGACTGATGATGTCAGTACTGCAGTACTACAGGCTGTGGGTCATCACACCTCAGACAGTGATGTAGACGTATATGAATATTAACAGTGTAACTCTGGGCCTGACAGCAACAGTCACTACATGGATGATTAGGAAAATGGCAGACTTGAATGACAGTGGATCTGGATTATTTTAATGCAAGATTAATTTTTCTTCATCTTTGAGTTTCATTCAATGCAGGATAATTAAAATGCTGCAACCTATTACAGTAGAGCATTTAATGAGGGTGAAAAGCTCTGATTTCTCATAGCACTGACCTGCACTGACAGACAAGTCACTAGGATTAGTCTGAGCCTGCTCTGGACCAGACCAGCTCCAGAGAAGTCTCCATAGCAGCTTGGCTGCGCTTAATTTATCCTACTTTTATGCAACCAAGTCAAGTATAAATGAAGCCAGGATTACTTGAAAATCCTGACTTAATCTCTTACCTTGGTTTTATACAATACCCCCTTGATCAGGTTACCTTAATCCAGTTAAATATGATCAAGTTATCTTAATCTAGGTAAATCTGATCATGTTCAGTTAAACTTATATTATGCAGACCAAACATGGTTTACATGCAGGATAGGTTAACTGGAGACTCTAAAGTGGCCCTAGGTGTGAATGGTGAAGGGACTGGTGCCGCACCGTGGCTGCCTCATCCATCTAGATGGATGCCCTGGAATTGTCCTCTGAGATTAATAAAGTATACCAAAAACAACCATCATCATTCAGCTGTGAAACATCTGCTTAACAATGGTCAACAGGATTCAAAGAGGAACCAAAACCTCCAACAGGAGTTTTCTTTTTTCTGGACCATCATTGGTGGTTGATGGTGTGACTGAACAATCGCAGCAGCTGTTTGAAAGTTTTGGAGCTTCTGTAACTATTTTAGGTTTTTTTAGGTTCACCAAACAGCATTACCAATTTGTTGGCTTCGAATAAACTAAAAATACTTCCATAAATGAAGGTCTGGTCTCTAAACAAATATGGGGAATTCATAAGTGTTTGTGGGCACTGAAAAGTTCTGCTGCCCCCAGATAGAAATGACCTTAGAAGGCACCGGTCAGCAGATAAAGGACCAAAGACAAACCAGCTGTGATCTATGGAGGATTTACACACCTGACAGGTGGTGGAACAGATCTGAGGGAGTTTGGGAAGAAGATGCAGAACTGACTTTGAATCTCCAGGAACAATATACTGTTTTTTAATCAGACTTCTGCTAAGTGTGTCTATCAGTTGCTGTTTAACCTTCACAGCAGCTTCTCCTGGTCATGTCTACCATCAGTGTTTGTTTTTGGGTTAAAGGGTGACCAGACTGTTGATGAGCTGAAAAGGTTTTATGGAGGTGCTGTGCAGCGTTGATGGGAGCTAGCAGGGTGGGGCTAGTTAATTAGCAAGTGGTCCAGTGTTAGCATCAGTAAGTCATCATGCAGCTCACGTGTGTCCATCTGTTACCAACCAGACCTATTTAGGTTGTCACGGAACCTGGCATGTGACATCACTCATAAACATGCCTGTATGGTGATGGTGTGCAGTATATACTGCAGTATATAGTATACAGTACGTGAATAGTGCTCATAATGTTGTGTCAGCATGCACATCTAATCTGAATGGAAACATTTTAGTGTTCATATTAAAATTAAATATTGTGTCTTCTTCGTGTTAATGCCCAACAGATTCATTTAATCCTGAAAGAGAAATTTAAATCTAACAGGAACATGGAAGGCATTCTCTGTTTATAGATTTGGTTCCTCTTTAAAGAAAAACAAAAGCCCTTTATAAAACAAATCAGTGCCTTTTGTACAATCCAGGATTCCCTCCAGAGTGGCAGGCAGGATCAAATCCCAATAAACTGAGAAAATTGAAACATTCAAACTGAGCCCAAGAGGTTAAATCTAAAAATTCTGCTTCCAGGGGAAAATCTGAGGCTTTACTTCAACAAAAACTGAATAACATCTTTTTTTTCATTCATTCATTCATTCATCTTCTTCCGCTTAATCCTTTTGGGGTCGTGGGGGTCTGGAGCCTATCCCTGCATCTTTTGGGCGAGAGGCAGGGTCCACGTCTTTTTTTGTCAAATATAAATCTCATTCCTGAACTGGAGTGGTGGCCTAGAGGTAGAACATCCGCCCCACAACCGGGAGACTGGGGTTCGAGTCCCAGCCGGGTCACGCCAAAGACCATAAAAATGTAACTTTCTGCCATCCAGCTTGTTGCTCAGCAAAAATGGAACGGAGGAGGAAAATGTTGGTCACCCAGCCACAAGGGGTGCACAAGCCAGTGTGCTCCCTGTGCCGGTCCCAAGCCTGGATAAATGGGCAGGGTTGCATCAGGAAGGGAAACCTTCCTAAAAATGCTTGCCAAGTCTACATGCAGATCATCGTGATACCAGGTGATGATACGCTGTGGTGACCTCGAAAGGGAACAGCCAAAAGACAAAAATAATTAAATCAATCTCATTCCTGTCACAGTAGGAAAATCTGGACCTGAGTTCTCCCAAAGTCCTGTGGGACACTCACAGTGTCCTGGAAGGATTTAATCTGACAGCAGTGTCTTTGCCTGGTGGAGAACCTGAACATTGTCAGAGTCTCTGGAGGATCACGACTCCAGCAGAGGAGTCAGAGGATCCCGGTGTCCTCCTCACTGAGGAGGGCAGTGGTGGCCTAACAGTTAGGAATGGGATGTGGACTGGTGAGCAGAGGGTTGTGGGTTCAATCCCAGGACGGGCAGGATCAGATCTTGGTGGGACAGATAACACAGCAGTGTTTGCCCCACCCTCCTTAACCCCACTGTGGTGCTCTTGAACAAGGCCCTTAACCCCAGCTGCTCCAGGGGAGCTGCTCAGTGGCCACAGGTCAGTCTGTGGTTGTACTGGGCAGCTGGTCTGAATGTGGAACCCAGGATTTACACTGACTCTGGATGCAGTCCATTGCAGACGCAGTGCGGATGGCTCCCTGCATTCATCCCGCCCAGCTCTGTTTGTGTTTTGCAGCAGCATAGATAAGAACAGAGTTTGAAATACAAGATCCAGTGAGAATTATACAGAATAACACAAGATCTCGAAAGGCCCAAGAGTGACCAAGAAGAACCGATCATGAACACATGATAACAAGGAAGTGTGATGTAGTGGCTCTCCACCTGGATTGTTGTGCTCTAACAAAATGTAAATAAGCCCTTTAATTTTAATTCTATGAAGTGTTTGTATGTTAAGTCAAGTTTTTACCTTCTCTGACGGGAGGAGTAGACCTCAGAAAATAACAGACCATCATTAAATCATTTTTAATGAACAAACAGATACTAAATACTGTGAGATACCACAGCATTTCCTTCAGGATTGGATCTGGCATCCGTCAAAAATAGACTCCTTGCGTTTCATTAGCGATCCGAATCTGACAAGCCGGATTCGTTCTGCAGTGGTCCGGACCAGTTGGGGATTAGAAAATTGATGAAAATGGGAACTATTGGATCAAAAATTGATGAGAATGGGAACTACTGGCTCGCCACCTTATCGTGGTGGGGGGTTTGCGTGCCCTAGTGATCCCAGGGGCTATATTGTCTGGGGCACTTTGCATCTGGTAGGGTCTCCCAAGACAAACTGGTCCTGGGTGAAGGGCCACACTAAGAGTAATCCAACAGACTCCCATGATGAACAAAAAATCAAGGATTCAGTGTACCCCCGACCAGTATGGGGTTACCGGAGCCCCACCCTGGAGCCAGGCCTGGGGAAGGGGCTCGATGGCTAGCGGCTGGTGGTTGGGTTTCTGCCCATGGAACCCGGCCAGGCTCATCCCAAAGCAGTTACATGGGTCCGCCCTTCAGTGAGCTCACCACCTGCAGGAGGAACCATGTGGGTCCGGTGCTATGCGGATCAGGTGGCAGGCAAAGGCAAAGACCTTTGCAGTCTGATCCCCGGCTTTCGAAACTGGCTTTTGGGACGTGGAACGTTACTTCTCTAGAGGGGAAGGAGCTGAAGCTGGTACACAAAGTTGAGAGACACCGGCTAGATATGGGAGTTTGCCCAACCAGTCCACATGTGTTTTGTGGACTTAGAGAAAGCATACAACCACGTCCCTCGTGGTCTCTTGTGGGGAGTGCTGTGGGAGTATGGGGTTTCGGGCTCATTGTTATGAGCTATCCAGTTCCTATATGACCATTGTGAGAGTTTGTTTTGTATTGCCAACACCCAGTCAAACACATTTCCTGTGAGAGTTGGACTCCGCCAGGGCTCCCCTTTGTCACCAATCCTGTTCATATTTTTTATGGACAGGATTTCTAGGTGCAGCCAGGGAATGGAGGATGTCATGCTTGGTGACCACAGGATCTCATCTCTGTTGTTTGCAGATGATGTTGTCCTGCTGGCTTCATCAGGCAATGACCTACAGGTCGTACTGGGATGGTTTGCTACTGAGTGTGACGCGGCTGGGATGAGAATCAGCACCTCCAAGTCCGAGTCCATGGTCATCAACTGGAACAGGATGGATTGTCCTCTCTGGGATGGGGATGAGCTCCTGCCCCAAGTGGAGGAGTTTAAGTATCTCGGGGTCTTATTCACAGGTGAGAGGAGAACTGAGCAAGAGACAGACAGACAGATCGGAGCAGCATCTGCAGTGATGCAGATGTTGTACTGGTCTGTTGTGGTGAAGGAGGAGGTGAGCTCTAAAGCAAAGCTAACTAACTAACTAACTAACCTGCACTTATATAGCGCTTTTCTAGTCACAAAGACCACTCAAAGCGCTTTCATTAATACTAACCCTCTATTCTAAGGGCCTATAGGAAACAGATATCTAGGGACAATTTAGAACAGCCAATTAACCTAACATGCATGTTTTTGGCATGTGGGAGGAAACCGGAGAAATCCCGGAGTAAACCCACGCAACACGGGGAGAACATGCAAACTCCACACAGATCACTGTTGGTCGGGGGCTGGGATCGAACCCACGATCCCACGATCCCCACAATCCCCCGGCCAAGGGTAAACTGTGCTGCCGCAGTGCTAACCACTGCGCCACCGTGCAGCCCAAGCTGTCGATTTACAGGTGAATCTACATTCCTACCCTCACCTATGGCCACGAGCTTTGGGTAATGACCAAAAGAATGAGACTGCAGATACAACTGGCTGAAATGAGCTTTCTCTGTAGGATTGCTGGACTCACCCTCAGAGATAGGGTGAGGAGCTCAGTCATCCAGGAGAGGCTCAGAGTAGAATAGCTGCTCGTTCACATCGAAAGAAGCCAGTTGAGGTGGTATGGGCATCTGATCAGGATGCCTCCTGGACGCCTCCCACTTGAGGTGTTTTGGGCACATCCAATGGGGAGAAGACCCCGGGGCAGACCCAGGACATGCTGGAGAGACTACGTCTCCAAGCTCATCTGGGAACGTCTTGGTATGCCCTCTGAAGAGCTAGAGCAGGTGGCTGGGGAGAGGGGAGGCTGGGCTTCTCTGCTTGAACTGCTGCCTCTGCGACCCTGACCTCCAGAAAAGCGGTAGAAGATGGATGGACGGATGGGAACTATTTGCTGCAGAGTCTGGATGGCAGCCATAATGGACTGGATCTGGAGTTAGTGTAAATCCAGTGTAACTGAATGTGAAGAGGGTGTCCTTGAAAAAGAGAGGTTGCCTCTCAATGGAACTACCCTGTATAATTAAAGGTTAAATAAAGAATAAATAAAAACTGATCTCTTCTGTCCCCCAGTCTGTGAAGACAGTGCTCTGGGTCATTATTGTCCTTCATGGCGGATTAATTCCGGAGGACATTCAGTCACTTGGACAGTGAAGTGTTCTTTAGTCTTCATAGTGTCATTACACTAATTACCCTTACACACACTGGTGGCTTTATACTAGTATTGTAGCCAAGACCACAGTGTAGCAGAAGTAATACTTTAAGTGGTTGAGACTGAGTCAAAACCAAGACCAAGACAGGCACAAATCAAATCAAGACCAAGATCACTGTGTATGTATGACTTGGTCTTGACCCCTTATAGTCTTGGTCTTGGTACACTCCAGTCTTGGTCTGGTCTTGACCCCATGTGGGCAGTAATTCTTTGACCTGGTTGGAAATAAAACCTGATTGGTCAGTAGAACTCAGAAACCAAGAAGTTTCTGGCACCAACAATTGTCCACAGACATTACTGGCATGAAGAAGCTGCAGAGACTTCCTCTTGTAGCAGGTGGTCTGTGACAGTTTTGGATATATTCATAAATTACAATATTACTGAGATAATGACAGAATGTTGGACACAGATTGATGACATATTTGGACTGATTTAAAAATGCATTGATGATGATCATGATGAGATGATGATGATGAGAGATAATGAGATGATGGTGATAATGAGATAATGATGATGTGATGATGATGAGATGACAACAATGATGATGATGAGATGAAGGAAGGCTGTGAGGAGGGTCATCAACAGCACCCAAAAAATTATCGGCAGCCCTCTGCCCTCCCTGGAGGACATCTCCAGATCCTCCTGTCTCAGAAAGATCAAGACCGTCACAGGAGACCCCTCACGTCCCGCCCACCACGTGTTTGACCTGCTTCCCTCTGGACAACGGTTCAGATTGATCAGGTCCCACACCCCCAGACTGACAAACACTTTCTTCCCCTGGGCCATCCGGACTGCAAACAGTCAGAGGCCCCACCCCCTCCCTCTGAATGCTCACATGCACAGAACTGAGGACCTTTCAGTTATCACTATAACTCACCTGTCTTTGCACTCCTCACTTTCATGTACATTGACCCATCCATGAAATCACTACTATATATATTTTCCATAATCCTTGAGCCATTTTAAATGGTAAATGGTGTTCACTTATCACCAATGGTGTTCACAGATCATGATATCCAGACATTCACACACTGAAGGTGGTGGAGCTGCCCTGCACACTGTACAATGACAATAAAGCCTATTCTATTCTATGATGATGAGGATGATATAATGATGATGATGATGAGATGATAATGATGGGATGATGATGATGCCGACCTAGCTGCACCTAGGACTCAGTCTAAGGACGGATAATTTTTTTCACACATAAGGAGTTGTTCAGAACTCCTTATACAAAGATATAGAGTGATGATCATCAAGTCAGTGGCAGTAATGCACCTGTATGCTGGTTGCCAACCGCCAATCAAATCTAAAAGAAGAAGAGGAAGAAGAAGATGATGATAATGATGATGATGGTGATGATATAATGATGATGAGATGATGATCGGGATGATGATGGAATGATGGGGATGATGATGATGATGATATGGCGATGAGATGAGGAGGAGGATGAGATGATGAGATGACAGGATGATGATGAGATGATGACGATGATGATGACTGCGATGATGATTCTGTAATTTCCCAGTTTGAGATCAATAAAGTACATCTATCTATGTTGATGATGATGAAATGAGGAGGAGCATGAGATGATGATGATGATAATGGGGGTGGCTGTGGCGCAGGTGTAGTGTGACCGACTACTGATCGGAAGGTCATGGGTTTGATTCCCACTCTGTCTGCAGTCTGCATGTCAAAGTGTCCTTGAGCAAGACACTGAACCCCCAGTTGCTCCTGGTGGCCAGGCTAGCGCCTGTGTGTGTATGGCAGCTCTGCCGCCATCAGTGCGTGAATGGGTGGAGAGCAGGATCTGTAAAGCGCTTTGGTCATCCTGAGATGAGAAAAAGCGCGATATAGGTGAACGCCATTTACCATGATGAGATGAAGACAATGAGATGATGATGATGGTGATGATGATGATGACGACGACATCGATGATGATATGATGATAATGATTATGATGATGACAATGATGATGATGACAACAGTTATGATGATGATGACGATATGATGATGGTGGCGACGATTATGATGATAACAACAATATGATGATGACGACGATGATGATATGATGATGATGATGATGAGATGTCAAGTTTTTAACAGTCCACTTCTTCCTGAAGATCTAGTTCTGGGTTGGAGCTCCATCATGTTCCTCTGACAGTCAGACCTTTACCATGACAACAGAACCTGTGAACACTGATTTTTTTTCATCAGAAACTTAATTAGCCTCTGAGAATTGATGTAATAAGTCCTGGACTTCAGCACTGGTCGCTGCTTGTTTGTTCTGTTGTTTTTCTTTCCTCTAGAACAGCTGTGTTTACCTGGAACAGCGAAAATTCAGGGAACTTTCAGTTTTCTCAGTTTGTGTTTGGACCATCCTGCACTCCACAGGTTTGGGTTAAAATGTAAAACTGCTCATCTCTCCTCATTACGTCCACTCCATTCTGCCTCATTTAATATGTTTTGGAAGGCCCTGTATAAAAAGAGGTAGAATGTGTGGTTTCAGATCAGATGAAATGGTGTGATTTTCAACAACAAAGCTCAAATCTGGGATTCCAACACGTCTCAGGTATTAATGTCTAAAACCAAACTACAGTATGTACAGTGAAAACAGAAATACTACATTTTTTATTTATGAGAAGTGCACAAACACGAGTCGCCTGAATGCTACACACTAGAGATTCTCTACGTTTTTGTACAGTCAACAGAAGAGTAGAAAGGGTTAAAAAAAAAAAGTTTTAATGTGAAAGTCTGAAGCATCTCACTGCTCAGGCTCAGAAATGAAAGAAGAAAGCAGAATCAGAGTCTGTGTGTTGGTGTCCTTCCACCTGCTCATCACCAAGGTTTAATAAAATACAATCAGTCCGCTCCGTCCTGAGTCGGAGGAAACGTTCAGACACGTCTGTCCCAGCTCATCACTTAAAGTTCATCTGATTTCTGGACATTCAGATCATTTCAGTCTCATGTTTGTGTGGACACGTCAATACAAGGACGTGATCTGAACTACTTTTCTGTGATGTATCCTTCCACACAGAATTATAACGGAGTTGAAGAAAAATTAAAGGAACCTGGTGACCCGCAACATTGATTATCTCTACCTTAACCTGACATGATTATTATTATTACTGTTTATTTTTTACTCCACTTATGTGAAATGTTTCAGTGTGTGTTTACTTTGTTTAGCAAAGCCACATAAATTCAAATCTGTTTTTAACGTACAAAGGTTGCTGTGGTTGTTTTTTTTAAAACAGTAAATGCTTAACATGCTTTTAATGTGTAAACATTGCTATGGTTATGGCGTCGGTTTATGGGCTGCAGTGTGAACATTTGTGTTGCTGCCATCTCTCCGTTGGAATCATGGACATGAGGACGGACAGATATCAACATATCACGCTCACATGGCAGCTACATGCCAATCACAGCGGGTGGCCACACCTTTACTGTGAAATTCCCCCAGAAGAACTCAGGAGAAAATCTGAGGGAATCCCAGCAGAAATCAAAGGTGGTACCAGGTTCTAAGACCAGAATGTCTGCGTCCAGAATCTCTGCATATAGTGGACGATGATGGCAAACTGAAACACGGATCAGGATGTCGACACATGAGATGGTGAAAATATGACATAACACTCATCAGAAGAGAATAAGGATTAAACATGCACTCTACGTAGTGACCAGCAGGGGGTGACTCATCAGAGGACGCGTGGTTAGGGCTTGCATTTTTTAAATCTCCTTTTCTGTTTTTTTTTTTTTTTTAAATAAATGTATCACTTTTTAAATAAAATTTAACTTTTTTTGTTAAGGTTATGCAACATTTTTGCAGCAACATTTTCTTGTAAATTTACTTCTTTAATTTGCTATTTTCCTTGTAAATCTGTAACTTTTTGTGAGTATTTTTAAATATTTTTTAAAGCCTCGTGGATCAGAGTTCTGGTCAATAAGAACGTCACTGAGAAGTTTTTGTAATGCTGTCACTGAAAACAGAAAGTGTGGTGGAAGGAAATCACAGATGTTAGGGTAACAGATTTGACGGTGAAACCATTTCCCTTCATCTCCAGTTTTACACACAAACTTGAGAGTCTGAATGTCACCAAATAAAACTGTGACTCCAATGAAGTCTGTCGCCCAGAATGGTGAATTTTCCTTTAAAAGAACAATGACAAGACTTCCCTGCAGATAAACTGTCACCAACATATCTGTTAATCAGGTTAATTTAAAATGTCTGACAAAGAAAATGGTTTGTCCCTCATTAGACCTGGATTTAATGTAAATAATATTTTATCAGCTGTGATTAAATTCATCATCCAGGGGTTCCACTGGGGGGTGGGGGGGTCTAAAGTAATCAAAATAAGATAATCTACTATTATGTTGTGTCCTGAAGGACTGTGCAGAGGAGCTCAAGAATGTCCTGGCCGACATCTTCAACATCTCCCTGAGTCAAGCTGTTGTCTCCACATGTTTCAAAACTGCCACCATAATACCAGTCCCAAAGAAGCCCGTCCCATCCAGCTACAATGATTACCGGCCTGTAGCACTGACCTCCATCATAATGAAGTGCTTCGAGTGGCTGGTCCTGCAGAACATCAAGTCCATCCTCCCTCCCTCTCACGACCCATCTCAGTTTGCATACAGACCAAAGAGATCCAAAGAAGATGCCATCACTGCTGATCCATCCAGCCAGCCCTCACCCACCTGGACTCAAAGAATTCCTACGTGTGAATGCTGTTCTTGGACTGCAGTTCAGCATTCAACACAATCATCCCCCAGCACCTTAATACAAAAACTCAGACACTTGGGACTCAAAACCTCTCTCTGTAACTGGGTGCTGGACTTTCTTGCAGGGAGGCCACAGAACAGCGGGTTGGCAGCAACACCTCCCAGACCATCACACTGAGCACAGGGGCCCCACAAGGGTGTGTGCTCAGCCAGCTGCTCTTCACTCTGCTGACCCATGACTGTGTACCAGCCTACAACACCAACCACATCATCAAGTTTATGGATGATACGATGGTGGTGGGCCTCACCACCAACAATGAGGAGGCCAACTACAGAAATGAGGTGCGCTAACTGGTCCAGTGGTGTAAAGACAATAACCTCTTCCTGAATGTGGGAAAACCAAGGAGATTATGGTTGACTTCAGGAGGGGACACACACAGCATCCCCCTCTGATCATCGATGGTGCAGCTGTGGAGAAGGTGAGCAGCACAAAGTTCCTGGGGGTGCACATCTCTGAGGACCTCTCCTGGTCCAATACCACATCACTGGCCAAGAAGGCTCAAACTCACCTCCATTTACTCCATACACTGAGGACAGCACAAGTCACACCACAATCATGTGCTCATTCTACTAGGGCACCAGTGAGAGCATCCTTACCAGCTGCATCACGGTGTGGTATGGAAGCTGCACCTCCTCCTGCCAGAAGACACTACAACACACAGTGAAAGCAGCCAGTAAGATCATCGGTGCCCCTCTGCCCCCCTCTTGGCCATCTACCACACCCACCTCACCATCAACATCGCAGGCAACACCTCCCACCCCTCACTCCCTCTTCAGCCCCCTGCCATCGGGGTAAAGGTACTGAAGCCTCCGGGCCCGCTCCACAAGACTGCTAAACACCTTTGTTCACTAGGCCATCAGGACCCTGAACTCTGTCCACTTCCTCCCCCCACCCGGACCGTAACGCACTCACCCGCATAATAACTACTTCAGCTGTTGGCACAGAAAGACTGGCACACCAACAGTAAAACATCTACTGCTGTATGTCTCTCCACCTTACTGCAGCCATTTGGACAAATGCCATCTGCTGCTGTTTGTTATTGCAATACTGATCGTGTGCAGTCCTATCTGTCCCTATCTGCACCTACACTACCGCATTGAACTTAGCAGTACGAGTATTACTGCTCTACTTTTCTGTGTATAGGATTGCTGGTCTCATCATTTTATCTTTATTTGCACTATGGGAGGTCTGGGTCTATCTTTTGTTGCCATTTGCACTATGGGTAGCATTACTGTACATAGACTGCTGTTGTTGTTTTTCCAGCCTTATTTCTTTTCTTTTATATTGTGCACACCACTGAAGAGAGAAATACCATTTCAATTCTCCTGTATGTCCTGTACATATAGTAGTATTGACAAATAAAATCTTGAATCTTGAATGTACTGATGCAACACTTCCATTCATCCACTGTCTAAAACAGCTGGAAGCATCTGTCTCAATAAGTGCACTTTCTTCTGATTGGCTGACATTTAGAGGCCAGTGATGGGGCAGCACTCACCGCTCTGTCTTGGACAGATTAACGTTGAACAAGTTTTCTGCTCTCAGACATCACTTTTAAACAAGTTTGCTTCATAATCTGAATCTAATTCCAGGTGTAAAGGAGAAGGTCAAAGTTATTGTACAACTACAGACGAACGCCACTGCTACAGTGCTCCTTTTTCTGAAATAATACTAGCATGTTGATGCAGTTTGCTGCCTTTATAAAACTATTTTTCTCAAGGTTTATTTTGCATAACAAAAAACTATTTCCGATGAATTTTCTGATGATGATGTGTTTGTAAGATTCACTCTGTGTCTTCGCAAATGTATGTGCTGCCTCGCTAATGTATTAATAATTCAGGACAAAGTAGTGGGCTGTTTTAACAGGCCAGCTAACCACTAACAAGCCAGTTATCTGCTAACAGGTCTGTGGTATGTGGGAAACAGCACAAAGTACCACACTGCAGTAGCACGTATGCGCATGTAACGTCATGACGCCACGGGGTATATTAGATGGCTACCCAAGACTAGCCGTCCCTTCTCGCCTCTTTGGTGCACCGCCCTTCCAGTAATACCTGCACTGTGTACCCTCTCTTTGGCCTGTTCAGCTAATGTTTAATAAAGCTAACCTCAACACGTGGACGTGTCCGCATTCATCATTTTCATACATAACATTGGTGATGAGGATAATATAAACGCTGCTGACACCTCTACCACCGTTCCTCACTTTGCATGGTGAGCCACTCATTCCTTAGCCTCATTGGCATGAGTCATTTGAAATGTTTGTGTCTGCCATTGACCTAGCTAAAGCTAGCAAGCTTTTTTTTTTTTTGTTACTTATTTGTACCCGTGGGTAGACATGGTTTGCAGTCTGGTGACAAGCCACCGGTTGCTGGTCGCTGCGTGCGCGAGCGCCCTAAACCTACATGTTTTTGGTAAGCGGGAGGAAACCGGAGAAATCCCGGAGTAAACCCGCGCAACACGGGGAGAACATGCAAACTCCACACAGCTCACTGTTGGTCGGGGGCTGGGATCGAACCCACGATCTCATGATCCCCGCGATCCCCCGGCCGAGGGTAAAACTGTGCTGCCACAGTGCGAAACCACTGCGCCACCGTGCAGCCAAGCTTGGGCTGGACAGCGTGTCTATAGAATGCTTGGACCTGTGAATATCTACGAAGAGTGTGTCGCTTTGTTGGCCGGACATTTCACCACCCCCAAGAGTGTGTTGGTCAGAAGAATTAAGTTTCGCCAGCACCAACAGTGTGTGGGTGAGTCAGTCCAGCAATATGTCGCCGACCTCCACTGTTTGGCTAGTACATGTAGGCTTGTGTAACTGGAAGACGAGATGGTGTGGGACCAGTTAGCGGAGCACACCACCAACCTGAAGCTGCGGGAGAAGCTGTTAATGGCGCCAGACGATCTACCACTGTCCAAGGTGGTGGAACTGGCGTCCCAGTTAGAAGCAGCGGCTCACCTAGCAATGCAGCTAGGAGCCTCCAGCCCACACTCCCCACATTTAGCTGTGCTAGCACAGGCTGTTAACCCAGCTGCTGAACCCCCCAGCCCCATGTCCTCCCAGGAGGAACCTGAGGTGAACATCGCGGGATGACAGAACACTACAGCATGCAGACCATGTGAGAATTGTGACTCTCCCTCGCACCGGACACTCGCACCCGTCTGCCCTGCCAAAAGACAGAAGTGCCAATGCTGCGGTAAGCTAAATCACTTTGCCAACATGTGTCGTTCAGTCCCAGCAAAACCGCCATCTAGCTCACTCAGTTGGCCCAGTCCAACCACCATTCATTCAGGGGAGTCCAGTAGCATGCTGTACAAGTGGTGCACAGTGGAATTAGATGGTGTCAGTCTACTGCTACTGCTGGACACGGCTGCCATGAGATCCCTGATGGACAAGGCCATGGTTAAGAAATTCTTTCCCCTGCATCCAATCAAGCCAGACACAGTGGAATTGTTCGGGTATGGACACACAAAAATAAGTATGGTAGGAACCGTTACTCTGTCGGTTCGCTACAGGTCAAGAGTCCTCCCAGCATTCACGTTTCAAGTGACGCACCTCGGTGACAACATCCTGGGATGTGATCTATTCCATGAGTTGAGCTTTTCTATCACACATCACATGGGATTCTGTTTGACCGCTGACGGCCCGAGCCCGATTTGGCCAGGCGTGGGCACAGCCACTCACTGCTTCACACCGCACAACGAGCAGAGCACAGGAGACTGCAAACTGATCCTCGTATGGCATAAGCCTCCCCCAGTCACTGCCCCACCGCGGGAGTTCCGGTCTTTATCAATGCAGGACTTGGGAGAACGTATGGTCTATCCTGCCAATGATGAGACTAGCTCACCTCTACAGTGGTCTACAACTCACTCATATCTTCTGTTAGACAGTGCCCCAGCAATAGCGCCTCTCACCAGCCATGGGATGAGGGAGCAGCAGCACATCGTGAAGCAGAAACGACTGTCGCACACAGTGCTTGAATGGGTCCGGATCCGGCGATCCGCCTGCACAAGCTGCAGATGTTCCAGTCACCACAGATGCAGATCATCACTCAATTTGGACTAGCCACCTTCCAAATGGCTGATGGGTCATGATGGCATGCCAGCCGTCTGAGAAAGGTAACACCACCACCTTCCCCGGACCAAGAAACAGCAACAGAGCTGACCCAGCCAGTGTGGGACCCGGACTGGGGCTTTGCTGATGAGCACGCCATGACTCCAGCGAGATGACCTCCATATTCACCTGAGGCAGCGCCGCCAGGACCGCGCCCACCATGGGCTCGACAGAGGCCCCGCTGAGTTCTGAACTGTCACTGACTCTAAAGTTCACAACTACATATTCAGTCAGGGCATGGTCCGTTCAAAGTGGCAGAATAACCCACACGCCCATGCGAGTTACACCGGCAGTCTACCCAGTTGCACAGATTAAGACAAATATTTTTTTTAAAAATGTGCTATTGTTGGAAATATGTCTTAGGTGGTTCTCTATAGTGGTCCAGTCAAGTCATACTAGGCAATAGGCTAACCATTTCACCGGCCCGTTTGGCCACACAACGCAAATATGGTTCTAAGCTTTTCAAAGGGGGAGTAAATATGGTATATGGGAAACAGCGCGATGTACCATGCTGCGGTACCACATACGCACGTACGATGTCACGACGTGATGGGGTACATTAGACGGCTACCCAGGGCTAGCCGTCCCTTCTCGCTCTCTTTGCTGCTCCGTCTTTCCAGTAACAATTGTACTGTGTACCCTCTCTTTAGCCTGATCAGCTAATGTTTAATAAAGCTAACCTCAACCCGTGGACATGTCTGCATCCATCATTTCCAGACAAAACAAGGCCAGCTAACCCCTAACACGCCAGTTATCTGCTAACAGGCCAGCTAACTGACAACAAGCCAGCTAACCACAAACAGACCAGCTAACTGCTAACAAGTCAGTTATCAGCTAACAGGAGAGCTAACCACTAACAAGCTAATTAGCTGCTAGTAGGCCAACTAACTGCTAACAAGTCAGGTAGCTGCTAACAGACCAGCTAAGTGCTAACAGACCAGCTAACCACTAAGAGACAGCTAACATAAACAAGCTAGTTAGTAGTTAGCTGACCTGCTAGTAGCCAACAGAACAGTCATTAACAGGCCAGCTAACATTAACAAGCCAGATATCTGCTGACAGGCCAGCTAACTGTGAAGCACCACGTTACAACAGACCGTGCAGGCGTGATGACGGAGGCACGGGCGACATCATCACATCCAGCCCTATTTAAGGGACAGTTGGCGGCAGCCGGGCCTCTTTGGCGCTCTGCCTCTATCAGCACACCAGCCTGTACGCTACTTAGGTTGGCTTGCTAGTTTGTTTGCATGTAACACATGCTACTAGTTACTCTTTTAATAAAGCTACTGTTCAGCACAGCCACCGCCTCCACTGTCCTAACTTTCAGACATAACAAGGCCAGCTAGCTCAGGTGCCACTCATTACTTGTTTTTAACCCATAAGAATCTAACTGGTCAGTGTAGGATTTATAAAGTGCCTCCCAGCTAGGATAGTAAAGGTAAACACGTCATGAAATAATTTTTACTTCTTTAATTTAAAAAACCTTTTGTGCCATAATTCTTCAGGTGCATGGCTAGTTCTCTGGGTACCCTTGTAAGCTTGTATACATAATATTGTAATCAATGTTTCGTAAAAGTGATTTTAAATGTTAATTTTAATTTGTCTATTTGTTAATTTCTGCGTGTTCTATTCTGTGTTTGCAAATAAAAAGGTTTAAAAAAATGTTAAGTGGAGTGAAAGTTTGGCGTTGTCTCCATGTGAGAACTTTGGCGCTTTTCTCCCACAGCAGCAGGATCAAGGCCAAGTCGATATGTGCTGAAGGAATGAGAACTCCGTAAAATATCATAATGAATTAACGTGTCTATTTACAGAAACATCCACAGAAATCCTTACTTAGCATATGGCTGTTAGCATGTTAGCCTAACAGCTATAATGATGCTAGTTCAATGTTAGTGGCAGTTTTGGTCCCAATAAGAAAATGTTGTTTTCCAAAGCTGAAAAAAGGCTGAACTTTATGTTTGTGTGAAACTGAAATGGAGGGTGTTGTCATGACATCACTGACAGGGGGCGGTCTTACTGGTAGGCTCCGCCCCTGGAGTGAATCCGTTGCTGAGGTTGTTTGGACTTGGTGGCGTTCCCAAAGTGGGCGTGCCCTCCATTTGAGGTATGTGTTCTATGGCAGAGCAGCTTTTCTGTGGCAGTCGCATGTCGCAGTCGCAGGCCAGCATGCTTTTGGGAATGACGGACACCTGCCGCAACCCATCGGCACGCAGTGGTGGTCTGATAGGGGTGGGGCCAGTGGGTGTGACATCGGCACTAGGAGGTTTGGGGCTGCGTGGAGGGGAAGGGCTGAGGGCACTTTGGTCTGCGGCCTTTGATTCTACATCCTGGTGTGTCGGCTGCTGGTCCGGGGGCAAGGCTTCTTTGTCTGTGGAGGCAGGGCCTGTGGTCTCAGAAGGCGGGTCCTGTTGCATGCTGCTCTGTCTGGAAGCCCCTGAGCCCGGAATCTCACAGCTGTCCGTGCGACGACGTGAACCTTCATGCATCCGACTGGTGGCAACAACAGCCTTCATCGCCGCCTGTCAGAACACAAACACTTGTGATTGGTTGTTCAGTTATGCTGCTAGTGTGTCACATTTTCACATCATCATATGAAACACCAAGTATGAAAATGGCCCCAGTATACTGTGTTTAGCAGAACGTGGATGAATACACCAGAATCATATTTAAACATTTTCCTCAGAGCTGTTGTCGTACTTGGATGTTAGCATCGGGTTAATCACAAGGTATCCACTAGGGGTGGGAATCACCTCGCGATTCGATTCAGATTGCGATTCTTGGGTCACGATTTGATCCTATCACAATTCAACGATAAACATGATATCAGCCGGAATGGTGGCCTTGTGGTAGAGCACCTGCCCTTCAGCCGGGAGGTCATGGGCTCAAGCCCCGTCCTGTTCATACCAAAGACCATATAAAAATAGTACTTCCCACCCTCTAGCTTGGTGCTCAGCATAATAGAATGGGAGAAGGAAAAATTGTAACCCACAGACAACAAATGGAATTAGCCACTGGCTACAATCTGGCAAGTTTACATTAACTGATATCAATGTTCATCAACTTGCACTGTCCTTAAAAACAGCAATCACGATAGTCGAGGTTCATGATCCCATATATTTTAATTTTTTTTTCATCTTATTCAACCCCAAATCATGTTCCAAAGTAAAACTGGTGATATCTCTTTCATATAATAAAGTATTCTCAGGGCTTCATTTTCTGTGGAGACATTTCTGCACACAGGGAGGACGGTGCTGTTTGGAACAGATTCCCACTCCAGATACCTTTAGCTGACTCTATGAACTCTTAAAAAGCAGCTGAAAACTTCTTTGGTCAAGGATTTCAGTTGAGTTTCAACTGCTTGTCTGATATTTTAAAATTATTTTAATCTTGTGTTTTAACTTGTTTTTGTATGTTTAAAATGATTTTTATCTATCATCTTCCTTTTATTCCATTTTATTATGCAGTGCTGTGACTCCATGTCTTTGAAAAGTGCTTCATAAATAAACTTTACTCACTTGATGCTTGGAGAAAAAGTTCCATGCCAGTGTCTTCTTAGCTTAGCTGCTGCTAACGCTGCTCCGAGACGTGTGTGTGGCCTGTCGTATACTGACTGTTTTTTGTTTGGGGTTTTTTGTGCAGTGCTTCTTGTGGGGTGTGTGTCATGTCAAAGTCTTTCCTTCCATCTTTGTTATAAAATCCAAAACAGGCCCGACATTTGATCTAACTGCTTCCTAACTTTCAAAGCTGGTTGCAAATCTCCGAGACAAACTATGACTTCACTTGACTGGGTGTTTGCTTTGCGCCATCTGGTGGACTGAAAATGCCATTGATGAACTGATAACCCTTTGTTCTAAGCAACCCAAGTTTTGATTTTTCTTCAACCTTAATTTTTCTGTAACTCAAGTGTGGCCACACATTTTAGAGCTTAAATCAATTTTTAAGGCTTTCTTTCCCTTCACCCAGGACCAGTTTGTCTTGAGTGACCCTACCAGAAGCAAATTGCAGTGCACAACATAACTCCTGTGATTAATAGGGCATGCCCCCCCACCATGATAAGGTGACGATCCATGAGGGGGATCAGCAATCAGTGGGAAGAATTTCAGTGAAATCACCTGTTGAAGATACTGGGTGATGGTAAAACCTGCAGAGTCTTGGCCATCCATGGAATGAGTTTAACACCCCTGGGATAGAGTGTCATGTAAATCTCTGATTAGCTGGTCACAACAAGGACCACCCCTGTGAGTGTGAATCTGCAATCTTATCACACGCTGAGATTCAAACTTCTGTCTTTTCCTGCTGGCTTCTGGAGAGGGAGATTGCCTGTAGCTCTCTCTCCATCCTCTGGGCCTCCATGTCTTTCACTCAGCTATTCTGTTTGACTCAAGGTAATCTGAAGCTTTCTCTTTGCTCCTAGCATGCTTTCTCTACTCAAACGTTTATACTTTTTGAATTTTTTAGTAAAGTTTTGCTGCCTTCTTCAGAAAGCAGTGAATAGTTGGAGTTAATCCTCAATTTTGCCTTTGTTCTAAGCAACCCAAGCTTTTATTTTTCTTCAACCTTAATTTTTCTGTAACTCAAGTGTGGCCACACATTTTAGAGCTTAAATCAATTTTTAAGGCTTTCTTCTGGGCTGTCTTCCACTGCCAAATGCTGTCCTAGACGGCAATCCATCATTCTACAGCAGACTCCAGCAGACCAAAGCTACTGGCCCAAGCCGGGCCCTCACCTGTGAGAGGGCTCCCACTTCAAGACCCCAGGGCATAGAACCGCAGGGACGAATCCTGCCATCAAGGCTCCAACCCAAATTGGAAAATTCCTGGCTTCCAGAAATCCCTATCCTCTAGTATCTGCGATCCAATGAGGCTTGACTATTTCACTCTGTTCTCACTGAGTCTTTTGTGAACCCAGCCATGCCAAGAAAGTGAGGCAGTCAATGGAATTATCATCAGGGTCAAACTTAACCACTTCAGCCATAACTTTTTCAGTAACTACTGCTCCTTTTTGAATATAATGTAAAGTTAATCCGTTTTTCTTCTTCATAGCATTTTTACATATTCCTTTTTCATTAACTTTATGTTATACTTAATTTTTGTCACTATCATCATTTTACTAATTCTCTGTTCAGCCACATGATCACATTTCAAAGAGAGAAGAGAGACCGCCGTCTCTCTTCTCTTCTAGCACTTTGCCTCCCTCTTGTGGTTATCTATCCTAACTGCATCCATTTGCAATGCATTCACTTCCAATGAAGATAAGATAAGATAAGCCTTTATTAGTCCCACAACGGGGAAATTCCAGGATTGCAACAGCACAGGGATAGCAACACTCAGAGCAACAATCAGAAGGCAAGAAAAAAAAAAAAAAAAAAAAAAAACAAGCAAGCAAGAGCAGCTAATATACATATGTACGTATTACTATAAAATATATATATATACACACACACACAGACACACAGTGCAGAGCATTGTAGCTGGATGGAATAAATATATGAATATATGAACACACAGTGCAGAGCATTGTAGCTAGATGGAATAAATATGTAAATATATAAACACCCACAGTACGGAGCATTGCAGCTAGGTGGAATAAATATGCAAGTATATAAACACACACAGTGCGGAGCAATGTAGCTAGATGGAATAATATGTAGATATATAAATATATAAACACACCCAGTGCTGAGCATTGTAGCTAGATGGAATAAATATGTAAATATATAAACACACACAGTGCAGAGCATTGTTGCTAGATGGAATGAAACAGCATAACCGTCTACTTATGAATGAAGTAAACTATTGATTATTTATTTACTCAACTAAGTGGTTTAAAAAAACATCTCTTCACTAAGAACAAACCACATTTACAAGCTTATGCCATATTTACAACTTAATGCCAGAGTTAATATAAGATAAGACAAGCCTTTATTAGTCCCACAATGGGAAAATTCCAGGATTACAGCAGCAAAGTGTCACATTTGATCCCACACTCAGCTTTGAAAAGCACATAAAACTGATAAGCCACACTCTGAAATATAGCCTTGTAAACTTCTGTTGCATCAGAAACTCACTCTAAAGGCATCAAAACCTTTCTGAATGCCATGATTTTGACACATTTCTCCTATTGCATCTCTTGCTGGTCACAAGCCAACAGTACGACTCTGAAACCCTTGGAATCCCTGTATGAAAAAGCCATAAAAATTCTGGATAAGAAGACACAACAGTATCACCATTGTGGTGTGAAAATAGTGTGTGAAAGTGTGAAAATATGATCATGTATGCAAATATATGGTTGGTCTTTAAAATTATCCATTTTTCTGCACCCCCGCCCATAATGACTTTTGTGTACCTTACTTCTGAACAAAATACCAGAGTAACAAGGACTTCCTCTATGTCCCATCCCCCTATGTAAAACTGCTTTTGGACAATCAGCCTTCTCATACAAAGCCATAACGGAATGGAACAAGCTCCCCACTGCATTGAAGACCAGAACAAATTACAGACTTTTCCACAGAGACTAAAAAATGGATTTTAAGAAATCAAGCCTGCCAAGATTGACCCTTTCCCCATTAAATGGGATTTGAAATTGCACTGTTAAACTGTTTTCATGTGTGCTGTTCTCTTATCTTTTTACCTTTTAACTTACTCCCTCCTTGTTACAGGGTCAACAGTTTCTGAAACCTGATTTGAATTGTTTTCTATATGTGCAGGTTTTCTTTTAATATCTTCCTGCCTGTCTCAGGGACTACAGATGGAAATTAGTGAGAAGGCTATAATCTGGTACAGAGCAGCTTTACTCTGTGTTTAAGGGTTTTTTCTGTACATGGTCCCTGACAAATAAACCAAAAAACTAAACTAAACTAAAGGGATAGCAGCACTCAGAGCAATAGTAAATAAGATAATAAGATAAGAACTGGTTAGCCAAAGTAGTAAATAAATATACATATGTACACAATTATATACACAGTGCAGGAGCATTGCAGCTAGATGGTATCAAGAGCATCACAGTTAAATTACCCGGCAGAATATAAATATAGACCCATACAGAATATTTCACATTGAATCACCAGTGTTGTTGCCACCCTCAGTAATAATTATTGTCTCAGTTGTGTAGACAACCAGACGGGCTTAGAGTTAGATTCCGTGCTGGAAGCTTGCGTCTATACTGTAAATTTAAGCCATTTTAAGTCGTTTTCAACACACACCTTGCTTTTTTCCAATGTTTAAACGCCTTGTGTCACCTTAACTTCTTCCTTTTCCCTTTCAAGCACTGTACACAGTCACTTTTATTGCACTTGTCATTTGTTTTGTTTTTTGCTTTTTTTGTTCAAAATAAAGTCTCTCTCTCTCTGTCCCCCATCTATCTATCTATCTATCTATCTATCTATCTATCTATCTATCTATCTATCTATCTATCTATCTATCTATCTAACAGTGTTAGGCAAGTTACTAAAAAAATCGTAACTAATTAGTTACTAGTTACAGTTACTAGTTACTTCTTTTCAAAAGTAATTGGAAAAGTAACTTTCACGTTACTTTTAAATGCATACTTAAATCATCTTGCACACATAGCAAGATAATTACCTCCTCCAAGGAGGTTATGTGATCATCGGCGTTGGTTTGTCTGTTTGTCTGTCTGTTTGTCTGTTTGTTTGTTTGTTTGTTAGCAAGATAACTCAAAAACTTATGGACAGATTTTCATGAAATTTTCACAGATTGTCAGAAATGGGGTATCCTACAGATGATTAGATTTTGGTGGTGATCCGGATCACCGTCCAGAAGAAAACCACCATTACACAAAATGCCATTTTTGTGAATAACTACTGAACCACGAATCCTATCATTGTCAATCCAATTGTTCTGAATCCAGTTGCTAGTCATATGTTTTCATGGTCAAGGAATCTGAAAACGTACACACAAACACTGTATGGGGGGAACTGTGGTGCTTGGCGGAGGTCTGCGCTCTCCGAGTGCTTTTCTAGTTTAATTAATGGATTACATTACGGGCTTATTAGGGGGCGGCTGTGGTGCAGGTGTAGGGTAGCTGACTACTGATTGGAGAGTCACGGGTTCAATTCCCACTCTGTCTGCATGTCGAAGTGTCCTTGAGCAAGACACTGAACCCCCAGTTGGTCCTGGTGGGTCCGGTCAGCACCGGTGCATGGCAGCTCCACCACCATCAGTGTGTGAATGGGTGGATAGCAGGATCTGTAAAGACCTTTGGTCATCTAGAGATGAGAAAAAAGCGCTATATAAGTAAACACCTTTTACCATTTATTAATGCCAGGCTGAAAACAGACTTGTGTCTGGAAAATAGGGACAGTGGAGGTGGTGGCTGTGCTGAACGGTGGTTTTATTAACAGAGTTGTTAATAGCACATGTTGCATACAAACAGGCTATACGCTAACTAATAGGAGATACAGGTCGGTGTACATCTAGAGGTGAAGCGCCAAAGAGGCAGTGTCCCGCCATCTGTCCCCTAATATAAGCATGCCGTGATGACGTCATCCGTGCCTGTGCCATCACGTCCATGCTGCTCGTTGTTAATATGGGAATATCTAACATTCACCTCCTCCCTGGGAAAGCCAAAAACATTATGAACATTTACAGTGTCACATTAAAACTCACAACAGTTGAACTAGAACCTGGGCCACTGGGTGGACCACTGGTTGACCCTGCATGACTGAGTACTTATTCTGCCACTGTGAACAGTCGTGCGCTATGAAACAGTTTTGAAACAGAGTCGCTATTGTGGTTTGAATTCAGGGGCCTCTGGTACGCCTGCAGTGGGCATGGCCCTGGAGATGCTGGGTGTCCTGTTGCAAAATCCTACTCCGGGTCAAACACTGGCTGGATCGGCTCCAGCATCGCGGCTTGACCTGGGGCAACAGCTCTCACCCTTCGCGGATGGCTGGCATGCCATTTCGACCCATTGGCCATCTGGAAGGTGGCTGGCCCCAACTGCATGGTGATTCTCATCGGCAATGATGGAAGCATTTCTGAGTCCAGACGTTCAGCTTGTCAGACCCGAACCCAGTCCAGCATTGCAAGCAGCTTGGCTGAACTTGGTGCTGCTATCTCGTTCCTGATGCTGGTTGTTGTTCTGGTGGCGTGCCCTTTCACGCTGGTGGCAGGACGTGCTCTTGATTGGTGTTGTTCTGCTGGGTCCTGCTGGGCCATGAATTCTCTCTCATGCGGCAGATCTATGAGGCTGACGCAAGGCAAGGATCTGAGACAAGTCCAGTTCCTGCCCCCTCTCTTCTGGTGCTGATTGTGGTCCCGACAATGTGTCACTTTCACTGGCAATGGGACGTGCACCGGGTTGTCAGGAGAGGGTTAGCAGCACCAAGTTCCTGGGGGTGCACATCTCTGAGGACCTCACCTGGCCCAACAACACCACATCATTGACCAAGAAGGCTCTAAATCGCCTCCATTTCCCCCACAAACTGAGGAGAGCACAAGTCCCACCCCCCATCATGTGCTCATTCTCCCAGGGCACCATTGAGAGTATCCTCACCAGCTGCATCACTGTGTGGTATGGAAGCTGCACTGCCTCCTGCCGGAAGACACTACAATGCACAGTGAAAGCAGCCAGCAAGATTATTGGTGCCCCTCTGCCCCCCCCCCGGACATTTACCTTACCCACAAAGCAATCAACATTACATGTGATACCTCCCACCCCTCACACCCCCTCGTCAGTTCCCTGCCCTCGGGGAAAATGTAGCGAAGCTTCTGGGCCCACTCCACAAGACTGCTAAACAGCTTTGTTCATCAGGCCATCAGGACCCTAAACTCTGTCCACCCCCCCCCCCCGAGCATAACGCACTCATCCGCACAATAACTACCTCAGCTGATGGCACAGAAACACTGGCACACCAACAGTAATACATCTGCTGCTGTATGTCTTCATCTTCATCAGGACTAACAACAATATCTTGTACCAGCCCACAGTTTTAATTCTGATAAGGAAAAAAACACACTCAGATGTGTTTTCTGTTCAAGGGTTAAATATTAACTATTTGAAGCCAGAACAGGTTTCTCACTACACAGAGGAAAAAAAAAACCCAAAACATCGGCAGACCAGTCTGCCCTACTGGGAAAACAGCTGCTCTTCTCCACCACCCAGGAGAGGATCAGGCTATGTTTTCACAAGCCTGATATTCATTATCTGAAGATGACTCAACTTAACCTCACTCACTGTCATTCTTTTAAAAGAATGATTCAAAGTGAAAATATCCACAGTTGTTCTGAATTAAATCTACAATTTTGAATTCACCAGAGCAGGTTAATAGAACTCTGGCCGAGATGAACGATAAATAACTGAATGAAATTTTACAACTCCTGGACAAAGAGACAGACTGGCATCATCTCTGAATTGTAGCGGACAGCTGTCATCCATGGACAAGCAAGGCTGTGGAGTTAAAAAGCTCCTTTAAAGTTCGTAAAAGTTGGTGTGCGTTGGATTAAAAAAATGCTCATGAAGGTAATTTCATAACATTTGGACTGATTTTTCAGATTTTTCAAAACGTCTGTAAAAGTTGGATATAACGTTATAGTATGAACCCAACTTAGTGGGGAAAAAAATCACTGTATATGCTGCAGGCAAAACAATCCAACCAGCCGTGGAAGGACAAAATAGAAGCCATGGTCTTGAAACGTACTCACCATCTGGAAGTTTGTGATTGAAATGGCACTTGGAGAAAAAATGTTTCTGCTGTTTGTAATGTTCAGATGCTCGGATATCAGCGTCTCTGGCAGCTCTTTGGTCCTTTTTTTGGATCAGCATTCCCAGTGTGTATGACTGACGGATCTTTAGACAGCAGCTCCATCGGTGCGTCCTGTGTTAGCATTTGTAATGCTAACAGTTTGACAGACATCTTGTTGTGACTGTAACGTTAACACTGTCTGTCTGTATCGCAACTTAAAAAAATTCTGTCAATTTAGGAGTCTTTTTTAAAACCTTCTCACATTCCTGTTTTTCTTTCTTCTTTTGTCTCTTTTGGACATCGCTATTGTATATTCATTCATTCATTTGTCCACAAATTCACTACCAACCCACGTCCAACCTCAATCAGGTCAAATGTCAACTCTTACCCAATTAAATTAAGCAGGCAGGACAGACGTACACCTCAACAAATAAAAAGTTGATATGTTGGGCATGGCAGAATTAGCAAAAAAAAAAGAAAGTGTTTCTTTCTGGGCCCCAAACAAGCCGGGGCCCCTGGGTTCCTGCCCCTGTAAAATGTCTTGATAATCTGGGGCAGCTGATACCTTTGAACAGTGAGATCCCTCTGATGCTTTGGAGGCTCTCTGTGAACCATGGTTTGTGCTGTAAGATGTGACTACAAAAATGTCTGGAACAGCCTACTAGATCAGCTGAACTTTGTTTGGGGTTAATCAGAGTCACGTTAAATGGTGGCAGGTGTGTGCTGACTCCCTTTTAACATGAATGTGATTGGTTAATTCTGAACACAGCAACATCCCCAGTTATAACAGGGTGTGCATATTTATGCTACCAGGTTATTGTACATTTTTTATTTTTCCCCTTAAAAATTTTCAGTTTGTTTTCAGTTGGGTTGTACAGGTTATAGGTTACATTAATGGTGGAAAAAGTTTTATAATAATTTATCTTGGTCTCATTTTTCACATCAAAAAAACCTGGAATTTGAACAGGGGTGTGTAGACTTTTTATAGCCCCTCTGTGTGTGTGTGTGTGTGTGTGTGTGTGTGTGTGTGTGTGTGTGTGTGTGTGTGTGTGTGTGTGTGTGTGTGTATATAATTTTGGCCCATTAACGTGTCAAAAATTTTACACAAAATTATACTAATATTTTATATTGTGGTGGACACACATACGGGACCTGTTTTGTGACTCACATTTTAGATCAGAACAAAGGCAGCTTCCTTGGTGATTACAGGAAGCTGCAAGAATCTTAGCTTTGGTATGCAAGGCTTGAGACTGTGGGGGGTTTAATTAAAGGATTAAAGAAGGGTTGCATTGTAGACAGTGGAAGTGATATCATGGAGAGAGGATGCATTGTGACTGTCTTTATAATGCAAGGTGGTCTGTGATACATGTGACCTGTGAACTATAAGAGTCCTGATATTTAAGGACGAGAGTTTCCTGTATGGCTGACTTTCTGCTTTGAGATGATGGTGATGTGAATAAAGCTGACTTGAGAGAGAACTCTGCCTCGTCATTTTCACATCTCCACACTGGTGACTCGAGATGTATCATGCAAGAGGAGAATTCCCCCAGGCCAGCCTCGTCAGGAGCCCCAAGCTAAGCGAATGCCGCTACAGTCCAGCTACCGGACTTCTGGCAGAACAAGCCGCGCTCCTGGTTCAACGCGGTTGAGGCGCAGTTCAACCTCCAGGGGATATCGGTAGACGCCACAAAATTCTACCACGTAGTCGCAAAGCTGGACAACAACACGGTCCAGCATGTGGAGAGCCTGATCGACCAGCTGCCGGACAGCGACAAATACAGCACGCTGAAGGCTGTACTCATCCAGCAATTCACCCCCTCGGCGGAGGAGCAAGCAGAGAGGCTCCTGGCGCTGACGGAGGGGGAAAATGACATGCCCATGAGCCTGATGGAGAAGTTGTTGAGGTTGAAAGACTCTGACGACGATCATTTCATTTTCACCCACCTCTTCCTCAGTACTCTACCGTCAGCAGCAAGAGCGACCCTGGCCAGTTCGCCACTGTTGGCCCTACGGGACTACCGCGCGCTGGGCCGAGAGGCGCAGCGGATTGTCAACGCCACCATGCGGCGCGCAGCCACGGCCGCTACAGCGGAACTCGGCGCGACAACCGCAGACGACAGGAGGCCAGAGACAGCGGTGCCAGACTCACCGACGAAGGCGGCGGCAGGGGCCAGGGAACGCGGATCGGACGTCCTTTGTTTCTACCATCGCCGCTTCGCAGAGAGGGCACGCAAGTGTGTACCACCGTGCCAGTTCGGGCTTTCGGGAAACGCCAAGACCGGGGGTCGGTAGCAGCCGCGGCCCTCGGGGAGGAGAACAAGCTGCTCTACTTGTCAGACGCACGCTCGGGGAGGCAGTTCCTCGCCGACACAGGCTCCCAGTTAGTTTCATCACACCTTCCTACGTGGACAGACTAGCTGGTTCCGGAGGTCCCCGGGTGACAGCAGCGAACGGCTCGGAGATTAAGACCTTTGGTGAGAAGACTCTGCTTCTGTCTCTACACGGCCGTACATTTGAGTGGACTTTTGTTGTAGCAGCAGTAAATTTCAATATGTTGGAGGCTGATTTTTTGTGCTATGGGTTGTTGGTTGATCTCGCTAACAGGCGCCTGGTTAATGCACTTTCTTTTGATTCTATCCCCTGTACAGCGCGAGTGGCCCCGCCAACAGCACAAGCCAACATCACAGCTGCAAGCGGTAAGTTCCACACACTGCTCACTCAGTTCCCAGCACTCACGGTCCCCACATTTTCGGCAACAGTCGCTAAACACAGGGTGGAGCATTTTATTACCACTACTGGACCGCCCGTTTTTGCAAAAGCTCGGCGCTTGGACGCAGTTAAACTGGCCATAGTGCGCGAGGAGTTTGCCAACCTGGAGAGGTTGGGCATTATCAGGCGTTCAATCAGTCCTTGGGCTTCCCCGCTACACATGGTCCCGAAAGCTGACGGATCATGGCGACCTTGCGGGGATTTTCGCAGGTTAAACAACGCTACAGCGCACGACCGCTACCCAATCCCGCATATCCAAGATTTTTCCATTCATTTGGCAGGGGCGCACGTTTTTTCTAAAATAGACTTGGTCCGCGGTTACCACCAAGTCCCAGTGCACACTGAGGACATACCGAAAACATCGGTAATAACTCCATTTGGCCTATTCGAGTTTTTACGCATGCCATTCGGACTTAAAGGGGCTGCTCAGACGTTCCAACGCATGATGGACGCGGTGCTTCGCGATCTCCCTTTCGTGTTCGTCTACTTGGACGATATTTTAGTAGCCAGCGCGCCCGAAGATGAACACGAAAAACACCTGGCCACAGTTTTCCGAAGGTTGGGAGATCACGGGTTAATAATCAACCCAGTGAAGTGTCAGTTCGGGGTGGCGCAGATCGATTTTTTAGGACACCGCGTCTCCCACGAAGGAACAGTTCCGCTTTCTGACAAAGTGCGCGCGGTGGCAGATTTTCCCCGGCCGCAGACGGTCAGGGCATTGCAGGAGTTTTTTCAGCAGGACCTTGCACGATAGCGAATGTAAATACAGCGCGTTCGACAGGGAGCTGCTCGCTCTCCATTTGGCCATCCGCCACTTTCAGTTCTGGCTGGAAGGATGCTCTTTCACCGCGTTCGTTGACCACAAACCGCTAAAATTCGCGATGGCCAAGGTTTCTGAACCGTGGTCAGGCCGGCAGCAGAGACAGCTGGCCGCGATATCAGAGTTTACCACTGATATTCAGCATGTGGCGGGCAAACTCAATGTAGTGGCAGATTGCCTCTTGCGCGCCGTGGCGGCCCCAGTCAGCGTAGGAGTAGATTATGCAGCCATGGCCGCGGAGCAGGTTGCTGACGCGGATGTGCGCGCGCTTCAGTCTGGACCAACAGGGTTAAGGCTGGAGAGCAGGGTGCTGCAAGACGGTATGCCCCCCCTAATCTGCGATGTCTCCACTGGATGGCCGCGTCCAGTAGTACCGGCTGCGTGGCGCCGCCGCGTTTTTGACTCGTTTCATTCTTTGGCGCACCCTGGAGTGCACGCGTCGGTCAAAATGGTAGGCGAGAAATTTGTGTGGCCAAGCCTCCGCAAACAAGTTAAAGAGTGGGCAGCAGCCCACACGGCGTGTCAACGAGCCAAAGTACACAGGCACACGAGGGCTCCTTTGGAGCCGTTTCACATTCCGGCCAAGAGGTTCGATCACGTTCATGTGGACCTCGTGGGCCCCCTCCCGCCGTCACAAGGGTGCACACATCTTCTGACAATGGTGGACCGCACCACGCGCTGGCCTGAAGTGGTCCCGCTGGCATCAACCATGGACGAGGAGGTGGTGCGCGCATTTTTAACAGCTTGGGTGGCGCGCTTCGGCGTTCCGTCGGACATTACGTCCGACGGAGGCCCTCAATTTGTGTCTGAGCTTTGGTCGACAATGGCCCGCAGCCTGGGTGTCATAATTCACCGCACAACCGCGTACAATCCGCAGGCTAATGGGTTATGCGAACCCGTGGGTGTTATTGGGGTTGCGTTCTGCACCTAAAGAGGACTTAGAAGCCTCCCCAGCGGAGCTCGTGTTTGCGCAGCCACTCCGGCTGCCTGTGGTGACACCCATGGTAACTTGTCAACCCAATTTGTATCCGTCAGTGACGCTCTGAGAGCCGCTTTCAATGACCTATGAAAACGTTCGCATAACCCGTTAGCCTGCGGATTGTACGTGGTTGTGCGGTGAATTGTGACACCCAGGCTGTGGGCCATTGTCGACCAAAGCTCGGAAACAAATTGAGGGCCTCTGTCGGACGTAATGTCCGACGGAACGCCGAAGCGTGCCACCCAAGCTGTTAAAAACGCACGCGCCACTTCCTCAGCCGTGGTTGATGCCAGCGGGACCACTTCAGGCCAGCGCGTGGTGCGGTCCACCATTGTCAGAAGATGTGTGCACCCCTGTGACAGCGGGAGGGGTCCAACGAGGTCCACATGAACGTGATCGAACCTCTTGGCCGGAATGTGAAACAGTTCCAAAGGAGCTCTTCTGTGCCTGTGTACTTTGGCTCGTTGACATGCCATGCAGGCTGCTGCGCACTCTTTAACTTGTTTGCGGAGGCTCGGCCAAACAAATTTCTCTCCCACCATTTTGACCGACGCGCGCACTCCAGGGTGCACCAAAGAATGAACTGAGTCAAAAACGCGGTGGCGCCACGCAGCAGGTACCACTGGACGCGGCCGTCCAGTGGAGACATCGCAGATTAGGGGGGCATACCGTCTTGCAGCACCCTGCTCTCCAGCCTTAACCCTGTTGGTCCAGACTGGAGCGCGCGCACGTCCGCGTCATTAACCTGCTCTGCGGCCATGGCTGCATAATCTAACCCTACGCTGACTGGGGCCACCACGGCGCGCGAGAGGCAATCTGCCACTACATTGAGTTTTCCCGCCACATGCTGAATATCAGTGGTAAACTCTGATATCGCGGCCAGCTGTCTCTGCTGCCGGCCTGACCACGGTTCCGAGACCTTGGCCATCGCGAATGTTAGCGGTTTGTGGTCAACGAACGCGGTGAAAGAGCGTCCTTCCAGCCAGAACTGAAAGTGGCGGATGGCCAAATGGAGAGCCAGCAGCTCCCTGTCGAACGCGTTGTATTTACGTTCGCTATCGCGCAACGTCCTGCTGAAAAATGCAAGGGGCTGCCAAACCCCGGCTACATGTTGCTCCACGACCGCCCCTATGGCCACATCTGACGCCTCAGTGCTGAGCGCTATGCGGGCCGTTGGGTCTGGGTGTGCCAACAACGCAGCCTTTGCCAAGGCTGCTTTAACCTCCGAGAACGCTTGGTCCCGCTCCGGGGACCACTCGATCTTCTCCGCGGGTTTCTTTTTTTTGAGCGCGGCATACAGCGGCTGCATGAGTTGCGCTGCGCGGGGGAGAAAACGGTTATAAAAATTCACCATTCCCAAAAACTCCTGCAACGCCCTGACTGTCTGCGGCCGGGGAAAATCTGCCACCGCGCGCACTTTGTCAGGTAGCGGAACTGCTCCTTCGGGGGAGACGCGGTGTCCTAAAAAAATCGATCTGCGCCACCCCGAACTGACACTTCGCTGGGTTGATTATTAACCCGTGATCTCCCAACCTTAGGAAAACTGTGGCCAGGTGTTTTTCGTGTTCGTCTTTGGATGCGCTGGCTACTAAAATATCGTCCAGGTAGACGAACACGAAAGGGAGATCGCGAAGCACCGCGTCCATCATGCGTTGGAACGTCTGAGCAGCCCCTTTAAGTCGGAATGGCATGTGTAAAAACTCGAATTAAAATTAAATTAAATTAAATCACCCTTATTGTCATTCAACCGTACAACCAATCATGTACAGCAGAACGAGATTGTGCTTTACCTATCTACAGTGTAAATCACACACACCCCAAGTGCAGAATCAGAGGGCCGCTGCCATGCGAGGCGCCGCCACAGAGTTCCCTCCTCCATTCCATTTATTGCTGAGCACCAAGCTGGAAGGCAGGAAGTTCCACTTTTATATGGTCTTCGGCATGACCCGGCCGGGATTTGAACCCCTGCCTCCCGGGTGTGGGGCAGATGCTCTACCAACTGAGCCACCACTCCGGTATAATAAACCAAACGGAGTTATTAACGTTGTTTTGGGTATGTCCTCAGCGCGCACTGGGACTTGATGGTAACCGCGGACCAAGTCTATTTTAGAAAAAATGCGCGCCCCTGCCAAATGAACCGAGAAATCTTGGATATGTGGGATTGGGTAGCGGTCGTGCGCTGTAGCATTGTTTAACCTGTGGAAATCCCCGCAATGGCGCCATGATCTGTCAGCTTTCGGGACCATATGTAGGGGGGAAGCCCACGGACTGTTTGAACGTCTGATAACGCCCAACCTCTCCAGGTTGGCGAACTCCTCGCGCGCTATGGCCAGCTTAACTGCGTCCAAGCGCCGAGCTTTTGCAAAAACGGGCGGTCCGGTAGTGGTAATAAAATGCTCCACCCCGTGCTTAACAACTGTTGCCGAAAATGTGGGGACCGTGAGTGCTGGGAACTGAGTGAGCAGTGTGTGGAACTTACCGCCTGCTGTTGTGACGTTGGCTTGTGCTGTAGGCGGGGCCACTCGCACTGCACAGGGGACAGAATCAAAAGAAAATGCATTAACCAGGCGCCTGTTAGCGAGATCAACCAACAACCCATGTGAGCACAAAAAATCAGCCCCCAGCATACAGAAATTTACTGTTGCTACAACAAAAGTCCACTCATATGCACGGCTGTGTAGAGACAGAAGCAGAGTCTTCTCACCAAAGGTCTTAATCTCCGAGCCGTTCGCTGCTGTCACGAGGGGACCTCCGGAACCCGCCAGTCTGTCCGCGTAGGAAGGTGTGATGAAACTCAACTGGGAGCCTGTGTCGACGAGGAACTGCCTCCCGGAGCGTGCGTCCGACAAGTAGAGCAGCTTGTTCTCTTCCCCGAGGGCCGCGGCTGCTACCGACCCCCGGTCTTGGCGTTTCCCGAACGCCCGAACTGGCACGGCGGTACACACTTGCGTGCCCTCTCTGCAAAGCGGTGATGGTAGAAACAAAAGACGTCCGGTCCACGCTCCCTGGCCCTTGCCGCTGCCGTCATCGGTGAGTCTGGCACCGCTGTCTCTGGCCTCCTGTCGTCTGCGGTCATCGCGCCGAGTTCCGCTGCAGTGGCCGTGGCTGCGCGCTGCTTGGTGGTGTTGACAATCCGCTGCACCTCTCGGCCCAGCACGCGGTAGTCCCGTAGGGCCAACAGTGGCGAACTGGCCAGAGCCGCTCTCGCTGCTGACGGTAGGGTCCTGAGGAAGAGGTGGGTGAAAATGAAGTGATCATCGTCAGAGTCTTTCAACCTCAACAACTTCTCCATCAGGCTTGCGGGCATGTCGTTTTCCCCCTCCATCAGTGCCAGGAGCCTCTCTGCTCGCTCCTCCGCCGAGGGGTGAATTGCTGGATGAGTGCAGCCTTCAACGCGCCGTATTTGTCGCTCTCCGGCTGCTGGTCGATCAGGCTCTCCACATGCTGGGCCGTGTTGTTGTCCAGCTTTGCGACTACGTGGTAGAATTTCGTGACATCTACCGATATCCCCCGGAGGTTGAGCTGCGCCTCAACTGCGTTGAACCAGGAGCGCGGATTGTTCTGCCAGAAGTCCGGTAGCTGGACTGTAGCGGCGTTCGCTTGGCTTGGGGCTCCTGACGCGGCTGAAAATGACGAGGCAGCGTTCTTTCTCAGAGTCAGCTTTATTCACATCTCCATCATTTCAAAGCAGAAAAAAGAGAGAGTATGAAACAGTAATTCTCGTCCTTAAATATCAGGGACTTCACACCTCATAGATCACATGTCCCACAGACCACCTTGCATAATAAAGACAGTCACAATGCATTTCCCTCCATGATATCACTTCCACTGTTTCCCACGCATCCTTTAATCAACCCCCCACAGTCTCCAGCCTTGCATAACAAGGCTAAGCTTCCTGCCTTTGTTCTGACCTGAAATGCGAGTCACAGAACCGGTCCAACAGGTCCATTGAGTGTTCACCACAAGCTAGACATTACCCCATTGCTCATCATCCATGCCAATCTGAGGTCAGGGGTTTGGGTTAGGCCCTGAGGTCATTCAGGTTCACCAGCCAGTTTTCTGACACGTTAAGGACTCATCAGCTTTGAGCTTTTCATGCTAACATGTTTAGTACAACCATATAACTTGTAACTTGTACAACCAGGATTTAGGCAGGACGTTGTTACAGCAGTGTTTGTGCCCTTCCTGATTTTTTTTGTATGTTTGTCACACTTAAATGTTTCAGATCTTCAAACAAATTTAAATATTAGACAAAGATAACACAAGTAAACACAAAATGCAGTTTTTAAATGAAGGTGTTTATTAATAAGGGAAAAAAAATCCAAACCTACATGGCCCTGTGTGAAAAAGTGATTACCCCCTAAACCTAATAACTGGTTGGGCCACCCTTAGCAGCAACAACTGCAATCAAGCGTTTGTGATAACTGGCAAAGAGTCTTTTACAGCACTGTGGAGGAATTTTGGTCCACTCATCTTTGCAGAATTGTTGTAATTCAGCCACATTGGAGGGTTTTCCAGCATGAACTGCCTTTTTAAGGTCATGCCACAGCATCTCAATCAGATTCAGCTCAGGACTTTGACTAGGCCACTCCAAAGTCTTCATTTTGTTTTTCTTAAGCCTTTCAGAGGTGGACTTGTTGGTGTGTTTTGGATCATTGTGCTCCTGCAGAAGCCAAGTGCGCTTCAGCTTGAGGTCACAAACAGACGGCCGGACATTCTCCTTCAGGATTTTTTTTTTTGGTAGACAGCAGATTTCATGGTTCCATTTACCACAGCAAGTCTTTCAGGTCCTGAAGCAGGAAAACAGCCCCAGACCATCACACTACCACCACCATATTTTATTGCTGGTATGATGTTCCTTTTCTGAAATGTTGTGTTACTTTTACGCCAGATGTAATGGGACACACACCTTCCAAAAAGTTCAACTTTTGTCTCGTCAGTCCACAGAGTATTTTCCCAAAAGTCTTGGGGATCATCAAGATGTTTTCTGGCAAAACTGAGACGAGCCTTTATGTTCTTTTTGTTCAGCAGTGGTTTTCATCTTGGAACTCTGCCATGCAGGCCATTTTTGCCCAGTCTCTTTCTGATGGTGGAGCCATGAACACTGAGCTTAACTGAAGTAAGTGAGGCCTGCAGTTCTTTGGATGTTGTTGTGGGGTGTTTTGTGACCTCTTGGATGAGTCGTTACTGCCCTCTTGGGGTAATTTTGGTTGGCCAGCCACTCCTGGGAAGGTTCATCACTGTTCCATGTTTTTGCCATTTGCGGATAATGGCTCACACTGTGGTTCACTGGAGTCCCAAAGCTTTAGAAATGGCTTTATAACATTTTCCAGACTGATAGATCTTATTTACTTTGTTTGTCACTTGTTCCTGAATTTGTCTGGATCACAGCATGATGTCTAGCTTTTGAGGATCTTTTGGTCTGCTTCACTTTGTCAGGCAGGTCCTATTGAAGTGATTTTGTGATTGAGAACAGGTGTGGCAGTAATCAGGCATGGGCGTGGCTAGGGAAATTGAACTCAGCTTTCCAAAGATGTGATAAACCACAGTTAATTTATGTTTTAACGGGGGTGGGGGGGCAATCACTTTTTCACACAGGGCCATGTGGGTTTGGACTTTTTTTTAGCCTTATTAATAAACACCTTCATTTAAAAACTGCATTTTGTGTTTACTTGTGTTGTCTTTGTCTAATATTTAAATTTGTTTGATGATCTGAAACATTTAAGTGTGACAAACACACAAAAAAATGAGAAATCAGGAAGGGGGCAAAAACTTTTTCAGACCACTGTAACTTCATTACTTATAGTAAATATGTACACAATGGACAATTCTCATTATGTTAAATACTGACTCCATAAGACTCAATAACCTCTATTCAACTATATTTTGATAAATCAGTGCAATTTGTTGTAGACTTGCTCACTGGTCCTGAGAAGGTTGTGTTGTGTCCATAACTGCTGAAACCAGAAGTAGGGCGGAAGGCAGTTTATCGTGTTTATTATAGAACTCACAAATGGAACAGCAGTGGACTACAACGCTCCAAATCCAGGTGTCAACGGTGAAAGAGGATGTGCCCCTTCCGGCCGTGGCCTTTATACCTTGACTGGCGTCACCACCGGAAGCGTGGGCCGCCAACCCCCTCTATTCCCCAGTCATTCCCAGGCCGCCATCTTACCACTGTTTTCATATGTAACAGGTTGTCCTGAAAGAAGTGGATATGAGTGAGCTAGTCAAAACGAGTGATGGTCTGGATGAATCTGAAGCTTTGGAGCATGTGTCAAAAAAAACGGCACAGGTGCTCAGAAACACTGCTTTGAAACTTGATTGGTTTGGCCAGAGTCACGTGACCAATGACTTAATGGTTTTAAGAAAGTGACATATTTGCAGGATTTGTTGTGTTTTGGTGGCCATTTTGCGTGACATGGAGCCAGCAAGGAAGAGAGGACGTTCTGCCGTGTGGCAATATTTTGAATTGATTTGGGTCAGTCGTAGGCTTGGCAGCTCTGTGCCAGGAATGACTGAAGTGACGTGGCACAGGTGTGATGAGAAACTATGGGGAATGACCGGCATATTTAGGTCTTAACTTTATTGCCCGTGTCAAAGTCAGCGCAGATCAGTGGTGGAATACACCGATATCCAGAGTTCAGTGGCTGCTACTCTTTGTCTTCCGTTACAACGAACAGAACTGCAAAATACACCTGACATTCTTTTACACAGTTTTTCAACCTTTTTTCTTTTACGTCAAACATTGTTGGCCCTACAGTATTTTATGCTTGATGATGAACTCTTCTAACCTGTCAGCGCTGAACAGCTTCCATATGTGCAAAAACAGACACCGTGTTTGTGTGTGCAGGCTGCACTTTTGAGTGTCGCATCTAGCGCCACAAAAAGCTGGATCTCTTTTATTTAGGAGGGGACTGTCATGGAAAAAAGAGCAGACGCGAGGTGACCCGGGATGCATAGATGGCCGACAGGGCAGACGGTTCTCTTCTCCACTGCTCCAGGCTCTGGCAGTGACTGAAAAACGCTCTGAAAAAAGAAACATTTTATTCACTTTCTTCCATTTTTGCTGAGCCCACAGCGGCTTCGTGATGCATGGGTCTCTGGAGGAGGAACGTGGCAGAGAAGCTCCATGACGGAGGCTGTTTTTTACGCTCTGGTCTAGTGGTGTCAAACATAGAGCTCGGGGGCCAAAACTGGCCCATTAGTTTGTATGGTATGGTGAGTCTGTTTAGGTGGTTAGGACTGATGACTGATGTGGAAATGTATGTAAATTTTAAATAATTTCTCGATCTTAATAAAATCTTTTTAATTATAAAGTAAAATACTATATTCTTTTAATGATTAAACTGCACTACTTGCACGGTGGTTAGCACTGTTGCCTAACAGCTAGGAGGTTCCAGGTTTGAATCCCCAGGCTGGCAGATGTAGGAACCTTTCTGTGTGGAGTTTACATGTTCTCCCTGTGCTGTGTAGGTTTAGTCCAGACGTTCTGGTTTCTTCCCACAATCCAAAGACAAGCATGTTGGGTTAACTGGTGATTCTAAGTGGTCCCTAGGTATCTGTCTCTGATAGGCTCTTAGAATAGAGGGTTAGTACTGGTGAAGCCCTTTGAGTGGTCTTTGAGACTAGAAAAGTGCTAAATAAGTACAGGTCCTTATCCTTGCAGTCAGTTTTAGAGAAGTAACAGATGTTGTTATTGTGCTACAAGTTTTTGTCTTGTGCTACATGACTCTGAACCTCTGCAGCACCAGTGCTATGAGCAAAACAAGTTAACCATAATATAAATAAATAATAATTAAATAACATAAATAACAATATCTGCATTATGTGTTCATGTTATCAGTTCATAAGCATTTACACTGCCCAGTTCATAAGCACTTCTACCCCCAGGTAAAAAAACAAAACAAAACACTACCTGTAAGTTAATGTATATAAAATGTACCTGTCCACTAATTACATAAGCATGTGGGAGTCAGGGACCTTACAGCACAAGGATACTCCCAAGCTATTCTAAGATTGTGTTGTACATTAATATATATATATATATATATATATATATATATATATATATATATATATATATATTTATTATGTTTACAAACATCAAAGGGAGCTCACACCATGGCACATATTTAACCAAGGAAAGTTTAGTCATCAAAATTATTTACCATTATTTCTAAATCGAAAAAAAAGAAAACATGGTCAAAGTGCCACGACAATAGCCCAATATCAGACAGAATTGCCACGTGTTAATAAACAGAAGCTCTCAACTCTAGAGTGGGAAACCATAAAGCAGTTCACTTTTGGCCACCAGATGGCACCAAAGAGGACTGTGTTGAAAAGCTTCAAGTGACGAACCCTTTTCAGATATAAGCTTCAGTCCTTCAAAAAGTTTCATTTGTCCATCACTAGTCAAAACGATATATGCCTCAGGTGTTCATGACAAAAGAGTCCCCTGGTACATGAACACACTTACTGTATATTTGTTCCAGTTCATACCAAGTTACTGATAAGGGAGGGGAGTTTGATATACATTTAGCTTTTAAATTACTTGCAAAATTAAATAGTTCAATTTGTATTGTGATTAGAATAAAGATTTTGAATTTTTAATATAGTTGTGCATGTGTTAATAATGGAATATAATTTGTTAGGTATGTTTTTTTAAGAATGTTTGTTAGACGTCTTCCCTTTAGGATGGACCATCTAGAAGGCAATCAGTGGCGGGCTCTAAAAGGGGCCAATTAACTTCTGAAGGTTGTTGCTGGAACATGCTGCTGACAGAGGGGGAGAGTCTTTTTAAAGTTGCTCTTACCATTTTAATTACTATCTAAATAAATGTGTAAGTGGTCTGTCAGTCATCTCAGTCTCCAGACTCCTGCTTGCCCCCTACCGCAAGGTCGTTGTAACATCCGGTAAAAGGAAATATTCAAATAATGGCGATAGCCAGGTTTGAAGTGTTTACAGCAGGGAAAATAAGTATTGAATGCATCAAAATTTTTCTCATTAAACATATTTCTGATGGAGCCATTGACCTGAGATTTTCACCAGATATCAGTAACAACCCAAGTAATCCATACATACAAACAAATCAAGGCAACTGTGTTCACAAAACAAGTTATATTGAATAAAGTGGAATGGCACAGGGAATAAGTACTGAACACATGAAAAAAGAGGTGCAAAAAGGCATAGAAAGCCAAGAAAGCAGCTGAAATCCACCAGAATTTAGAAAGCCATCCCATCCCCATCAGTGCAAATTAATTTCAGCTGGTTAAGCCCTGACTGATAGCCTTTAAAAAAGGTCTGTCAATATCAGATTGTCACACCACAAAGAACCCATGATGGGTAGAAGCAAAGAGCGCTCTCTAGACCTTCACAACCTTATTGTTGCAAAATATAATGATGGCATTGGTTACAGGTGCATTTCTAAACTGCTGAATGTTCCAGTGAGCACTGTTGGATCCATCATTCGGAAGTGGAAAGAACATCATTTTACCATAAAGTGGTCATGACCAGGAGCGCCTCACAAGATTTCTGACAGAGGAGTCAAAAGAATTATCAGAAGTGTTATCCAAGAGCCAAAGATCACTGGTGGAGAGCTCCAGAAAGACCTGGAGTTAGCAGGTACTGCTGTTTCAAAGAAAACAATAAGTAATGCACTCAACTGACATCAGCTCTATGCCTGTGTGCCTCACAAGACTCCATTGCTGAAAAAAAAAAAAAAAAGGCATGTTAAAGTTCATTTAAAGCTTGCTGCACAACATTTGGGCAAGCCAGTAAAATATTGGGAGAATATAGTCTGGTCAGATGAGACCAAACTTGAACTTTTTGGATGCCACAACTCAGCATGTTTGGAGGAGAAATGGCACTGCACCATGGTGTGGGGGTGTTTTTCAGCATGTGGTACAGGCAGACTTCATACAGTTGAAGTAAAGATGAATGGACAAATGTACAGAGACATCCATGATAAGAACCTGATGCCATTGGCCAACATGCTAAAGATGAAACGAGGGTGGATATTTCAGCAAGACAATGATCCCAAACACACAGCCAAGGAAACTCAACTGGCTCCAGAGAAGGAAAATAAAGCTGCTAGGATGACCCAGTCAGCCACCGGACCTGAATCCAACTGGAAATCTATGGAACAAACTGAAGATAAGAGTTCATAGAAGACACCCACATAACCTTCAAGAGTTGATAGTTTGTGTGGAAGAATGGGCTAAAATCACTCCTGAGCAATGCCTGCACCTAGTTTCACCATACAGGAGGCGTCTGGAAGCTGTTATTACCAACAAAGACTTTTCTACTAAATATCAAATGAATTTCACCAAGTGTGTTCAATACTTATTTCCTGAGTCATTCCACTTTATTAAATGTAACTTTTTTGTGAACACAGTTGCCTTGATTTCTTTGTATGTATGAATTAGTAGTAGTGCAAGGAAAAGTGATGAATGAACATGGTGGCATGTGCAGACACTGTGGCAACTCTCTGCCCCGATAGAATGCTGTTTTCATATTTTTCTTGTTTTTCATCTTGTGAGTCACAATGTTTTTGTTCATCTTTTTTGCATCCACGCACATACAACCGTGAGTTTCTCCTCAGCATCGGTACAACCACGTACATAGAGTTAGACTCTGCACACACTGAAGAGCTACAGGATTGCAGACCTTCTCCATACACCCACCTATGCATCTCGTCCACAGCGGAGGCGCCATAAGCGGCGGGATAGAAAGCAACAAAGGGGTAAATGCAGTGGTAACCGAACAAGGCTAGCAGCTAACCCACGCAAGCCAGCTATCCCCACCATCATACTGGCCAATGTACACTCTTTAGACAACAAGCTGGACCACATCCGTTTACTACACTCAGCCTCAAGGACTGTGAGAGAGTGCTGTGTTTTTGTATTTGTGGAAACATGGCTCAACAACAACATCATGGACTCTGACATCCAGCTAGACTGGCTACCATGCTACCGAGCAGACAGAGCTGTCGTCGAGGGAGGTAAGAGCCGTGACGACGGGCTCTATGTTTACATCAATGATGCCTGGTACCATGACACTGTCATGGTCTGCAAACACTGCTCACCATTGTTGGAGGTTATGGTTCTCAAGTGCCAGCCATTTTATCTTCTGAGGGAATTTACAGCTATACTGCTAGCTGCTGTTTATGTCCCTCCCAGCTCCAACAACAACAACAACAACAGGAGTGAGGCACTGAATGAACTGTAGCAGCACATCAGTGAGCAGCAGACAGCCCACTTTGATGCTTTTCTCATTTTGGCTGGAGATTTCAACCACATAGACCCAAAGACTGTGTTTCCTGAAATACACCAACACATCAACATTCCTACATGGGAAAACAACACCCTGGATCATGTTTTCACCAACCAGAGAGAAGCGTATAAGGCCCTCCCCCTCACCGGTGCCTCTGACCACATCACTGTTATGCTAATTCCAGCATACAGACCACTGGTTAAAGTCACCAAACCAGGTACATGTGTGGCCGGAAGGGTCCTTAGAGGCACTTCAAGACTGCTTCACCACCACTGACTGGAACGTACAACAACACCACGTATCTGCAGGAGTACACAGAGACTGTTACTGCCTACATCACAAAGTGCATTGATGATGTCACGGACACCAAGACCATCACTGTTTGGGCCAATCAGAAACCATGGCTCACAGGGGAGGTCTACAAGCTCCTGAAAGCTCAGAATGCTGCCTTTAGAGCTGGGGACGAGGTGGGCCTGAGGACAGCTAGGGCCAACCTGTCCCGAGGCATCAGAGAGGCCAAGAGGCAGTACTCCAGGAGGATAGCCCACCGTTTCAGTGACAGCAGAGACACTCCGAGTCTGTGGCGGAGGATACAGCCCATCACGGACTACAAGCCCACACTGCAGACATGCGACAGCTCCACTTCTCTGCTGAATGAGATGAACGACTTCTTCGCTCGCTTCAAGGCACTCAACAGTAACCTTGCATAAAAGTCACCACCTCCTCCTGGCAACCAGGTGATTAGACTGTCCCTGGACAGCATTGACATTATCAATGCACATAAAGCTCCAGGTCCTGAAAACATACCTGGTCGTGTACTGAGAGCCTGTGCAGAGGAACTCACAAGTGTCTTCATGGACATCTTCAACATCTCACTGAGACAGGCTGTTGTCCCCACATGCTTCAAGGCCACCACTATCATTCCAGTCCCCAAGAAGTCGTTTTCCTCCTGCTACAATGACAACCGTCTACGCCTCCATCAGTGTGTGAATGAGTGGATAGCAGGATCTGTAAAGTGCTTTGGTCATCGAAAGATGAGGAAAAAAAATGCTACATAAGTGAATGCCATTTACCATTTACCATCTGGTTGCACTCTCTTCCATCATCATAAAGTGCTTCGAGTGGGCGGTCATGCAGAACAACAGGTCTGCCCTGTCCCCCTCCCTGGACCCATTCCAGTTTGCATACCGGACCAAATGCTCAACCGATGATGCCATCTCTACTGCCCTCCACTCAGACCTCACAAATCTGGACAATTCAATTCAATTCATCCATCCATCCATCCATCCATCTTCTTCCGCTTAATCCTTTTCGGGTCGCAGGGGGGCTGGAGCCTATCCCAGCATCTTTGGGCGAGAGGCAGGGTCCACCCTGGACAGATCGCCAGTCCATCTCAGGGCCAACACAGAGAGACAGACAACCATTCACTCTCACAGTCAGACCTAAGGACAATTTAGAATCCCCAGTTTGATGCCAATTAACCTGTCAATTCAACTTTATTTATATAGCGCCATTTCACAACAACAGTCATCTCATAGCACTTTCAACTGTAGGGAAACCCCCACAATTGCAGAAAGACCCCAGCAGTCAGGCGATCCCCTGTGAGCAGCGCTTGGCGACGGTGGAGAGGAAAAACTCCCTTTTAACAGGAAGAAACCTCCAGCAGAACCAGGCTCAGGGAGGGGCAGTCATCTGCTGCAACTGGCTGGGGGGTGAGGGGATAGAGAAGCTGAAAAGAACAGACATGTAGAGAGCAAACAGCACGATGGGACTCAATCTATGGGAGAGAACAAACAGATGTTAATGACCAGCAAAAAAAAAAAAACATTTCATTGAGAGTGAAGAAGGAGTGAAGTCCAGTGCATTACTGGAGGTCCCCTGGCTGTCTAAACCTATTAGCAGCATAACTAAGGGAGGGTTCAGAAACACATGAGCCCTCCCTAATTGTAGGCTATATCAAAAAGAAAGATTTTAGCCCTATTCTTAAAAACAGAGATCGAGTCTGACTCCCGAATCCAGATTGGCAGCTGGTTCCACAAGAAAGGAGCTTGATAACTGAAGGATCTGCTTCCCATTGTACTTTTGGAGATTCAAGGTATTACAAGTAATCCAGCATTTTGGGAGCGTAGTGCTCTGTTAGGATAATACGGTAGTATCAGATCTTTTAAATAAAAAGGGGCCTGATGGTTGACTTCCGGTTATGGCCGCCGCGTAGAAGGACGTGCTTCACTCTACTCTGCTCCTAAAAAAAAATAAATCGGCAAATAACTCTCTCAATTGGAACAAAACCTATCCCAACGTTTGGGCAAGGACATGCCAGTAAAGCCTAAGGCTGGGAAATCAGGTGGAGGAAAAACTGAATCGCCGAAACAGTCCAAGTTAACGGACTTTCATGTCCGTGACGAAGCAGAAAAATCCCCAAATATGGCGGAGGAAGCTAGTGGAGGAGCGGTGACTACTGGCGACGGCACAGGTGCGGTGCTCGCTGCCATTAGTTCAATGATGAGATGAGATTCAACTTTATTGTCATTACACATGTATGAATACAAGGTAACGAAACGTGACTTGGCATTTGGGCACGCTCTGCAGAGCGCATCCAAGGCCGGGGCAGCCGCTAGGCGCCAGTCATAAAGAAGAAAGGAAAAAAAAAGAAAAAGAGAGGATATGACACAGTAGGCGAGAGAAAAAAAACATGAGAGCAATGAGAGCAGACTTTTCCTCTAAACTTGACGGGATTATCGCAGCGATAGAAGGAATGAAAAAGGAGTTAAGCGACTGTATGGAACGAGTTTCGCAGGTGGAGCTCCGAATTGCCAGTGCTGAGGATGACATCACCGCCCTACAATTAAAGGTGCGCACATTGGAATTAAAAAATAAACGTCTGGAAGATAATGTTCTGGATTTAGAATCCCGGTCGAGACGGAACAACCTGAGGCTGGTGGGTCTCCCGGAGAGAACGGAGGGTCTGGATCCATGTTCCTTTTTGGAAAAGTGGATCCCAGAAGCGCTGAACAACGCGGAGCTGCAGTCATCAGTTGTCTTGGAAAGCGCCCACCGAATTGGCCCACCGAGAGATAACAAGGCATCACCGAGGACGCTGATTATGAAGTTCCTCAGCTACAGAGACAGGATGACGATCTCCAACGCAGCGCGAGCCAAAGGAGAAATTAAATACCAGGATCAACAGGTGCGGTTCTACCCAGATTTGGCCACAGGAATCCAACAATTAAGGAAACAGTTCGACCCCGCCCGTAAAGAGCTGCGCAACCTTGGGATTCGTCATGGAGTGATTTATCCTGCAAGACTGCTGGTCACGTATAAAGGGCAGAACCCACATCTTCAAGACCCCTGAGGAGGCGCAGAAGTTCATCAAGAAGATCCAAGAAGAGACTGGTGGGAGCTAAGCATGAACAAAATATAAGGTATAATATTTAAGCATTTGCACAGGCATCTGACTGATCTGAAGCATACAGCAAGTTTACAAAATATAGATTGTATTATATATTAAAAAAAACCCTATGATGTACAAAGTTGCTATAAAATTTAGGAGTTAAGTTGGAAAACTACAGAAGAGAGTTAATGTTACGTCATTAAAAGCAGTAGAGTTAGGGTGATGGAGAGGAGAAAGAAAGAGTGGTTTGACTGATCCTCACGGGTGTGGAGCAGTCAATGGCTATAGCGGGAGACAGAATTTTTTTTTTGATTTTGGGGGGATTACCACGAATGTGGGAAGAGGGAATTTGTGTGTAGTTTGTAGGATGAATGTTCAACCACTCATGTTTTTGCTTCTCTGTATGAGCATGTTTACACTGCAAGGTAATCTCAAACTCCTTATTGATCATAGACCAAAGCGTTAATCTTAATTTAACTTCATGGAATTGCAGAGGTCTACAAAATTTAAAAAAACTTAAACAAGTTATGAATAAAATAAAAGACATGGGTTCAAAAATTGTGTTTTTACAGGAAACTCATCTAATAGAGGAGGATGTAAAAAGAATTAGGAGAAGATGGCAGGGAAGTGTGTTCACCTCATCATTTTCATCCTGAGCCAGAGGAGTTATGACTCTCATACATAAATCAGTCCCTTTTCAAGTGAAAAATGTAATTGGAGACAAATTAGGAAGATATCTAATCATTCAAGGATCTTTGTTATTAGAAAATATAAATTTGGTGAACTTATACGGTCCCAATATAGATGATCAAAATTTCTTTACTAATTTATTCCTTATTTTATCTTCACTTACAGGGCAACATATAATAGCAGGGGATTTTAATTGTACATTGAATCCCGGTATAGATAGATCAACAGGACTAGACTGTACACACAATGGATGCAGGATGATCATTAATCATTTTATGAAAGAACTGAGATTGCTAGATATATGGAGAGAAATGGAACCACAAGTTAAAGCCTATTCTTGTTATTCTAATATCTACAAGACATTCTCACGTATCGACTATTTTTTGATCTCCACAGAATTAAGGTCCAAGATTCAAAACTGCTTCTATGATAATATTGTGATCTCTGATCATGCACCCTGCTGTCTAATATATGTAGATAAGAAATTGACAAAGGAACCAGGTAGATGGCAATTTCAGCATAAATGGCTTCAGGATGAGGAATTTGTTAAGTACATAGAAAAACAGATAGATGAGTTCTTTGATATCAATACTACACAAACATCAGCATGTGTAAAGTGGGAGGCTTTCAAAGCTTTTATTAGGGGGTATATTATTAGTTATACAGGTTCAAAATCTAAGAAGACTCGAGAGGAGAGAGTCCAATTGGAACATAAAATAAAAATTCTTCAAGAAAAAGTGTATGCAGGAAGTGACCCAAAGTTAGAGAACGAATTACTGATTCTGAGAGGTGAATATGACAAAAAATCAGCGAATAGAGCTGCCTCGAGTCTTCTAAGATTGACGCAATCTTTTTATGAACAAGGTGAAAAATCAGGAAAATTATTGGCATGGCAGATTAACCAATTAGAATTTAAAACACCAATTACCAGTATTATAAGTAACGGACAGCCAGTTGTAGATCCTTTAGAAATTAATAGCGCCTTTAGAGATTATGATGAAAAATTATATAATACAAAAAAATGAAACTGACTTAACAAAACTAAATGGGTTTTTGGACGGATTATCTATACCGTGTATTCCAAATGAAAACAGGGAGATACTGGAGTCTAAAATTAGTCAAGAAGAAGTTGGGCTAGCCATTGATAATATGAAATCAGGAAAAAGTGCAGGACCAGATGGTCTTCCAGTTGACCTCTATAAAAAATTTAAGAATAAATTAATAAAACCATTTTTGGAAATGGTTTTAGAAGCATTTCAAAATAGTAATTTACCACCATACATGAATAATGCCTTAATTATACTGTTGCCAAAACCAGGTAAACCCTCTAATAAATGTGAAAATATGAGACCAATAAGCCTATTAAATGCTGACCTTAAGATAATCTGTAAAATTTTAGCAAGACGACTACAAGAAATATTACCAAATATTATTAACCGAGATCAAAATGGCTTTATAATGGGAAGACAAGGCTTCCATAATGTAAGAAGACTATTTAATATTATCTATTCTCATAAAGAAGCACCGGATACAGCTCTCCTATCATTGGACGCCGAAAAGGCCTTTGATGGAGTCGAATGGCCCTTTCTTTTTGAAGTTTTACAAAGGTTTGGAATTGGAAATAATTTCATAAAATGGGTTCAGATAATATACAATAATGCTACAGCAGAAATCCTAACGAACAGCAATATTTCAAAATCAATAAATATCAATAGAGGATGTTGACAAGGCTGCCCACTTTCACCTTTACTGTTTACTATGGCAATTGAACCTTTAGCGATGGCAGTACGTTTACATCCACAAATATATGGAATTAAAGTTGGACCAACAGAACATAAAATCTCCCTGTATGCCGATGACATAATTTTGTTTATGTCGAATCTTAAAAAACCAATTCCGACCTTGTTGAAAGAATTTTGGGGAAATATCAGGATATAAAATAAATAAAACTAAATCTTCAATATTAATGCTAAATGAGACCCAGAGAAATCACCCAGCTCCTGAGGTAAATCAATTCAATGTTGTAAATCAGTTTAAATATTTAGGAATCCAAATTGTGCCTAAGCTAGAATCAGTCGCCAGTACCAACTATGAAGCCTTAATGACAGACATTAATGAGTTACTTCAGAGATGGATGTCACTACCAATGTCGATGATCGGGAGAATCAATATACTTAAAAGTAATATTTTACCCAAAATAATTTATTTATTTCAATACATTCCTTTACTACCACCTTCAGATCTATTCTCAAGAATTAAAAAAAAGTTAGTGGAATTTATATGGAACAATAGGAAGGCTAGATTACGTCTGTCCTTACTATATTTACCATTTGATCGTGGAGGTCTGAAATGTCCAAACTTTATGTTGTATTACTGGTCAGCACAACTGAGGTCTATGACATATTATTTTTCATCAAATGAGCTTCCTCACTGGACTGAAATGGAATCATACAATTTACCTTTACCTCTTCCCTTATTCATATACTCAGACTCGGCAAAAAAATTACAGAAACAAGTTAAAAATCCATTTGTAAAGCATATGATCAAAATATGGTGTGAAACCACAAAATATTTAAAAGAACCCCACTTACTGTCACAATTTAGTCCAAGATGAGGTAATCAATATTTTAAACAAGGGAGAGCGGATGCTGTATTTAAAGTATGGAATTTAAAAGGGATTCAAAAGATTCAAGACTTATATTTGTCATGTGCAGACAACATAATGTCTTTTGAAGAACTGAGGATCAAATTTAATCTTAACTCTTGCTGCAGCAAGAGTTTTAACAGGTACTAGAAAGAGAGATCATATCAAATTTAATCTTAACTCTTTAATCTTTAATCTTAACTCTTGCTGCAGCAAGAGTTTTAACAGGTACTAGAAAGAGAGATCATATCTCTCCGGTTCTGGCCTCCCTTCATTGGCTTCCCATAGAGTTTAGAATTAAGTTTAAAATCCTTCTTCTTACGCACAAAGCTCTAAACAATCAGGCTCCTTTTTATTTAAAAGATCTGATACTACCCTATTATCCTAACAGAGCACTACGCTCCCAAAATGCAGGATTACTTGTAATACCTAGAATCTCCAAAAGTACAATGGGAGGCAGAGCCTTCAGTTATCAAGCTCCTCTCCTGTGGAATCAGCTGCCAATCTGGATTCGGGAGTCAGACTCGATCTCTGTTTTTAAGAATAGGGCTAAAACCTACCTTTTTGATATAGCCTACAATTAGGGAGGGATCATGTGTTTCTGAACCCTCCCTTAGTTATGCTGCTAATAGGTTTAGTCAGCCGGGGGACCTCCAGTAATGCACTGGGCTTCACTCCTTTTCTCACTCTCAATGAAATATTTTTTTTTTTTGCTGGTCATTAACATTTGTTTGTTCTCTCCCATAGATTGAGTCCCCATCGTGCTGTTTGCTCTCTACATGTCTGTTCTTTTCTTCTTCTCTATCCCCTCACCCCCCAGCCAGTCGCAGCAGATGACTGCCCCTCCCTGAGCCTGGTTCTGCTGGAGGTTTCTTCCTGTTAAAAGGGAGTTTTTCCTCTCCACAGTCGCCAAGTGCTGCTCACAGGGGATCGCCTGATTGCTGGGGTCTTTCTGCAACTGTGGGAGTTGCCCCCTACAGTTGATAGTGCTATGAGATGACTGTTGTTGTGAAATGGCGCTATATAAATAAAGTTGAATTGAATTGAATTGAATTAATAGAACACATTTTTTTAAATATCTTCAGCTTAGGAACTTTATTCGATCAACTCAAAATAATGCTCTCATCCGACCTACTTATTCATTCTTGGAAAAAATTTTGACGAAAGATAGTAAGAGAAAGGGTATTATTTCAGAGTTTTATAACTCATTGACACTATTCTCAAGTGAAAACTCACAGAAAAGATTGAATTATTGGAAAGAAGACCTGCAAACTGAAATTTCAGAGGAACACTGGGAATTGGCTTGTGCAGAAGCTCAAATCAAATCAATAAATGTACGTCTTAAATTGATACATTTTAAATGGTTAATGCGGATGTATGTTACACCGGTGGAGTTAAATAGATATAACAAAAACATACCAGATACGTGCACAAAATGTATGGAAAGTAAAGGAATCCTATTTCATTGTTTATGGGAATGTAGAAAAATCAGAATGTTTTGGGAAGAGGTGAGGGGAACAATTGAAAAAATAATTTCAAAACAATTCATATTGAATCCTAAATTGTTTTTGTTGGGTCTGTACCCAGAAAAGCATAACTTTAATAAAAGTGAAAGAGCATTCATAGACCTCGGTTTGCTTAACGCCAAAAAATGTATTGCAAGACAGATGTTAACAAACCTTCCACTAGAAAGAATAACATACATACTGAAATCAAAGGAAATTGTGTTTGAGAATATATGGAGACCTTTTATTGATTATGTAAAGAAACTAAACATAACTTTTGAAGAAGAAGGTGAATGATGTGTGTGGACCTTGTAAATTCCAAACTGGTGAATGTATATTATGTATTCTTATGTAATGGATTACCTAGACTAAGCAGAGGAGCATTGTTGAAGACCTGCCTTTGTTAGTGGTTGTTGGTGTGTTTTAGTACAATTTTTATTTTTTATTTTTTAAATTTTTTTTTTAAATTACTTTAGTGTTAGTGTTTGATGGTTTGTGTTGTGTTTGTAAAAAAGGTTCAATAAAAAATATTGTGGAAAAAAAAAGGGGCCTGATTGTTTAGAGCTTAGTAAGTGAGAAGAAGGATTTTAAACTTAATTCTAAACTCTATGGGAAACCAATGAAGGGAGGCCAGAACCGGAGAGATATGATCTCTCTTTCTAGTACCTGTTAAAACTCTTGCTGCAGCATTTTGGATCAGATGAAGACTTTTTAAAGATGTTTTAGGACAGCCTGATAATAAAGAATTACAATAATCTAATCTAGAGCTAACAAAAGCGTGGATCAGTTTCTCAGCATCACTCTGAGACAAGATGCTCCTAATCTTGGCAATATTATGCAAATGATAGAAGGCAGTCTTAGAAACAAATTTAATATGTGAATTGAAGGACAGATCTTGATCAAAAATATGGACACAAAGGACTCCTACGTCAGATTGCTGTTCATAGACTTTAGTTCAGCATTCAACACAATTGTCCCCAAACAGCTCATTCAAAAACTGGACCAGCTGGGACTCAACACTTCCCTGTTACTGATTGTTGGGCTTCCTGACGGGGAGACCGCAGGCAGTATGGGTTGGCAGTAACACATCCAGCACCATCACTCTGAACACAGGGGCACCCCAAGCATGTGTGCTGAGCCCCGTCCTCTTCACTCTGATGACCCATCACTGTACACCAACACACAACTCCAACTTCTTCATCAAGTTTGCAGAAGACACAACTGTGGTGGGTGTCATCAACAATGGAGATGAGACAAACTACAGGAACGAGGTGAGCTGACTGGCCATGTGGCATGGAGACAACAATCTCTCTCTCACATGGAGAAGACGAAAGAGATTGTTGTGGACTTCAGAAGAGCACACACCCAGCATGCTCCCCTGACCATCAATGATGCTGCTGTGGAGAGGGTCAGCAGCACCAAGTTCCTGGGTGTGCACATTACAGAGGACCTCTCCTGGACCACCAACACTGTAACCGTCATGGTGGGTGGAAGGAGGACACAGAGTGGCCTGAACTCCAGAGTAACATTTTATTAAATAAACAGAAAAGTCAAGGAACAAAATGTAACATAAATAAATGATTGCTCAGGGGCAGAAAGCAAAACAAGTAAACCAAACTAAACGATGATGATGCCAGACAGAGCACATGCACAAACTAACATAAATAGAGTAACTAATAATTACAAATGTGAGACAGCTGAAGCAACAATCAAGGGCAGAACAGGAGCACACGTGAGGGAGTGGCTATGGATATGGAAACATGAGGGACTGGAGACAGTAGGTAGACAATTATACCACAGGACCATAATAAAGATTAAACACAAACGGGAGAGAACACAGCAAACCCGGGGAGACACAGACAATAACTATACTACATAATAATAATGATGATGGTAATAATAATAATCACAAAGAAACAACATGAGTAAGAGGTGTGGACAGCATCACTATCCAAGAAAGCTTGGCAGTGTCTCTATCCTCCAGTGCATAGTGAGAACAACTGAGAAGATTGTCGGTGCTTCTCTCCCCTCCCTTGAGGCTATCTACAGCACCTGCCTCACCCACAAAGCCCTCTGCATTGTAGGTGATCCCACCCACCCATCACACAGCTTCTTCAGTCTGCTGCCATCAGGGAGGAGACTGCGGAGTCTTCGAGCCAGGACCAGCAGACCCAAGGACAGCTTCATCCACCAGGCTGTCTCTCTCCCTGCTCTGCCCCCTCTCTCCCTTCTGCCCCCCCTCCACAAATCCCTGACTCTGACCCCCCCCCCCCCCTTTCAACAACTGAACTCTGCCATCCCCAGGCACTGTTCATTCACACACACACACAAACACTGATCTCAGGGCTGCACCAGTCACTTTATGCAGCAATGGACGGCTCTCTTTGCACTACAGGCCACTTTAATTCTCTATATGCCCTGATATATGCCTTATGTCACTACATGCTGTCTTAATTTTTATCGTATTTAGTTATTTTGCACACCCTTAGTATTTTTAACTTCTGGTTAGTGGGCTGGTTTTCTTTCCACTGATGTTTGATGTTTAACATTTAAGGTTTGGTGTTAGATGTTTTACTTTATATTCATATTTCCTACTTAGTGTTTACTTTACTGCACCGTGAGTCTCAGAGTAACGGCATTTCAATTCTCTGTATGTGCTGTACATACAGCAGAATTGACAATAAAGTTGACCTTGACTTTATTACTTGGGTTGTTACTGATATCTGGTGAAAATCTCAGGTCATTGGCTCCATCAGAAATATGTTTAATGAGAAAAATATTGACGTGATCAATAATGATTTTCCCCACTGTATACACACTGAATAAAGAGATTATTGAGCAACAAACCAGCTGTGTTTATCTGATGACTGTAATCAGGGAACTAAAGACATCTGATTATAGTCAGTTTATCAGAATAAATGTAAACATAGCTGTTGCTTTTAAATGACAAATATCTTCATTTTTTTTTCATGATCATCAGATTATTACTAATAAAAGACTCTCACTCCAAAACAGACAAACCCGGCCAGAGGACAAAACAAGCTAGCCTAGCAGGTTAGCAGCAACTGAACTTTCAAAATAAGATATGAGTGAATCTAATTTAGCACGAGTCCCACCCCCCATCATGTGCTCATTCTACTGGGATACCATTGAGAGCATCCTTACCAGCTGTATCATGGTGTGGTATGGAAGCTGCACCACCTCCTGCCAGAAGACTCTACAACGCACAGTGAAAGCAGCCAGCAAGATCATCGGTGCCCCCTCCCACCCGGACATCTACCTCACCCGCCTCACCCACAGAGCCGTCAACATTGCAAGCGACACCTCCCGCCCCTCACACTCCCTCTTCAGCCCCCTGCCCTCGGACAAAAGGTACCGGAGCCTCCAGGCCCACTCCACAAGACCGCTAAACAGCTTTGTTCATCAGGTCATCAGGACCCTGAACTCTGCCCCCCCCCCTTCCGAACCGTAACGCACTCACCCACACAATAACTACCTCAGTTGTTGGCACAGAAAGACTAGCACACAAACAGTAATACATGTGCTGCTGTATGTCTCTGTACTTTACTGCAACCATTTGCACAAATGTCATATCTGCTGCTTCAGAATCAGAATCAGAATCAGAATCAGAATCAGGTTTATTGCCATTGTTCATGTAGTACACAAACTAGGAATTTGTCTCGGTACAATGCTGCAACATTAAACATGATAAGATAAGAGAAATAAACTATACATGTAATAAAGTGTAGGATAAGATTAAGTGATACTGGTCAACAGTTAAAATATATATTAGCCAGCAGCAGATACTGTGGAGAACTATATAGTGCAGTCGGTAATGCAGGAAGAAAACAGTGATGATTGACATGAGTCTGGTTGAGCTGCTGTACATGGTGCACGAGAGTCACTTAGTGTTCAGCAGTCTAATGGCAGAGGGGAAGAAGCTGTTCATGTGACGGGAGGTTTTAGTCTGGATGGACCGAAGTCTTCTACCAGAGGGGAGGGGGGCAAACAGTACGTGACCAGGGTGTGAGGGATCGGCTATGATCCGGCCAGCACGCCTCCGGGTCCTGGAGATGTACAGATCCTGGAGAGATGGGAGCTTGCAGCTGATCACCTTCTCAGCAGTGCGCACGACGCGCTGCAGCCTTAGTCTGTCCCTGGCAGTGGCTCCTGCGTACCACACGGTTATGGAGGTGGTGAGGATGGACTCGATGATGGCTGTGTAGAACTGCACTAACATCTTGGTGGGTAGCTTGAGCTTCCTCAGCTGCCGCAGGAAGAACATCTGTTCTTGCTGCACATGCTGTCTGTTATTGCAATACTGATCATGTGCAGTCCTATCTGTCACTGTCTGCACCTACACTACTACATCGAACTGCAACTTCGAGTATTACTGCTCTACTTTTTCTGTATATAGGATTGCTGGGATTCATTATTTATCATCATTTATCATCACAGCTGGCCCATCTCAACCATCGGTTGGGCCAGCTATCACCATCAACGCAGCGGACACACGGAGGACGCTAACCAGGGTCAACCCACACAAAGCTGCAGGTCCGGACAACATCCCGGGACGTGTGCTCCAAGACTGCGCGAGCGAGTTGGCGGATGTCCTGACTGACATTTATAACATCTCCCTGAGTCAGGCCATCGTTCCCAGATGCTTTAAGACCTCTACCATAGTACCGGTGGCAAAGAAACCAGTTGTGTCCTGTCTGAATGACTATCGTCCTGTTGCACTGACACCAATTGTGATGAAGTGTTTTGAACGGCTTGTTAAACCACACATCACAGCCTGCCTCCCTGCATCACATGTCCCGCTCCAGTTTGCATATCATTCAAACCACTCCACGGAGGATGCTATAGTCACCACCCTGCACTCTGTCATCACCCACCTGGATCAGAAAGACACCTACGCCAGACTCCTGTACATTGATTTCAGTTCAGCATTCAACACCATTATTCCCCAGAGACTGATGGAGAAATTACTCCTTCTCGGTCTGAACACCGCCACATGTCTCTGGATCCTGGATTTCCTGACTGAGAGACCTCAGTCTGTCCGGGTTGGAAATAATATCTCCAATTCTATCATGCTGAGCACTGGATCCCCTCAAGGCTGCGTACTCAGTCCACTGTTGTTTACACTTCTAACACATGATTGTGTATCCAGACACAAGGGGAACCAGATTATTAAGTCTGCAGACGACACCACGGTGGTGGGACTTATTCAGAGGGCTGAGGAATCAATGTACAGGGAAGAAGTGAGAGACCTGGAGGGCTGGTGCAGGGAGAACAATCTGGTTCTCAACGTGGACAAAACGAAGAAGATGATTATTGACTTCCGGTGGTCAAAGCCTGAACACATCCCTCTCAGCATCGGTGGACGTTTAGTGGAGAGAGTGGAGAACATCAAGTTCCTCAGAGTGCAGATCTCGTAGGACCTGACCTGGAGCAAGAATTCCTTGGGGATCAGGAAGCGGGCCCAGCAGAGACTGCACTTCTTGAGGAAACTCAAGCAGGCCTCTCTCCCCATCTGCATCCTCAGGACCTTCTACAGAGGTGTGGTGGAGAGTGTTCTGATGTACTGCATTGCTACACGGTACTCCAGCTGCAGTATGTCAGACAAAAACGCCCCGCAGAGGATAGTTAAGGGAGCTGAGAAGGTAATTGGAGTTTCCCTCCCCTCTGTCCAAGAACTTTTTCAGAACTGTTGTAGGAGCAGGGCACTGAACATTGTCAAGGACCGTTCTCACCCTCTGCATAAACACTTTGAACTTCTGCCATCTGGCAAACGATTCCGGAGCATCAGAGGCAGAACCACCAGACTGATCTACAGCTTCCTTCCACAAGCTGTTAGGATGCTGAACAGTTGATCCGCAATCTCTCATACATACTACTGCACCTATGGACATTATGTATATTATTTGTATATTATAGTTCTGGTTAGTTTTCAAGTATGTCTCAGGGATGTGTGAATGGCTGTGTTGGGGTGGGGAGTGAGGGTGTGTGTGTGTGTGTCTTAAATTATGTTCTTTTTACTTATATGGATGCCAAGAGAAACACAATTTCATCTTGCCTGCACTACAGTTGTATGTACAGCAACATGACAATAAAGGTTGATTTGATTTGATCTTTATTTGCACTACGGTAGCATTACTGTCCATAGACTGCTGTTGTTTTTTTTTCATCCTTATTCCATTTTTTAAGATTGCACACACCACTGAAGAGAGAAACGCCATTTCAATTCTCCTGTATGTCCTGGACAAAGAGCACTACTGACAAATAAAATCTTTGAATCCTGAATCTAATTTAGGGAAACCTACCCATGTAATGTTTAATTTGGAAAAACTCCACAAAACAAAGATTTCTTTAGTCCACCAAATAGAAGACCAACCTTTAGTTTGCGTCGAGCGTTGAACTCCTGCAGTTTCCTCTGGGTGGTGTCCATATGGGAGAAGCGGGCAGCTTTACCCAGGACCCACGGGTGCTGCAGGGCCTCACGGACACTGAGGCGCTTGTGAGGGTCCAGAACGATCAGCTTACTAACCTGCAGGTACAAACAATCAGGTTCAGGCTGCTGGGTGATGAGTTAACCAGAGTCAGGTTTAGGTCAAATCTCATGAACCTCAAGTCCTCTACGTCTAAGTCCAGACTGGTCTACAGCACCGGTATGAAACCCAGATCAGGGCTAATAAACACCTCCAAGTTCAAACCAATGACACTGGGCACTAGGACCATCCATCACCTGTTCATCTAATTAACATTTTAGCAAATTTAGAGTCACCTTGTACGGTGTTGAAAATTCTGTCACATTTTTATGTTCAGAAGAACTTTTAACAGGACTACTCTAAAACATGGACAGATTGTTGAATCTCTAGGGTAGCAGTCAGTTTGTTCAGGTCTGTGGCATTAAGTAAAAATCAAAATTATCCTCCACCATTAGTGACTACTGATTATCAGATGATTTTAGGTAGACAAGATCAGTTTTTTCCTGTCTCCACTTTGCCAAACTCGGCTCAAATAAGGCAGAAAACTTCCAACTCCACAGATTCTGGTCCAAATCTGTTTTAGAGATTAACTAAATGAAAACATCATCCAGAGTTTGTGTGAAAAATTAAAATCAGGCGAAGACATTCAGGACTAGAAAGTCTCAGAACAGCAAACGGAAGTTTTAGACGAGTCTCAGTCTTGGCTTACGTCTCTGGAGTAATATTTAGGTCATTTTCTAAATTTAACAAGTCAGTTATTCTATCCCAGATGGTTCCTGACCAGTTAAGTTCATCTGAAGTTTGATTCTAGATCAGATCCAGTTCAATCAAGAATTACCTTCTACTGCAGCTACACCATGTTCTACTACAGTACCACCAATACTAGTGACACATCTGCCTCTGCTACTACACAGTTTAATAGAACTAGTCTACTACTGACACCTCACCACTGACTATGTCTGTTCCCTCACGCCCCAGCCAGTCACAGCAAATGACTGCCCCTCCCTGAGGTTGTGTTGGAGGTTTCCTCCTGCTAAAAGGTAGTTTTTCCTCTCCACCATTGCCAAGTGCTGCTCACAGGGGACTGCCTGATTGCTGGGGTCTTTCTGCAATTGTGGGGTTTTCTCCTACAGTTGAAAGTGCTATGAGATGACTGTTGTTGTGAAATGGCGTTAAATAAATAAAGTTGAATTGACCACAGACATGACATCTACTTACAACATTTATTTCCACTACTACAGTGTCTGGCTAATCTATTACACATCTACTGCTAGAATACCATGTTCGACCTTATCACTCAGCCCCCCATCAGTGCTGGTCTTTAATATGAATTAATACAAGCTTATATTTCTAAGCAAAACTCCTTATTAGACTGGTCAAACTCAAATTTCAGGTGTTTAAAAATGAGTCAGGTGACCTTAAGGAAGTACTAGCTGTTGTACTGACAGCCGTTAGCAGATCATTAGAGTCCCGCTTGTGCTCATGTTCATTGTTATGTCTAGTCAGGGTTCTAGAAGAACTCACCAGGTCCTTGGCATTGAGGGAAACTTCATCCCACCACGGAGAAACAAACTCATAGTCGCAGTTGAGGATGCGACTGTACATGTACTGATCCCCCCTCGGGTCGAAGAAGGGCTCGAAGCCACACAGTCTGGACCAAAAGACAAAAGAGGAGGAGTCTAGAGAGGAAGTCAACAATGCCACAAGATACGATGAAGACGAGGAATCACACCAGGGAGCAGTTCTGAATCCTTCAAATGGATTTATATGAGTTAGAATGTGTTTACAGATGAGGAACTTTTGGAGAATGGTTTCAGTGACACCTTGTGGTCAGATAGATGATGACTCCTTTACATCAGCTCCATGGTATCATCCTCTGTTTTATAGAACTGCTTGGTTGGGGATGTAAATCTGTCCAACAGGGACACAATGAGGGTGTTGTTAAAAGAACAAAGAGAGCTCTGCAGAGTTTAAAAAAAAAAAGGTTCAGACAAGTCTAGAGCATGTCAACCATCCACTTCACACCCGGTTTCATTTACTGGATCCAGGTCATTTCAGGACCCCGCATGGAGAACCAAGAGACTGCAGGTGTCTTTTATTCCAAAACCAATGAGCTGATGACAGAAAAACACTTTATATATTCAGACTGGGACCATAAAATAACCTTAAATCTCTATTACCCACCACAGCAGCTAAATGAATGGCTGTAGTTCACTGTGGGACCAAGAGGTGTCACTACAATCTGCGTGTCTAAATGTTTCACACAGTACCATTAATTAGCACCTGATGAACACAGACAAAAGGATGCAGACAGTGATGTCATGTCCTGTCTGTTAGTGGACAGACCTGACATACAGTGAATACTGATGGAGCTATTCAGGAATGACTAAGTTTAACATGTTTGACAAGATCAGAGCCGAGCTAACGGACTCACAGGATGTAGAGGATGACACCCACTGACCACATGTCCACCTCGGGGCCATAGGCATTTCCCCGCAGGATCTCCGGAGCTGCGGACAGAGAGTCTATTAGAGTCCAGATGGTCGACAGAAGGCCTGACCGAGTTTGGTGAAATTCCACGGAGCAGCATAAAATGGCTCAACACTCCCCACACCACCACCACTACCCCCACCACCCCCAAATCACAACAACATCACAGGTCAATGAACTCAGGATAATAAAGGTTACTAATAAAGATGAGTGTTGGTGCAATCAACCACTGCTGTGACCATCCATCTACAAACATTTTAACACTGACTCACATGTCATCACTACTACTACTACTACTACTACTACTGTCTACATCTACTGCTAGTACTACTACCTCTCATCCTTCACCTGTTAACCTCCAGGTCAAAGTTTAGCAGTACCAGTGTGTACTCACCGCAGTACCCCGGAGTACCACAGACTGTCTTCATGGTCACCTGATCATCAACCATTTTGGAAAGACCAAAGTCAGCTGTAAGAGAACAGAAGTTTCATGTCTTGATCAGACCTGAGCTGTAGAATGGTTCTCTTTAGTGCGACTGTATTTCTTCTGATTCCAGTTTTTCTATTTAAAGACAAATGAGAAAGCAGCAGAGAAATTGAGTCTGTCTGAAGTAAAGGGAGAAGCTGGAGGTTAAGGAAATGACGGTGGACCGTCTGTAAAATTAGCATTCTGGACCCTCTGAAACGTTAGCATTCCAGACCGTCTGTAACATTAGCATTTTGGACCATCGGTAACGTAAGTGTTCCAGGCGGTCTATAACATTAGCATTCTGGAACATCAATAACATTAGAGTTCCAGACCGTCTGTAACATTAGCATTCTGGACCATCTGAAACATCAACATTCCAGATCGTCTGTTATATTAGCATTCGGGACCATCTGTAATGTTAGTGTTCCAGACCGTCTGTAAGATTAGCATTCTGGACCATTTTTTCCCCCCTTGTCCTGTCCTGTCAAGCAGCTAGATGAGCAGAACAGAAATCTGCTTCCCTCATTGTGCCAAACAGATTTATTTTGCCAAAAGGAGCTTTATACAGTACAAATATATGTACTGTATATTGTTTATAAATTCCTCTTGTAATAATTTTTAATACCTGATTTAAAGTGTTCACCAATGACGGAGCCAACATGGTGGGATGGGGAGAGGAGGGGTAGGGAGGGGAAAAGGGAGCTGAACAGACAAAGAAGACAAATAGACTAACACAACTGAAACAAACAGAAGACAGACTGTTTCTTCTACTGAGAGGTCTCAACATGAGTCTGGTATCTGCACCTGTTAAAGGAGAGACATAAGTGAGTGCATACGTGTGCGCGCGTATGAGAGCACGTGCAAAATAAGTGTGTGTTTGTCAGGAACCATACAAAGTAGGTGGCCGGTCACAGCAACCTCTGCCCCCCCCCAGAAACCAAGCAAGCAGGACAATGCCACCAACCCCCACAGATCACAAATGTCCAGAGGCAAACAAGGCCCAGGACAGCCAGGTATCCACCCTAGGATGGACAGCTAAGTGAAGCTGGACCGCCAAGCGACCGGTGCGGCGGACCCATGTCCCTGGACCGGCTGACGTCCACCCCTCCAACAGGGCCAATGCCTGCCCCTGGGCCCAGGGCACCGGGAGGCCAGCACCCCCATCCCTCAGGCCAGAGACCCGCCCGCGCCCCTGGCGCGAGCCCCCCCAGGCACCAACACAGCGAGCCCGCCCCCACCCCAGCACCACCGCCGCAAACCCAGGGGATCCCCACGCCCAAAGAAGGTGGCAGCTAGGCACGGGGCCCCACTGGAGGCCAGCCCACCACCCCCCGTCCAGAGCAGCCCACGCAGCCAGGAGGTGTTACCCCTCAGTCCAGCACCCCGCGACCAGCACACACACCCTTATGCTCTCATATGCACCCACTTGCACCCACACACACTCACTCACTCTCACTCGCCCTCTCCCCCACACAATCCCACACTCGCACTCCCGGACCAAAACACTATCTCCTACTCCTGTACCCATTCAATCTCACTCCCACTCGCCCTTAGAATCACCTGCACCCACTCACGCTTACCCATACACACACACTCACTCACGCTCAAACCCACTCACATCCACTCGTGCTCTCCCCCACACACTCACCCACACTCCATCCATCCATCCATCCATCCATCCATCTTCTACCGCTTTTCTGGAGGTCCGGGTCACGGAGGCAGCAGTTCAAGCAGAGAAGCCCAGACTTCTCTCTCCCCAGCCACCTGCTCCAGCTCTTCAGAGAGGATACCAAGACGTTCCCAGACCAGCTGGGAGACATAGTCTCTCCAGCGAGTCCTGGGTCTGCCCTGGGGTCTCCTCCTAGTGGGATGTGCCCGAAACACCTCAAGAGGGAGGTGTCCAGGAGGCATCCTGATCAGATGTCCATACCACCTCAACTGGCTCCTTTCAATGTGGAGGAGCAGCGGTTCTACTCTGAGCCTCTCCCGGATGACTGAGCTCATCACCCTATCTCTGAGGGTGAGTCCAGCGATCCTAAGGAGAAAGCTCATTTCAGCCGATTGTATCCGTGATCTTGTTCTTTCAGTCATTACCCAAAGCTCGTGACCATAGGTGAGGGTAGGAAAGTAGTTTGACTGGTAAATCGACAGCTTTGCCTTAGAGTTCAGCTCCTTCTTCACCACAACAGACCGGTACAACGTCCGCATCACTGCAGATGCTGCTCCGATCCATCTGTCGATCTCTCGCTCCATTTCCCCCTCACTCGTGAACAAGACCCCAAGATACTTAAACTCCTCCACTTGGGGCAGGAGCCTGTCCCCAACCCAGAGAGGACAATCCACCTTTTTCCGGCTGAGGACCATGGACTCAGGCTTGGAGGTACTGATTCTCATCCCAACCACTTCACACTCAGTGGCAAACTGTCCCAGTAAGAACTGTAGGTCATTGCTGGATGAAGCCAACAGGACAACATCATCTGCAAACAACAGAGATGAGATCTTGTGGTCACCAAGCATGACACCCTCCATTCCCTGGCTGCACCTAGAAATCCTGTCCATAAAAATTATGAACAGGATCGGTGACAAAGGGCAGCCCTGGCGGAGTCCAACTCTTACTGGGAATGAGTCTGATCGAGTGTTGGCAATATGAACCAAACTCTCACAACGGTCGTACAGAGACCGGATAGCTCGTAACAACAAGCCCAATACCCCATACTCCCGAAGCACCCCCCACAAAAAACCACGAGGGACACAGTCGAATGTCTTCTCCAAATCCACAAAACAAATGTAAACTGGTTGGGCAAACTCCCACAAACCCACCCACCCACCCACACTGAATCACCCTTATTACTTGGGGCGGCTACGGCGCAGATGCATCGAGCATGAATGTGCACCAGCGTCCAGCAGCAGCTGGGGAGACCGCTGGCGCAGGCCAGCAGCCACAGCCCCACTGACCCACCCCAGGGTGGCCGCAGCCACAAAAGCAGACCACCACCCCCAAGGCCCACCCCAAGCGACTGCTCAGCAGACCATCGCAACCGCTCCGAGATGTCACTCGATATGCAAAGTGCCACACAAAACCGACCCACCATCACCAACTCCACTCATCACTCCCTCACTCTCACTTACTCTCTTGTTCAGTCACTCTCTAACTCACTTGCTTGCACCTATTCATTCGACAGCACCCAGGGATTTTGACAACATGACGGGCCCTAGGCCTCCCACCAGGCCCCCAGGCCCCTGGCAGAAGGAGGGCAGCAGGGGCGGGGGAAGACCTTCGCCCCCCAATCCCCCATGCACAAATCACAATGGGTGTGTGTTAGTTGTGTGATGTGATTGTGTGCAGGTGTGTGAACTACCAGAGGGCAGTTAAAATTGGGGGGATGGTAGTTGGAGCAACACTAGCCACTGCTATAGGCAGTGGGGCTCCCATCCCCCCCAAGCCCTCAGTGTCTATAGTACAATTAAAATTGAGGTGAGGGAAGCCCCACTGCGCACCAGACAGCGGATCCTCTTCTCCGCCATAGTATGGCACACCCCTAACCCAAAATCCCAAGTGTATGTAACCAATAAGATGTATGTTCCATCCAGAATCGGGGGGGGGGGGACTGGGAGGGAGGCGGTCCAAAAGGGAGCCCGTCCCCCCCAGAAGCCAGCTCGCAAACTTCCTCAGGATGCCACCCACTGCCCCCAGATCCCAACTCAGGGTGAGGGCCGCCAGGCCGAGCATCCCTGGACCCACCAGCATCGCACCCCGGCACTCCCCAGCACCATAGGCATGATGGAGCAGCCACACTCACACCCACTCCCACATATCTTGCACACACAAACACACACAACAATAAGAACCATAATGAACAATGGGCCAGACCCATACAGCGCCCCACATGCCAAGCAATACCCCAGAGCGCTCAACGCAAGCCCACCAACCACCCACCCCAGACAAACACCAACAGTGGCAGGCTGCCCCGCAGCCACAGCCACCCCGGGTGAAACCAACAGAAACATGGCCGCCAATCCCCCCGCCCCACCCCCCAAGCACCCCCCCCCCACACACACACACCTAGCGCCAAGGACACCAGAGGCAACGCAGCAAAGCGCCCTGCCCCGTGACACAACGGCACGAGGGCCAGGAAAAGCAGGCCCCCACAATGTCCACCCCACCACACCACCCAACGAGGTCCCCCCACCCACACACACACCTTCCACGTCCACATATCCACCCAGAGGTACTCGCACCCACACTCACACACACACACACGCCCACCCTCTATACACACACACTCACCATCACACATGCCAACCTACACCCACACACAACCCCGCATTCCCACACAACACACAAACAGACACAAACCCACACCCACCCACACCTGCACACATACACACACGCAGGCCCCAAAGAACGGGGGGGCGACCCCCACCCGGGACCATGTACCAGCCCCTGGAGTGCCACCAGGCCCCCGGGAAGGGCACAACCCCACCACATAGAGATGCGCCACGGCCGGCCCACACTACCGGCGCACACCCAACCCCAGCCCAGAGGGGGAACGCCCTCCCACCCAGCACCAGGGGCCCGGGGCAAGACCCAGCCCCACCTAGGAGGCAAGGTCAGCCACCCCGGGGCCACGCCCCCCCCCCCACCAACCCCCCAGGTCAAACCCACAGCCACCCCAGGACAGACTCCACAGACACCGGCCCCAGTGTGTCACAGAAACCCCTCATGGTCAGGGCGCAGCCAGCCACCAGAGGCACCGAGGAGAGTGAGCCACCGCTCACCACCCCTCAGGTTATAGAATTAATAAGCGGGGAGCAGGCAGAACTGAATTTAGCCAATTGTTTTTTGTGAGGAGACAGACATTCTCTCCAGGCTAATATAATCTGATAGTAGGTTATTATAGTGAGTTGTACATAAATTATTTCTTGATTTCCAAATCATGAGGATAGTTTTCTTTACGATGCATAAGGCAGTGACAACAATGTGTGGCATCCTTACCTCTGTATTAATTTCACTTAAATCCCATAGTATGCAAAGTGTGGGAGAGGATGGGATATGATACCCAAGCCAAACAAGTGTACCTACGGGTACAAATAAAGTAACCTGAACCATGCCAATAAGTTTTCACGTCTTCTGCAAGAACTTTTGGACCGGTGCACAGGACCACATAGCATGCATATAACTATCCGGGACGTTGCTGTTGCAATAGGAACAGATATTTATGTAGCTCAGGCCCATTTTCAGCATTCCAGACAGTCTGTAACATTAGAATTTGGGAAGATCTGTAACGTTAGTGTTCCAGACTGTCTGTAACATTAGCATTCTGGACCCTCTGAAACGTTAGTGTTCCAGACTGTCTGTAATGTTAGCATTCTGGACCATCTGTAATGTTAATGTTCCAGACCATCTGGAACGTTAGCATTCTGGACCATCTGTAACATTTGCATTCTGAACCATCTGTAACGTTAGTGTTCCAGACTACATGTAACATTACCATTCTGGACCATCTGTAACATTAGCATTCTGGACGCTGTGAAACGTCAGCATTCCAGACCATCTGGAACTTTAGCATTCTGAACCATCTGTAACATTAGCATTTTGGACCGTCTGTAATATTAGCATTCTCAACCATCTGAAATGTTAGTGTCCTGAACCATCTGTAACGTTAACGTTCAGGCCCAGCTGTAATGTTAGTGTTCTCGACCATCTCTAAACCTGAACAGCCAACATATTTCTGAAAGTTTCTGTTTAATGGAGAAATGAATCAGAACCAATGATGGAACTGTTCTTAGGTCAGACAGAAATCAGTTTCCTACAGATGTGAGTTCTTCTAAGGAACACTCAGCACAATGATGAGTGTTGACGTGTGTGTGTGTGAGAGCTGGAGAGTAAAACAGTAGTCCCGACTTTAAATCCACTCGGTGATTCATTGAAGCACTGCAAAACCATACACGTACTGGTAACTACTGGTGGGAGAGTGGTACAACCACCAAACAGACTTACTACGCATGTGCGCTTGCCCTAAGTATGGTACCCGTTGATGTTCATACAGGACACAAACGCTATCATAACCAGAATGGTCTACATCCTGTCCTTTAGTTTATGCTTCTATATGAAAACAACTGAATAATTAAACATGTACATTCAAATAATATTCCTTATATTAATATTCAAATAATAACATGACTGCTTTAACCAGTGGTGTTTCTGCAACAGTGACGATTCAAGATTCAAAGGCTTTATTATCATGTGCACAATTAAGAAATGCTACAGTTCCTGAGCAATGAAATTCTTACTTTGATCTCCCAACGAATGCCAAGGTAATAGGTACAGACACAATTCTAATAATGTAATGACACACTAACACTGTAACTCAAACCTAATACTAATGGATGCTAATAACATATGCCAACACACAGTTAGGCAATTGGAACCCCTTAAGCACACCTTGATACTAAATACTAAAACTTCTTCTTCTTCTTTTAGGTTTGATTGGAGATTGGCAACCAGCTTACAGGTGCATTACCGCCACTGACTTGATTATCATAACTCTATATCTTTGTATAAGGAGTTCTGAACAACTCCTTCATCATCATCATCATCACAGCAGTCTGTCGTGGGCGACAATGACTGTTTCATTTAGGTCTGATCAGATTCCTCCACACAGCTCTGTCCTTAGCCTTCTGCTACCAGGAACTCCTGTCTATGTCCAACTTCTTCAAGTTTCTTTTTACAGCGTCTTTAAATCTGAGCCTTGGTCTACCCTGATTGCGTTTGCCCTCGCATAACTGTGAGTAGAGTAACTGCCGAGGGAACGCGCTGATGGTCCATCCTCTCAACATGTCCGAGCCATCTCAGGTTCATCTGTATTAGCATGTCCTCCATTGATGGTAGACCAGCTCATTTCAAATCAAATCAAATCAAACTTTATTGTCATATTGCTGTATATACAACTGTAGTGCAGGCAAGATGAAATTGCGTTTCTCTCGGCATCCATATAAATAGAATAAGCATGATTTAAGACACACTCACACATAGCTTCACCCCCCCACCCCCACCCATTCACACATCCCTGAGACATACTTGGGGGGAAAAAAAAACTAACTATAATATACAAATAATATACAAAATGTCCGTAGGTGCAGTAGTGTGTATGAGAGATTCCGGGTCAACTGTTCAGCATCCTGACAGCTTGTGGAAGGAAGCTGTTGATCAGTCTGGTGGTTCTGCCTCTGATGCTCCGGAATCGTTTACCAGATGGAAGAAGTTCAAAGTGTTTATGCAGAGGGTGAGAACGGTCCTTGACAATGTTCAGTGCCCTGCTCCTACAACGGCTCTGAAAAAGTTCTTGGACAGAGGGGAGGGAGACTCCAATTACCCTCTCAGCCCCCTTGACTATCCTCTGCAGGGCTTTTTTGTCTGACATACTGCAGCTGGAGTACCATGTAGCAATGCAGTACGTCAGAACACTCTCCACCACACCTCTGTAGAAGGTCCTGAGGATGCAGATGAGGAGAGAGGCCTGTTTGAGTTTCCTCAAGAAGTGCAGTCTCTGCTGAGCCCGCTTCCTGATCCCCAAGGAATTCTTGCTCCAGGTCAGGTCCTGCGAGATCTGCACTCCGAGGAACTTGATGTTCTCCACTCTCTCCACTAAACGGCCGCCGATGCTGAGGGGGACGTGCTCAGGCTGAGACCGCCGGAAGTTGATAATCATCTCCTTCGATAACCAACACTTCTATGTTGGTTATCTTGTCTTTCCATGAGATGTTCAGTATGGCTCGAAGGTGTCTCATCATGTACGCGTGGAGTTTCTTCACCTGCACTCTGAAGACAGTCCAAGTTTCAGCACCGTACAATAGAGTAGCCAGTACTGTCGCTCTGTACACTTTGCATTTCACACGGATAGACACGTCGATTGTTCCACAGTCTCTCCCTCAAGTTTCCAAACACAGCGCTCGCTCTTCCCATTCTGAGAGATAGTTCATCCTCCAGCCTAGCATTCTCTGAAACAGTACTCCCTAGGTACTTGAAAGTCTTGCACTTGACTAGTGGCTCTGTACCAATGCTGATATCTTCTGGTAGTGATGTTGATAACTGGAACTTTGGTGGTTGATAAAGGCACTCTGTCTTCTTGATGTTGATTTGGAGGCTGAATTGGCTAGCTGCTCTTGCAAATTTCTCCACTAAAGATTGCATATCTTCCACACTGTGTGCAAGTAAAGCACTGTCGTCGGCAAAGAGCATTTCTCTTACTACCTTTATCGATGTCTTACTCTTGGCTTTAAACTGTGCCACATTGAACAAGTCTGCTTCTTTCCTTGTTTGAATGTATACTCCTTCTGAAGTGTCTTTGAAGGCCACCTCAAGCATGGCTGCCAGATATAGCGAGAAGAGTGTAGGTACCGGTACACACCCTTGTTTCACCCCGTTGCTTACTGAAAAGTCTTTAGATACTGAACCACTCATTACCACGTTTGCTTGCATACCTGTATGGAGTGCCTCGATCAGGATGACAAACTTCTCTGTACAGCCATATTTCTTGAGTACCTGCCAAAGTCCTTGTCGTGAAACAGTATCGAAGGCTTTACTGAAGTCTATGAAGACTACATAAAGCGGCATGTTTTGTTCGATACACTTTTCTTGAACCTGTTTCAAGCAGAAAGTCATGTCCATTGTGCTTCTTCCACTTCTAAAGCCACACTGGGTTTCCGGTAGTACATTCTGCGAGATGTGTTCACTGAGTCTGTTAAGTAGTACACGTGAGAGAATCTTACCAACAGTGGCTAGCAGTGATACACCTCAGTAATATCCACAATCTTTCCTGTCACCTTTCTTGAACAAAGGCACAATACTTGCGTCCTTCCAGTCTTGGGGTACTTTCTGGGCATCCCATATCTCTTGGATGAGCTTGTGCAGGCAGTTGGTCAGCTGAACACCACCAAATTTCCACACTTCTGCTGCAGAGGCGCTAGCCTGACTGCCAGGAACAGCTGGGGGTTCAGTGTCTTGCTCAAGGACACTTCGACATGCAGACTGCAGACAGAGCGGGAATCGAACCCCTGACCCTCCGATCAGTAGTCGGCCACCCTACACCTGCGCCACAGCCGCCCCCCCCAAAAAGTATCATTAATTTAATACTGGAATGATATTTCTGTAAAGGATACATGCAAGATGGCAGCGCGCGTCTGTGCAGCGGCTCTTTGCTCCCTATTTTTGTTTGCAAGTATGCTGTTTTTGGATATTGGACCGTGTGAAGCTGGATTTATGTACAGTCGTACTGAGCTGATAAATATTGGACTTCAACAAAAGTCTGCTGTTACAGCAGTTTTTGAGAACACACAAAACATACCAGAGGCTATCTGTAGACCAGCGGGATCACCATGGATTGTTGTCGGTCCTGGGAAGCGATGCAGACGGAGGAGGGAGAGAAAGAAAAGCGGGGATGCCGGTTGGGCCTGCTAGCGAGGCTAAAGAGACAGCTGCATAGACCTCCGCTACCGAGCATTTTTTTCTCCAACGCCAGAAGCATCGTCCACAAGACGGATGATATAGAGCTACAGCTGGCAACTAGTAAAACTGTGAAAGACTGCTGTGTGCTGTTGTTAACGGAAAGCTGGCTCCACCCGCTGATCACCGATGCTGCAGTGCAACTACCAGGGCGCACACTTCACTGTATGGACCGAACAGCGAAATCCGGTAAAAAGAGAGGGGGCGGTCTCTGCATTTTTCTTCACAACACTTGGACTAACCACAATCGTATTATTAACACTTACTTTTCTCCTGACCTAGAGACAATGTCAGTTTTATGTTGGCCTTTTTATCTTCCGAGAGAGCTGACCGTGGTTATTATAACAGCGGTCTATATTTCTCCTGATGCAAATACTAAAGCGGCCCTTAGTCATTTGTACAGTGTAATAAATAAACAGCAGCAGGCCTATCCTGAGGGTGTTCACATCATAGCTGGTGATTTTAATCAAGCATGCTTGAAAACTGTGCTGCCTAATTTCACACAGTATGTGATATGTGCCACTAGGGGAAAGAATTGTCTTGATCGGGTGTATTCAAACCTGAAGCATGCTTACAGAGCTGTGCCGTGTCCACATCTTGGCCTGTCAGACCGTCTATCATTGCTCCTCATCCCAGCATACACCCCCCTCAGGAGAAGTGCTAGACCTACTATAAAGAACATCACAACATGGCCTGAGGGAGCTCTTTCTCAGCTGCAGGACTGTTTTTCAAACACTCTATGGGATTTATTCAAGAATGAGGATCTGGAAATGTACACACAAACTGTATTATGCTACATCACCTACTGTATCAACCAGGTGACTGTGGAAAAACGCGTCAGGGTTTTTCCTAACCAGAAGCCTTGGATGACAAAAGAAGTCCAGGTACTCCTCAGAGCCCGTGAAACACCCTTCAGGTCAGGGGATACAGATCTGTATAGCACCGCCCGGGCTAATGTGAAGAAAGGCATTAAGGAGGCTAAACAGACCTATAGGAAGAAAGTCGAGGACCATTTTTCTGATAATGATTTGAGACGAGTATGGCAAGGCTTTCACCATATCACAAACTATAAGGGCAGCAGCATCATTTCCATTGACATCAGAGCTTCACTGGCAGAAGAACTGAACTGCTTTTTCGCACGGTTTGAGGCAAATACACCTCGCCCAGACCCACTGATGTTATTGAATGCCAGCTCTGTTGTGCTTACCCTGCAGGATCATGAGGTGAGACAGACACTGAGAGCAGTTCACCCGAGAAACGCTACTGGTCTCGATGGAGTGCCAGGAAAGGTGCTCAGAGCATGTGCAGATCAGCTATGCTCTGTTTTGACTGACATTTTTAACTTGTCTCTCAAGGCAGCCGTTGTTCCACAGTGTTTAAAATCTGTAGTCATTATTCCTGTGCCTAAAAAACATATTATTAGCAGTCTGAATGACTATCGACCAGTAGCATTAACACCCATTGTTATGAAGTACTTTGAGAAAATGGTATTGAAACATCTTTTGCCTAGTCTCCCCCCAGACTTTGATTGGTACCAGTTTGCCTACAGGCGGAGCAGATCCACTGAAGATGCTATTGCTATAGCTCTCCACTTGACATTCAGCCATTTAGAAGACAAGGGGAGCTATGTAAGAATGTTGTTTGTGGACTATAGCTCAGCATTTAACACAATTATTCCCAACATTCTCATCACCAAATTGCTTCAGCTTGGTCTGCCTACTCACACTTGCAGCTGGATTAAGGACTTCCTAACAAACAGAACACAGACTGTTAGACTCGGACCCCATTCCTCCTCTACAGTCATGCTTAACACAGGCTAGCCACAGGGCTGTGTGTTGAGCCCCACTTTGTATTCATTGTACACATATGACTGCATACCTGTTCATCCCACAAACATTATAGTGAAGTTTGCAGATGACACAACAGTAGTGGGGCTCATATCAGGAGGAGATCAGTCCGCATACAGAGATGAGGTCCAGAAACTGGTGAGATGGCGCTCAGATAATAATCTGCTATTGAATACAAAAAAAACCAAAAGAACTCATTATTGATTTTAGGAAGTATAGCAGTGAACCGCCTCCTCTATATATAGGCAAGGAGTGTGTGGAGAGGGTGGAGGCTTTTAAGTTTCTGGGTGTTCATATTTCTCACAACCTTTCTTGGGCAGTTAACACCATAGCTACGATAAAAAAGGCTCAACAGTGTCTACACTTTCTGAGGCTCCTCAAGAAAAATGGCCTGAATGCACAGTTGCTGGTTTTATTTTATCGCTCTGCTATTGAGAGCATTTTGTCATATGGCATTACGGTTTGGTATGAGGGCTGTTCAGCCGCAGACCACAAAGCCTTCCAGAGAGTGATCGAGACTGCGCAAAAAATCACTGGCTGTTCTCTCCCTTCTCTGGAAGAGATTTCCAGGTCTCGGTACCTCAACAGAGCTACTGCCATCATTAAAGACTGTGCTCATCCAGGCCATGATTTCTTTCACTTGCTCCCCTTGGGAAAGCGGTACAGATCCCATAAAACCCGGACTACCAGTTTTAATCATAGTTTTTTCCCAGCAGCAGTACGTATTTTGAACGGATTTATGTAACACGTACAGACTGCTGATATTATTTTAGGTTATTTTAGGTTATTTTGTGGCAATAACCCTGTGTGCATAAACTGGTCTTATACTGTATATTTATCGCTCAGTATGTTTTCATTATTGCTATGTACATATTGTATTCAACTTTTAGTCAATATTGTTTCAAGCATTATTTATTGTTGTAATTATAAGAATGTTAAATGCATGAGTGAACTGTGAGTGTGACAGTTTGTTTTTAGGGAGCAGTATCTCAATTTCGTTGCATTGTTATTAGCAATGGGATGACAATAAAGGCACTTTGACTTGACTTTGAATTCCATCCCTTCCTGGAGCTTTACCATCCTGTGTTGTCCTGATAGCTGCCATTAGTTCATCAAAATTTGGTGGTTCATCCAGACTTGATACAGCTGGTCGCTGCACTAGAGCTTCTTTAGCCTCTTCAGTGAGATCTCCAGGGTTGTTTAGTAGTTGGTCAAAGTGGTCTGCAAATCTGACCAGGATCTTGTCTTTCTCCTGCAAAACCGTTTCACCATCCATAGCCTTTAGTTGGTTCAATCCTTTTGGTTTAGGGCCATAGACTTCTCTCAAACCTGTGAAGAATGTTTTCATGTCCTTCCTGTCTGCTGCAGTTTGAAGTTTCTCTGCTTTTTCATCCCACCAGTTGGACTTCATCTCTCTGGTGTACTTCTGTAGCTCACTCTGAGCCTTTGAGTATTTCTTCTTCTACCTTGTGTTACACTGTAGGTTTTCCTGCCTAGCTGTATTCCTCGCTTCTAGTAAACTAAAGACATGATTATTGACTTTAGGGGGAAAACTCCCAGGCACAAAGTCACCGTATTACAAGGCCAGACCACCGAATGTGTACAATCTTACAAATATCTTGGGACGATTATTGATAGTAATTTAAACTTTGAAGAGAACTGTGAAAGGGTGTGCAAAAAGGGTCAGCAACATTTGCATTGCTTGAGGAAACTTGCACGCTTCCAAGTTGACCGAACCATAATGACAATGTTTTATCGGGCTTTTATTGAATCTGTTTTATCCTTTTCTTTAGTGTCATGGTTTGGTGAGATAAAACTGAAACAGAGGAAATCCTTGGATCAGGAAGTTAGATGGTCCAGTCGTTTGCTTGGTGAGTCACAGCTGAGCCTGACATCCCTGTACACCAGACAGGTACAGAGGATTGCTACCTCCATTTTAAATTTCTCAGTGTCCGAACCAACTCTGGCATTAAAATCTCCAATGAGTATCAGCCTGTCATCAGTCGGTACACGCCTGATAGACTCACGTAAATTACTGTAGAACTCTTCCTTCACCTCCTCTGTGTTGGTCATTGTTGGGGCATATACATTGATGAGTGTGGCATACATCTTCTGCTGTAGTGGGAGTCTCATTGTCATTATCCTGTCATTGATTGGCACCGGTTCCTCATCAAGCATTGCTGCTATCTCCTTTCTAACTGCAAAGCCCACTCCTGCTTCTCTCCTTTCTTGAGTTGATCTCCCACTCCAAAAGAAGATGTACCCATGGTCTTCCAGGCTGTCATATCCAGGCAATCTTGTTTCACTAAGTGCAGCTATGTCTACATTGTACCTGTTCATTTCCAGGGCCACAAGCGTGGTCTGCCTTTCTGGGCGCTGTGATATTGTTCTGTCCAACAGAGTGCGTACATTCCATTCTGCTACACACAAGGCTGCTGTTTTCCTCTTCTTTTGTCTTCCCTCTCCAAGCTTACTTTTCGCTGCCTGTCGGAGTGTGAACAGATCAGCGGGGACCTTGTAAGCCCGGGCAATGTCCGAGCCGGTATGAGTTGCTTTCTAATTGATCATTTCATGAAACTGCTTGCAAAGTATTTGAGTACTGCTAGTTTTTGCTAGACTAGCAGCACATTCTTGGCAGGTAAAGGTATTATCAGTGGCAAAGACAAGCCAAGACAAACTGACTACAGTATCTGTTGCAGTGACTGACCAGATGATAGGTTTGTTTATCTCTGCTCTTTGTGTAGTGCATGTCACAATGCACCGACTGGCACAGTCCACCACAGACCTTGCGACAGATGTGTTTATCTGCCAGGATGTCTAGTCTCACCCCGTGTAACTGGGAGTGGTCCACCACAGACCTGTGGCAGATATTGTTTTTAGTTCTGCCAGGATGCCCTGTTTCACCCTCATGCCCTCGGAAGGGCGGGGATGCCGGTTGAGTCGCCGACGGCCGGACCCATGAAACAGGTCGTACCGGTTTTCATGGTTATCTGGCAGCAAACAAGCCAATGCCTGACCTGACACAAAAAAGGGGATGCAAGTCTCAGTTAAAAGCTGCCAGTTTCTGACCCCCAAAAAGTGGAATTTTATGAGTAAGAAGCTGCAACTTTAGCAAAAAGGCAAAAGAAGGTGTAAATTTCCAACTGTTTACAACCTAAAACTCTGCAGATATAAGATTTGAGTAAAATGCTGCAAGTTTAAGCTTTTTTTTTAAAACTGCAAATTCAAGAGTAAGAAAAGTTCTAAATTCATGAGGAAAAAGCTGAAAAATTATGAATAATAAAAAGCTGCAAATTTTCAAGTAAGAATCTGCACATTTCTGAGTAAAATGGCTCTAACTCTGCAGGAAAATCCTGCAAATTTATAAGAAAAATCCTCACATTTACAAAAGAATAAAAACTAAAGATATGATTATTGACTTTAGGAGGAAAACTCCCAGGCACAAGGTCACCATACTAAAAGGCCAGACCACCGAATGTGTACAATCCTACAAATATCTTGGGACGATTATCGATAGTAATTTAAACTTTGAAGAGAACTGTGAAAGGGTGTGCAAAAAGGGTCAGCAAAATTTGCATTGTTTGAGGAAACTTGCACGCTTCCAAGTTGACCGAACCATAATGACAATGTTTTATCGGGCTTTTATTGAATCTGTTTTATCCTTTTCTTTAGTGTCATGGTTTGGTCAGATAAAACTGAAACAGAGGAAATCCTTGGATCAGGTAGTTAGATGGTCCAGTCGTTTGCTTGGTGAGTCACGGCTGAGCCTGACATCCCTGTACACCAGACAAGTACAGAGGATGGCCGACTCGATTTTAAATGATGACTCCCACCCTTTGCACTGCAACTTTCAGCTTCTTCCCTCCAGACGGAGGTTTGCTGTCCCAAAAAGTAAAACCCAGCGCTACAAAAACAGCTTTGTCCCTGCTGCTGTCAAAGAGTTGAACAAGCTGTAAAAATATATTGTACATAATTTAGGTACCTATTTATTAACTTCATTTTATATTTACTTATTTTTGTAGGATGTTACTTGGGTTCTAAATATTTGATTGGGTTTTAGACCTTTGAGTTTTTTAACCTCTTTGACTAGTTTTTAACTTTTAATATGACTCTTCTCTCTTACCTCTGGTTTCTCCCTCATCTCTTTGTCTTTATATCCTGATTGATGGAGCCTTGAGTATTTTTATCACGTTTATAGTCAGCTTCATGTGTGCCTGTGTTTGTGTTTATGTTGAATGTAATTGTGGCTTGTAAATATGGATGTCACCAGACTGCAAAACAAATCTACCTACGGGTACAAATAAAGTAACCTGAACCTGAGAATGTTTCTAATTTACATGGAAAAAGGATGTGATAAATTGGCGTGTGTTGGCCATTTTTTTTAAAAAAACAGCCGTGAGGAGGAACTAAGCGGTGATGTTCGGAGGTGTTAAATCCTGCAGATCTGCATTAATCAGCAGGGACAAGGAGAAGAAGCATTCGAACAACTCCTTATGTGTGAAAAATTTATCCGTCCTTGGACTGTGTCCAAGGTACGGTCGAGAGTTCTATTCAGCAAGTCTGCTCAAAAGTGTCCCAATGCCACTAGGTACTCCAAAACTAATGAGTACTAATAACACACACTAGGCAGTTTGGACAGTTAACGCAGTTAAAGCAGTAGTTTCACAGTTTAGAAATTAGCAGTAGTTTAACAACAATCTGGAAATAAATTTAACTAGCCAAATTATATTTTCATATTGCAAACATTCACCTCCTGCACACATGTCAACAAACATAAAATGGGTCAAATGCATAAATGATGGCTGTGAATATTAAAGAACAATCAAGTGTAAGAGTCGCTTTCTTCTTTCTTTCTTTTGAAGAAGAGAACCTTTCACAATGAAAATGCAACAAAGTCTCTTTCTCTTTCTACAGGCAAGCAATACCCAGAGTTCATTGTCCATACTTTGGATTTGGCTTACAAATCCGACCTGCTCGTGTCACATAAGGTGTGTTGTTGTTTGTGTGCGTGTGTGTCACCTTGTCATAAGAGCAAACTGCAGGCCTCTGCTGGTTGCTGGTGGAATGCTGAGGTATCACCTGAGATGGCTGTGGTGACTGCAGACATATGCGGTGTGCAAGGGAAATGTCTGGGGTAGTAGGGTTGGCTAGGTCAGCTGACCGATGATCGGAGTCTGCCAAGTCAACCTGTGAAGGTGGTGGCGGCTCAGCAATGGGAAGGATGTGGCGATGATTCCTCCTATAGATGCCTCCATCGGCTTGAATGAAGGAGGAACGTGGTTCTTTGCACACTTCCTTCACAATGCCAATACGGTCGTGTCCCTCTATTGTCTGCCATCTGACAACTTGTTCCTCTGCCAGTGGTTTTATTGGGTGACTTGAAACATCAAAGTATTGCTTTTGGATGAGTCTTTTCCTTTGAAGCTGGGTGGTGACCTGCTTTGTGTCCTTTGGGGCTGGTACTAGCAGCTTAGTGCTAACAGGAAGGATTGAGTGTGTCTGTCATGACATAAGACGCTCTGCAGGTGAGCCCAATGTTTTATCACGGGGGACGTTGCTGATATTCAGCAGGTTGAGGAACATATCAGGCCCATCTTGATGAGAATGCTCCATCAGTTGCTGGGCATTGCAGACTGTCCATTCAGCTAGTCCTTTTGACTGCAGGTACTCGGGGCTGCTGGTGACATGAACAAAGTCCGACTGCTCCACAAACTCCTTGAGGTGCAGGCTTGTGTAATACCTTGCATTATCAGTGATGAGGATGTTAGGGATCCCATGAACAGAAGTGTCACTTGGGCTTTGTGATCACAGCAGCTGTGAATGTGATACGAAGGAGATCAATCTCAAACCATCCTGAATACAAGTCTACCAGCACCATGTACTGTTGTCCATGCAACTCAAAAACGTCAGTGGCAACTGTGGACCAGGGCCAAACTGGAACTGGGTGTGACTGTCAAGGTTTGTGCTGTTGCAGACTGAGCATGTCAGCAGCTCCTCTGTGATGTCTTTATTCATTGTCGGCCAAAAGACTGTCATCCTGGCTCTGCACTTGGTGGACTCCAAGCCTGGGTGACCTCTGTGCATGATGCTGATGTATTCCCACTGCAGGGAGAGTGGAATGACTGTTCTGTGGCCCTTTACGATAATTTCATTTTCCATTGTCAGTTCATCCGGGGTGGTAAGGGACGAATGGGAAGGGGAAGGTGGCATTCTTTGTGGGGCCAGCCCTGTTGAATAACAGCACCAAGGGTCTGTAGGATTTGGTCTTGTGCTGTGTGGACCCGGAGTTCCTCCAGTCTGGCAGATGAGATGTAGTTGAGAGACATTACTTCAAATGTGTCATTTGCAGTTGATGCTTGAGAGGCACTAGTGTTTGGGGAACGTGACAGTGTGTCAGCGAGATACATGTGCTGACCCTTCTTGTAGATCAGAGTGATGTCATAGGCCTGTAACTGTAGCAGCATTCTTTGTAGATGGGCAGGAGCTCTGTGGATTGGTTTCTTTAAGATTGTGACAAGAGGTTGGTGGTCAGTTTCAACAACCGTGTGCTTCCCATAGATGTAGTCTCTGACCTTGGTGCATGCAAACACAACTGCTAACAGCTCCTTTTCAATCTGGGCAAAATGGGTTTCTGTATGTGTGAGCGTGGGGGACACATACAGTGGGGCAAAAAAGTATTTAGTCAGCCACCAATTGTGCAAGTTCTCCCACTTAAAAGATGAGAGAGGTCTCCAATTTTCATCATAGGTATACCTCAACTATGAGAGACAAAATGAGAAAAAAAAATCCAGTAAATCACATTGAAGGATTTTTAATGAATTAATTGGTAAATTCCTCGGTAAAATAAGTATTTGGTCAATAACAAAAGTTTATCTCAATACTTTGTTATATACCCTTCGCTGGCAATGACAGAGGTCAAACGTTTTCTGTAAGTCTTCACAAGGTTTCACACACTGTTGCTGGTATTTTGGCCCATTCCTCCATGCAGATCTCCTCTAGAGCAGTGATGTTTTGGGGCTGTCGCTGGGCAACACAGACTTTCAACTCCCTCCAAAGATTTTCTATGCGGTTGAGATCTGGAGACTGGCTAGGCCACTCCAGGACCTTGAACTGCTTCTTACGAAGCCACTCCTTCATTGCCCGGGCGGTGTGTTTGGGATCACTGTCATGCTGAAAGCTCCAGCCACGTTTCATCTTCAATGCCCTTGCTGATGGAAGGAGGTTTTCACTCAAAATCTCATGATACATGGCCCCATTCATTCTTTCCTTTACACGGATCAGTCGTCCTGGTCCCTTTGCAGAAAAACAGCCCCAAAGCATGATGTTTCCACCCCCATGCTTCACAGTAGGTATGGTCTTTCTCCTCCAAACACGGCAAGTTGAGTTTTTACCAAAAAGTTCTATTTTGGTTTCATCTGACCATATGATATTCTCCCAATCCTCTTCTGGATCATCCAAATGCTCTCTAGCAAACTTCAGACGGACCTGGACATGTACTGGCTTAAGCAGGGGGACACGTCTGGCACTGCAGGATTTGAGTCCCTGGCGGCATAGTGTGTTACTGATGGTAGCCTTTGTTACTTTGGTCCCAGCTCTCTGCAGGTCATTCACTAGGTCCCCCCGTGTGGTTCTGGGATTTTTACTCACCATTTTCGTGATCATTTTGACCCCACGGGGTGAGATCTTGCGTGGAGCCCAGATCGAGGGAGATTATCAGTGGTCTTGTATGTCTTCCATTTTCTAATAATTGCTCCCACAGTTGATTTCTTCACACCAAGCTGCTTACCTATTGCAGATTCAGTCTTCCCAGCCTGGTGCAGGTCTACAATTTTGTTTCTGGTGTCCTTTGACAGCTCTTTGGTCTTGGCCATAGTGGAGTTTGGAGTCTGACTGTTTGAGATTGTGGACAGGTGTCTTTTATACTGATAACGAGTTCAAACAGGTGCCATTAATACAGGTAACGAGTGGAGGACAGAGGAGCCTCTTAAAGAAGAAGTTACAGGTCTGTGAGAGCCAGAAATCTTGCTTGTTTGTAGATGACCAAATACTTATTTTACCGAGGAATTTACCAATTAATTCATTAAAAATCCTTCAATGTGATTTTCTGGATTTTTTTTCTCATTTTGTCTCTCATAGTTGAGGTATACCTATGATGAAAACTGGAGACCTCTCTCATCTTTTAAGTGGGAGAACTTGCACAATTGGTGGCTGACTAAATACTTCTTTGCCCCACTGTATGCTATTGGCCTCTCATCCTGTAGACATACCGCTCCAAGGCCGTAACGTGATGCATCACAGGTCAGTGTGACTGGTTTTCTCACCTCATAGTATGATTGAACAGTGGGGCTGAATAAGCACGATTTAAGAAAGTTGAATGCTTGCTGGTGTGTGGAAGCCAACTCCATGCAGTGTCTTTGTGTATGAACTGTCTCAGCGGTGCTCCAATTTCGCTGAGATTTGGGATAAATATTCCAAGATAGTTCACCTTGCTGAAGAATCGCTGTATGGCAGGGACATCCTAAGGGACTGGCATGTTTGTGATTGTTTCTGCCTTTGTGGGGTCAGCCTTCAGGCCCTCTTTTGTAAACACGTGACCCACATAGCACACTTGGTCAAGGTGAAACTTGCATTTCAGGGCATTCAATCTGAGTTTAATCTCTCATGCATGGTCAAGCACTTTTTTCAGATTGGCATCATGTTCTGCAGCATCACAAACCCCAACGATGATATCATCAACTACAATGGCTACGGATATCCTGCAAACAGCTGCTCCATTGATTGTTGGAAGACCTCACTTGCTGAGCTTATACCAAATGGCATGCAGAGAAATTGGTAGCGGCCAAAGGGTGTGCTGAAAGTGGTCAGCATGGATGACTTGTGATCAAGTTTTATCTGCCAGAACGAGCTCTTTGCATCCAGCACTGAAAACAGTGCTGTACCAGACATGTTGACGGTAAATTCCTTGACACTGTGCATCGGGCAGTAGGGTCTCTTTAAGGTGGTGTTCAAGTTCAATTCAATTCAACTTTATTTATATAGCGCCATTTCACAACAACAGTCATCTCATAGCACTTTCATCTGTAGAGGAAACCCCCACAATTGCAGAAAGACCCCAGCAATCAGGCGATCCCCTGTGAGCAGCACTTGGCAATGGTGGAGAGCAAAAACTCCCTTTTAACAGGAAGAAACCTCCAGCAGAACCAGGCTCAGGGAGGGGAAGTCTTCTGCTGCGACTGGCTGGGGGGTGAGGTGAAGTCTTTAGGGTTAATGCATAGCCTTAATTCCTGCTTGTCCTTTTTGTGTGCAACGACCATGGATGAAACCCAGCCTGTAGGTTCAGACACTGTGGTTATGACACCTTTGCGTGTCATGCTGTCAAGCTCTGCTTTGACTCATGTTTGCATCGCCAAGGGGATGTGGTGTGCTGGATGGATGGCAGGCTGTACATCTGGATGCAAGGTCATGGAGTATGTGATAGGGACTTCTCCAAGCTCATCATTGAACAAATCTTTGTACTATTCAAATATTACTTTAGTGAATTTGAATCCGTTATTAGTCCCACAGTGGGGAAATTACAGGGCAGCCACATGAATGGATGAGGCAGCCACTGGTGCGGCGCCCAACCCATTCACACACACAGCGAAATCCCGGAGTAAACCCACGCAGACATGGGGAGAACATGCAAACTCCACACAGATCACTGTTGGTCGGGGGCTGGGATCAAACCCAGGATACCCTGGCCAAGGATGAGTTGATGACATGTTTAGTCGCTCGTCATCCTTGAACCGCTGGCTGTCTGTGTGGTGTCCTAAAAATGACGTGGGCTACATTGACAATTGGAGCTCTTTTTGGGGAAAACCTGGTCTTATGAGACGAGACAGCATTCATCCCACTTTGGATGGTGCTTCTCATTTATCTAACAATCTGGCATCTTTTTTATCCAAATTTCCAAAACCGTGACTACTCAGAGTTGGGACCAGGAAGCAGAGTCGCAGTCTTACACGCCTCTCTGCAGCTCCTCTTCATCCGCCACCCCTCAGCTTAGCCCCTGTCTTCCCCATCAGAGAATCGTTGTCTGCTCCCTCCAAAGTAAATAAAAATATAATGTATAAGCATCCCAAAGTGATAAAGCAAAATATTGGTAAAACTCAAATTAAACATAAAGCCTCTAAATTGAATGATTTGGCCTCTGTTCCTCCTCATAATTTAAAAATTAAATGTGGTTTATTAAATATTAGGTCTCTAACTCCCAAGTCTCTGTTAGTCCATGATCTGTTAATTGATCATCAGATTGATTTAATTTCCCTTACAGAGACTTGGTTAGGACAAGAGGATTATGTTGGTTTAAATGAATCAACTCCCTCTGGTTATTTAAACTGTCAAAATCCCAGAAGTTCTGGTCGTGGAGGAGGAGTAGCAGCAATTTACCATTCCAAATTACTAGTGCCCGCCGAGGGCCGCTTTCTCTCCCCTCCCCCGCGTGGGGGAGGCGGGGGGAGCGTCCCGAGGCTCTGCCCGGCCCTCCGTCCCAGTCCCTCCGCCGGGAGGGACGGATGTAATGTAAAGCAAAAAACATGTTATAATTCCTTTGAGGGCCTGGTCCTCAGTATTGGGCACTTTAGCAATTCCAGGTTAAACCCAATTTTATTTGCCATAGTTTATCGTCCCCCATCAACCTATTCAGAATTTTTATCCGAATTTCCTGATTTCTTAGCTGATTTAGTGCTGAAATCTGATAGAATAATTATAGTAGGGGACTTTAATATACATGTGGATGTAGATAGTGACTGCCTTAATGTGGCTTTTAATTCAATATTAGACTCGATTGGGTTTTCTCAGAAAGTAGGAAATTCTACTCATTACCTCCACCATACATTGGACCTTGTTCTGACATATGGCATAGAAATAGAAAATCTGGTAGTGTCTCCTCATAACCCTGTACTGTCAGACCATTGTCTGTTAACCTTTGATTTTACTATTTCTGACTATTTGGCTCCTAAAGAAAAATATTATCACAGTAGATGCCTCTCAGATGATGCTGTTTCCAAATTTATGCAGATTGTTTCCTCTATGCCATGTGTCAACACAACGGAAATAAGCTATAGACAGCTTGCTCCTTCTGTAATTGATAACATGGTGGATAGTGTTTCAGCTTCTCTACATCAGGCTCTAGACTTGGTGGCCCCCTTAAAAAAGAAAAAGTCTAATCAGAGATTTTTAACTCCTTGGTTCAACACAGAAACTCGTAGCTTAAAACAGAAGACTCGTCAATTAGAAAGAAAATGGCGCTCTACTAATTTAGATGAAATCTATTTAGCTTGGAGAAATCATCTTTTAATTTATAAAAAATCTCTTAGAAAAGCTAGAACGAGTTATTACTCTGCATTAATAGAAGAGAACAAGAATAATCCCAGGTTTCTTTTCAGTACTGTAGCCAGGTTGACAAAGAGTCAGGACTCTGTCAATCCTAGCATCCCCTTAGAGCTTACTAGTCAGGACTTTATGAACTTTTTCAATAATAAAATTTCATCCATCAGAGATAAAATCAATCAGATTCTTCCCACAGTTAACTTAAATACTGTAACTACTACAACTCCTTCTATTGATGTCTGTCTTGATGAGTTTACTCCAATCGACCTTTGTGAGTTAGACAAAATAGTTTCCTCATCCAAACCTTCAACTTGTCTTTTAGACCCTATTCCTACCAGGTTATTTAAAGAAGTCTTCCCACTTATTGGTAGCTTTATTCTTCATATAATCAATTCTTCATTAACTTTAGGCCATGTACCGCAGGCTTTTAAAACGGCTGTAATTAAACCCTTACTCAAAAAGCCAACGCTAGATCCAGGAGCTTTAGCTAACTATAGACCAATCTCTAATCTCCCTTTCATTTCAAAAATCTTAGAAAGAGTTGTTGCTATGCAATTATTTGACCACCTGCAGGGAAATGGTTTATTTGAGGAGTTTCAATCTGGGTTTAGAATCCATCATAGCACTGAAACAGCCTTGGTGAAGGTCACTAACGACCTCCTCATTGCATCTGATAATGGACTAGTTTCTGTACTTGTCCTTTTAGATCTTAGTGCAGCTTTTGATACTATTGATCAAAATATTCTACTTGATAGATTAGAACACTATGTTGGACTTAATGGAACTTCGTTGCAGTGGTTTAGATCTTATTTATCTGATAGGTTCCAGTTTGTTCATGTAAATGATGAGTTTTCTCTCAGCTCAAAGCTTAGTCATGGAGTTCCACAGGGATCTGTGCTTGGCCCTACTCTTTTTAGTTTATATATGCTTCCGTTAGGCAACATTATTAGAAAGCACTGTATACATTTTCACTGTTATGCAGATGACACACAATTATACCTGTCAATGAAGCCAGATGATACTAATCAATTAGCCAAGTTAGAAGCCTGTCTTAAGGAAATCAAAGTTTGGATGACTTGTAATTTCCTGCTATTAAATTCAGATAAGACTGAAGTCATTCTTGTTGGTCCAAAAAACCTTAGAAATTCCTTTCCAAATCAAACTTTCAGTTTGGATGCAGTTACTCTTTCTCTTAATAGCTCTGTGAGGAACCTTGGAGTTATTTTTGATCAGGATTTGTCCTTCAATTCACATATTAAATTTGTTTCTAAGACTGCCTTCTATCATTTGCGTAATATTGCCAAGATTAGGAGCATCTTGTCTCAGAGTGATGCTGAGAAGCTGATCCACGCTTTTGTTAGCTCGAGATTAGATTATTGTAATTCTTTATTATCAGGTTGTCCTAAAACATCTTTAAAAAGTCTTCAGCTGATCCAAAATGCTGCAGCAAGAGTTTTAACAGGTACTAGAAAGAGAGATCATATCTCTCCGGTTCTGGCCTCCCTTCATTGGCTTCCCATAGAGTTTAGAATTAAGTTTAAAATCCTTCTTCTTACTTACAAAGCTCTAAACAATCAGGCTCCTTTTTATTTAAAAGATCTGATACTACCGTATCATCCTAACAGAGCACTACGCTCCCAAAATGCAGGTTTACTTGTAATACCTAGAATCTCCAAAAGTACAATGGGAGGCAGAGCCTTCAGTTATCAAGCTCCTCTCCTGTGGAATCAGCTGCCAATCTGGATTCGGGAGTCAGACTCGATCTCTGTTTTTAAGAATAGGGCTAAAACCTACCTTTTTGATATAGCCTACAATTAGGGAGGGATCATGTGTTTTCTGAACCCTCCCTTAGTTATGCTGCTAATAGGTTTAGTCAGCCGGGGGACCTCCAGTAATGCACTGGGCCTCACTCCTTTCCTCACTCTCTATGAAATATTTTTTTTTTGCTGGTCATTAACATTTGTTTGTTCTCTCCCATAGATTGAGTCCCCATCGTGCTGTTTGCTCTCTACATGTCTGTTCTTTTCTTCTTCTCTATCCCCTCACCCCCCAGCCAGTCGCAGCAGATGACTGCCCCTCCCTGAGCCTGGTTCTGCTGGAGGTTTCTTCCTGTTAAAAGGGAGTTTTTCCTCTCCACCGTCGCCAAGTGCTTGCTCACAGGGGATCGCCTGATTGCTGGGGTCTTTCTGCAACTGTGGGGGTCCTCCCTACAGTTGATAGTGCTATGAGATGACTGTTGTTGTGAAATGGCGCTATATAAATAAAGTTGAATTGAATTGAATTGAATTGTGCTGCCACAGCGCTAACCACTCCGCTACCGCGCTGCCAACATTGATTTCTGTGCTGACTTGGTGGACACGCAGGCTCAGTGTAACCAGTCCCAGGCACACACATGCACGAAAATCCCAGTAGTGGTACTGCATCACGCTCCACTAGGAAAAAGGGTAGCATGTGTTGCTGTCCATCTAAGCAACAAGGCAGTGTGACAAAACCAGCAGTCTGTATTCTGCTGCCTCCATAGGCTACTAGGTTGGTGGTTTTGCTGCATTTAACTATTTGCCCCTTTGAAAGTTGTTGGAAAGTGTCCTTTTAGATTATGTTGCACTTTGCTCCAGTGTCAGCCTTCATCTCAGTGGGCTTGTTGTGTACATGGAAAGTGACATATCCTTCATCTTGTTTCTCCGCCTGAGGATTGACGGTGTCCACACAAACATCAATGAGCTCAACGCCATCCATATGAAGAGTCATCAGTTGCACTGTATTCTGCTGTTCTAGCTCTAACTGGAGGACAGACTTTCTCTGTTGGTTTCTCTTTACATGGCTTTTCACTTCATAACTTTGACCACATGTCGTGGACCTGCAACATTTCTTGTAATGGTTCAGTTTTTTGTAGTTATGGCACTGCTGGCCAAATGTAGGACATTTATCTCCCTGTGCAACATGGCTATTTCCGCAATTGCAACAGTTGGTGATAGTCTTCATGTTATGCTTACTTGCTTGAGGTCTGTGCTAGGTTTTGTTGAATTCCTGACTGGAGCCCGGCTGAACTGCATCTATAGTGGTAGCAGTCTGTTGTTTGGCTAGGGCCTTAGTATTCTCTTCAGTCATCTCATATATTTGACAGATTGAAATGACTTTAGATAAGGTTAGGTCACTGACACCTGACAATGAAGCCTTCCTTATACTGTCGTTACTGATGCCACACACTATTCTGTCACAAACCAGTTCATCTGTTAGGTCTCCAAAACAACAATTTGTTTGCCTTGATCTTCAAGTCACTGTTAAAAGATTCTATTGTCTCACCTGGCTTCTGATTTTGTGAGTGGAATTTATGTCTCTCCATGGTTTTGTTGTTCTGGAGGTTGCACAGTTCCTGAAATTTCCATTTCAAACACTCTCTGGATTCTGCTGGACTGAGGACAGCACCATCCTCACCTGGCGCTCGTACTTCTGCAGCGTAAACAAATGAACGCCCGTTCAGTGGCCTCCACTCCTGCGAGGCTGAGGAGGATATATGCTTTTGATTTGGCAGGCTTGTCTGAGTGTGCCGCCTCTATGAAGATGTCGTATTCCCATTCAAAGATCCGCCAGTTTTCTGATGTTCTCATCAAAGACGGGAAGGTTGGGTCTGCGTAATCCTTCAGCCATAAGGTCTCTCAGCATGTTAGCTCGTTGCAGCATTAGCTTCCTCTCCGCATGAAATGAAGAAAAAAAAAATCACTGGAAACTCACAGGCAATAGGTCTGTGACCTGTTCTCACACCATGTTAGTGTGTGTGTGAGAAAGAGCTGGAGAGTAAAAGAGTAGTCCCAACTTTAAATCCACTCGGTGATTTATTGAAGCACTGCCAAACCATACATGCTCTGGTAACTACTGGCGGAAGAGTGGTACAACCACCAAACAGGCTTACTGTGCATGTCAGCTTGCAACCAGTGTTTTTTTTTTTCCCCAGAAATTCTAAATGTTTGTAGTGAACTAAAAAAAAATGTTAGCTCAGAACTGCAGGTCGTCTTTGATCATAAATATGGACACTAGATGTTATGTCCGGTTTCTTGGCTTGTGCCATATTGGCTCAGGGTGCCAAGCCCAAACCGGTCATTCAGATCAACAATGATGCTGGACTGTTGTGCTGCATACAGCTGTTGTAACAAATGGACAAAGAAGACTAAAGAACCAGGCAGAACGATCCATAGGTGAGACTTTAATTTTGTAAAAATGCTCTGAAATAAATATGTAAGCATTTAAATATGACAAATGTGTCTCCTTTAATTGGTTGTTTGGTATTGATGCTGTCCAATCAGCGCCAGGGACTGTTATGATCATACTGTACACGTACATGATTACAATTATGGTGGTGATGATAGCAGGTTTGCCATAATCTAATATTGTATAACATGCGTTATCATATGTGAGCACACATCTTATTATTGCAGCTCAATGGTACAGTGGTTAGCACTACTGCCTCACAGCTAGAAGGTTCCAGGTTTGATTCCCCAGGCTGACAGGGGTGGGAACCTTTCTGTGTGGAGTCTGCATGTTCTCCCTGTACTGTGTGGGTTTACTCCGGGGGCTCAGGTTTCCTCCCACAATCCAAAGACATGCATGTTAGGTTGAGTGGTCATTCTAAATTTTCCCTAAGTTATTATTAATTAGGTTATTATTATTAATTATTTGGGATATTATTTATTATTTGGAGCAATCTTCTTCTTCTTTTAGATTTGATTGGCAGATGGCAACCAGCTTACAGGTGCATTACCGCCACGTACTTCACTCTATATCATCACTCTATATTCTGTCTAAACCCCGCCTCTCAGGAGCTGTAGTTCTGTCGTCTCACTCTGTTCAGAACCAGAATGATTTTTTTTTTTCACTGAGTCACAGAGAGGCCACATGAATTACAGAACAATTACACATCAATTTCACACAAATTACACATCAATTACACATTTATTACACATGAATTGCACAGCATTACACACAAATTACACAGCAATTACACAGATATAAGGACTGGAAAAACGGGAAATAACTCCACACTTGCCTCTCTGTAAAGTGTTTTTTGACTGCTCTGCTGTTTCAGTTTTTGGTGATTTTACCACACTTTGCTGCATCTGTGGACCGAGCTTTTTGCCTTTTAATTTGCCCCCCCTCTGTTCCTCCTTTCCTTTTCTTCTGAGCGCCACCATTACCTTCCATTTACAGCTGACTGCACACGTGTCCTTTTTAATAGCATTACAAGTTTTTTAAGTTGGAACTTAAAAACCTTGGAACTTTTAAGTTCCAAGGTTGTCATAGCCAGGAGCGGCACTGGGGTTAAGCTCCCAGTGCTCATAAAATGCTCCTTATGGCGTGCGTCTCAAAAAGCCTCTGGCAACTAAGTCCAACTCCTAGCCTGCCCATGTGGTTTAGTCTCTAAGCCCGGTGGAACTGCTTTTACTAATAGGAGAAGGGGCGAGGGCGGATCTCTGGCGCCTTAAAACCAGATGCTTCGGGTAGATGGTGGCTCGTCAACCTGGGAAGGCAGCCCATCTAGGGGAAGGTAAACCCTGATTTCAAACCTCTGCTGCCTTGCGGCATACCCGGTCACGGGAAAGGCTTCGGGAGTCAACCCTGAGGAAAAATCCGGAGTCGGAGCCCCTAAGGCAGTTCTCTGTTGTGCTCAACATCGTTCTGGCAGCTCCTGCAACGGCGCTGGTGCCAAACTGTAGCAGCCCTGCTGTTCCTTTGGATTCATCAGTGACGTGGAGAGGGGGGACATGCTGCATGGGCAACATCTTGTCCTCCATATCTTCCTGCCCAGGCTTGAATCTTACAAACGCCCAACGCTGGAAGGTAGAACACCGGATCACTGGAGAGGACACTCCAGCTTCGCCTTTGGCGTAGACAAAACACGGGGAATGACAGTTACCGGTTATAAGCCACTGCTCAATTGGCGTAGAGCGTGGCGCCAGGGGTTGTTCCCGATGGTGGGAGGGATCATCAGATCTCACTGGACAGCTACCGCCTGCCTCAAGCTGGGCAGCCCCCAGCCAATAAGGTGTTGTCCCGCCACAGCTTGCTTTCCTCATTGGGTGCATGGGGATAAGGAGAAATCCAAACAGCAGGCTGAGAACCTTCGCACCAGGCAAGACAATAAAACAAAAGAGACCAACTCTAAAACTGGGAACTTGGAACGTCTGCACTATGATGACAGGACTCACTGCTAACCTCAAGGACATCAACGACACCAGGAAGACTGCCATCATCAATAATGAGCTGAAGAGACTGGGAGTGGATATCGCCACTCTCCAGGAAACACGGTTAGCTGATGCAGGCACACTGAGAGAGAAGGACTACACGTTCTACTGGCAGGGAAAGGGCAGTGACGAACACAGGGAACACGGAGTGGGCTTCGCAGTGAAGAACACTTTGCTGAAGATGGTGGAACCGGGCAGCACTGGCTCTGCACGACTCCTCACCCTCCGCCTGAACACCACTCAAGGCCCAGTCACCCTCGTCAGTGTGTATGCCCCAACACAGACAGCCACACCAGAGGCAAAAGACGAGTTCTACGAGAATCTCACAACAACTGTCAGGATCATCCTCAACTCTGAACAACTCATTCTCCTTGGAGACTTCAATGCCAGAGTGGGTGCTGACCACGACTCCTGGCCCTCCTGTCTTGGACCTTTTGGCGTGGGCAGAATGAACGACAACGGACAGCGGCTGCTCGAGTTCTGCACATATCACGATCTGTGCATCACAAACTCGTTCTTCAAGACCAAGCCCCAACACAAGGTTTCCTGGCAACATCTGCGCTCAAAGCACTGGCACCAGCTAGACTTGATCCTGACCAGGCGCACCTCACTGAAGAACGTGCTAATCACCCGTTCGTTCCAGAGTGCAGATTGCGACACAGACCATTCATTGGTGTGTTGCAAGGTCAAGCTGCAGCTGAAGAAATTCCATCGTGCTAGACAACCTGGAAAGGCACGGATTGACACCAGCAAGATGGCCCAACCAGAACTTGTTGAGCAGTTTGCCTCCACCTTTGAGAAGGAACTTGGTGTACCACAAGGAGGAGAATCTGCAAAGCAGAAGTGGGAAGAGCTGCGAAACACCATCTACCGCACAGCCTTGGCTACCTTTGGGAGGAAGACCTCGAAGTCACAGGACTGGTTTGATGCCAAGTTGACCGAGATGACCCCCGTCATTGAAGCCAAGCGCTCAGCACTTGCTGAGTACAAGAAGTACCCAAACGAGAAGAATCTCCAGATTCTCAGGGCTGCGAGAAGCAAAGCTCAGCAGACTGCTCGGCGCTGTGCCAATGAGTACTGGACTCAGCTCAGCCAAGACATTCAAACCGCTGCCATAACAGGGAACATCCGTGGTATGTATGATGGCATCAAGAAAGCACTTGGTCCGGCTCAGAGCAAGACGGCCCCCCTCAAATCTTCCACTGGGGAGATGATCACAGAGAAGAACAAGCAGATGGAGAGATGGGTGGAACACTACTCCGACCTCTACTCTAGACAGAACACCGTGACACCGTCAGCCCTTGATGCCATCGACTGCCTGCCATCCATGGACGAACTTGACGCCGAGCCAACCATCGACGAACTCAGTAAGGCCATTGATAGCTTGGCCGCTGGCAAGGCACCCGGCAACGACGGCATACCCCCTGACCTGATCAAGCACTGCAAGACCGCCCTACTGCTGCCATTGCATGACGTCCTCTGCCAGTGCTGGAAGGAAGGTGCCGTACCACAGGACATGAGGGACGCCAAGATCATCACCCTCTACAAAAACAAAGGGGAGAGAAGCGACTGCAACAACTATAGGGGCATTTCCCTCCTCAGCGTTGTTGTCAAAGTCTACGCACGAGTTGTTCTCATTCGTCTACAGAAGCTTGCCGAACGTGTCTACCCCGAGTCTCAGTGTGGCTTCCGCGCTGAGCGATCGACGGTAGACATGATATTCTCCATCCGCCAACTCCAGGAGAAATGCAGAGAACAGAACATGCCTCTGTACGTCGCCTTCATCGACCTCACCAAAGCGTTTGATCTGGTCAGCAGAGAGGGCCTTTTCAAGATCCTGCCAAAGATAGGATGCCCACCAAAGTTGCAAAGCCTCATCGAATCGTTTCACACCAACATGCAGGGGATAGTGCAGCATGATGGCAACGTCTCAGAGCCATTCAACATACGCAGCGGAGTGAAACAGGGCTGTGTACTTGCGCCAACCCTCTTTGGGATTTTCTTTGCTATGCTCCTGAGGCATGCCTTCAGCAAGCAACAGAGGGAATCTACCTGCACACAAGATCTGACGGCAGGCTTTTCAACCTTGCCCGCCTGAAAGCCAGAACCAAAGTACGCGAGGCTCTAATCAGAGACATGCTGTTCGCAGACGACGCTGCAGTCGCAACCCACACACAGCAGGAGCTTCAGACCCTGATGGACCGCTTCTCCCAGGCATGCAAGGACTTCGGGCTTACCATCAGCCTGAAGAAGACTAACGTCTTGGCGCAAGGCACGGAAGCACCACCAGCCATCACCATTGATGACTACAAGCTGGAGGTCGTGAATCAGTTCACGTACCTGGGGTCCACGATCAGCAACAACCTCTCCCTTGATACAGAGATCAACAAGAGGATTGGAAAATCAGCCTTCACACTCGCTCGCCTCACCACACGAGTGTGGGAGAATCCCAAACTCTCTGTCAAGACGAAGATGGCAGTGTACAACGCCTGCGTCATCAGCACACTGCTCTATGGGAGTGAGACGTGGACAACATACGCCCGGCAGGAAAAGAGACTGAACTCCTTCCACTTGCGCTGCATTCACCACATCCTGGACATATCCTGGCAGGACAAAGTGCCCAACACAGAAGTTCTGTCCCGCGCCGGCCTTCCCTCCATGTTCACTCTACTCAGGCAGCGCAGGCTCTGCTGGCTAGGCCACGTTCACCGTATGGAGGATGGCAGAATCCCCAAAGACGTCCTCTATGGAGAACTGGCAACTGGCAGGAGAGACGTTGGCCGCCCACAGCTGCGCTTTAGAGACATCTGCAAGAGAGACATGAAGGCCCTGGATATCAACACAGAGCGCTGGGAGGACCTTGCAACGGACCGCTCCAAATGGAGAGGCACCCTGACCAGACAGCTCAAGGCGGGTGAAGAGAGACTGACTGCTGCAGCAGATGAAAAAAGGACTCGCAGGAAGAACCGCCACAGACCCAGCAGCACGGAGACCACCCACAAGTGTGACCTGTGTGACAGGGACTGTCATTCGCGCATCGGCCTGTTCAGCCACAGGCGGTGCTGTTCCAGCAGAGTAGACGTTTAGGATTCTCTTCCATGGTCATCATAGACCGACGGAGGCCGACGACAAGTTTTTTAACCAGCAGCTGAGGAAGTTTGCTGATCATAAAATAAGTAAAATAGTATTTACAGTACTAGTAAGCAGTTCAATTACTCAGCAGTATATTTCACAGTTGAATGAGTACAGTGTTGTTGCAGCCTTCAATAATAATGACATGACAGTGGAACTGAGAAGGAACTTTTGTTATTAAAGTAAAGCAGTAGTGTTGGTGAGTCTCTGAGCAGCAGCAGCTATGAAGGATTTTATATTAACATAAAACAAGTTCGCCTTCATTTTACTCACGACTCCATCGTCAATACATGTCTGACGTGAAGAGAAGATAAACCTTTATTAGTCCCACAGTGGGGAAATTCCAGGGTGGACCATGGATCTGACCGATGCTCATGTGTAAAACAGGAGTGGCCACCTCGTACCAAGATGGCGGCTCACTGTTTCAACGAACAGCGGTAACCAAGGCAACATCTAGTCTCTGGCCTTTAATGAAGATGACTGTGTTACTCAGAGAGCAAGTAAAAATCTGTGAATGACTGGATTATTGACAGATTCTCATGTTTTTCTAGTTTCTCACCAATCTTCAGCGGAGCGTCCAGCGACAGGTCAGCATACAGCAGGTTCTCCGGTTTAAGGTCCCGGTGCACCACGCCATTCTCATGTAAATACTGCAGCACAGAACAAAACCAACAAGAACAAACACTGAGAGAAGCAACATGGGACAGCTGTGAATACAGAGAGCCTGAGGGATGGTTGGAGGTTCTGGACTCTGGTGATCCAGGACCAGGAGAACCCTGAAAACCTCCATCTCTGTGCTACCTGTTGCCTCCACTAAAAAGGAAAACAATCAAAAAATCCAGTTATTTATTCCACCTTACGTTACTGGGGGTGGAGCTTATCTCAATTTCTAAGTCTAGACAGCTATGGGGAGAAGGGGTGTTGGTCCTGTGGTGGAACCGTCTGCTAAAGGGTCAAACCCAGTTCCCAAAATCCCAAATCTCACCACAGTGGAACCATAATGATCCCAGGACTGTCTGTGTCTGAGCAAGGCGCTGCTGGTGGCTCATCTGGCCTATGTGGCTGTGTTCTATGTGCTTCTGTTCTATGTGGCTGTGTTCTATGTGCTTCTGTTCTATGTGGTTCTGGTCTGTTCTATATAGCTGACCTATGTGGTTCTGATCTATGTGGCTGTGTTCTATGTGTTTCTGTTCTATGTGGTTCTGCTCTATGTGGCTGTGTTCTATGCGCTTCTGTTCTATGTGGTTCTGCTCTATGTGGCTGTGTTCTATGTGTTTCTGTTCTATGTGGTTCTGGTCTGTTCTATATAGCTGTTCTATGTGGTTCTGCTCATGTGGCTGTGTTCTATGTGTTTCTGTTCTATGTGGTTCTGCTCTATGTGCTTCTGTTCTATGTGGTTCTGCTCTATGTGGCTGTGTTCTATGTGCTTCTGTTCTATGTGGTTCTGGTCTGTTCTGTATAGCTGTTCTATGTGGTTCTGCTCTGTGTGGCTGTGTTCTATGTGCTTCTGTTCTATGTGGTTCTGGTCTGTTCTATATAGCTGACCTATGTGGTTCTGCTCTATGTGGCTGTGTTCTATGTGTTTCTGTTCTATGTGGTTCTGCTCTATGTGGCTGTGTTCTATGTGCTTCTGTTCTGTGGTTCTGGTCTGTTCTATATAGCTGTTCTATGTGGTTATGCTCTATGTGGCTGTGTTCTATGTGTTTCTGTTCTATGTGGTTCTGCTCTATGTGGATGTGTTCTATGTGTTTCTGTTCTATGTGGTTCTGGTCTGTTCTATATAGCTGTTCTATGTGGTTCTGCTCTGTGTGGCTGTGTTCTATGTGCTTCTCTTCTATGTGGTTCTGGTCTGTTCTATATAGCTGTCCTATGTGGTTCTGCTCTATGTGGCTGTGTTCTATGTGTTTCTGTTCTATGTGGTTCTGGTCTGTTCTATATAGCTGTTCTATGTGGTTCTGCTCTGTGTGGCTGTGTTCTATGTGCTTCTGTTCTATGTGGTTCTGGTCTGTTCTATATAGCTGTCCTATGTGGTTCTGCTCTATGTGGCTGTGTTCTATGTGTTTCTGTTCTATGTGGTTCTGCTCTATGTGGCTGTGTTCTATGTGTTTCTGGTCTGTGGTTCTGGTCTGTTCTATATAGCTGTTCTATGTGGTTCTGCTCTATGTGGATGTGTTCTATGTGTTTCTGTTCTATGTGGTTCTGCGCTATGTGGCTGTGTTCTATGTGCTTCTGTTCTGTGGTTCTGGTCTGTTCTATATAGCTGTTCTATGTGGTTATGCTCTATGTGGCTGTGTTCTATGTGTTTCTGCTCTATGTGGATGTGTTCTATGTGTTTCTGTTCTATGTGGTTCTGGTCTGTTCTATATAGCTGTTCTATGTGGTTCTGCTCTGTGTGGCTGTGTTCTATGTGCTTCTCTTCTATGTGGTTCTGGTCTGTTCTATATAGCTGTCCTATGTGGTTCTGCTCTATGTGGCTGTGTTCTATGTGTTTCTGTTCTATGTGGTTCTGGTCTGTTCTATATAGCTGTTCTATGTGGTTCTGCTCTATGTGGCTGTGTTCTATGTGTTTCTGTTCTATGTGGTTCTGCTCTATGTGGCTGTGTTCTATGTGGTTCTGGTCTGTTCTATATAGCTGTTCTATGTGGTTCTGCTCTATGTGGCTGTGTTCTATGTGTTTCTGTTCTATGTGGTTCTGCTCTATGTGGCTGTGTTCTATGTGGTTCTGGTCTGTTCTATATAGCTGTTCTATGTGGTTCTGCTCTATGTGGCTGTGTTCTATGTGTTTCTGTTCTATGTGGTTCTGCTCTATGTGGCTGTGTTCTATGTGTTTCTGGTCTGTGGTTCTGGTCTGTTCTATATAGCTGTTCTATGTGGTTCTGCTCTATGTGGATGTGTTCTATGTGTTTCTGTTCTATGTGGTTCTGCGCTATGTGGCTGTGTTCTATGTGCTTCTGTTCTGTGGTTCTGGTCTGTTCTATATAGCTGTTCTATGTGGTTATGCTCTATGTGGCTGTGTTCTATGTGTTTCTGCTCTATGTGGATGTGTTCTATGTGTTTCTGTTCTATGTGGTTCTGGTCTGTTCTATATAGCTGTTCTATGTGGTTCTGCTCTGTGTGGCTGTGTTCTATGTGCTTCTCTTCTATGTGGTTCTGGTCTGTTCTATATAGCTGTCCTATGTGGTTCTGCTCTATGTGGCTGTGTTCTATGTGTTTCTGTTCTATGTGGTTCTGGTCTGTTCTATATAGCTGTTCTATGTGGTTCTGCTCTATGTGGCTGTGTTCTATGTGTTTCTGTTCTATGTGGTTCTGCTCTATGTGGCTGTGTTCTATGTGGTTCTGGTCTGTTCTATATAGCTGTTCTATGTGGTTCTGCTCTGTGTGGCTGTGTTCTATGTGCTTCTGTTCTATGTGGTTCTGGTCTGTTCTATATAGCTGTCCTATGTGGTTCTGCTCTATGTGGCTGTGTTCTATGTGTTTCTGTTCTATGTGGTTCTGCTCTATGTGGCTGTGTTCTATGTGTTTCTGGTCTGTGGTTCTGGTCTGTTCTATATAGCTGTTCTATGTGGTTCTGCTCTATGTGGATGTGTTCTATGTGTTTCTGTTCTATGTGGTTCTGCGCTATGTGGATGTGTTCTATGTGTTTCTGTTGTATGTGGTTCTGGTCTGTTCTATACAGCTGTTCTATGTGGTTCTGATCTATGTGGCTGTGTTCTATGTGTTTCTTTTCTATGTGGTTCTGGTCTGTTCTATATAGCTGTTCTATGTGGTTCTGTTCTATGTGGTTCTGGTCTGTTCTATATAGATGTTCTATGTGGTTCTGGTCTATGTGGCTGTCTTCTATGTGGTTCTGTTCTGTTCCATGTGGCTGTGTTCTTTGTGGTTCTGTTTGATGGGGTTCTGATATATGTGGCTGTGTTCTATGTGGTTCTGTTTGGTTCTATGTGGATGTGTTTGGGTTCTGTTATGTTCTATGTGGCTGTATTCTATGTGGTTCTGTTTGATGGGGTTCTGATATATGTGGCTGTGTTCTATGTGGTTCTGCTCTGTTCTATGTGGCTGTGTTTTTTGTGGTTCTGTTCTGTTTTATGGGGCTGTGTCCAATGTGGTTCTGTTCCATGTGGCTCTGTTGTGTTTGATGTGGCTGTGTTCTATGTGGTTCTGTTCTGGTATATGTGGCTGTATTCTATGTGGTTCTGCTCTGTTCTATGTGGCTGTTTTCTATTTGGTTCTGTTATGTTCTGTGTAGCTGTATTCTACGTGTTTCTGTTCTATGTAGCTGTGTTCTATGTGGTTCTGTTGTGTTCTATGTGGCTGTATTCATGTGGCTCTGTTCTGTTCTATGTAGCTGTGTTCTTTGTGGTTCTGTTCTGTTCCCTGTGGCTGTGTTCCATGTGGTTCTGTTCTATGTGGATCAGTTTTATGTGTTTGTTTGGTTCTATGTGGCTATACTCTTTGTGGTTCTGCTCTGTCCTATATGGCATTGTTCTATGTGGTTCTGGTCTATGTGGCTGTGTTCTATTTGGTTCTGTTATGTTCTATGTGGCTGTGTTCTTTGTGGTTCTGTTCTGTTCCATGTGGCTGTGTTCCATGTGGTTATGTTCTATGTGGATCAGTTTTATGTGTTTCTGTTTGGTTCTATGTGGCTATATTCTATGTGATTCTGCTCTGTCCTATATGGCATTGTTCTATGTGGTTCTGTTCTATGTGGCTGTGTTCTATTTCGTTCTGTTATGTTCTATGTGGCTGTGTTCTTTGTGGTTCTGTTCTTTTCCATGTGGCTGTGTACCATGTGGTTCTGCTCCATGTGGCTCAGTTCTATGTGGGTCTGTTCGGATCTATGTTATTCTGTTCTATGTGGCTGTATTCTGTGTGGTTCTGCTCTGTTCCATGTGGCTGTGTTCTTTGTGGTTCTGTTCTTTTCCATGTGGCTGTGTTCCTTGTGGTTCTGTTATATGTGGCTCAGTTCTATGTGGTTCTGTTTGGTTCTATGTGGTTGTGTTTGGGTTCTGTTATGTTCTATGTGGCTGTATTCTATGTGGTTCTGTTTGATGGGGTTCTGATATATGTGGCTGTGTTCTATGTGGTTCTGCTCTGTTCTATGTGGCTGTGTTTTTTGTGGTTCTGTTCTGTTTTATGGGGCTGTGTCCAATGTGTTTCTGTTCTATGTGACTCAGTCTATGTGGTTCTGTTCGGTTCTTTGTGGCTGTGTTCCATTTGGTTCTGTTATGTTCTATGTGGCTGTATTCTATGTAGTTCTGTTGTATGTGGATTTTTTTTTTTTTTGTTACTTATTTGTACCCGTAGGTAGATTTGTTTTGCAGTCTGGTGACAAGCCACTGGCTGCTGGTCGCTGCGTGCGCGAGCGCCCTAAACCTACATGTTTTTGGTATGCGGGAGGAAACCGGAGAAATTCCAGAGTAAACCCACGCAACACGGGGAGAACATGCAAACTCCACACAGCTCACTGTTGGTCGGGGGCTGGGATCGAACCCACGATCTCATGATCCCCGCGATCCCCCAGCAGAGGGTAAACTATGCTGCCACAGTGCTAAACCACTGCGCCACCGTGCAGCCCATTTGGATATGGTCTGTTCTATATAGCTGTTCTATGTGGTTCTGCTCTATGTGGCTGTGTTCTATGTGGTTCTGTTCTATGTGGTTCTGGTCTGTTCTATATAGCAGCTCTATGTGGTTCTGGTCTATGTGGCTGTCTTCTATGTGGTTCTGTTCTGTTCCATGTGGCTGTGTTCTATGTGGTTCTGTTCCATGTGGCTCTGTTGTGTTTGATGTGGCTGTGTTCTATGTGATTCTGTTCTAGTATATGTGGCTGTATTCTATGTGGTTCTGCTCTGTTCTATGTGGCTGTGTTCTTTGTGGTTCTGTTTTGTTCCATGTGGCTGTGTTTCATGTGGTTCTGTTCTATGTAGCTGTGTTCTATGTGGTTCTGTTGTGTTCTATGTGGCTGTATTCTATGTGGCTCTGTTCTGTTCTATGTGGCTGTGTTCTATGTGGTTCTGTTCTGTTCCATGTGGCTGTGTTCCATGTGGTTCTGTTCTATGTGGATCAGTTTTATGTGTTTCTGTTTGGTTCTATGTGGCTATATTCTATGTGGTTCTGCTCTGTCCTATATGGCATTGTTCTATGTGGTTCTGTTCTATGCGGCTGTGTTCTATTTCGTTCTGTTATGTTCTATGTGGCTGAGTTCTTTGCGGTTCTGTTCTTTTCCATGTGACTGTGTACCATGTGGTTCTGTTCCATGTGGCTCAGTTCTATGTGGTTCTGTTCGGATCTATGTTATTCTGTTCTATGTGGCTGTACTCTGTGTGGTTCTGCTCTGTTCTATGTGGCTGTGTTCTTTGTGGTTCTGTTCTTTTCCATGTGGCTGTGTTCCATGTGGTTCTGTTATATGTGGCTCAGTTCTATGTGGTTCTATGTGGTTGTGTTTGGGTTCTGTTATGTTCTATGTGGCTGTATTCTATGTGGTTCTGTTCTATGTGGTTCTGTTCCATGTGGTTCTGTTGTGTTCGATGTGGCTGTGTTCTATGTGGTTCTGTTCTGGTATATGTGGCTGTATTCTATGTGGTTCTGCTCTGTTCTATGTGACTCAGTCTATGTGGTTCTGTTTGGTTCTTTGTGGCTGTGTTCTATTTGGTTCTGTTATGTTCTATGTGGCTGTATTCTATGTAGTTCTGTTGTATGTGGATATGGTCTGTTCTATATAGCTGTTCTATGTGGTTCTGGTCTATGTGGCTGTATTCTATGTGGTTCTGTTCTGTTCTATGTGATTCTGTTCCATGTGGCTGTGTTCTATGTGGTTCTGTTCTGTTCTGTGTGGTTCTGTTCCATGTGGCTCTGTTGTGTTCGATGTGGCTGTGTTCTATGTGGTTCTGTTCTGGTATATGTGGCTGTATTCTATGTGGTTCTGTTCTGTTCTATGTGATTCTGTTCCATGTGGCTGTGTTCTATGTGGTTCTGTTCTGGTATATGTGGCTGTATTCTATGTGGTTCTGTTCTGTTCTATGTGATTCCTTTCCATGTGGCTGTGTTCTATGTGGTTCTGTTCTGTTCTGTGTGGTTCTGTTCCATGTGGTTCTGTTGTGTTCGATGTGGCTGTGTTCTATGTGGTTCTGTTCTGGTATATGTGGCTGTATTCTATGTGGTTCTGCTCTGTTCTATGTGGCTGTGTTCTTTGTGGTTCTGTTCTGTTCTATGTGGCTGTTTCATGTGGTTCTGTTCTATGTGGCTCATTTCTATATGTTTCTGTTTGGTTCTATGTGGCTGTTTTCTATTTGGTTCTGTTACGTTCTATGTGGCTGTATTCTGTGTGTTTCTGTTTGGTTCTATGTGGCTGTTTTCTATTTGGTTCTGTTACGTTCTATGTGGCTGTATTCTATGTGTTTCTGTTCTATGTAGCTGTATTCTATGTGGTTCTGCTCTGTTCTATGTGGCTGTGTTCTTTGTGATTCTGTTCTGTTCCATGTGGCTGTGTTCCATGTGGTTCTGTTCTATGTGGATCAGTTTTATGTGTTTCTGTTTGGTTCTATGTGGCTATATTCTATGTGGTTCTGCTCTGTCCTATATGGCTTTGATCTATGTGGTTCTGTTCTATGTGGCTCAGTTCTATGTGGCTGTGTTCTATTTGGTTCTGTTATGTTCTATGTGGCTGTGTTCTTTGTGGTTCTGTTCTTTTCCATGTGGCTGTGTACCATGAGGTTCTGTTCCATGTGGCTCAGTTCTATGTGGTTCTGTTCAGATCTATGTGATTCTGTTCTATGTGGCTGTATTCTATAGGGCCTTTTCCACTAGCCTCACTTAGCCCTACACCGCACCACTCAGCCCACATTTGAGCATTTTCCACTAGTCCCAGCACCGGTTAGCAGGTGCTTTTTTAGTACCTGATCCAGGGCAGGGTCTAACCGGGCTGAGTAGGGCTGTGATGTGACTTTAACAGACTGGTCGTCGCTGATTGGTCAGGTCGTAACGTCACGAAAGTGACTTTTTCTGCTGAATTTAATACACGACCGCCATTTGTAGTTGTTCAGCCAGTGAACACAGTGCGCCCCTTTAATACAGTATTTTCACACTCTGAAGATGTCTTCTCGTAAGGCTATCCCCTGGTCAAACGAGGAGGTGCGCAATCTTCTTTCTATATTAGGCGACGATCGCATCCAGCGCGAGTTGGACGGATCTACTCGAAATGAAAAAATATACCAGCAGGTGTCTGAGCAGATGGGTTCCCAAGGGCACATCAGTACTGCCAAACAGTGTCGGGAGAAGCTGAAAAAGCTGAAAAGCGATTACCGAGCAGTGAAGGACCACATTGCTCGAAGTGCAGCGGATCAGAAGGAGTGGAAGTGGTTCGCTTAGAGACATTGGGCTCGACACGGCCACAGTCACAGCCTTGGAAACCGTGGATGGTGAGTGTTGTTTTGATATTGTGCATCTTTTCGCCACTTTATCCTTTCTATGCCAAGCTCACTGTTTTTAAGAACTAGGAAGGTTGTTAGATTGTGGGTAATGGTTGTTACTGAGGCTTGCCTATTGTTTTGCAGCCAACTGCAGATTCACGCTTGCTTTGTGTTAAGTATTAGCGCGAACAAAACGCTGAATTACGCTTATTGTATTCCGGTTAAAAACTTTAGAGTGTTGTGTACATGTTGCACTTTGGTGTTAAGTTTTAAATTGCGTGCATTTTCTTTCTAGAATCGCAGTTCATATCACAGGGGTCCACCTCAGTGGACATGATGGACACACCGGACTCTCCTGCCTCTGCGTCTGGCTGAGCGCCAGCTGGATCAACTCCCATGACAGCCACATCACCAGCTCCATCTGGATCACGTTCAAGTGCCGGTAAGGCACAATAACCACAATTTTTTTTTTTTTTTGGTGAAACAGGTCCAGCGGAAACCAGGGTCGAAAATCCATCCATCCATCTTCTACCGCTTAATCCTTTACGGGTCGCGGGGGGGCTGGAGCCTAACAAGTTATGTACCAAATTGATTAATGCAATTTCCTGTAGCTGCATATTAATTAATTGAAAATGTCTTTTTAAATGTACAAAAAGGTTATTCTTTGGTCTTCACTTATCGGTGTTCCACAACCATTTTTAGGTGTGGTGATTGGTGCTGTTGTGACTCCTGTTTTAGAAAAACAACTAAAGCTCATGAACTGCCGTTGAAATCAACATGCTTCATTGAAATGCTTCACGTCAGCTGACTGTATTAACCCATTCAGATTTCTGCGGCCACACTACAAGCAACTATTTTAAACATTACCCATCCATCCATCCATATTCTTAATCTTAATCCTTTTTAGTTTTGCAGGGGGGCTGCAGTCGAAGACAGCACCCTGCGTGTTGCAAAATCCGCTCTACTGAGGGGCAGCAACATGACAGTTCAGCTTATACAGTGGGGCAAAAAAGTATTTAGTCAGCCACCAATTGTGCAAGTTCTCCCACTTAAAAGATGAGAGAGGTCTCCAATTTTCATCATAGGTATACCTCAACTATGAGAGACAAAATGAGAAAAAAAAATCCAGAAAATCACATTAAAGGAATTTTAATGAATTAATTGGTAAATTCCTCAGTAAAATAAGTATTTGGTCACCTACAAACAAGCAAGATTTCTGGCTCTCACAGACCTGTAACTTCTTCTTTAAGAGGCTCCTCTGTCCTCCACTCGTTACCTGTATTAATGGCACCTGTTTGAACTCGTTATCAGTATAAAAGACACCTGTCCACAATCTCAAACAGTCAGACTCCAAACTCCACTATGGCCAAGACCAAAGAGCTGTCAAAGGACACCAGAAACAAAATTGTAGACCTGCACCAGGCTGGGAAGACTGAATCTGCAATAGGTAAGCAGCTTGGTGTGAAGAAATCAACTGTGGGAGCAATTATTAGAAAATGGAAGACATACAAGACCACTGATAATCTCCCTCGATCTGGGGCTCCATGCAAGATCTCACCCCGTGGGGTCAAAATTATCATGAGAACGGTGAGCAAAAATCCCAGAACCACACAGGGGGACCTAGTGAATGACCTGCAGAGAGCTGGGACCAAAGTAACAAAGGCTACATCAGAAACACACTACGCCGCCAGGGACTCAAATCCTGCAGTGCCAGACGTGTCCCCCTGCTTAAGCCAGTACATGTCCAGGCCCGTCTGAAGTTTGCTAGAGAGCATTTGGATGATCCAGAAGAGGATTGGGAGAATGTCATATGGTCAGATGAAACCAAAATAGAACTTTTTGGTAAAAACTCAACTTGTCGTGTTTGGAGGAGAAAGAACACCATACCTACTGTGAAGCATGGGGGTGGAAACATCATACTTTGGGGCTGTTTTTCTGCAAAGGGACCAGGACAACTGATCCGTGTAAAGGAAAGAATGAATGGGGCCATATATCGTGAGATTTTGAGTGAAAACCTCCTTCTACCAGCAAGGGCATTGAAGATGAAACATGGCTGGGTCTTTCAGCATGACAGTGATCCCAAACACACCGCCCGGGCAACGAAGGAGTGGCTTCGTAAGAAGCATTTCAAGGTCCTGGAGTGGCTTAGCCAGTCTCCAGATCTCAACCCCATAGAAAATCTTTGGAGGGAGTTGAAAGTCCGTGCTGCCCAGTGACAGCCCCAAAACATCACTGCTCTAGAGGAGATCTGGATGGAGGAATAGGCCAAAATACCAGCAACAGTGTGTGAAAACCTTGTGAAGACTTACAGAAAACGTTTGACCTCTGTCATTGCCAGCAAAGGGTATATAACAAAGTATTGAGATGAACTTTTGTTATTGACCAAATACTTATTTTACCGAGGAATTTACCAATTAATTCATTAAAAATCCTTCAATGTGATTTTCTGGATTTTTTTTTTCTTATTTTGTCTCTCATAGTTGAGGTATACCTATGATGAAAATTGGAGACCTCTCTCATCTTTTAAGTGGTAGAACTTGCACAATTGGTGGCTGACTAAATACTTTTTTATCCCACTGTATACAGCAATGAAGCATAATAAGGCTGCACGGTGGCGCAGTGGTTTAGCACTGTGGCAGCACAGTTTACCCTCGGCCGGGGGATCGCAGGGATCATGAGATCGTGGGTTCGATCCCAGCCCCCGACCAACAGTGAGCTGTGTGGAGCTTGCATGTTCTCCCCGTGTTGCGTGGGTTTACTCCGGGATTTCTCCAGTTTCCTCCAGCATACCAAAAACATGTAGGTTTAGGGCGCTCGCGCATGCAGCGACCGGCAGCTGGTGGCTTGTCACCAGACTGCAAACCAAATCTACCTACGGGTACAAATAAGTAACAAAAAAAAAAAAAAAAAAATATATATATATATATATATATAATAGTGACATTCCACCACAGACTTTCACCTGTGTAATTCCATAATATATGTAGTGATCCAGCTTTAACGACCATGCCTTTCTGTCTTTCCATCTAGGCAAGAGGAAAACAGACAACTCCCATTGCTGACCTTACATTAGCGATGGTCAACATGCATGACGAGGAGATGCGGCTCTTGGAATGGCAACATGACCAGCGGCAAGAACACCATCAGGAGTACATGCAGCATTTGCGACAGGTGGCCGTAGATGTGCGGGCAGATGCGCGTGAAGCCCTGGAGCAGGACGCTGTGTTACGAAGGGAAGAGCTCGCAGAGATGTCATCATTCAACAGAGATTTCCTGACCCTATTTGGCAGGCTTGTGGACGCATTTAGCAGTCGGCGTGTCTAACCATGTCTCCCCACGCCCAGTCTGTTTTTTTGTTTGTAAATTTTGCTTCTGGAATAAAATTGTATTGTTTGCATCAAAAGTCTGGTTTATCTGTTATGACACCGTATGAGAAAAGCCAGTAATTACATACACATTCCATTCTCTGTTCACTCCACATGCTGCTGTTCATCAGGTCAGGTGTATAGCCTTCTAATGGTAATTTAATTTTTAACAACACAACGAAACGTAATGTCTTGGTAGGTTTTTTTTTTATATTTTAAACAAATTTGCAATGCTGAATCCATTTCTCTTGAACGGGTACATTTTTTAGGTTATAAGCAGTTGTACAGGTGTGCTTGAACTTGTAGACACTGATAAAGGTAAGTACGTGTAAGTTGAATGTTGCATCACCAGTCAAAATTTAATAAATTAAGAAGGAATCTAGCAAAAATTTGGCACTAATAACATTAGACACAACTGTGTTTTTGTTGCACACAACTGTTGTTACCAACAAGTTGTGCAAAATTTATATTCCCTTTTCCCAAAAATTAAAAATCAATTTGTAAGTAAAAGTGGGAGACCTTTACATGGGAAAATATGACATGTATCAGCACATGATTTATAGTTCAATTTGCATTTCCACCTAAGCAAAAGTGGCTTGTCGAGCTGGATTTTTGTGAAGATGGCCTGTGCGGTGTTTCTGCATGTAATTACATACCTGTCAAGTGATACGGTTTCGCCGTATTTTAATACAGGGAAAATGCAATTTTAGCAAATACGGGCGTATTGCCATTTCTGTACGCCAAAGAGAAAAATATACGGGAAAAAAAATTATTGAGAGTGTTGAGGAACATGTCGTGTGTGACCCCCACAGCGTACGGGGCTGGCAGAGCGCTCAGTGTGAGCAATTATCACAACAGTGAGGAGTGTGGACTCATCATTAGGCTGATGGCTTAACAGATAAGCGTTATGGACAACAGAGGACAGGTAGATGGAACATGCACAACATTTTATTTACAAAAAACATTTCTGAAATATGTATGCACATAAATGTGGGCGAAATTACATTTCTACCTATTGCTAGACAAGTACTGCATCTCGTCTCTCAACTCCCTGCTCCTCTGCTCTCTGTGCCACTGCCACCACTGCTTCATCTACTGCATCATCCAATGTAGTGTCAAACGTCTCTCCATGACTCTCACACAGATTGTGCAGAGCACAAGTCAGCACCATAGATTTAACCAGTTTCATGTCACAGTCATTCTGCTCTCCTTCCTCCTTCCTTCTCTCCTCGTCATCAGCCATTTTCTTTGTTGTGGAGGATTCGGTCGCGTGCTTCACGTCACGAGAGTGTGGCGCCGCCTGCTGTTCAACAAATCCAACCCACCGCAGGTGTGCCAGCAGTAATGTTGAAAAGCAACCGCGGCAGAACCGAATCAAAGTGAGTCGAGTCGGGTTATCTAATCGGGGCTAATGGAAAAGCGCCTTATGTGGTTCTGCTCTGTTCCATGTGGCTCAGTTCTATGTGGTTCTGTTCGGTTCTATGTGGCTGTGTTTGGGTTCTGCTATGTTCTATGTGGCTGTATTCTATGTGGTTCTGTTTGATGGGGTTCTGTTATATGTGGCTGTGTTCTGTGTGGTTCTGTTGTATTATATGTGGCTGTATTCTATGTGGTTCTGCTCTGTTCTATGTGGCTGTGTTTTTTGTGGTTCTGTTCTGTTCTATGGGGCTGTGTTCAATGTGTTTCTGTTCTATGTGACTCAGTTCTATGTGGTTCTGTTATGTTCTATGTGGCTGTATTCTATGTAGTTCTGTTGTATGTGGATATGGTCTGTTCTATATAGCTGTTCTATGTGGTTTTGGTCTATGTGGCTGTGTTCTGTGTGGTTCTGTTGTGTTCTGTGTGGTTCTGTTGTGTTCTATGTGGTTCTGTTGTGTTCTATATACTTACTTACTTGGTCGCCATTAGGCGAGCGACCTCATGCTTCCTCCAAACCTCTCTATGATCCGTTAGTGTTCCCAGCTCCGTTCTAGCGACTCCACCTGCCTCCTGCCTCAGGACTTCCACATCGCTCTGCCGTGGTCTCCCTCCGGCGCGCTGACCGTGGCTTGGATGCCACAGGACTAGTTTGTGGGCACTCGTCTCTGGGTGGCGATGGCAGTGTCCAGCAAGCTGCATTCTCCTTGCTGCTATTTTGTTCCCCACTGGGGGGAGGTCGCCATGTGACTCTATACTGGTTGTATGCGTCCACCATTTTACATTGAGCACTTTCCTCAGCATGCGAGTGTAGGTACCATTTGGAGAGCATTCTATCTGCGGTGTTACTGTCCAGCTTTCACATCCGCATAACAGGATGGACTCCATGGTGGCCAGAAAGAATCTGATCTTTAGATTCCTCGGCATTCTTGACTCCCAGATGTTCATCTTGATCAATGCCATGCTTGTGCGGTTCCTGTCTTTACGTCTCTCTCCGCGCCGTCTATCCAGGAACCCAGGTATCTGAAGTCTCCTTTCTTTTCCAACTCACTACCATCTTTTGTTTGCAGTGGTCCTGTTTCCCACTGTGTTCTACATGGCTGTTTTCTATGTGGTTCTGTTGTGCTCTGTGTGGCTGTATTCTTCTTCTTCTTCTTTTAGATTTGATTGGCGGTTGGCAACCAGCTTACAGCCACGTACTTCAGTCTGTATCATCATTGCTACGTTAAATCATCACTCACTTTTAATTATTGATTTGCCTTCTCCATTACCGCTCTATATCATGTGGTCCTGTTCTATGTGGCTGTGTTCTATGTGCTTCTGTACTGTTCTATGTGGTTCTGTTCTTTTCTGTGTGGCTCTGTTCTATTTGGTTCTTTAGCTGCTGTTAAACTGCAGTAAAACAGTTTCTGTTTTCATGGAGAAAAAACGTTTCTGCTGCAGATTAAAGTAAACCCGCATGTACACAGAGGCATGTGCGTGGTTCTGTAAATGTAGGTCAGCTCTGTGTGTGTGTGTGTGTGTGTGTGTGTATTAATCCTCTCCGGTTCTAATCTGTTCAGCAGCAGGATGAAGCTGCTGTTACATAAGAGACGTGCAGAGGCTGCATCCACGAGCAACAACCACACTGTCAGTAACAGCAGCAACTACAGGAACCACGGCAACACCCACAACTATGACAACATCTGCAACACCTGCAGCTACAGCAAAGACATCCTACATCCTAGATGGAACATGAGTGGGCGTGGATAATCGGCGTGTAATGGGGGCCATCGTTTCTCTACTTCCTGTCTCAGTTTCTCTAACTACACTAAATTCCAAAGAAGAGAAGTGAGAACTCTTCGGCAGCTCACCGCAACAGCTTCCAGGATCTGCTTGATGACGTGGGCGGCATCTCTCTCACTGTAGTAACCACGTTCCACGATCCTGGAAAACACAATCATGGTTCAATTACCAAAAACTTCAATACAGACAATTCTGTAAGAGATTTACAACATGTCAACTAAACTCTGATTGGCTGCAGCTCTGTGGGTCACCTGATCATTGGCTGCTGACAGTAAAACACGCCTGAAGATGTTACTGTTGTAAACTGTAGCTTTATTTGTGAAGTGCGGTGTAGTGGCGGCCACTTCCTCTTCTCTCACTGTACCACCCATAAACACCAGGCGGGCATCTCCCTCCGGCCTCTTGGCCGATGCCCCTGCCTGCTGGCTGCAGTGTGTGTGTGACTGACCCCAATAAAGCTAAGTTCAACTGCACACCTGGCCTCGTCATTCAAGAAGTAATTTCAAACAGAACATTTTGGCGACGAGGATAAAAATGGAGGTGTATGTTTCACCTCTTCGGCCCTTCCTGGAGCTCCCGGGTGAGCCACCTGTGACCTGGTCAAGATAGTTTGTCGGCTTTCAAAACTACATCACGGCGCTCGACCTGGGTGAGCTAGATAGATGGAGGGCACGTGTGCTTCCAGTTAGGCCCAAAAATATTTGGACAGTGACACTAGTTTTGTTATTTTAGCTGTTTACGAAAACATATTCAGGATACAATTATATAATCAATATGGGCTTAAAGTGCAGACTCTCAGCTGTAATTTGACAGTATTCACATCCAAATCAGAGCAAGGGTTTAGGAATTACAGCTCTTTAATACATAGCCGCCTCTTTTTCAAGGGACCAAAAGTAATTGGACAATTGACTCAGAAGGCTGCAAAAAAAAAAAAAAATAGCAAGGCTGCATGGGCTCTTCCCTCGTTAACCTGTCATCAATTAAGCAGTTAAAAGGTCTGGAGTTGATTCCAGGTGTGGCGTTTGCATTTGGAAGCTGTTGCTGTGAACACACAACATGCGGTCAAAGGAGCTCCTAGTGGAGGTGAAACAGACCATCCTGAGGCTGAAAAAAAAAGAAGAAATCCATCAGAGAGATAGCAGAAATGTTAGGAGTGGCCAAATCAACAGTTTGGTACATTCTGAGAAAAAAAGAGTGCACTGGTGAGCTTGGGAACTCAAAAAGGCCTGGATGTCCACAGAAGACAACGTGGTGGATGATCACAGAATCCTTTCCATGGCGAAGAACAACCCCTTCACAACATCCACTCAAGTGAAGAACATTCTCCAGGAAGTAGGTGTATCAGTATCTAAGCCTACCATAAAGAGAAGACTTCATGAGAGTAAATACAAAGGATTCACCACAAGGTGCAAACCATTAATCAGCCTCAAAAATAGAAAGGCCAGAATTGACTTTGCCAAAAAACACCTGAAGAAGCCAGCCCAGTTCTGGAACAGCATTCTTTGGACAGATGAGACTAAGATCAACCTGTACCAGAATGATGGGAAGAAGAAAGTTTGGAGAAGAATTGGAACAGCTCATAATCCAAAGCACTACATCTTCTGTAAAACATGGTGGAGGCAGTGTGATGGCACGGGCATGCATGGCTTCCAATGGCACTGGGTCACCTGTGTTTATTGATGATGTGACAAAAGACAGAAGCAGCCGGATGAATTCTGAAGTGTATAGAGATATACTTTCTGCTCAGATTCAGCCAAATGCAGCAAAGTTGATTGGACAGCGTTTCACCAATGATCCAAAACATACTGCAAAAGCAACCCAGGAGTTTTTTAAAGCAAAGAAGTGGAATATTCTGCAATGGCCGAGTCAATCACCAGATCTCAACCCAATCAAGCATGCATTTCACTTGCTCAAGACAAAACTTAAGGCAGAAAGACCCACAAACAAGCAACAACTGAAGACAGCTGCAGTAAAGGCCTGGCAAAGCATCACAAAGGAGGAAACCCAGCGTTTGGTGATGTCCATGGGTTCCAGACTTCAGGCAGTCATTGCCTGCAAAGGATTCTCAACAAAATATTGAAAAGTAACATTTTACTTAGGGTTATGTTTATTTGTCCAATTACTTTTGAGCCCCTGAAATGAGGAGCGTTTGTATAAAAATAGCTACAATTCCTACATGTTTAATCACATATTTTTGTTCAACCCTTTGAATTAAACCTTAAAGTCTGCACTTCAGTTCCGTTGTAGTTGTTTCATTTCAAATCCAATGTGGTGGCATGCAGAGCCCAAATCATAAAGATTGTATCACTGTCCAAATATTTCTGGGCCTAACTGTAGATGGAGGGCACGTGTGCTTCTGGTGCATAATTTGAGGATTGAGGGCCAGCATATCCTACGTACACTCAGGGCTACCAACTCGTATGAGCATGTGGTCAACTTGCTAGCGCACTATTTCCACACCCCGGATAATGTCACCGTCCGGAGGATTCAGTTCCAACAATGACACCAGCGAGTGGGTGAGCCTGTCCGCCAGTTTGTTGTTGACCTAGGGCAGCTGGCTAGCGAGTGTTGTTTTGGGACATTGGTGGAGAGGATGATGCGTGATCAGCTGGCAGAACACACAACGAGCAATGCTTTGCGAGCAAGGCTGCTTTTGGCGCCGAGTGACCTGACGTTAGCCAAGGCTGTCAAGCTAGCTCTCCAGGTGGAGACAGCAGACAAGCTAGCTTTGGAGCTAAAGTGGTGTCAATAACAATGGCAGCTGGGAGCAGTTGGGAGCAGCGTTAGTAACCGACCCTGACAGCGAGGATGGTGCGGCCGACGACAACGCAGAAACCTACGCCATCAACCTGAGGTCTGCCCCGAGAAAGCCCGTGTGTATGAACTGTGGGTCAGTGAAGCACCAGTACAAGGCTAGGGAATGCCCGGCTAGAGGGAAGCGCTGTCTCAAGTGTGTACGCTTGAACCATTACGCCAAGGTGTGTTGTGTGTCCAAGCCAGATAACCCACGGACAATAACAACTGCACCCTCTGTCATGAACTGAGCTTGGATGTTCTCCCAAGCTCAGTTTCATGGCTTTTCTCTGTTTTCATATTTGTCTGTCGTATTGTTATGCCTTTTGTGTTATCATACTGTCTTCCATTTTTCCTTGTTTTTGTTCAGTCTCTTTTTGCCATGTCTTGTTTTATTTGCAATTTATTTCTAGTCTGTATCTGAGTTTGTTTATTTCTCATATTGGTTCTCTGACTGACAGCTGTCAGGCAACACTTCCGGGTCTGCACTTTGTGTGGGTGTTGCCTGTCAGACTGCCAGCCTGACTACTCCCCCCTCATTATCACCAGCTGATCCCAATCAACATGATCATGGGCTGCACGGTGGCGCAGTGGTTAGCACTGCGGCAGCACAGTTTACCCTTGGCCGGGGGATTGTGGGGATCGTGGGATCGTGGGTTCGATCCCAGCCCCCGACCAACAGTGATCTGTGTGGAGTTTGCATGTTCTCCCCGTGTTGCGTGGGTTTACTCCGGGATTTCTCCGGTTTCCTCCCACATGCCAAAAAAAAAAAACATGCATGTTAGGTTAATTGGCTGTTCTAAATTGTCCCTAGATATCTGTTTCCTATAGGCCCTTAGAATGGAGGGTTGGTGTTAGTGAAAGCGCTTTGAGTGGTCTTTGTGACTAGAAAAGCGCTATATAAGTGCAGGTTAGTTAGTTAATGATCATCCCCTCTTTTCCCACTCACGTGCACTCACACCGGTCACTCATCTTTGTAATAGGTTTGATCTCTATTTAAGGGAGATTGTTTTCCATTTTGATGGTCGCTGCTTTGATTGTCATTTCTCGTCTCCACCAGAGCAAAGCAGAGCTCTGGTGAGCAACCTTTGTAAGTAATCTCCCTCTTATTGTTATCTTGGTTTTTTGGGCACCGTGTTAGTACTTTTCTTATTGTGTTAGTTCTTTTGGTTCCAAGGTTGTCATAGCCAGGAGCGGCACTGGGGTTAAGCTCCCAGTGCACATAAAATGCTCCTTATGGCGTGCGTCTCGAAAAGCCTCTGACAACTAAGTCCAACTCCTAGCCTGCCCGTGTGGTTTAGTCTCTAAGCCCGGCGGAACTGCTTTTACTAATAGGAGAAGGGGCGAGGGCGGATGTCTGGCGCCTTAAAACCAGATGCTTCGGGTAGATGGTGGCTCGTCAACCTGGGAAGGTAGCCCATCTAGGGGAAGGTAAACCCTGATTTCAAACCTCCACTGCCTTGCGGCATACCCGGTCACGGGAAAGGCTTCGGGAGTCAACCCTGAGGAAAAATCCGGAGTCGGAGCCCCTAAGGCAGTTCTATGTTGTGCTCAACATCGTTCTGGCAGCTTCTGCAACGGCGCTGGGGCCAAACTGTAGCAGCCCTGCTGTTCCTTTGGATTCATCAGTGACGTGGAGAGGGGGGACATGCTGCATGGGCAACATCTTGTCCTCTATATCTTCCTGCCCAGGCTTGAATCCTACCAATGCCCAACGCTGGAAGGTAGAACACCGGATCACTGGAGAGGACACTCCAGCTTCGCCTTTGGCGTAGACAAAACACGGGGAATGACAGTTACCGGTTATAAGCCACCGCTCAATTGGCGTAGAGCGCGGCGCCAGGGGTTGTTCCCGACGGTGGGAGGGATCATCAGATCTCACTGGACAACTACCGCCTGCCTCAAGCTGGGCAGCCCCCAGCCAATAAGGTGTTGTCCCGCCACAGCTTGCTTTCCTCATTGGGTGCATGGGGATAAGGAGAAGTCCGAACAGCAGGCTGAGAACCTTTGCACCAGGCAAGACAATAAAACTAAAGAGACCAACTCTAAAACTGGGAACTTGGAACGTCCGCACTATGATGACAGGACTCGCTGCTAACCTCAAGGACATCAACGACACCAGGAAGACTGCCATCATCAATAACGAGCTGAAGAGACTGGGAGTGGATATCGCCACTCTCCAGGAAGCACGGTTGGCTGATGCAGGCACACTGAGAGAGAAGGACTACACGTTCTACTGGCAGGGAAAGGGCAGTGACGAACACAGGGAACACGGAGTGGGCTTCGCAGTGAAGAACACCTTGCTGAAGATGGTGGAACCGGGCAGCACTGGCTCTGCACGACTCCTCACCCTCCGCCTGAACACCACTCAAGGCCCAGTCACCCTCATCAGTGTGTATGCCCCAACACTGACAGCCACACCAGAGGCAAAAGACGAGTTTTACGAGAATCTCGCAACAACTGTCAGGATCATCCCCAACTCTGAACAACTCATTCTCCTTGGAGACTTCAATGCCAGAGTGGGTGCTGACCACGACTCCTGGCCCTCCTGTCTTGGACCTTTTGGCGTGGGCAGAATGAACGACAACGGACAGCGGCTGCTCGAGTTCTGCACATATCACGATCTGTGCATCACAAACTCGTTCTTCAAGACCAAGCCCCAACACAAGGTTTCCTGGCAACATCCGCGCTCAAAGCACTGGCACCAGCTGGACTTGATCCTGACCAGGCGCACCTCACTGAAGAACGTGCTAATCACCCGTTCATTCCAGAGTGCAGATTGCGACACAGACCATTCATTGGTGTGTTGCAAGGTCACGCTGCAGCTGAAGAAATTCCATCATGCTAGACAGCCTGGAAAGGCACGGATTGACACCAGCAAGATGGCTCAACCAGAACTTGTTGAGCAGTTTGCCTCCACCTTTGAGAAGGAACTTGGTGTACCACAAGAAGAAGAATCTGCAAAGCAGAAGTGGGAAGAGCTGCGAAACACCATCCGCACAGCCTTGGCTACCTTTGGGAGGAAGACCTCGAAGTCACAGGACTGGTTTGATGCCAAGTTGACCAAGATGACCCCCGTCATTGAAGCCAAGCGCTCAGCACTTGCTGAGTACAAGAAGTGCACAAACGAGAAGAATCTCCAGATTCTCAGGGCTGCGAGAAGCAAAGTTCAGCAGACTGCTCGGCACTGTGCCAACGAGTACTGGACTCAGCTCAGCCAAGACATTCAAACCGCTGCCATAACAGGGAACATCCGTGGTATGTACGATGGCATCAAGAAAGCACTTGGTCCGGCTCAGAGCAAGACAGCCCCCCTCAAATCCTCCACTGGGGAGATGATCACAGAAAAGAACAAGCAGATGGAGAGATGGGTGGAACACTACTCCGACCTCTACTCTAGACAGAACACCGTGACACCGTCAGCCCTTGATGCCATCGACTGCCTGCCATCCATGGACGAACTTGATGCCGAGCCAACCATCGACGAACTCAGCAAGGCCATTGATAGCTTGACCACTGGCAAGGCACCCGGCAACGATGGCATACCCCCTGACCTGATCAAGCACTGCAAGACCGCCCTACTGCTGCCATTGCATGACGTCCTCTGCCAGTGCTGGAAGGAAGGTGCCGTACCACAGGACATGAGGGACGCCAAGATCATCACCCTCTACAAAAACAAAGGGGAGAGAAGCGACTGCAACAACTACAGGGGCATCTCCCTCCTCAGCGTTGTTGGCAAAGTCTACGCACGAGTTGTTCTCGTTCGTCTACAGAAGCTTGCCGAACGTGTCTACCCCGAGTCTCAGTGTGGCTTCCGCGCTGAGCAATCGACAGTAGACATGATATTCTCCATCCGTCAACTCCAGGAGAAATGCAGAGAACAGAACATGCCTCTGTACGTCGCCTTCATCGACCTCACCAAAGCGTTCGATCTGGTCAGCAGAGAGGGCCTTTTCAAGATCCTGCCAAAGATAGGATGCCCACCAAAGTTGCAAAGCCTCATCGAATCGTTTCACACCAACATTAATGGGATAGTGCAGCACGATGGCAACGTCTCAGAGCCATTCAACATACGCAGTGGAGTGAAACAGGGCTGTGTACTTGCGCCAACCCTCTTTGGGATTTTCTTTGCTATGCTCCTGAGGCATGCTTTCAGCACAGCAACAGAGGGAATCTACCTGCACACAAGATCTGACGGCAGGCTTTTCAACCTCGCCCGCCTGAAAGCCAGAACCAAAGTACGCGAGGCTCTAATCAGAGACATGCTGTTCGCAGACGACGCTGCAGTCACAACCCACACACAGCAGGAGCTTCAGACCCTGATGGACCGCTTCTCCCAGGCATGCAAGGACTTTGGGCTTACCATCAGCCTGAAGAAGACTAACGTCTTGGCGCAAGGCACGGAAGCACCACCAACCATCACCATCGACAACTACAAGCTGGAGGTCGTGAATCAGTTCACGTACCTGGGGTCCACGATCAGCAACAACCTCTCCCTTGATACAGAGATCAACAAGAGGATTCGAAAATCAGCCTTCACACTCGCTCGCCTCACCACACGAGTGTGGAAGAATCCCAAACTCTCTGTCAAGACGAAGATGGCAGTGTACAACGCCTGCATCATCAGCACACTGCTCTATGGGAGTGAGACTTGGACAACATACGCCCGGCAGGAAAAGAGACTGAACTCCTTTCACTCGCGCTGCATTCGCCACATCCTGGACATATCCTGGCAGGACAAAGTGCCCAACACAGAAGTTCTGTCCCGCGCCGGCCTTCCCTCCATGTTCACTCTACTCAGGCAGCGCAGGCTCCGCTGGCTAGGCCACGTTCGCCGTATGGAGGATGACAGAATCCCCAAAGACGTCCTCTACGGAGAACTGGCAACTGGCAGGAGAGACGTTGGCCGCCCACAGCTGCGCTTTAGAGACGTCTGCAAGAGAGACATGAAGGCCCTGGATATCAACACAGAGCGCTGGGAGGACCTTGCAACGGACCGCTCCAAATGGAGAGGTACCCTGACCAGACAGCTCAAGGCGAGTGAAGCGAGACTGACTGCTGCAGCAGATGAAAAAAGGACCCGCAGGAAGAACCGCCACAGACCCAGCAGCACGGAGACCACCCACAAGTGCGACCTGTGTGACAGGGACTATCATTTGCGTATCGGCCTGTTCAGCCACAGGCGGTGCTGTTCCAGCAGAGTAGACGTTTAGGATTCTCTTCCATGGTCATCATAGACCGACGGAGGCCAACGACGGTTAGTACTTTTGTGTTGATCTTTGAGTTAATAAACCACAATAATTCACAGTTCAGCGTGTGAGTGTTGCAGTTGCTGCCCGAAGGGCAAACTATGACACCCGCCCTGATAACTGTCCATGCGGTGTCCCGGAGTACCAACGGGTTCAAGTGCTGCAGGGTGACGCTGGATTACGAGGAGGTCCCGCTGCTGACTGACACATGGGCAGAGGGATCATTATTGAATTGGGCCATGGTGAGGAAACTTTTCCCCTACTACAGAATAAGAGAAAACCCAGCACCACTCTATGGTTATGGAGGTGGCAGATTTTGCATGGGCGAAAAGCTGGAGTTGACGGCTTGGTACAAGTCAGTGGTGTTGACTGACTGCACGTTCCACGTGATGACCAGAGGCGACAACATCATAGATTGTGACCCGTTTTATGGACTGGGGTTCACCATTAGAGACAACATTGGGAAAGTATGGATTGGCTGTGGCTGGTGGAACCATCCGGTTCCGGTGGCAGAGAATAACACGGTGTGGGGGAAGGATTTATCTTGCACCACGGGGGTCAAGCAGGACCAGCCTCACTCAGGTTTGACACAGGAGGGTCTCAGTACCAGCGCTTGGGATACCTTGGACAAGGGTACCGAGCGTGATGGCGAGGCGCCCGCGCCAACAAGTGATGCCAATGAGTGGGCCTCAGTTTCCTCTGGAGCTCGGCCGCAGTGGGCTGCAGGATCTTGAGTTTCAACAGTGATCACTGCAGCAGCTTTGCAAGGAGTCAGGGCCAGACCAGCAGGCACTGAGGGACTGAGTGGCGATCAGCGACACTGCAGGCCGAGCAGGGCTCCCCTGAGAATTACGCACCTGGTTCAAGTTCATGGAAAGGGATGTCCACTGCGAATGTGGGCCAACTGTCAGAGGGTTACCAGGAGTGGCTGCGCATCATGGCTAAGTGGGGCGCAGCCTACTTCCAGCTGTCGGACAGCTCGTGGAGACACGCCAATGAGCTGCGGTGTGCTCAGGAGGAGGCTTCAGATGGTGAGTCCAGACAAAGGAGGTGGACGATGGCAAAGAGAAGAGGCACTCTCCTCTATGAGGTCAGCTGCAATCCTGGAGGCATGTTGCTTCCAGGGGCGGGTCTACCAAGGGGCTGCCCTGGGCCCCCCACAAGCCAGTTCTACCCCTTTCTGCCAGAAGGACAGTAATGTGAGTTTGTGAGAAATAAAAACAAAAAGAAAGAAGAGGTTCCAATGTTCTAGTGTTCATGTGTTTGTATGTTGTAAAAAACAAAAAGGAAATTAATTATTAATCTGTTGTTGTCCTGGGTCTTTTATTAGTGTAGGAGCACGGCAATACCTTTTAGTTATTTAATGAACTTTTGTTTAGGTTATGGGTGGCAGAATAAACCACCTTGCTATGTGGGGTAGGACTGTAGTCCACCCGTCCTCCCTAGTTTAGGTTTCAGTTATATGAATGTGTTAGGCCATGTGATAATTTCAGTTTTCGTTTTATGAGTGCATGACTTGGGTCCTAAATTGGGGAAGGTCTTAATTGTGTGTGTGCTTTTGGACTTTTCTGGGGGGGGGGGCTCTTGTATTGTAAATTATAGCTTTATTTGTGAAGTACGGTGTAGTGGCGGCCACTTCCTCTTCTGCCGCTGCACCACCCATAAATACCAGGTGGGCATCTCCATCCGATCTCCATCCGGCCTCTTTGCCGATGCCCCTGCCTGGTGGCTGTAGTGCGTGTGTGACTGACCCTAATAAAGCTAAGTTCAACTGGGCATCTGGTCTCATCATTCAAGAGATGATTACAGACATAACAGTTACGTTAAAACAGGAAAATCCTGTTTAAGAATCACAGGAAGAACTGATAAATGTTGCTACAACTGGAACTACAACATCCAATGACATCCACAAACACACTAGCAACTACAGCAACTGATGTAACAACAGCAACTACAAAAACTACAGCAACTGCTACAACTACAGCAACTGATGCAACTACAGCAACTGATGCAACTACAGCAATTGATGCAGCTACAAATGTAGTAACTATAACTAGAGCAACTACAAATACAGTAACAAATGCAACTACAGCAACTACTACAACTACAGCAATTGATGCAACGACAGCAACTACAAATATAGTAACTAATGTAACTACAGCAACTACTACAACAGCAACTACAGCAACTGATGCAACTACAGCAACTACAAATATAGTAACTAATGTAACTACAGTAACTAATGCAACTACTACAACTACAGCAACTGAAGCAGCTACAGCAACTGCTACAACTACAACAACTAAAACTACAGCAACTGATGCAACTACAATAACTACTACAACTACAGAAACTACAGCAACTGATGCAACTAGAGCAACTACTACAACTAAAGCAACTGATGCAACTACAGCAACTGCTGCAAGTACAACTTATGCAACTATAGCAACTACTGCAACTACAGCATCTGATGCATCTACAGCAACAGAAGCAACTACAAATATAGTAACTAATGTAACTACAGCAATTACAAATACAGTAACTAATGCAACTACAGCAACTACTACAACTACAGAAACTGATGCAACTACAGCAACTACTGCAAATACAGCAACTGATGCAACTACAAATATAGTAACTAATGTAACTACAGCAACTGCAAATACAGTAACTAATACAACTACAGCAACTACTACAACTACAGCAACTGATGTAACAACAGCAACTACTACAACTACAGCAACTACTACAATTACAGCAACTGCTACTACTACAACTACAGCAACTGATGCAACTACTACAACTAAAGCAACTGATGCAACTACAGCAACTACTACAACTAAAGCAACTGATGAAACTATAACAACTACTGCAACTACAGCATCTGATGCATCTACAGCAACTACTACAACTACAGCAACAGATGCAACTACAGCAACTACAAATATAGTAACTAATGTAACTACAGCAACTACAAATACAGTAACTAGTGCAACTGGATGAACTGGGTGTTCATCTGAACAATAAACTAGACTGGTCACACAATACCGACGCACTCTACAAGAAGGGACAGCGCAGGCTGTTCCTACTGAGGAGACTCAGGTCTTTTGGTGTACAAGGGGCGCTGCTGAAGACATTCTACAACACGGTGGTGGCATCAGCCATCACTTTTGGAGTGGTCTGCTGGGGCAGTGGCATTACAGCAGCCGATAGGAAGAGACTGAACAAACTGATCAAGAAAGCTAGCTCTGTCCTGGGGCAGCACCCTGACCCAGTGGAGGAGATAGGAGAGAGAAGGATGGTGGCTAAACTGTCATCTCTGCTGGAGTCCGAGTTCCACCCTATGCAGGACATACTGAACGCACTGAGGAGCTCATTTAGCAGCAGACTACATCATCCTAGGTGCGCAATCGAGAGGTTTTGCAGGTCCTTCCTACCTACGGCAGTCAGACTGTATAACCTAAGCAGGGCTGCTCGCAGGGATAGCAAAAAAACGTGACAACCTAATAGTACTGAATGCAAAAGACGCAATAGACTTACACAATGGTCCCCTCCAGTATACAACTAGGACAGTATTGGTCGCTACAGAGGGTGACAATATGTATAGGTACATATTCATACTATGTAGGATAACTAAGTAGATGGTTATGCTGTTTATTCCATTTTGCTACAATGCTCCGCACTTTGTATATACTGTATATTTATATATTGATGTGTATGTATGTATATATATCCACTGCTCTTATTTATATCTTCCGTATCTTCTTAATTATTGCTCTGAGTGTTGCTATCCCTGTGCTGTTGCAATCCTGGAATTTCCCCATTGTGGGACTAATAAAGGCTTATCTTATCTTATCTTAACTACAGCAACTACCACAACTACAGAACCTGATGCAACTACAGCAATTGATGAAACTACAGCAACTACTACAACTACAGTAACTGATGAAACTACAGCAACTACAGCAAGATGACTGCACATCCACATGCCTCAGCTAGACGCTCCGGACTACTGCACTTGTTTTTGTGTTTTTTTCTGCCTTTATTGTCCTCCTTTTGCGACGGACTAATTACCTACAGTTGCCAGGAACTTCTAGGCATTGGCTGTCAACTTAACTCTGACATCTCCAGGGCTTATTCCAGTAATCAATACCACATCACTGAGTTGATTGCCAGACCTCCGGGTGCCCCATGGATTATTGTCCCAGCAAGAGGTGCAGACGGCGCCGAGAAAGAAAGAAGAAACAAGGCTGCAGGGCCGGCTTCTGAGCCCAGCTGCGTAAACTACGCACCAAACCTCCATTACCTTCAATTTTCCTCACCAACCCCAGAGACCTTACCAACAAAATGGATCAGCTGCAATCGGAGATCGCCTACAATCGCTACATCCAGGACTTGTATTCTGTGACCAAGCCATGGCTTCACTCATGTATTGCAGATGCTGCTTTGGAATTACCCAGTCGAACTACACACCATCTTGACCGCAACACCCATTCTGGTAAGGGCAGGGGTGGTGGACTCTGTGTTTATGTGCTTCAGACTTGGTATAATAACAGCAGAGTAATTCAAAGCCACTGTTCACCAGACGTAGAGGCCATGTCCTTTCTGTGTAGGTCCTTCTATTTACCCCACGAGCTAACTGCAATAATTGTAACAGTTGTTTACATCCCTCCAGATGCTAACGTTAGCTTAGCACTCAATCACCTGCAGCACATTGTTAGCAGACAATGGAAAGTTCACCCCCATGCAGTCCACATTATTGCAGAGGATTTTAACAAAGCATGCTTAAAGACTGTCTTCCCAAATTCTACCAACACGTTAAGTGTCCCACAAGAGGGGAAAGAATACTGGATCATGTTAACAGCAACATTAAGCACCCCAACAGAGCCACCCCCATCCCTCACCTTGGACAATCAGACCATCAATCCCTGCTTCTAATACCTGCTTACACCCCTCTGAGGAAGAGTCCCCCCAAACAAACAATTAAATCTTGGCCTGAAAATGGTCTCATCCAGCTCCAGGACTGCTTTAGCTGCACAGATTTGAACATCTTTGAACAGCAGGACCTGGACTCCTACACCGAGTCTGTCCTTTTCTACATTAATGCTGTGTACAAAATGTGACAGTCACAAAACACATCTGGATCTTTCCAAACCGGAAAACCCTGGATGACCAGTGAAGTCCAGGCTCTGATCAAAGCTCACAACTCAGCCTTCAGACAGAGGGACAGTTCTCTGTACAGCACTACCAGAGCCAACCTGAGGAGAGGCATAAAACTCACTAAGAACACCTACAGGAGGAAGATGGAGGACTTCCTCATAGACAACAACCCCTGACAGATGTGGAAAGGCATCCAGGCCCTCACCAACCACTGGAGCCAGGGCCCCCCAATATCAGACAGCAGCCTCACTAAGGCAGAGGAGCTTAACAGCTTCTTTGCCCAGTTAGAGCACACCTCCCTCCCAAACTAGTCCTCCCCTCTCTCTCCCCCCTGCGCTCCCCCCGCGCCCCCCCTCCACCCCTCTCTCTCTACACGTGCATGAGGTGAGGAGGAAACAGAAAGCAGTGAACCCCCACAGAGCTGCTGGTCCAAACGGCATCCCAGGAGCAGTGGTAAAAGCATGTGCAGACCAGCTGGCAGTGATCCTCATCAAGCTGTTCAACCTCACCCTGATGCACATCACGAGCCCCGTCTGCCTCAAGACCTCCACCATCATCCCCATCCCCAAAAACTCCACAATCAACAGCCCAGGGATGGCAACAGGAAATTCTGATTTCAGCTTAAATCTAATTTGGTCGATTGACTTATGGGGGGGCCGGGGGGGCACAGTCCCCCTGAAGCTGAGAGGTTTTCAGTAAAACAAAAGTAATTTAGACTGAAAAAAATGATTAAAAAAATGAAATACTAGACTTAGATAAATCATTAAATTTAATGAAAAGTTTACTTACTTTTTCTTCAATGTTGTCTCACTGTCTTTAGTCCAACATATTTAACAGTTCTATAAGAGTTTATTACACTATTTACACTGGTCACCAAGTCACTTCTAATGTGAAACTTTCTTCCTTTTGGCAGCAAGCTGCGTCAGTCTCTGAACTTTGAACTTCATCTCCTTTTCTGGTTTCTTCAGAAATTGTCCGAGTGTTTCTGTTACCTCGTCGAACTTTGAGCCAATTTTCACCTTTACCGTCACTTTTCTCTCAAGCCAACTCCATCGGAACTTATTTTTGACACTTTTGTCTATTTCTAGCACTGTTGACTCCTGATCCTTCGATAAAAATCTCATAATTCCGCTGAAAACGATACCGAAAGCTCAGAATTCCAACACAAACCAGGGATGTGATTTGGGGTTGGGGAAATTATCTGAAAATTTAGCAGGGGGTCTGGGGGACATAGTCCCCCAGCGAGGTCCGGGGCAGAGCCCCGGTGGGGGGGCAAGGGGGGCGAAGCCCCCTGAAGCTCCTGGGTTTTTATGATTTTTAAGTACCAGAACTGTGCTTAAATGACATAAAACAAACAGCTGAATGCCACTTATTACTGTATAATATTGACTTATGTTCCAAGAAGATAGCATTCCTAAAATATTCCAACAAGCATTATCCATCACATGCTTTAACACTTGATCAAATCAAAATCAGTTAATTTTATCTATTCCATAACAGAAATAAAATTCATTCATACCATTACTTTTTATAATTTCAGCATTCATTTCAGATCACCAGTTTCAATCTCCATTGAGTCTTGAGCAGTTCATTTTGCACAATCACTGATGTAGCTAAGTCTTAGAAATATTCAAAAGTTATAAGTCAATGTCCACTGTGCACTGTCAATTTCAAACTGTTTGGAATCATCGTCATCGGCCTCCGTTGGTCTATGATGACCATGGAAGAGAATCCTAAATGTCTACTCTGCTGGAACAGCACCGCCTGTGGCTGAACAGGCCGATGCGCGAATGGCAGTCCCTGTCACACAAGTCGCACTTGTGGGTGGTCTCCGTGCTGCTGGGTCTGTGGCGGTTCTTCCTGCGGGTCCTTTTTTCATCTGCTGCAGCAGTCAGTCTCTCTTCACCCGCCTTGAGCTGTCTGGTCAGGGTGCCTCTCCATTTGGAGCGGTCCGTTGCAAGGTCCTCCCAGCGCTCTGTGTTGATCTCCAGGGCCTTCATGTCTCTCTTGCAGATGTCTCTAAAGCACAGCTGTGGGCGGCCAACGTCTCTCCTGCCAGTCGCCAGTTCTCCGTAGAGGACGTCTTTGGGGATTCTGCCATCTTCCATACGGTGAACATGGCCTAGCCAGCGGAGCCTGCGCTACCTGAGTAGAGTGAACATGGAGGGAAGGCCGGCGCGGGACAGAACTTCTGTGTTGGGCACTTTGTCCTGCCAGGATATGTCCAGGATGTGGCGAATGCAGCGCAAGTGGAAGGAGTTCAGTCTCTTTTCCTGCCGGGCGTATGTTGTCCACGTCTCACTCCCATAGAGCAGTGTGCTGATGACGCAGGCATTGTACACTGCCATCTTCATCTTGACAGAGAGTTTGGGATTCTCCCACACTCGTGTGGTGAGGCGAGCGAGTGTGAAAGCTGATTTTCCAATCCTCTTGTCGATCTCTGTATCAAGGGAGAGGTTGTTGCTGATCGTGGACCCCAGGTACGTGAACTGATTCACGACCTCCAGCTCGTAGTCGTCGATGGTGATGGTTGGTGGTGCTTCCGTGCCTTGCGCCAAGACGTTAGTCTTCTTCAGGCTGATGGTAAGCCCGAAGTCCTTGCATACCTGGGAGAAGCGGTCCATCAGGGTCTGAAGCTCCTGCTGTGTGTGGGTTGCGACTGCAGCGTTGTCTGCGAACAGCCTGTCTCTGATTAGAGCCTCGCGTACTTTGGTTCTGGCTTTCAGGCGGGCGAGGTTGAAAAGCCTGCTGTCAGATCTTGTGTGCAGGTAGATTCCCTCTGTTGCTGTGCTGAAAGCATGCCTCAGGAGCATAGCAAAGAAAATCCCAAAGAGGGTTGGCGCAAGTACACAGCCCTGTTTCACTCCGCTGCCTATGTTGAATGGCTCTGAGACGCTGCCGTCGTGCTGCACTATCCCCTGCATGTTGGTGTGAAACGATTCGATGAGGCTTTGCAACTTTGGTGGGCATCTTATCTTTGGCAGGATCTTGAAAAGGCCCTCTCTGCTGACCAGATCGAACGCTTTGGTGAGGTCGATGAAGGCGATGTACAGGGGCATGTTCTGTTCTCTGCATTTCTCCTGGAGTTGGCGGATGGAGAATATCATGTCGACCGTAGATCGCTCAGCGCAGAAGCCACACTGAGACTTCGGGGTAGACACGTTTGGCAAGCTTCTGTAGACGAACGAGAACAACTCGTGCGTAGACTTTGCCAACAACGCTGAGGAGGGAGATGCCCCTGTAGTTGTTGCAGTCACTTCTCTCCCCTTTGTTTTTGTAGAGGGTGATGATCTTGACGTCCCTCATGTCCTGTGGTACGGCACCTTCCTTCCAGCACTGGCAGAGGACATCATGCAATGGCAGCAGTAGGGCAGTCTTGCAGTGCTTGATCAGGTCGGGGGGTATGCCGTCGTTGCCAGCGGCCAAGCTATCAATGGCCTTGCTGAGTTCGTCGATGGTTGGCTCGGCGTCAAGTTCGTCCATGGATGGCAGGCAGTCGATGGCATCAAGGGCTGACGGTGTCACAGTGTTCTGTCTGGAGTAGAGGTCGGAGTAGTGTTCCACCCATCTCTCCATCTGCTTGTTCTTTTCTGTGATCATCTCCCCAGTGGAGGATTTGAGGGGGGCTGTCTTGCTCTGAGCTGGACCAAGTGCTTTCTTGATGCCATCGTACATACCACGGATGTTCCCTGTTATGGCAGCGGTTTGAATGTCTTGGCTGAGCTGAGTCCAGTACTCGTTGGCACAGCACTGAGCAGTCTGCTGAACTTTGCTTCTCGCAGCCCTGAGAATCTGGAGATTCTTCTCGTTTGGGTACTTCTTGTACTCAGCAAGTGCTGAGCACTTGGCTTCAATGACAGGGGTCATCTTGGTCAACTTGGCATCAAACCAGTCCTGTGACTTCGAGGTCTTCCTCCCAAAGGTAGCCAAGGCTGTGCGGATGGTGTTTCGCAGCTCTTCCCACTTCTGCTTTGCAGATTCTCCTTCTTGTGGTACACCAAGTTCCTTCTCAAAGGTGGAGGCAAACTGCTCAACAAGTTCTGGTTGAGCCATCTTGCTGGTGTCAATCCGTGCCTTTCCAGGCTGTCTAGCACGATGGAATTTCTTCAGCTGCAGCTTGACCTTGCAAAACACCAATGAATAGTCTGTGTCGCAATCTGCACTCTGGAACGAACGGGTGATTAGCACGTTCTTCAGTGAGGTGCGCCCGGTCGGTCAAGATCAAGTCCAGCTGGTGCCTGTGCTTTGAGCGTGGATGTCGCCAGGAAACCTTGTGTTGGGGCTTGGTCTTGAAGAACGAGTTTGTGATGCACAGATTGTGATATGTGCAAAACTCGAGCAGCCGCTGTCCGTTGTCGTTCATTCTGCCCACGCCAAATGGTCCAAGACAGGAGGGCCAGGAGTCGTGGTCAGCACCCACTCTGGCATTGAAGTCTCCAAGGAGAATGGGTTGTTCAGAGTTGGGGATGATCCTGACAGTTGTTGCGAGATTCTCGTAGAACTCGTCTTTTGCCTCTGGTGTGGCTGTCAGTGTTGGGGCATACACACTGACGAGGGTGACTGGGCCTTGAGTGGTGTTCAGGCGGAGGGTGAGGAGTCGTGCAGAGCCATTGCTGCCCGGTTCCACCATCTTCAGCAAGGTGTTCTTCACTGCGAAGCCCACTCCGTGTTCCCTGTGTTCGTCACTGCCCTTTCCCTGCCAGTAGAACGTGTAGTCCTTCTCTCTCAGTGTGCCTGCGTCAGCCAACCGTGTTTCCTGGAGAGTGGCGATATCCACTCCCAGTCTCTTCAGTTCATTATTGATGATGGCAGTCTTCCTGGTGTCGTTGATGTCCTTGAGGTTAGCAGCGAGTCCTGTCATCATAGTGCGGACGTTCCAAGTTCCTAGTTTTAGAGTTGGTCTCTTTTGTTTTTTTGTCTTGCCTGGTGCGAAGGTTCTCAGCCTGCTGTTCGGACTTCTCCTCATCCCCATGCACCCAATGAGGAAAGCAAGCTGTGGCAGGACAACACCTTATTGGCTAGGGGCTGCCCAGCTTGAGGCAGGCGGTAGCTGTCCAGTGAGATCCAATGATCCCTCCCACCGTCGGGAACAACCCCTGGCGCCGCGCTCTACGCCAATTGAGCGGTGGCTTATAAACAGTAACTGTCATTCCCCGTGTTTTGTCTACGCCAAAGGCAAAGCTGGAGTGTCCTCTCCAGTGATCCGGTGTTCTACCTTCCAGCGTTGGTAGGATTCAAGCCTGGGCAGGAAGATATAGAGGACAAGATGTTGCCCATGCAGCATGTCCCCCCTCTCCACATCACTGATGAATTCAAAGGAACAGCAGGGCTGCTACAGTTTGGCACCAGCGCCGTCACAGGAGCTGCCAGAACGATGTTGAGCACAACAGAGAACTGCCTTAGGGGCTCCGACTCTGGATTTTTCCTCAGGGTTGACTCCCAAAGCCTTTCCCGTGACCAGGTGTGCCGCAAGGCAGCGGAGGTTTGAAATCAGGGTTTACCTTCCCCTAGATGGGCTACCTTCCCAGGTTGACGAGCCACCATCTACCCGAAGCATCTGGTTTTAAGGCGCCAGAGATCCGCCCTTGCCCCTTCTCCTATTAGTAAAAGCAGTTCCGCTGGGCTTAGAGACTAAACCACATGGGTAGGCTAGGAGTTGGACTTAGATGTCAGAGGCTTTTCGAGACGCACGCCATAAGGAGCATTTTATGAGCACTGGGAGCTTAACCCCAGTGCCGCTCCTGGCTATGACAACCTTGGAATCATAAAAGTAATGCAACTAAATTGTTTTGCTATTTTTTCTCCTCAACATCAATGTCAGGGCGCTGGAGGAGTTTTGGGGGATGGTTAACTTTTATAACCGTTTCCTCCCCTGCACAGCCCAGCTCATACAGCCGTTATACGCCGCACTTAAGAAACGGAAACCGGCGGACAGAGTCAACTGGACTCCTGAGCGGGAGCAGGCGTTCTCTGCGGTTAAAACAGCTCTGGCAAACGCTGCACTACTGGCGCACCCAGACCCGGCGGCTCGGATAGCGCTCACTACCGATGCCTTGGACATGGGCATAGCAGCCGTCGTGGAGCAATGCGTTGCCGGTTCTTGGCAGCCGCTCACCTTTTTTAGCAGGTCTTTGCACAACAGTGAGCGTAAATACAGGGTGTTCGACAGAGAGTTAATGGCTCTCCACCTGGCCATACACCACTTCCAGTTCTGCCTGAAAGGGCGCACCTTCACTGCATTCGTGGACCACAAGCCGCTAACGTACTTAACGTACTTTATCTTCCTGGAAGATAAAAAAAAGCGGAATTCTGCCAATTAGCAGAAAAATCACATCCCTGACGAACACGCCGCCATGAATTTTTGACAAAGCATACAATGAGCCATTTGATCAGTCCAATCGTTTGCAACTATCCAATCGCAGGGCTGTATACAATACAGCAGTAGCTTGAGTACAAAACATCCGGGTTATCGCGGGAGACTTGACCCGGGGAAGCGCCGAGCGCTTATGTAATCGTGTTGATTTTCGCTAAAACCGGTAGCAATAAGGTACCTTACCCCCCTAAAATTTTCTCAACGGATTTAGACGATTCACAGAAATGATCAATTTGAAAATAAATCGGCGGAAATCTGCGGATCGGCGGAAAATTGCCATCCCTGACAGCCTGAATGACTACAGACCCATCGCACTCATGTCTGTAACTACTAACTAACTAACTAACCTGCACTTATATAGCGCTTTTCTAGTCACAAAGACCACTCAAAGCGCTTTCATTAATACTAACCCTCTATTCTAAGGGCCTATAGGAAACAAATATCTAGGGACAATTTAGAACAACCAATTAACCTAACATGCATGTTTTTTGGCATGTGGGAGGAAACCGGAGAAATCCCGGAGTAAACCCACGCAACACGGGGAGAACATGCAAACTCCACACAGATCACTGTTGGTCGGGGGCTGGGATCGAACCCACGATCCCACGATCCCCACAATCCCCTGGCCAAGGGTAAACTGTGCTGCCGCAGTGCTAACCACTGCGCCACCGTGCAGCCCGTGCTGTAGTCATGAAATGTTTTGAGCGACTGGTGTCCCAGCACATCAGAAACTGTCTTTCCCCCTCCTTCGACCCCCACCAGTTCGCCTACAGGGAGAACTGGTCTACAGAAGATGCCATTGCCACCACACTCTAGAGAGTGCTAAGCCACCTGGAGAACCCAAGGAGAAATGTGAGGATGCTCTTTGTGGACTACAGCTCAGCTTTTAACACCATCATCCCGGACATCCTGATCAACAAACTCCACCTCCTCCAGATCCCACCCCACACCTGCTCCTGGATAAAAAACTTTCTCACAAACTGCCATCAAACAGTCAGACTCGGCCCCCACCACTCCTCCACACTGTCTCTTAGCACTGGCTCCCCCCAAGGCTACATGCTAAGCCCTCTACTGTACTCCCTGTACACCTTTGACTATATTCCAACCCACCCAACCGCCATCATCATGAAATACGTGGACAATACCACCTTGGTTGGGCTCATCACCAACAACGATGAGAAGGCATACAGGGCAGAGGTAGAGAATCTGCTGCTGTGGTGCCAAACAAACAACCTGAAACTGAATGTCCAAAAAACAAAGAACTCATACTGGACTTCAGGAAGAACAGACAGGACCCCCCCCCCCCCCCGAAATGGCAATTGCATGGAAACCGTCCCTGCCTTCAGGTTCCTGGGCACCCACATCTCCTCTGACCTCTCCTGGACTGTCAACACCAAGACCCTGGTGAAGAAAGCCCAGCAGCGGCTGCACTTCCTCCACATCCTGAGGAAGAACAACCTGGACCAGAAGCTGCTGCTGGCCTTCTATCGCTGCTCAGTGGAGAGTGTGCTCACCTACTGTCTGGGTGTGTGATACGCCGACTCCACGGCCGAGAACAGGAAGGCTGTGCAGAGGGTCATCAACACCACCCAAAAAATTATTGGCAGCCCTCTGCCCTCCCTGGAAGACATCTCCAGATCCTCCTGTCTCAGAAAGATCAAGGCCATCACAGGAGACCCCTCACATCCTGCCCACAACCTGTTTGACCTGCTTCCCTCTGGATAATGGTTCACATCGATCAGGTCCCACACCTCCAGACTGACAAACAGTTTCTTCCCCTGGGCCATCCAGACTGCATCAGTCAGATGCCCTACCCCCCTCACTCTGAACGCTCACATGCTCAGAACTGAGGACCTTTTAATTATCACAGTAACTCACCTGTCTTTGCACTCCTCACTTTCATGTATATTGACCCATCTGTGAAACCACCATTATGTATATTTTCCATAGTCCTGGGACCATTTTACTCAATTATGTGTTCTGTACTCTTATGTACATAGTTCCATCCATGAAGCCACTACCGTACCTGTGTACATTTCTGTAATTCTGGGTTATTTTTTTTATCTCAGTCGTGTGTTTGATCATGTGTTCTGTAACCATGTTTTATCTAATCCTTCTCTCTGACTTTATTGCGCAGCAGCCTGGTGGAGTACCCGCAATCTGGTTGTACTGTACAACTGGACAATGACAATGAAGCCTTTTCTATTCTATTCTACTCTACTACAACTACAGTATTTAATGTAACTACAGCAACTACAACTACAGTACCTGTGGTATATTTGACTACCTAACCAGTCTTGCCTATCCTAACCTCATAACATGAATCAATATTTTATATAAAAATGTTGTCAACCTTTCCTCAGACATGCACTCATTTGTATAGTGAGCTTAAAGTTTGAATAATAAAACACAAGGTTTAAATATATAAATAAAAAGTTCAAAGTTTAAGTAATAAAACAAAGTTTAAATATTAAAATAGAAAGTTTAAAGTTTTACCGATCGAATAATTCTCCTCCGGTCACCAACTCCAGAACCAGAGAGATGTCGGTGTCGGTCTCAAAAATCTCCTTGAGCTGAATCTGACAGACACATGGAGACAGTTGTATTATTATATTTTGTATGACAATCAAATCAGGACTGTATTAATGACACAGATCGATTTTATATGGCAGACACATGGAGACAGTGTTATCATCACAGACGTGTTTCATACATGTCAGCCTCTGGTGTGTCAGACAGCTGTGTACCACGTTCAGACTCACAGTTATTAACAGTTAATTTAATAAAACACTACTGATAATAACATCTCACATCTGTTCTATCTAAACAGACTATGAACTAAAACACCAGATTTTTTCTTCTGTTTCCAGACATTAGAACATCAAAACGAGGTTTAATCTGATCAAAGGAACGACAGAAGAACCATAACTATTATTGAAAATGCAAAAGGAGGTAGCAAAAAAGGAATAATATTAACAAACTGACTAATAAACAGAATAAAAAAGACAACGGACACATGGAATTTAATATTAATAACAAATTGGTACAGAATTCCACGGTCATTGCTACAGAGTTTAACAACTTTTTCAAAAACTCTGTGCTAGAAATATCCAACTCATTTAATCCACCTGATCATAACTCTACTCCTATTAACCCATCACAACCAGTTTTTAATATATTAGAAATAATTGAAAATGAAGTTGAAAACATCATCAGCTTATTGAATAACTCAAAAGCAACAGATGAACATGGTCTTAACACCAAATTTTTAAAATAAAGAATCTCTCACTTGTCCAATTTCTGTATCTACCTGCTGCAACGAGCCCATCTGCACCTGGATGGTGGAGGAGACACTGTGAGAATCACATTCTTTGATTTCTCCAGTGCCTTTAACACCATCCAGCCACTGCTGCTGGGTGAGAAGCTGCGGGTGATGGGGGTCGACAGCTCTATGATCTCCTGGATTACTGACTACCTGACAGGCAGACCACCGTTTGTCCGGCTGGGCAGTGTCTTGTCTGATGTGGTGGTTCGTGATATGGGAGCTCCACAGGGGACTGTGCTCTCCTTTTCTCTTCACCTTATACACCACCACCTTTCAGTACAACACAGAGTCATGCCACCTGCAGAAATTCTCTGATGACTCAGCTGTTGCTGGATGTATAAGAGGGGGAGAGGAGGGGAGTACAGGGCACTGGTAGACAGATTTGTGGACCGAGCAGAATCACCTGAGGCTGAACGTCAACAAGACCAGAGAGATGATGATTGACTTCAGGAAGAAGAGGACGCCTTCACAGTCATTGTAGATTAGGGGGGAGGATGTGGAGGTGGTTGAGGACTATAAATATCTGGGTGTCAGGATCAGCAACGGACTGGAAATCCAACACTAATGCTGCATACAAGAAGGGGATGAGCAGACTCTACTTTCTGAGGAAGCTGAGATCCTTCAACGTGTGCAACAGGTTGCTGGAGCTTCTCTAACAGGCTGTTGTCGCCAGTGCCATCTTCTTTGCTGCTGTCTGTTGGGGTAGCAGTATCAGAGCCAGCAACACCAACAGATTTGACAAGATTATCAAGAAGGCTGGCTCTGTAATTCTGTAATTGGTCTCGGGCTGGAGAACTTTGAGACTGTGGTGGAGAGGAGAACACTGAACAAACTGCGATCCATCATGGACAGTCCTGATCACCCCTCCACCACACACTGGACAGACAGTGGAGCACTTTCTCCAGCAGACTGCTACAGCTTCACTGCCAAACGGTTAGGTACAGAAAATCTTTCCTGCCACATGTCATTTCACTGTAACATAACTTACTCTAATGATGAATTCTGGTCATAACTATGCTGCCATACTGCACCTTGGAGTGTAATTGGTACCTCACATTTCACCCTGCACCTGATAGTCCTGCATTATACAGCGGGTATGATTCATGTATCTACACAGGTCAGCATTTATTCATCTATGATGTACATTTTATTTATTTAGGCAGTTTTACTTTCCATGGGTAATCTCTTTATCTATTACATAGACATACTGTGGTACATATTCATATTCTGCAGGGTAACTTAATAGACCATGATGCTGTCTATACCATCTAGATGCAATGCTCCCGCACTGTGTATACTGTATATCTGTATACATAATGTATATTCATTTGTTCTTATTACACTGGCCAACATCAAATTTATTGTCTAAGTTTTTTTTAGCTGATTTACAACAATTTTGATGTGATGAATCCAAAAATCTCATTGGTTTTGCTCAATCAGGTGAACTTTTTGAACTATGGCCACATGTTTTCTTACGTTTTTGTTTACATGTACAGGTATTTTCGCTTTATATGATGCAAAATTCTTTTTTATTTCTTGAAATTCTCTGAATTTTGAACAATGATGATGTAACATTCAATTCACATGTACTTACCTTGATCAGTGTCTACTATTCAATTTACAGTACAACTGTACAACTGCTGCACAACTGCTTATAACTTAACATAAAAACCTGACCTGATCGAGAGAAACGGATGTCATTTTCAGATTCAGTGGTGCAAAATTGTCTTAAATCAGTTGAAAAAACACAAACAATTTACAAGAAAATTATTTTTGTTGTGTTATCTTTTTAATTACTGCTCTGAATGCTGCTATCCCTGTGCTGCTGCAATACCGGAATTTCCCCATTGTGGGATTAATAAAGGCTTACAGTATCTTATCTTGTTATTGTCATGAATTGCCCCTTGGGGCAGAGAGGAGAGACCCAAACGCTAAACTGTTGTTTGGACTTTTTGTTGTTTTCAATAAACATCACAAACAGTGCACAAACACAAAATACCAAACAGTGCAAAAAGCAAACTTACTGACTGAGACGGATGTATACAGCAATAAACATCAGAATGGGGATAGGGTTCTGACGTGAGAGAAACTTTACACTCCAGCAATGAGAATGAGAATTAACAATCCTTAAATAGAGCCAAAAACAATTGATCACAAATGATAACAGGTGTGGGTCACATGAGTAGGCAGGTTGGCCCAATTACTAAACAACTCACAGCTGAGACAACTAGTGAACTGAAACAGGATGAGCAATCAAAGCGAGATGATGACAAGGTGGGAGTGTCTGGAAGAGAAGTCAGAGAACTTGTGTCACAAAGAAACAAAATATAAACACTAAGCTCCAGAAACTGACAGAATAAAAATAATAATGACATGACTAAATAACAGAACAACTTACCACTATGAGCACATCTTAAACCAACACACAGAAAAATAAACACACAACACAGGAAAAATACAGCAAATACTCAGGAATAAATAAAAAGCCTGAGCACAGTGACACACCATGATCAGCCTTGTGACAGAGCCCCCTCTCTTCCTTAAGGGGTGGTTTCCAGACACCCCAAGGTCACATCAAAGAAAAAGGACCTCCCCCCCAACAGGAGAAACACAAAGACCCAACCCAGGAGGGCGGTGGGGGAACCAGGCTAGGAGGGCACGGTGACACACCGCGCTCAGCCTCATGACAATTATGCTGTGTGTATTTCTGGCAGTTTGGTCGTCTACTGTCATGCTACTGTTACACTGTAATTTCCCAGTTTGGGATCAATAAAGTCTATCTATCTATCCATCTCTCTCTCCAGAATAACTGAAAAAAATGGGTGGCCACACTATTATCTGAACATCTGAATTATGGAAACACCCCCCTGCATCACGCACAGTTTGGGTTCCGTGCCCACGATTCAACAGAGTCTGCAATAAGCTTGTTTTTAGAGAATGCTACATTTTTATAAGATAAGTGCAATTGTGTCGGTGCTGTGTTCTTAGATCTGAAGAAGGCATTTGACACCAATGACCACAACATCCTTTTAAAGGTAAAAGGTAAAGCCAACATCATTGTCATTCAACCCATACAGCCAATCATGTACAGTAGAACCAAATTATGTTTCTCTTATCTACAATGTTAATCACATCTAGAATCAGAGGGGTCGCTGCCATGCAAGGCGCTGCCACAAATTTTCCCTCCTCCGTCCCATTATTGCTGAGCACCAAGCTGGACATCAGGAAGTTCCACTTTTATATAGTCTCTGGCATGACCCAGCCAGGATTTGAACCCCGGCCTCCCGGGTGAGGGGCGGATGCTCTACCAACTAAGCCACCACTCTGGTGGTGGCCAAACCACCAGAGTTTAGCCAAACTTAATCAGTTTAATTTTTCAGAACACACTATCAAATGTATGAAATCCTATTTAACTGACAGACAGCAATGTGTAATGGTCAACAGCGTCAAATCGCCATACTTGAAATGCCAAATGGGTGTCCCACATGGCTCTATACTTGGACCAATATTATTCTTATTATAAATAAATGATTTACCAAATGCATGCAGAAACATTCATATACAAATGTATGCAGATGACACGGTAATATTCACACCTGTAAAAAACACACAAGAAGCCACCTGTATTCCTACAACTGTAAGGGTTCCAGGTGCTCTGCACCCCTGCTCATTCTCGCTCCCTCTAATTAGCGCTCTCCCTGCAGCCTTGATCACCACCTGTGGCTAATTAGAGAGGCCTTTTAAATAGGACGGTCTCCCTTCTGTCTGTCTGGTCACAGTCGACACTCTGCCCGCACACATCCATGCCTTGCTTGTCAAACTGAAAAAATCTGTCTTGTCTTGCTGTGCTCTGACCTTTGTTTGCCTTAGACCCAATACCTGCCTGGTGACTTGTATTATTCAAGATTCAAGACTTTGTCAATAATACTATACGTACAGGACATACAGGAGAACAGAAATGGTGTTTCTCTCTCTTTTCAGTGGTGTGTACAATATAAAAAAAGGGATAAGGCTGGAAAAAAACAACAGCAGTCTATGTAAAGCAATGCTACCCGTACTGCAAATAGTGACAAAAGATAGATCCAGACATCCCATAGTGCAAATAAAGTTAAAAGATAAAACCCACCAATCTTATATACAGAAAAAGTAGAGCAGTAATACTCGTAGTTGCCAGTTTAATGCGGTAGTGTAGGTGCAGACAGTGATAGACTGGACTTCACATGATCAGTATTGAAATGACAGACAGCAGCAGATATGACATTTGTGCAAATGGTTGAAGTAAAGTGCAGAGATATACAGCAGCAAATGTATTACTGTTGGTGTGTCAAGTCTGTCTGTGCCAACAGCTGAGGTAGTTATTGTCTGGGTGAGTGCGTTATAGTCCAGGGGTGGGGGGGAGTGGACAGAGTTCAGGGTTCTGATGGCCTGATGAACAAAGCTGTTTAGCAGTCTTGTGGAGAGGGCCCAGAGGCTCCGGTACCTATTCCCTGAATAGGGAGAGGGAGTGTGAGGGGTGGGAGGTGTCGCCTGCAATGTTGATGGCTCTGCAGGTGAGGCGGGTGAGGTAGATGTTTGCGGGGGGGCAGAGGGGCACCGATGATCTTGCTGGCTGCTTTCCCTGTGTGTTGTAGTGCCTTCTGGCAGGAGGCGGTGCAGCTTCCTTACCACACCATGATGCAGCTGGTGAGGATGATCTCAATGGTGCCCTGGTAGAATGAGTACATGATCGGGGGTGGGACTCGTGCTCTCCTCAATTTGTGGAGGAAATGGAGAAGAGTTTGAGCCTTCTTGGCCAGTGATGTGGTGTTGTTGGACCAGGAGAGGTCCTCAGAGATGTGCACCCCCAGGAACTTGATGCTGCTCACCCTCTCCACAGCTGCACCATCGATGATCAGAGGGGGATGCCGTGTGTGTCCCTCCTGAAGTTGACCACAATCTCCTTGGTTTTTCCCACATTCAGGAAGAGATTATTGTCTTTACACCACTGGAACAGGTGCCTCACCTTATTTCTGTAGTTGGCCTCTTCATTGTTAGTGATGAGGCCCACCACCGTCATGTCATCTGCAAACTTGATGATGCGTTTGGTGCTGTAGGCTGCTACACAGTCGTGGGTCAGCAGGGTGAACAGCAGCAGGCTGAGCACACACCCTTGTGGGGCCCCTGTGCTCAGTGTGATGGTCTGGGAGGTGTTGCTGCCAACCCGCTGTTCTGTGGCCTCCCTGCAAGAAAGTCCAGCACCCAGTTACAGAGAGAGGATTTGAATCCCAAGTGTCTGAGTTTTTGTATTAGGTGCTGGGGTATGATTGTGTTGAATGCTGAACTGAAGTTCAAGAACAGCATTCACACGTAGGAATTCTTTGAGTCCAGGTGGGTGAGGGCTGGATGGAGAGCAGCAGTGATGGCATCTTCTATGGATCTGTTTGACCTGTATGAAAATTGAAATGGGTTGTCGGAGGGAGGGAGGATGGACTTGATGTTCTGCATGACCATCTGCCCGAAGCACTTCATTATGTTGGAGGTCAGTGCTATGGGCCAGTAATCATTGTAGCTGGATGGGACGGGCTTCTTTGGGACTGGTATTATGGTGGCAGTTTTGAAACATGTAGGGATAACAGCTTAAGTCAGGGAGATGTTGAAGATGCTGGCCAGGACATTCTTGAGCTCCTCTGCACACTCCTTCAGGACGCGACCCGGTATGTTATCTGATCCAGCTGCCTTGCTTGGGTTGATCCTGGAGAAGGTCCTCTTTACGCTAGCCAGATCAAGACGTATGGCCTGCTCGTCTGGAGGAGGAGTGGTCTTCTCTGCTGATGTGTTGTTTTGTGCTTCAAAGCAGCTAAAGAAGTCATTTAGATTGTTGAGCAGTGTGATGTCACTCGCACAGGTCTGAGGTGGAGGTTTGTAGTTGGTGAGGGTCTGTATGCCACGCCAGAGGGAACGTGCATCTCTGATGTTGTTGAAGTGGCCGGATTGTTTCTTGCTATACTGTTGTTTTGCCTCCTTGATGCTACAGGACAGGTTGGCCCTAGCTGTTGTTAGTCCTGCAGCGTCGCCAGCCCTGAAGGCTGCATCCCGAGTCCACAGGAGCCTGTGGACCTCTGCTGTCATCCATGGCTTTTGGTAGGCATGAACAGTAATGGTCTTGCAGTCAGTGACATCATCAATGCATTTAGCTATGTATGCTACAACAACCTCAGTGTCCTCCTCTAGGTTTGTGTGTCCATTGTGAGTGGCTGCATGCTTGAAAGTGTCCCAGTCTGTAATGCTGAAGGAGTCTTTCAGCGCATCAGAGGCCCCCTCTGGCCACACACGTACCTGCTTTTTTTGTTGGTCTGATGGCTTTCACTCTGGGTTTGTATGCTGGCCTGAATATGTATATTTTCCATAATCCTTGGGCCATTTAACTCAATTGTGTGTTCTGCACTCTTATGTACATAGTTCCATCCGTGAAGCCACTACCATAACTGTGTATATTTCTAGAATCCTGGGCTATTTTTATTTCAGTCGTCTGTTTAATCGTGTGTTCTGTAACTGTGTTTTATCTTCTAATTCTTCTCTCATACTTTATTGCGCAGTAGCCTGGTGGAGCATCCACAATTTTGCTGTACTGTACAATGACAATAAAGCCTATTCTATTCTTTAATGGAGAGAGTTTTAACAGTCAAAATATAGTCACCTGTCATTTTATTTAAATGATGATACACTAAACAGCTTTTTTATTCCATCCATGTCAGAAATTGTATATATGTACAAATATGTTATCATTTCATAATTAGTTTTTAGCTGAACTTTTCTGTATTTTTTCCCTTACAATGGCTGCAACAATGCTGCATCAGGAAGGTTTAACTCACCCTGTAACAGACATACCTCAACAGACTGGAATAATCTGTATTTACTTAAAGTTTAGAAACTGGTGTGCAAGAAGTCATGTGCTGACACAGAGTTGTCTTTGTGTTACACAACAAAGCCTGACTGTTTCACCACAAAGCCTGACTGTTCCACGGTCTTATCAGTCACCACAAAGGTGCCCATAAAGTTGCAGTAGATGTTTCCTGTGTCTGACCTGCTCAGTATAAAAGGGACGTGCTGGCTTTGTATGGCAGCGCGCATTTCCCATCTGTAATCAGAGGTGTGTTGCTCCTTGTACAAGTAAAAACTTTGAACACATTTTGTGTCTCGAATCTTATTAAGGTACGAACCTAACAGTACTATTATTTTGTGAGTCTTGAGTTTCAGATTCCTGACATGCGTGGTGCCGTGACCCGGATGACCAATATCCAGACTGGGTGAGGACCAGGGCAGACTCCAGGTTGAAAACCATGCGCATGGTCTGACTTATAGTCAGCTTTGAAAACCCGCCTTGAGGGAACTCTGTGAGCCTCGTCGGAGTCCTAACTCTGTCTGGTGACGGTCATCCGCACAGAGTCTGAAAAGTAAGTGAAAATTATTTGTCTGATCGCGGAAAGTAATTGTCATTGTTGAAAATCACAGGTCAGCTAAATGCAAGTAATGGTAGTATAAGGTGACGCCCTGTACTTTTCCTGGTGGTTAAAATTATTGTGTGAGCATCTAGTTCCATTCAAAAGGTGAATGCAATAATTTTAAGAGGTAGTGTGACGGCGTTTCACAACTACAAGTAAAATGGGCAATTGTGCTGGAAAACCGGATAGACAGAAGAGTAAACAGAAAAAGATTGTGTTGTTTTCCGGCCGAAGAGTCAGGTTTCAAAAAGTAAAAGGTGCTGCGTATTGACTGATAGGTCAAGCTTTAGCTAAGTAATGGTAATATAAGGCGGCATCCTTTATATTTTTCCTATCTGATCATACCAGGTAATGATCCTGTAAGAAATTACAGGAGCCCTAATATAGGTTGCGTAAGATCTAGCCCCATCAACAAGTGAGCGCACTTAAAAAAAATTGGGGCAGTGATATTGTTGCAGTGGGCGTACTGACAACGTTCCTGACTATATAAACAGATAAAGCGAAAAATAAAAAAAAGGAAACTGCGTGGCGAACGGTAAAAAAAAAATTACAATAACCGACTAAAAGAAAAAGATCAGATAAAGGATCCTGAAAAATATTTAAACAAAAAAGATTATTCCTTTAAATCCACACTGGATGTGGATGAATGCACAGTCTTAGCGTCGACGGAAAAACTTACAACAAAAAGAGATAAATATCAAAACCAACCGAGCATCGAACCATTATTAAATGAAAAAGATAATCCTTCCCCAACTTATCAATGCCACAATCCTAAGGAGGGTCTATACGGCAAATTATTTAAAGAAGCCCAAGAGGTTGGGAAAAGGAGGAGGCAAATAAAATCCTAATAATTAGACCAGATGCCCATACCATACGCATACAACATACGCTGCTCCTCCACATTGAAAGGAGTCAGTTGAGGTGGTATGGGCATCTGATTAGGATGCCTCCTGGACGCCTCCCACTTGAGGTGTTTCAGGCACGTCCCACTGGGAGGAGACCCCGGGGCAGACCCAGGACTCGGTGGAGAGACTATGTCTCCCAGCTAGTCTGGGAACGCCTTGGTATCCCCTCTGAAGAGCTGGAGCAGGTGGCTGGGGAGAGGGAAGTCTGGGCTTCTCTGCTTGAACTGCTGCCTCCGCGACCCGGACCTCCGGAAAAGCGGTAGAAGATGGATGGATGGATGGATGGATAATTAGACCATAATATTTAAAGACGGACGGATTAAATGGCAGCAGAACTGGATAACGTTAAAATGGACAATGAGAAAGTTATTTTATCTCTTATCTATTCTTTGTGTGTGAGCCTTAGATAGAGGCAGTGTAGAGAGAACAAAACTCCTCTGCTCTCTCTGTGTGTGTGTGATTGATCTGTGAAGAAAGTGGTCTAAATATGGGTATAAGGTTTTGGGTTTTTATTTTTTCAATTTAACTCTGCGGGGTCTTGATTAATGTTGCGTACGTGATAAACTGTTTACATATTTAAAAAAAAAAAAGCAATTTTGACGCATTGCTGACCTTTGTCCTTGACTGAAACATGACAGTGCATTTTATAGAAAAAAGGACTGACAATGTGACTACAGGCCATACTATGATCATATTATGATGTCATTTAATAATGCCTAATCACTGAAGGTATTATGTTTACCCTATATCACATGATTTAGAGCACAGAGGATCAAAAGAGATTGATGATTAATGTGTCTGTGCATATGATCTGCCAGAGGCTATGGATTATCAGACAAAGGTCTTGGAGAAAGAATCCTTAAATTGATGGGCATTTTTTGAAGCCAAGTATGACTCTGTATGACATTGTAGATAACATAAGGTGTACTGATTCAAATGACTTTGACTTTACAAATATAATGTTTATATGATTTTATACTGATGTTACTCACCACATAATGGTGCGGTAACAATATATTTCAGAAATGTGACAGTAATGAGGAATGTGTTTTTCCTGATTCGGCGGTGGCCAAGCTGGGTCAGGGTAAACTACATTCACCCCATAATTTACCAAGGAATATATAAAATGAGGCATTCCTGGGAAAAATTTAAATCAAATTCTAATTAGGCAAAACGTCCACCTTTCCATTGATTGAAAGAGTGTGATGCAATCTTTATTCATTTATTCAAATTCAACCCATCTGTGTTCAACTGGACAAACTGATCTTATTTATCAATGCTGAAGCATGTTAAAAATGCACAGATAGTTATTTTGTTTTTCTTAAATGGAATTTGTAAACTATTTTAAGAGATGTCACAAAAAGAAGCTATAATTATTGAAATCTATTTTTGAAGGAACTGGGCTACCTGCAGATTTTATTTAAAGTTAAAAATGGTAGCACATTTCCTTTCAGTAAAAGAATCAAATACCCTGTAACTTTGCTGCATGTGAGCCTCCATGTATCAAAACAGGGGGTATCAAAGAAATTAATTAGCAAATAATTAGCAATCCTTAGAAAAATAGATAATGCATAAAAATTATCAATAAATGATTGATGATGAATTCAATTCGACTTTATTTACATAAGCGCTTTTCATTTCATTTTCTGTAGTACCCAGGATAAACATATGGCTGCAGTTTATAACTAAAATACATACTGGGCAATACAGACCACTTTTTATTATTCATGGGATAATACAAATAATAAGATCATGCCCTCTATTTACAGCAGGACAACCATTCCATATTGTTGCCAGCTAGACTGTTATCGTACACTATAACCTTGTTGTCACAGCCACACCTTAAGCTTGTACCAAATTCCTTGTGGTTATTTACTGGTGGCCCACTTTTTTGATAAAAAAAAAAAGGCAACACAGGGGCAAGCGGTGGTTCTCTCTCCCATCAGCAAAGGGGGGTGAACGGCAGCTCTCTCTCTCTACTTAGCAAGGGAAGAAGCGAGCGACAGGCTTGCTCTGTAAAAAAGGCCTGATGGGCCAACATCCACTGCTTATGCTGTAACAATGTTGTCTGGGGTCCTGATTGTGTAAAAATTCCACAACCTGCATCTTTGATTACAGCACTTACATCTGTGCAGACAGTAAGCATGCTTATAACGCATGCCACCTGCATACTGTTACCTTGAATCTGCGAGGGTTTGTCATCTCCACAGAAAAACCAGCAAAACATCGACAGCAATTATTGTAACTAATGTTCTGATGCTACCATGTTCTGTGGCAGTTATTCACTGCCCTGCCCACACTAATGGCACTGACTTGTCTAGCTGCGGTAATCGCTTGGCTGATAACGCTACTCACTGTGCTGCTATTGGTCTTTTAGGAACTGTCTGTCTTATTAATAATGTTGATGTTGATGTTTTTAAAGGCTATCAAAATAATATGGACCTTCCTCCTGTTTCATGTGTAAATTTGCTCTGCCACCCACATTATACAAATGAGCTGTCCTGGTGGCACATGGCCAATCATGTGCCAACAGGAGGGAAAACTGTGAGGATGTTGGAAAACGGTCCTAGTTTTTGAAAGAAGTAACAAAAACATGCTAAAAAGTGCATCATTTGTTTACAAAATAATGCTCAAGGAGCAATGGAAAGCTACAAGATTGCTTGGTGTTGATTGACACATTTACAAAGTGGACAAAAATTCATCCCACATCCTCAGCTAATGCCGCATTTGTGTGTAAAACTCTATTGAAATTGGGGTTCCAGAACTGATTTGTGCAGATAATGGAACTCATTTTACAGCACCTAACAATGTAGATATTACTGTGTTGCTTGATGCACAGAAGGAAATGACTATGCTCCCTGGAGCAATTGTTTCAAACAATGGAATTTATTGCACTACTGATGGTAAAATAATCCTTCCTCCCTCCTTGTATCGCTGGCTGTCGATCTTGACTCATGGCAGTGGCCATGTATCCACAGGAGGAATGAAGGCACAGGCTGAAAAACATTTTTTCTGCCCAGGAATTTTGAAAGAAATGAAAAAAGTGTGCCAACAATGTTTAATCTGCATACAAAACAATGCACAAGGTGCAATGAGGACGAGACATGGTAGTTTCCCACCACCTAAAATGCCCTTTTCTCAATGGTGTATGGATTTTATTGAACTATCTAAAGTGGGACAACTGCAGTATTGTCTGGTCCTCATTGACACCTATACTAAATGGACAGAAATTCATCCTACAGCAAAGGCAGATGCTAAATTTGTTTGCAAAGTTTTACAAAACAACATATTTCCCACGTTTGGAATACCGGAGACCATTTATGCAGATAATGGCACACACTTCACAGCACAAATGGTTAAGGATCTTACTTCTGCCGTTGGAACACAGCTGAAGTTTCACACTGCTTATCACCCACAAAGTGCAGGTCTAGTGGAAAGGAAAAATGGTACTGTTAAGCAAATGCTAAACAAAGTAATGCATGACCAACGAATTTCATGGCCTAAAGCATTAACTGTAGTAAAGCTAACCATTAACACCATCCCAGAAAAGAAGAGTGGGTTATCTCCATTTGAATGCGCCTTTCATAGGCCCTATATTCTACCTGACCTACTCCCATTAACTGCCACTAACCCTTATAAGACTCTTGGAGAGCATTTGAAAGAATGTAAACAAATGAAAGATTATGTTGAATCTGTCAGATCTTTCTCTACTCCACAGGAGGGCCCAGAAAATTCCCTCCAGCCTGGTGATTATGTCTTCATAAAGAACCATCACCGACAGAATTGGAATTCCGTGAGGTGGCTTGGACCATACCAAGTATTATTGACCACACCTACCGCAGTGAGGATTGCTGAAAGACCTTCTTGGATTCATCTGACACATGTTAAAAGACTTCAGGTGCCCCTTGGTGACCTCCAGCCACCCCTAGGGTAAGTCCGGTTACAAAGGGGAGTCTAGTCCTTTTAAGGATAAGACTCGTCTCAAACCCGGTGAAGACAGTGACCTGAGTCTATAGGCACACTCCCAGGGGAATCAGGCACCATGGTAATCCTGAGACTGACTCTGACCTTCTTGAGTATCCCGCTATTAGTCCTCATCATTATCACCTCACCACCCTTGAGAAGAGATAATAGAAATATAGAGGAACATGTCACAGAAACACTGTTTATGACTAATCAGTGGTATCAGTATATGTTCCTCAATGCTCGTCTGACAAGAGGAAACGGCAGTTGTTGGGCTTGTTCTTTGTTGCCTTTAACCACTAAGGGACCAATCCTAAAGGCTGAACCCTTTCCTATAAACGTATCTGACTGTATACTAGAGATTTCAGCCTGGGGATTCCTACCCAAGATTACTATGAAAAATCATGATAACACCACTTATTGAATGACATGTCCTGATCAGATTATGGCTATGAATGTAACACAACCATTAACTAGATTTGCCTTTACAAAGAAAAATGTGACTTTCCCAGCATGTGTATATTCAAATGGTACCACGGCGTTGGGAAGACTTCTTCCACGACAATGTTTGACAGTGTTGTTACCTTGCACCTCACAGTGCAGCGGAGCAACAGATGTTCTTTTACACCCGTATTACCTAGTCCAAGGTATAGATCACAAAATTATACTGTCAGGAAGACTAGCACTACGGGCACAGTTCAAAGTAATGGCACCTATGTTATCAAAGAAGTTCATTGGTTATGTGGCTCCAAACTCTACGCTCAATTACCTCCCAATTGGGGAGGAATTTGTGCCCCAGTGACTGTTACTGATGGATCATTTGTTCTCTACTCTGATGACAACTCCTCAGGACACACTAAGAAGAAAAGAAGTATTCAGTCCCTCTTTAGTGCTGCTGGACTTACTGTCCCACAGAAATATAAATTATGGACACTGGGTGACGAGGTTGGACATTCAATTTTCGCCCCATATGGAGTTGGTCAGTTAATGACAAAATTTGAAGAAATGAACTACAGACTGTTAATGTTTGTTAATGCCACTACTGTTGTTTTGAAGGTTTTATCCAATGTAACTGAACAAACTAGAGTTATGGTTATGCAAAACAGAATAGCACTGGACCTGGTTTTGGCTGTCCAAGGAGGTGTATGTGCTATGTTTAACGGTTCCTGTTGCACTTACATTCCATCTGTCTCTGAAAGTATGGATACTGCTATTACCGTCATGGAACAAGTGCAGCAGGCAATCATGAATGATTATGAAGAGAAGCTACAATCTGGTTGGTTAGACTGGTTATTCACAGGAAGTTGGTGGCAGGTGCTTCTTAAAGCCTTTATGCCTTTTATTATAATAATGATATGCATGTTTCTGTCATGTTGCTTTGTGATTCCCTGTGTCAAATCAATGATGTCTCGCGCTCTGTCTCAACATACAGTACATTTATGATACAACAAATGTTCCAAGACCAATACACTCCTTTAAATACCGAAGAGGTGGATAACAATGATAATTGTGCTCCTGTTTAAATTTGGAAATGATACTCTATGAAGACAATGTAGGAAATCTTTTGAAGTTACATTGTTCTGATGTCTGTATGTGATAAAAATTATGAACTGATAAACAGGAGGAAATTGTCAGAAATTGTATATATGTACAAATATGTTATCATTTCATAATTAGTTTTTTAGCTGAACTTTTCTGTATTTTTTCCCTTACAATGGCTGCAACAATGCTGCATCAGGAAGGTTTAACTCACCCTGTAACAGACATACCTCAACAGACCGGAATAATCTGTATTTACTTAAAGTTTAGAAACTGGTGTGCAAGAAGTCATGTGCTGACACAGAGTTGTCTTTGTGTTACACAACAAAGCCTGACTGTTTCACCACAAAGCCTGACTGTTCCACGGCCTTATCAGTCACCACAAAGCCTGACTGTTTCACCACAAAGCCTGACTGTTCCATGGCCTTATCAGTCACCACAAAGCCTGACTGTTTCACGGTCTTATCAGTCACCACAAAGGTGCCCATAAAGTTGCAGTAGATGTTTCCTGTGTCTGACCTGCTCAGTATAAAAGGGACGTGCTGGCTTTGTATGGCAGCGCGCATTTCCCATCTGTAATCAGAGGTGTGTTGCTCCTTGCACAAGTAAAAACTTTGAACACATTTTGTGTCTCGAATCTTATTAAGGTACGAACCTAACAGAGTACTATTATTTTGTGAGTCTTGAGTTTTAGATTCCTGACAATCCACATTCACATTTTAATTGTGGACTTACTGTTGGAGTCTATAGCATTATTGTATTATTTTTTAGAGGAAGGAATGAATGAATGAACGAACAAATGAACAAATGAATAGACAAACAAACAGACGAATGAATGAAAAGGAAAAGGGGCATACAGAAGTAGCTATAGGAATATAAAATGAAATAAATACTGAAACGTATGCCCAAGGGAGTTGTGTTCACTCCAGAAGCAGGTCCAGAATGGCAGGAAGCATCCACAAACATTGATCTTTATATGAGCGTCACCTGACACTGATGTCAGCTGACCTGCACTGAGTATTCGTTTCCTTAAGTTAACCTAAGTTGGTAACAGCTACACATATGCTAGAAAAAGAAGAAGCCATCTCTATTGTCATTCAGTCCATACAGCCAATCATGTACAGTAGAACAAAATTACCTTTCTCTTATCTACAATGTTAATCACACATAGAATCAGAGAGGTCGCTGCCATGAAAGGCGCCACCACAAACAACTTCTCCTTCCAACATTCTATTACACTGAGCACCAAGCAAGAAGGCGGGAAGTACCATTTTTATATGGTGTTTGGTATGACCCGTGTGTGGCCTAGTTGATAGTGCATTGGCAAAAGTCTGTAAAAGTTAATGTGCACTGGATGAAAAAAAAAAACTGCTCACGAACGTAATTTCACCAAAGTTTGGACTAATTTCTCTGATTTTTCAAAATGTCTGTAAAAGTTGGTCCAAACATTGTATTGTGAACCCGGCTTTAATTTAGGCTTACTTAGGTAAACTCTGCTTAACTTAGTCCAGTGCTCAGGAACTTTTACAAACTGAGCACAACTTTCACCAACATGTATTCCCAAAACGTAGGCAAATTTTCATTCATTCATTCATCTTCTTCCGCTTAATCCTTTTCGGGTCGCGGGGGGGCTGGAGCCTATCCCAGCATCTTTGGGCGAGAGGCAGGATACACCCTGGACAGATCGCCAGTCCATCGCAGGGCCAACACAGAGAGACAGACAACCATTCACTCTCACAATCATACCTAAGGACAAGTTAGAATCCCCAGTTTGATGCCAATTAACCTAACTTGCATGCTTTTGGCATGTGGGAGGAAACCGGAGAAATCCCGGAGTAAATCCATGCAGACACGGGGAGAACATGCAAACTCCACACAGATCACTGTTGGTCGGGGGCTGAGATCGAACCCAGGATCCCCCGGCCAAGGGTGAGTTGCTGTGCTGCCGCAATGCTAACCACTCTGCCACCGCGCCGCCTGGCAAGTTTTCAATATGCTGAAAATTTTCAAAGAACACAACTTTTGCCAGCATTTGCCAACAAACAACAACTATCAATAAATTTTGCCAGCAGAGCCAGACGTTTACCAAAACGTCAGTAAAAGTTGGTCCAAACGTTGTAGTGTGAATCCACAATTTGCTGAGTTCTTAGTGGATTTAGTGCTGAAATCAGATAGAATAATTATAGTAGGGGACTTTAATATACATGTAGATGTAGATAGTGATTGTCTTAATATGGCATTTCATTCAAGACTTGATGGGGTTTTCTCAGAAAGTAGGAAATTCTACTCATTATCTCCACCATACGTTGGACCTTCTTCTGACATATGGCATAGAATAGAAAATCTGGTAGTGTCTCCTCATAACCCTGTACTGTCAGATCATTGTCTGTAAACCTTTGATTTTACTATGTTTGACTATTTGGCTTCTAAAGAAAAATACTGACAGTAGATGTCTCTCAGATCATCCACCCATCCATCTTCTACTGCTTTTCTGGAGGTTCGGGTTGCGGAGGCAGCAGTTCAGGCAGAGAAACCCAGACTTCCCTCTCCCCAGCCACCTGTTCCAGCTCTTCAGAGAGGATACCAAGGCGTTCCCAGACCAACCGGGAGACACAGTCTCTCCAGAGAGTCCCAGGTCCGCCCCGGGACCTCCTCCCAGTGGGATGTGTCCAAAACACCTCAAGTGGGAGGCGTCCAGGAGGAATCCTGATCAGATGCCCATACCACCTCAACTGGCTCCTTTCAAAGTGGAGGAGCAGTGGTTCAACTCTGAGCCTCTCCTGGATGACTGAGCTCCTCACCCTATCTCTGAGGGTGAGTCCAGCAATCCTAAGAAGAAAGCTCATTTCATCCACTTGTATCCGCGATCTCGTTCTTTCGGTCATTACCCAAAGCTCATGACCTTAGAGCTTAGCTCCCTCGTCACCACAGCAAGTCAGTACAATGTCTGCATGACTGCAGATGCTGCTCCGATCTGTCTGTCAGTCTTTCACTCCATTCTCCCCTCACTCGTGAATAAGATCCCAAGATACTTAAACTACTCCATCTGGGGCAGGAGCTTGTCCCAAACCCGGAGAGGACAATCCACCTTCTTCCGGCTGAGGATCATGGACTCGGACTTGGAGGTAATGATTCTCATCCCAGCAGCTTCACAATAAGTGGCAAACTGTCCCAGTAAGATCTGTAGGTCAATGCTGGATGAAGCCAGCAGGACAACATCATCTGCAAACAACAGAGATGAGATCCTGTGGTCACCAAGCATGACACCCTCTGTTCCCTGGCTGCATTTAGTAATCCTGTCCATTGTCATCCATCCTGTTGGCAATATGGATCAAACTCTCACAACGGTCGTACAGAGACCGAATAGCTTGTAACAACAAGCCCAAAACCCCATACAAACCCCCCCACAAAAAACCACGAGGGACGCAGTCGAATGCTTTCTCCAAGTAAACAAAACACATGTAAACTGGTTGGGCAAACTCCCACGAACCCTCGAGGATTCTCGAGAAGGTAAAGAGCTGGTCCGATGTGCTACGGCCAAGACGAAAACCACATTGCTCCTCCTGAATCCGAGGTTGGACCAACGGCCGGACTCTCCTCTCTAGTACCTTGGCAAAGACCTTACCAGGGAGGCTGAGGAGTGTGATCTCTCTAAAGTTGGAGCACACCCTCCGGTCCCCTTTTTTGAAGAGAGGAACCTCCACCCCGGATTGCCATGCCAAAGGCACTGCCCCGGACCTCCACACAATGTTGCAGAGACGTGTCAACCACGACCACGACAGCCCTGCAACATCCAGGGCCTTGAGGTACTCAGGGCAAATCTCATCCACCCCCGGGGCCTGGCCACAAGAGATTTTTAACCACCTTGCTGACCTCAGCCCCTGTGATAGGCAAGTCGTCCCCCTCGGCCACAAGCCCTGCTTCCTCTGTGGAAGGCGTGTCAGTGGGATTGAGGAGATCCTCGAAGTATTCCATCCACCACCCGACAATATCCCCAGTCGAAGTCGGCAGTGCCCCATCCGCAGTGCCCCATCTGCACCATACACAGTGTGGACAGGCAGCTGCTTCCCCTTCCTGAGCTGCAGGACAGTTTTCCAGAATTTCTTCAAGGCCAATCGAAAGTCTTGTTCCATGGCCTCACCAAACTCCTCCCATACCTGAGTTTTTGCTTCAGCAACAACCCGAGCTGCACTCAGGTCTGATTGGCATCTTCTCCTGCCATCGGCTCCAACTCACCACCAGGTGGTGATCAGTTGACAGCTCTGCACCTCTCTTTACCAGAGTGTCCAAGACACACGGTCGCAGGTCTGATGACACAATAACAAAATCAATCATCGACCTGCGACCTAGGGTGTCCTGGTGCCAGGTGCACATATAGCCACCCTTATGCTTGAACATGGTGTTCATTATGGAAAAACTGTGGTGAGCACAGAAGTCAATAACTGAACACCACAGATTGGGCAGGCCATTCCTCCCAATCACCCCCTTCAGGTTTCACTGTCGTTGTCCACGTGCGCATTGAAGTCCCCCAGTAGGACAATGGTGTCTCCAAAAGGAGCACTCTCCAGCACCCCAGTCAGAGACTCCAAAAAGGGTGGGTACTCTGAACCATCATTTGGTGCATAGGCACAAATGATGATCAGGACACATTTCCCAACCCGAAGGCGCAGGGAAACAACCCTTTCGTCCACTGAGGAAACTAAAATATAGAGGCAGCAAGGTGGGGGGATACAAGAATACCCACCCCTGCTCGTCACCTCTCACCCGGGGCAACTCCACAGTAGACCAAGCTCCAGCCCCTCTCCAGGAGACTGGCTCCAGAATTGGAGCTGTGTGTTGAGGTGAGGCCGATTATATCTATCTGGTATCTCTCAACCTCATGCACCAGCTCAGGCTCCTTCCCCACCAGAGAGGTGACATTCCACGTCGCAAAAGCCAGTTTAGGAAGCTTGGGATCAGACCGCCAAGGTCTCCACCTTTGACCGCCACCTGATCCACATAGCACTGGACCCCCGTGGTCCCTCCTGCAGGTGGTGAGCCCACTGGAAGGCGGACCCATGTAACTCCTTCGGGCTGAGCCCGGCCGGGTCCAATGGGTGGAAACCCAGCCACCAGACGCTAGCCATTGAGCCCCTCCCCTAGGCCTGGCTCCAGGGTGGGGCCCCGGTAACCCCATACCGGGTGAGGTACACTGAATCCTTGTTCTAGCATACATCATGAGAGTCTGTTGGATCGTTCTTAGTCTGACCCTTCACCCAGGACTAGTTTGTCTTGGGTGATCCTACCAGAGGCAAATTGCACCGAACAACATATTTCCTGGAATCACTAGGGCACGCAAACCCCCCACCATGATAAGGAAACAATCCATGAGGGGATCTCAGATGATACTGTTACCAAATTTAAGCAGATTGTTTCCTCTATGCCATGTGCTAATACAACGGAAAGATTAGCTATGGAGATTTTATTCCTTCTGTAATTGACAGCATGGTAGATAGTGTTACAGCCTCTCTGCATCAGACTCTAGACATGGTGGGCCCTTTGAAAAAGAAAAAGTCTAATCAAGAGATTTCTGATTCCTTGGTTCAACACAGAAACTCATAGCTTAAAACAGAAGACTTGTCAATTAGTAAGAAAATGGCACTCCACTAAATTAGATCAAATCTATTTAGCTTGGAGAAATCAACTTCTAATTTATAAAAAAATCTCTTAGAAAAGCTAGAACAAATTATTATTCTACATTAATAGAAGAGAACAAGAATAATCCTAGGTTTCTTTTCAGCACTGTAGCCAGGCTGACAAAGCGTCAGGACTCTGTCAATCCTAGCATTCCCTTAGAGCTTACTAGTCAGGACTTTATGAACTTCTTCGATAATAAAATTTCATCTATCAGAGATAAAATCAGTCACATTCTTCCCACCGTTAACTTAAATACAGTAACTACTACAACTGTTTGGATAATTTCCTCATCCAAGTGTTCAACTTGTGTTTTAGACCCTATTCCTACCAGGTTATTTAAAAAAAAGTTTTCCCATTTATTGGTCGCTCTGTTCTTCAAATAATCAATTCTTCATTAACTTTAGGCCATGTACCACAGTCTTTTAAAACTGCTGTAATTAAACCCTTACTTAAAAAGCCAATGTGGGATCCAGGAGTTTTAGCTAACTATAGACTAATCTGCCTTTCATTTCAAAAATCTTAGAAAGAGTTGTTTCTACACAATTATTTGACTACTCGCAAGGAAACGGTTTATTTGAAGGGTTTCAATCAGGGTTTAGAATCCATCATAGTACTGAAACAGCCTTAGTGAAGGTCAGTAATGACCTCCTGATCGCATCTGATAATGGACTTGTTTCTGTACTTGTCCTTTTAGACCTTAGTGCAGCTTTTGAAACTAGCAATCATAATATTTTACTTGCTGTCAATCAATCAACTTTATTTATAAAGCACATTAAAACACAACACTTCCTACACAAAGTGCTGTACAGTAAGAAGACACATGAAAACCTAAAAACAAGAAGCAGAACACTAACAGAAAAACAATACAGTACCACAGTCAATAGAAACAATAAAATAAAAGGTAAAAGAAGTAAATAAATAAAAATCCATTTCATTGAATAAAATCAATGTGTCACACTGGGCCGAAGGCCAGGGAGTAAAAGTGCATTTGAAGACGGGTTTTAAAAACTGACAGAGAAGGTGCTTGTCTAATATTCAGGGGTAAATCATTCCATAACCTGGATGCCGTGATCGAAAAGGCTCTGTCCCCTCTGAGCGTCCGCTTCACCTTTGGAGCCCCCAGCAGCAGCTTTTCAGCTGACCTGAGGGTCCGGGTGGGAGCGTATGGATGCAGAAGCTCAGAGAGATAAGGTGGAGCAAAACTGTTCAAGGATTTAAAAACAAAAGAATTTTAAAATGAACTCTAAAATGAAAGACTAGAACACCTTGTTGGACTTAATGGAACTTCATTGCAGTGGTTTAAATGTTATTTATCTGATGGGTTCCAGTATGTTCATGTCAATAATGAGTTTTCTTCTAACTCAAAGCTCAGTCACGGAGTTCGACAGGGATCTGTGCTAGGCCCTATTCTTTTTCGTTTATATATGCTTCTGCTAGGCGATATTATTAGAAAGCACTGCATACATTTTCATTGTTATGCAGATGACACACAATACTTGCACTCCGTTGTTCCGCGGGCGGGCAAGTCTCTGCGTCCTAGGGTGCACGAGGGCGCACGAGAGCGCACTCGTGCGCCCTCGTGCGCATGACACATGATAAGGATATTGATGGTGGTGGTGTAGGTGGTGTGGCCTCCAAGCGCCACTGAAAAAAAAAATCTGCAAACACAGCCGCGAACAGATTAGTTCATCTGATTGACCTCTCATTCGACTAATAAGAGCCTTGAATTGGGTTTCTGAAACCTTGAAGAACCAATGAATGAAAACCTAGGAAGGAGGACCCGCCTCCCAACGCTTTGAATGCAGTGAGCCAATTGAAGCAGAGAAGTTCGTGAGCTGTTTTTTTTTAAGGCTGGGTGAAGACTGGCTGCTGGAGCGGATCAAAAAAGGACACAGGAAGAACACCACAGACCCAGCAGCATGGAGACCATCCACAAATGCAACCTGTGTGACAGGGAGTGCCATTCATGGATCGGCATGTTCGGCCACAGGCGGTGCTTATTTTGTATTGGTTCCAGCAGAGTAGACGTTATGATTTCTTCCATGGTCATTATAGACCGACGGAGGCTGACGACGAAGGCTGAGTGACACACACGCCTTCGCCAGTCTTTTTTTAATTACTACTGTTATTTGTTTTGAAAAATCGTTCGCCAAAAACCGCAATCATGGAAGCACAAAACCGCAATAATGGAATTATGTTTTGATCGAGTCGCGAGACCAGAACCAGAGCGGACCAGCGTCGCGTTCGTCTGACAATGAGGAAGACAAGTTCGCCAAGACTCCGCTGTGAAGAGGTAAGGTGTTATAAGCTAAATTATTCTCTATCCCTGAAAATTGTAATCCAAAATGACTTTTGACCGATCAGTAAATTACAGCTGTGCGGTTCACGAAGTCTGAAGTTCGTGCGCCGCGGTACAAGGGGTTGCTCGCAGTGTACAGGCTGTGAACGCCCCCCCACCCCCGCTATCCTTCTGCAGCAAGGGGGGGGGGGGGTGCGGTGACTGCACTGCTGTCCTACATCACCACATAAGGCTAATCCATTGTGTAGCGATGGCTGAAGTCCATCCTCTGTAGCGAGCGGGGGGGGGGGACAACCCCCCACACACACACACAGTAGCGAGGGGGGGGGCGCTGTGACAGCGTTGCTGTGGAAACATGCAACGAGTGTAATCTGTCATGTAGCAAGGGCCGAACTCTGTCCTTGGTAGCGGGGGGGGGGGGGGCGACCCCCACACACACACACACACACACAGACACAGCCCTGAGTGTGACCTTTCCTTTGAGCCTAAAATGAAGCTTCTACATTGAATTATTCAAAAGTTATAGACGTTTTTCCAAACTGTGCCATTTGGCACAATTTGGCACAGTTCCAAAACGCCTGGGAACAGCCTGAGAACAAAGCTGTGTAAAATATTCATTTTTTGTGGTATTGTTACCAAATTTGTATCTCAGCTGGATAACACTTGGTTCTACATTTCTGTTGCATTTTCCAGCCAGATCGGACAGCTGTGTGTTATTTACAAGCATTTGTATCCAAAAAAACACTGTGTCCAAATTTTTTTTCTTCAAGTTCAGTATGTTTAGATGACTGTAACTCAGTGGCCGGAGCACGTAGAGAGATTATGTTTTTTTTGCCAAAAAATTCAAAGTGTTTTCTTTTAAATGAGACCAACTCCATGAAGATGCTGCAAAGGGTTGAAGAACAGCTTTCGATTTACTTTGGGCACGTTATTTTTTGGCATTTTTAGGAAAATTGCCCGGAGTGCAAGTGGTTAAGGAAATCTGAGTTTGGATGACTTGTACTTTCTTGCTATTAAATTCAGATAAGACTGAAGTCATTCTAGTTGGTCCAGAAAACCTTAGAAATACCTTTCCAAATCAAACTTTCAGTTTGGATGCGGTTACTCTTTCTCTTAATAGTTCTGTGAGGATCCTTGGAGTTATTTTTGATCAAGATCTGTTCTTTAATTCACATATTAATCTTGTTTCTAAGGCTGCCTTCTATCATTTGCGTAATATTGCCAAGATTAGGAGCATCTTGTCTCAGAGTGATGCTGAGAAACTAATCCAGGCTTTTGTTAGCTCTAGATGAGATAAATGTAACTATTTATTATCAATGTAGGGTCCGTTTAGGCATTCCAAACGGACACTACCGTTCGCTAAAGACACGTCCTGATGCGTAACAACGGGAGAGCCATACGTCAATCTTCAGTGTCCATTTATTAAAGTAAAATCTGGAAAAAATAACCAAAATATGAACCAATATCAGTTTCAAGTATCCCTCCTCTTCTGTGCTGATGGTCAGTGAAATGTTTGTCTCCAATTAGCAACACCTGTGTATGCTTCAATAGTTCCTTATATAGCAAAATGACCAACCAATCAAAGCGTGCCACCTAGTAGCTAGAAGTAAAAACAAAAAATAAACATACAATAAGGTGACCCCTCATGGATCGTCACCTTATCGTGGTGGGGGTTTGCGTGCCCTAGTGATCCCAGGCGGAGACCTTGGCGGTCTGATCCCAAGCTTCCTAAACTGGCTTTTGCGATGTGGAATGTCACCTCTCTGGTGGGGAAGGAGCCTGAGCTGGTGCATGAGGTTGAGAGATAAAGGCTAGATATAGTCGGCCTCACCTCAACACACAGCTCTAGTTCAGGAACCAGTCTCCTGGAGAAGAGCTGGAGCTTGGCCTACTGTGGAGTTGCCCCAGGGAAGAGGTGACGAGCAGGGGTGGGTATTCTTGTATCCCCCCACGTTGCTGCCTCTATATTGGAGTTTTGCCCAGTGGTCGAAAGGATTATTTTCTGGCGCCTTCGGGTTGGGAAATGGGTCCTGACCATCATTTGTGCCTATGCACCAAAGGATGGCTCAAAGCACCCAACCTTTTTGGAGTCTCTGACTGGGGTGCTGGAGAGTGCTCCTCTTGGAGACTCCATTGTCGTACTAGGGGACTTCAATGCGCACATGGGCAACGACAGTGAAACCTGGAGGGGGATGATTGGGAGGAATGGCCTGCCCGATCTGAACCCGAGTGGTGTTCAGTTATTGGCCTTATGTGCTAACCACAGTTTGTCCATAATGAACACCATGTTCAAGCATAAGGGTGTCCATATATGCACCTGGCACCAGGACACCCTAAGCCACAGGTTGATGATCGATTTTGTTATCGTGTTATCAGACCTGTGACCGTATGTCTTGGACACTCGGGTAAAGAGAGGTGCAGAGCTCTCAACTGATCACCACCTGGTGCCGAGTTGGATCCGATGGCAGGGGAGGATGCCATTCAGACCTGGTAGACCCAAACATATAGTGAGGGTGTGCTGGGAACGTCTGGCTGAGGCCCCTGTCTGGAAGGTTTTCAACTCCCACCTCCGGAAGAACTTCAACCACATTCCGAGGGGGTCTGGAGACATGGAGTCTGAATGGGGCATGTTTTCCACCTCCATTGTTGAAGCGGCCGCCCAGAGATGCAGCTGCAAGGTCGTCAGGGCATCTCGTGGTGGAAACCCCCGAACCAAGTAGTGGTCACCAGTGGTGAGGGGGGCCATTAAGCTGAAGAAGGAGTCTTATCAAGCTTGGTTGGCTTGTGGGACTCCTGAAGCAGCTGAAGTGTACCGGCAGGCCAAGCAAAGTGTGGCTTGGGTGGTTGCTGAAGCAAAAACTTGTGTATGGGAGGAGTTCGGTGAGGCCATGGCACAAGACTTTCGGTCAGCCTCGAAGAGATTCTGGCAAACTGTCCGGTGGCTCAGAAGGGGGAAGCAGCTCCCTGTCCACACTGTGCATGATGCGGATGGGACACTGCTGACTTTGACTGGGGATATCGTTGGGCGTAGGGCGGTGGATGGAATACTTCGAGGATCTCCTCAATCCCACTGACACGCCTTCCACAGAGGAAGCAGGGCTTGTGGCCGAGGGGAAGACTCGCCTATCACAGGGGCTGAGGTCGCCAAGGTGGTTAAAAATCTCTTTGGTGGCCAGGTGTCATGTACGCCCCGTCAGGGCAGAGAGACAGACACAAGTGCTGAATTGTGTTCGTGACATATTAACAAAAAGAACATGAGTCCAAAAACAGTGCAGAACATACAAAAATGCCAACCAAGAAAAAACCTACAGACTGAAGTACTCCTGAGCTGGCTTGGCTCAGGAGGAAATGAGGAGATGATCAGAATGATGATCAGTGGATGAACAGTGGATGATGAATGATGAACAGTCTTGGTACATTCAATAGAGCTGCACTAACACAGTGAAAAGGCAGTGCTTAAATACACAGAAGAGGATGAGCAGTTAGAGGGAGTGTCTGGGAAAAGGGGAGGCCCAAACCCAAAAATATATACAGAAAACTAACAAAATCAAACTAATCAGACATACCATACTTAGGAATAAAGTGAGGGTCTGAGCTCAGTGAAAACGTTCAATTCAATTCAATTCAGCTTTATTTATAATGTGCCACATCACAACAAAAGCCGTCTCGTGGCACCACAGTGCAGGAAAAAAACACAAAGTCACAGAAAGACCCAGCATATCAGACGATCCCCTATGAGCAAGCACTAAGCAACAGTGGAGAGGAAAAACTCCCATTTGGAAGGAAGAAACCTCTAGCAGAATCAGGCTCAGGGAGGAGCAGTCGTCTGCTGCGACTGGCTGGGGATGAGGGGATAGGGAGGATGGAAAGGACAGACATAAAGAACATATCAGTAAGATGCCAAGTACAATATTGGAGGTCAACCAGCAGTATGGATCAGATAACAATAGAACAAGAGTGGGGTTAAAAGACACAAAAACCCTCCTTAAACGAAAGCTATATTAAAAAGGAAGGATTTTACCCTGTTCTTAGAAACAGAGACCGAGACTGACTCCCGGACCCAGAGTGGTAACTGGTTCCAGAGAGAAGGAGCTTGGTAGCAGAAGGCTCTGCCTCCCACCGTACTTTTGGAGATTCTGGGTACCACAAGTAAGCCAGCATTTTGGGAGTGTAATGCTCTATTAGGATGGTAAGGTAATATCAGATCTTTTATATATTGGGGGGCCTGATTATTAAGAGCTTTGAAAGTAAGAAGAAGGATTTTAAACTTGATTCTGAATTCAATGGGAAGCCAATGGAGGGAGGACAGAACTGGGGAAATATGACCTCTTTTTCTAGAACCAGTTAAAACTCTAGCAGCAGCATTTTGAATCAACTGAAGGTTTTTTAAAGATACTTTAGGACAACCAGATAATAGAGAATTACAATAATCTAATCGCGAACTGACAAAGGCGTGAATCAGTAAGGCGTGAGCTCATACACATGACACCGGGCCCCGGGGGTGGACGAGATTCACCCTGAGTACCTCAAGGCCCTGGATGTTGTAGGGCTGTCATGGTTGACACGTCTCTGCAACATTGCGTGGAGGTCGAGGGCAGTGCCTTTGGCATGGCAAACCGGTGTGGTGGTCTCTCTTCAAAAAAGGGGACTGGAGGGTGTGCTCCAACTTTAGCGGGATCACACTTCTCATCCTCCCTGGGAAGGTCTATGCCAAGGTACTGGAGAGGAGAGTCCGGCCGTTGGTCGAACCTCGGATTCAGAAGGAGCAATGTGGTTTTCATCCTGGCTGTGGCACATCGGACCAGCTCTTTACCCTCTTGAGAATCTTCAAGGGTTCGTGGGAGTTTGCCCAACCAGTTTGCATGTGTTTTGTTTACTTGGAGAAAGCATTCGACTGCGTCCCTCATGGTTTTTTGTGGGGGGTGCTTCGGGAGTATGGGGTTCCGGGCTTGTTGTTACGAGCTATTCAGTCTCTCTACGACCGTTGTGAGAGTTTGATCCATATTGCCAACACTCGGTTGGACTCATTCCCAGTGAGAGTTGGACTCCGCCAGGGCTGCCCTTTGCCAACAATTCTGTTCATAATTTTTATGGACAGGATTTCTAGGCGCAGAAAGGCAATGGAGGGTGTCATGATTGGTGACCACAGGATCTCATCTCTGTTTTCAGCTGTTTTTAGCTAGCTAGCTATTCACTTCTCGCCTGGAACATCATGACTCCATCCCCGACGTGTGTCAGCTGTGTGTCCCTCCTTAAGAAGGTTTCTGAGTTGGAAGTGAGACTCTCCAACCTCTATAAGATTCGGGAGGCTGAAGACCACCTAGACACTATAATTCTCGGGAGAACATCTGCCCCGGCAACAGACTCGCAGCTAGCTGAGATGGCTACTTACCTGGGTGAATTCAGCACATCGCCATCCACTTCCACCCCTGCTCCGGTCTCAGCAATAAACACTGGCTTCAGCTCGGAGCTAAACCCAAAGCCCTGGGTGGTCTTTCACATCCTCAATGCACACCCTGGACCTTGGTCGGGCAAACTAGCAAACATCGGGGATTGACCAGACACCGCCGCCCCTCCTCTCTTCCCCTGCTACTGGAAAACAGATTCGACATCCTTTACCTGGAAGATTTTCCCCACCTGGATGTCAACCATCCTCCCATGGCCACCACCCCTCCCCATCCTCCTTCAGCAGCGGCCCAAACCCGCAAGCTCCGGATTAAAACTACTTTAGGTGTGCCAAACTACACTCCAGCTCCAAAAAGAAGAGAGCACATCACCCCGCCATCACAACAACAACATCAGCAAAATTATTCACCATTTCAGAAACCACTGGCAAGGCCCCCCAGACGACGTTGGTAATTGGTGATCCGATTATGAGGAATGTCAGAAGCAGGTACTGTGACACTAAATTTTTTTCCTTGGGCTAAAGTGTCTGACATCGAGGCTCTTACCCCTGACCTATGAAATGAATACCCCCACGCTAAAACTGTCATTGTACATGTTGGATGCAACAACATCCCAGATGAAGCATTGGAGATCTTAAAAAGTGACTTCAAGAGCCTTCTGTCCACTCTTCTGAACTGTGGCAGACGTGTTTATTTCTGGGCCCTTGGCCCCTTTCAGACGAGGTTGCAATTATTTAAGCAGAACACTCAGCCTTAATACCTGGTTGTGTTCTACAGGTCCTACTTTTAACATTGGTTTTATAGACAATTTCAACCTGTTTTGGAACCACCCATCATTTATGAGGCCAGATAGTGTGACAGAGATCATCCTGCGCAGTTCGCCCCACACGGGACACGAACCCGCGACCTCTCAGTCAACTACACAGTTCAAGCATGGGAGACACAGCACGATCGCGCTGAGCTAAAGGTCCGACCGGTAGCTCAGCACTACCGATACTGTATGAGGCTTTGGGAGGGAGGTTTACTAACGTTCTACGCTGAACAGTACTAGTTGGCATCCGTTACACTCTCCCCCCTAAACCTCACTCCCATGCCGGGTTCACGGCACCAGTGTGACAGAGATCATCCTGCGCAGCTCGCCCCACACGGGACACGAACCCGCGACCTCTCAGTCAACTTCACAGTTCGAGCATGGGAGACACAGCACGATCGCGCTGAGCTAAAGGTCCGACCGGTAGCTCAGCGCTACCGATACTGTATGAGGCTTTGGGAGGGAGGTTTACTAACGTTCTACGCCGAACAGTACTAGTTGGCATCCGTTACACTAGCATCCATCCATATAGACTTGGTGTACGTGTTTTAAGGGACAATCTGTTCTATTGCATTTAGCGTTTTTTAGTACAGTGATTGAAATTTGGTGAGTTAACTCACCCCAAAGTTCCTGGGTCTGCCAACCAGCCCTTCTTTGTTTCCACTTCTCATATTAATCCTATTAATCCAAATAATCCTCACTGTTTAGATCAGTCTTCAATTTATAACCCCATAGAGATTGTGTTGGTCTGCCGTTACCCAAAATATTATAACCCAAGACAAATACAACATAACTTGATAAATTCACCCCTTTCTGCAGCTCCTTCTCATCCGCCACCCCTCAACTTAGCCCCTGTCTTCCCCCTCAGAGAACCTTTGTCTACTCGCCCCAAAGTTAATAAAAAATATAATGTATAAATACCCCAAAGTGATTAAACAAAAAGTTGGCAAATCTCAAATTAAACATCAAGTCTCTAAATTTAATGATTTGGCCTCCCTTCCTCCTCATAATGTGAAAATTAAATGTGGTTTGTTAAATATTAGGTCTCTAACTCCCAAGTCTCTGCTAGTCCATGATCTATTAATTGATCATCAGATTGATTTAATATCCCTTACAGAGACTTGGTTAGGGCAAGAAGATTATGTTGGTTTGAATGAATCAACTCCCTCTGGTTATCTAAACTATCATAATCCTAGAAGTTCTGGTGGTGGAGGTTGAGTAGGGGCAATTTACCATTCTAAATTACTAGTTAATGTAAAGCAAAAAAACATGTTTTAATTCCTTTGAGTGTCTGGTCCTCACTATGGGGCATGTTAGCAATTTTAGCTTAAACCCAATTTTCTTTGCTATAGTTTACCGTCATCCCTCAGCCTACTCACCCGAGTTTTTATCCGAATTCGCCGAATTTTTAGCTGATTTAGTGCTGAAATCAAATAGAATAATTATAGTAGGGGATTTTAATATACATGTTGATGTAGATAGTGACTGTCTTAATAAGGCATTCAATTCAATATTAGACTCATTGGGGTTTTCTGAGAAAGTAGAAAATTCTACCCATTATCTCCACCACACATTGGACCTTGTTCTGACATGGTATAGAAATAGAAAATCTGGTAGTGTCTCCTCATAACCCTGTACTGTCAGACCATTGTCTGTTAACCTTTGATTTCACTATTTCTAATTATTTGACTCCTAAAGAAAAATATTACTACAGCAGATGTCTTTCAGATGATGCTGTTAACAAATTTTTGCAGATTGTCTCCTCTATACCATGTGTCAACACAACGGAAATAAAAGATGGAGAGCTTGCTCCATCCGTAATCGATAGCATGGTAGACAGTGTTACAGCCTCTCTGCATCAGACTCTAGACTTGGTGGCCCCTTTAAAAAAGAAAAAGTCCAAACAGAGATTTCTAACTCCTTGGTTTAACACAGAAACTCGTAGCTTAAAACAGAAGACTCGTCATTGAGAAAGTAAATGGCATTCCACTAATTTAGATGAATTCTATTTAGCGTGGAGAAACAATCTCTTAATTTATAAAAAATCTCTTAGAAAAGCTAGAACAAGTTATTACTCTGCATTAATAGAATAGAATAAAAACAATCCCAGGATTCTTTTCAACACTGTAGCAAGGCTGACAAAGAGTTAGGACTCTGTCAATCCTTGCATCCACCTAGAGCTTACTAGTCAGGACTTTTTGAACTTTTTCAATCATAAAATTTTATCTATTAGAGATAAAATCAATCAGATTATTCCCACTCTAAACTTAAATACAGTAACTACTACAAATCCTTCAATTGATGTCTGTCTTGATGAGTTTACTCCAATCGACCTTTGTGAGTTAGATAAAATAATCTCCTCATCCAAGCCTTCAACTTGTCTTTTAGACCCTATTCCTACCAGGTTATTTAAAAAGTCTTCCCATTTATTGGTAGCTTTATTCTTCAAATAATCAATTCTTCTTTAACCTTAGGCCATGTACCGTAGGCTTTTAAAATTGCTGTAATTAAACCCTTACTCAAAAAGCCAACGCTTGACCCAGGAGTTTTAGCTAACTATTGACCAATCTCTAATCTGCCCTTCATTTCAAAAATCTTAGAAAGAGTTGTTGCTACGCAGTTATTTGACCACTTACAGGGAAATGGTTTTTATGGTATTTGAAGAGTTTCAATCTGGGTTCAGAATTCATCATAGTACTGAAACAGCCTTAGTGAAGGTCACGAAATGACCTTCTTATCGCATCTGATAATGGACTTGTTTCTGTACTTGTCCTTTTAGATCTTAGTGCAGCCTTTGCTACTATTGATCATGATATTCTACTTGATAGATTAGAACATTATGTTGGACTAAATGGTACTTCACTGCAGTGGTTTAGATCTTATTTGTCCGATAGATTTCAGTTTGTTCATATCAATAATGAGTTTTCTTCCAACTCTAAGCTCAGTCATGGAGTTCCACAGGGATCTGTGTTAGGCCCTACTCTTTTTAGTTTATATATGCTTCCGTTAGGCAACATCATTAGAAAGGACTATATACGTTTTCATTGTTACGCAGATGACACACAATTATATCTGTCAATGAAGCCCAGTAATCAATTAGCCAAGTTGGATGCCTGTCTTAACGAAATCAAAGCTTGGATGACTTGTAATTTTCTGCTATTAAACCCGGATAAGACTGAAGTCATTCTTGTTGGTCCAAAAAAGATAGATAGATAGATAGATACGTAGATAGTTAGATAGATACTTTATTTCGAACAAAAAAGTATAACAAAAACAAAACAAATCACAAATGCAATAAAGTAACAGTATACAGTGATCCCTCGCTACTTCGTGTTTCACCTTTCGCGCCCTCAGTGCATCGCGGATTTTTCAAAAATATTCATCAAAAATTCAAAATTGAGAAAAAATGGCACGAAAGTTGCCCGGGCGCTAGCAGAAGGCAGGGAGACTACATTAGAACATCAGGTATCAACACGGAGAGTCCGCACAACTCAAAATCCACCTCTCTGACCACCGCTCCACTCCTCTCCGCCCACCTCTTCACCGCTCGGGAATCTCGCAAGCTGATTGGCCGAGACGTTTTACCTCGCAAGCTGATTGGCCGAGACATTTTACCCAGCTTCTCTCCCTGCCGAGCGCCCATACCCAGCGAAGGAAGACCGCATCCATTGTTCTTTATCGCTCGTGTTGCTTAGTGGCACTTTTCGCTGTTCTCTTGTGCCTTTTTGTGCAAAATAGTGCTTGTGACGCCCTTGGGGGGGGGGGGTGACGCTACTTCGCGGTTTTTCACTTTTCGCGGTCGGTTCTGGTCCCCATTAAACGCAATAAGTGAGGGATCACTGTACAGTGTTCGAAAGGGAGAAGGAAGAAGTGAACACTTATTAATTCCATCTCCTCTTTTCCATAAATACACCCATGTGAATTATATACAAATTACCACCTTTAAGAACCCAAGTAAACAATTTACTGTATTTTTTACGTATCAACATTAACACCCATCCATCCTAACATACATTGATGTCCATACATCAAAACCAGCCTCAAACAACACAGATATACACAGTGCTGTCCCACCCACCATTCCATAGTGTCCCATAATGTCCCAGAGTGAGCATAGTGAATCGTACATATAAATACTACCCTTCTAGCATATATCCTTTCAGCAAATAATGTTTATACCTCTTTTTGAATTGATTTCTGTTTGTACATAGTTTCAGTTCCGGCTCCAGACTGTTCCACAAATCCACCCCACAGACAGATATGCACATACTTTTCTTGGTTGTTCGTATCTTGGGTTTTGTAAAGTTTAAGTCTCCTCTCAAATTATGATCATTGTCTCTTTTTTTAAATATTTTTTGTATATTAGTTGGGAGTTGATTATTAATTGCCCTGTACATTACTTGTGCTGTCTTAAATTTAACTAAATCGATTAACTTTATGACATGCGACTTTAAAAACAACGAACTGGTATGGTCTCTATATCCTATATTATTTATTATTATCCGTATAGCTCTTTTTTGTAATGTGCATATTGACTGTAGGTTGGTTTTGTAGGTGTTTCCCCAGACTTCTACACAGTAGTTAAGATAAGGTAAAAACAGTGAATTGTACAGTAAGACCAATGATTTATAGTCCAAGAAGTGTCTTGTCTTCCCCAGTATGCCTATACATTTTGCTAACTTGGCCCGGATGTGACTGATGTGAGGTTTCCAGCAGATTTTATTGTCTAGCGTCACCCCCAGAAACTTATTTTCCTGTACTGTTTCTATTCTGGTATCATCTATCGTTACCATTATTTCATGATTTATTTTATAATTTCCAAACAACATAATCTTTGTTTTTTTAGATTTAGAGATAATTTATTTTTGTTGAACCACTGCGTTAACTTTTTCATTTCAGTTGTGACCACCTCTAAAACCTGCTGCAAATTCTCACCAGTGCAAAGGATATTTGTGTCATCCGCAAACAAAATAAATTTCAGAATTTTTGATACTTGGCATATGTCATTTATATACAAAATAAAGAGTTTGGGTCCCAAAACTGCCCCCTGGAGCACACCACAAGTGATGTCCATGAAGGGTGATTTGTGCTCACCAATTTGTACAAATTGTTGTCTGTTACTTAAATAACTTTCTACCCAACTCAATCCTACCCCTCTTATCCCATACCTTTCCAGTTTCCTTAGTAGTATTCTGTGGTCAATGGTGTCAAAAGCTTTCTTTAAATCTATAAATACTCCTACAGCAACCTTTTTTTTTAATCTATACAACTAGTAATTTCTTCTATAAGTTCAATCAGTGCCAAAGATGCAGATTTATCTGCTCTAAAACCATACTGGCTGTCTGTAAGGAGGTTGTGTTTTTCAATGAAATCATCCAGTCTCTTAGTGAAGATTTTTTCAAGTATTTTGGAGAATTGTGAGAGTAAAGAGACTGGCCTGTAATTTGTGAAGCAATGACTGTCTCCTGTTTTGTATAGAGTTATTACTTTTGCTATTTTCATTTTGTCTGGAAATGTACCAGTTTGAAATGACAGGTTACAGATGTGGGTGAGTGGCTTAACAATTCCTTCAATTACTTTTTTCACTATTGTCATGTCAATTTCATTCCAGTCCGTTGATTTTTTGTTCTTAAATTTACTCACAGTCTCGATAATTTCCTTTTCAGTAACTGCACCCAAAAAGATTGTGTTTGGATTTCTATCTTCTATTTCATTTACAGAACCACTGTTGTTTGTTTCTGTTGTCACTATTGATTTTGCTAATTCAGGACCAATGTTTACAAAAAATTTATTGAAACCACTGACCACATCTTCCATATTATTTATCAAATTGCCATTTTCAATAAAATATTCTGGATAATTAGCATTCTTAGGTCGATTACTAATAATCCCATTGAGTACTTGCCATATTCCTCTTAAGTTATTTTTGTTATCCTCTAATATTCTGTTGTAATATTCTTTCTTACAGGTCCTCATTATATTAGTAAGCTTTTTTTTTATATCTTTTATATTTGATCTCAGCTTCCACCGTTCTGCATTTAATGAATTGTTTATATAATGTATTCTTCTTTTTACATGCATTTATTAACCCCTTGGTGACCCAAGGAATATTTTTTTTGTTGTTGTCTGTCACTGTATTGTTTTATAGGACAGGTTTTATTGTACAATGATTGAAATATTTGTAAAAATTTATCATATCTTTATTTATATCATTTTCATCATAAACTATCTTCCAATCTTGTATTAATAATTCCTTTGTCAGTAAATACATTGATTCTTCGGTTCTTGTTCTTTTATATTTAATATTTTTGGTATACTTTTTCTTCCTATAATCACATTGATAGACAACAAAAATCGGCAGGTGGTCACTGATATCATTCAATAAAAAAAACAAACCTAATAAAAAAAAAAACCTTAGAAATACCTTTCCGAATCAAACTCTTAATTTGGATGCGGCTACTCTTACTCTGAATAGTTCTGTGAGGAACCTTGGAGTTATTTTTGATCAAGATCTGTTTTTTAATTCACATATTAAATTTGTTTCTAAGACTGCCTTCTATCATCTGTGCAACATTGCCAAGATTAGGAGCATCTTGTCTCTGAGTGATGCTGAGAAACTGATCCATGCTTTTGTTAGCTCTAGATTAGATTATTGCAACTCATTATTATCAGGTTGTCCTAAAATATCTTTAAAAAGTCTTCAGTTGATCCAAAATGCTGCAGCAAGAGTTTTAACAGGTACTAGAAAGAGAGATCACATCTCTCTGGTTCTGGCCTCCATTCATTGGCTTCCCATAGAGTTTAGAAGAGTTTGGAGTGGTCTGCTGGGGCAACGGCATTACAGCAGCCGATAAGAAGAGACTGAACAAACTAATCAAGAAAGCTAGCTCTGTCCTGGGGAAGCGCCTTGACCCAGTGGAGGAGATAGGAGAGAGAAGGATGGTGGCTAAACTGTCATCTCTGCTGGAGTCCGAGTCCCACCCTATGCAGGACATACTGAATGCACTGAGGAGCTCATTTAGCAGTAGACTACATCATCCTAGATGAGCGACCGAGAGGTTTCGCAGGTCCTTCCTACCTACGGCTGTCAGACTGTATAACCTAAGCAGGGCTGCTCGCAGAGATAGCAAAAAAACGTGATGACCTAATAGTATTGAATGCAAAAGATGCAACAGACTTACACAAATGGTCCCTTCCAGTATACAACTAGGACAATATCAGTCGCTATGGAGGGTGACAATATGTATGGGTACATATTCATACCATGTAGGGTAACTAAATAGACGGTTATGCTGTTTAGTCCATCTAGCTACAATGCTCCGCACTGTGTGTGTGTGTATATATATATATATATATATATATATATATATATATATATATATATATATATATATATATATTTATTTATTTATATTTATATGTATATTCACTGCTCTTATTTTCTTATTTTCTTATCTTCTAAATCATTGCTCTGAGTGTTGCTATCCCTGTGCTGTTGCAATCCTGGAATTTCCCCATTGTGGGACTAATAAAGGCTTATCTTATCTTATCTTAGAATTAAGTTTAAAATCCTTCTTCTCACTTACAAAGCTCTTAATAATCAGGCCCCCTTTTATATAAAAGATCTGATATTACCCTATCATCCTAACAGAGTACTACGCTCCCAAAATCCTGGATTACTTGTAATACCTAGAATCTCCCAAAGTACAATGCAAGGCAGAGCCTTCTGCTATCAAGGAATCAGTTACCAATCGGGGTTCAGGAGTCAGACACAATCTCTGTTTTTAGGAGCAGGGTAAAAACCTTCCTCTTCAATATAGCCTGCGATTAGGGAGGGATCTTGTGTCTCTTAACCCTCCCTTTGTTTTGCTGTTAATAGATTTAGACTGCCGGGTGACCCCCAATAATGTACTCGGCTTCTCTCTGTTAATGTTTGCTCTCTACAGGTCTGTTCTCTCCATCTTCTCTATCCCCTCACCCCCCAGCCAGTCGCAGCAGATGACTGCCCCTCCCTGAGCCTGGTTCTGCTAGAGGTTTCTTCCTGTTAAAAGGGAATTTTTCCTCTCCACCGTCACCAAGTGGTTGCTCACAGTGGATCGCATGATTGCTGGGGTCTTTCTGCAATTGTGGGGGTTTTCCCTACATTTGAAAGTGCTATAAGATGACTGTTGTTGTGATATGGCACTATATAAATAAAGTTGAATTGAATTGAATTGAATTGTTTGCAGATAATGTTGTCCTGCTGGCTTCATCCAGCAGTGACCTATAGGTCTCACTTGGACGGTTTGCCTCTGAGTGTGAAGCAGCTGGGATGAGAATCAGTACCTCCAAGTCCGAGTCCATGGTCTTCAGCTGGAAAAAGGTGGATTGTCCTCTCCGGGTTGGGGACAAGCTCCTGCCCCAAGTGGAAGAATTTAAGTATCTTGCTGTCTGATTCACGAGTGAGGTGAGAATGGAGCGAGAGATTGACAGATGGATTGGAGCAGCATCTGCAGTGATGCGGACGTTGTACTGGTCTGTTGTGGTGAAGAGGTTGCTGAGCTCTAAGGCAAAGCTGTCAATTTAACAGTCAATCTACATTCCTCCCCTCACCTACGTATGATCATGAGCTTTGGGTAATGACCGAAAGAATGAGATCGCGAATACAAGTGGCTGAAATGAGTTTTCTTCTTAGGATTGCTGGACTCACCCTGAGGAGCTCAGTCATTCGGGAGAGGTTCAGAATAGAACTGCTGCTCCTTCACATTGAAAGGAGCCAGTTGAGGTGGTAAGAGGATCTATTCAATTCAATTCAATCCAACTTTATTTATATAGTGCCATTTCACAATAACAGTCATCTCATAGTACTTTCAACTGTAGGGGGAACCCCCACAGTTGCAGAAAGACCCCAGCAATCAGGCGATCCCCTGTGAGCAAGCGCTTGGCAACGGTGGAGAGGAAAAACTCCCTTTTAACAGGAAGAAACCTCCAGCAGAACCAGGCTCAGGGAGGAGCAGTCATCTACTACAACTGGCTGGGGGGTGAGAGGATAGAGAAGATGAAAAGAACAAACATGTAGAGAGCAAACAGCACGATGGGGACTCAATCTATGGGAGAGAACAAACAGATGTTAATGACCAGCAAAAAAAAAATATATTTCATTGAGAGTGAAGAAAGGAGTGAAGCCCAGTGCATTATTGGAGGTCCCCCGGCTGACTAAACCTATTAGCAGCATAACTAAGGGAGGGTTCAGAAACACATGATCCCTCCCTAATTGTAAGCTATATCAAAAAGGTAGGTTTTAACCCTATTCTTAAAAACAGAGATCGAGTCTGACTCCCGAATCCAGATTGGCAGCTGGTTCCACAGGAGAGGAGCTTGATAACTGAAGGCTCTGCCTCCCATTGTACTTTTGAAGATTCTAGGTATTACAAGTAATCCTGCATTTTGGGAGCGTAGTGCTCTGTTAGGATAATACGGTAGTATCAGATCTTTTAAATAAAAAGGGGCCTGATTGTTTAGAGCTTTGTAAGTAAGAAGAATTTTTAACTTAATTCTAAACTCTATAGGAAGACAATGAAGGGAGGCCAGAACCGGAGAGATATGATCTCTCTTTCTAGTACCTGTTAAAACTCTTGCTGCAGCATTTTGGATCAGCTGAAGACTTTTTAAAGATGTTTTAGGACAACCTGATAATAAAGAATTACAATAATCTAATCTAGAGCTAACAAAAGCATGGATCAGTTTCTCAGCATCACTCTGGGACAAGATGCTCCTAATCTTGGCAATATTACGCAAATGATAGAAGGCAGTCTTAGAAACAAATTTAATATGTGAATTGAAAGACAGATCTTGATCAAAAATAATTCCAAGGTTCCTCACAGAGCTATTAAGAGAAAGAGTAACCGCATCCAAACTGAAAGTTTGATTTGGAAAGGTATTTCTAAGGTTTTTTGGACCAACAAGAATGACTTCAGTCTTATCTGAATTTAATAGCAGGAAATTACAAGTCATCCAAGCTTTGATTTCCTTAAGACAGGCTTCCAACTTGGCTAATTGATTACTATCATCTGGCTTCATTGAAAGGTATAATTGTGTGTCATCTGCATAACAATGAAAATGTATACAGTGCTTTCTAATAATGTTGCCTAATGGAAGCATATCTAAACTAAAAAGAGTAGGGCCTAGCACAGATCCCTGTGGAACTCCATGACTGAGCTTTGAGTTGAAAGAAAACTCATTACTGATATGAACAAACTGGAACCTATCAGATAAATAAGATCTAAACCACTGTAATGAAGTTCCATTAAGTCTAACATAGTGTTCTAATCTATCAAGTAGAATATTGTGATCAATAGTATCAAAAGCTGCACTAAGGTCTAAAAGGACAAGTACAGAAACAAGTCCATTATCAGATGTGATGAGGAGGTCGTTAGAATCCATCATAGTACTGAAACAGCCTTAGCGAAGGTCACTAAACCCAGATTGAAACTCTTCAAGTAAACCATTTCCCTGCAGGTGGTCAAATAATTGCGTAGCAACAACTCTTTCTAAGATTTTTGAAATGAAAGGGAGATTAGAGATTGGTCTATAGTTAGCTAAAGCCCCTGGATCTAGCGTTGGCTTTTTGAGTAAGGGTTTCATTACAGCCGTTTTAAAAGCCTGCGGTACATGGCCTAAAGTTAATGAAGAATTGACTATATGAAGAATAAAGCTACCAATAAGTGGGAAGACTTCTTTAAATAACCTGGTAGGAATAGAGTCTAAAAGTCAAGTTGAAGGCTTGGATGAGGAAACTATTTTGTCTAACTCTAAAAGGTCAGTTGGAGTAAACTCATCAAGACAGATACCACTTGAAGGAGTTGTAGTAGTTACTGTATTTAAGTTAACGGTGGGAAGAATTTGATTGATTTTATCTCTGATGGATGAAATTTTGTTATTGAAAAAGTTCATAAAGTCCTGACTAGTAAGCTCTAAGGGAATGCTAGGATTGACAGAGTCCTGACTCTTTGTCAACCTGGCTACAGTACTGAAAAGAAACCTGGGATTGTTCTTGTTCTCTTCTATTAATGCAGAATAATAACTCATTCTTGCTTTTCTAAGAGATTTTTTATAAATTAAAAGATGATTTCTCCAAGCTAAATAGATTTCATCTAAATTAGTGGAGCGCCATTTTCTTTCTAACTGACGAGTCTTCTATTTTAAGCTACGAGTTTCTGTGTTGAACCAAGAAGTTAGAAATCTCTGATTAAACTTTTGCTTTTTTAAACGGGCCACCATGTCTAGAGTCTGATGCAGAGAAGCTGTAACACTATCTACCATGCTATCAATTACAGAAGGAGCAAGCTGTCTATAGCTTATTTCTGTTGTGTTGACACATGGCATAGAGGAAACAATCTGCATAAATTTGGTAACAACATCAACTGAGAGGCAATTACTGTAGTAATATTTTTCTTTAGGAGCCAAATAGTCAGAAATAGTAAAATCAAAGGTTAACAGACAATGGTCGGGCAGTACAGGGTTATGAGTAGACACTACCAGATTTTCTATTTCTATGCCATATGTCAGAATAATGTCCAACGTATGGTGGAGATAATGAGTAGAATTTCCTACTTTCTGAGAAAACCCCATCGAGTCTAATATTGAATTAAATGCCACATTAAGGCAATCACTATCTACATCTACATGTACAGTATATTAAAGTCCCCTACTATAATTATTCTGATAATTATTCTGATTTCAGCACTAAATCAGCTAAGAATTCAGCAAATTCGGATAAAAATTCTGAGTAGGTTGATGGAGAATGATAAACTATGGCAAATAGAATTGGGTTTAGCCTAAAATTGCTAAAGTGCCCAATACTGAGGACCAGGCCCTCAAAGGAATGATAATGTGTTTTGCTTTACATTAACTAGTAATTTGGAATGGTAAATTTTTTTTTTTTTTTTTTTTTTTTTTCTCTCGGCGCCACACGAGTCGGCTGCCTTTTGCAACAGCGGCTCGATTCCGAGTCTTTTTCCCTTCCTCTCTCTTTTGATCCGTCTTTTTTTTTCACCCCACTTATATCACGGACACACAGATCGTCCTAAATGTCTCCTGAGCCGGTGGACGGAGCCACTGTCTATAGCAGGATACGATACAGCAGAGAACAGCTGCTAGCATTCAACCGCCACCCGGTCCCATTGGAAAAACTCGACATACCGAGTGAACTGAGGCGAAAACGCCGCGGCTGCCGGGCTGGAGTAAGGCGGAGGACAAAAAATATAAGGTACAGACCCTCCCTTCCATCTGTTGTCATGGGAAATGTACGGTCGATACTGGGAAAGTTAGATGAGCTAGCGGCTATCTCCCGTTATGATAGCACATACCGGGAGTGCTCTCTCCTTTTGTTTACTGAGACGTGGCTAACTGAACTAGCAGCAGATGCTAACATTGAGCTGGAGGGTTTTCACATGATACGAGCTGACCGAACACCAGACAGTGGCAAGGCTAGGGGCGGTGGAGTGATCATGTATGTTAACAACAACTGGTGCAGACCGGGACATATCACTGTTAAACAACGACACTGCAGCAAAGACATTGAGTTGCTAGCTGTTAGCATGAGGCCTACATATCTCCCGAGAGAACACTCACACGTGATCTGCATTGTTGTTTATGCAAATCCGACGGCGAACGCTGGGACAGCACGTGACGTCATCCATTCAGTAACCAGCAGGCTGCAGACAGAACACCCAGATGCTCTTCTCCTCATCTCAGGCGATTTCAACCATGTTTCACTGTCTCCCATTCTACCCACGTTCACCCAGTATGTCACATGCCACACTAGAGACAATAAAACACTGGATTTATTCTACGCAAACACTAAGGAGGCGTACACCTCATCACAACTACCCCCACTCGGGAGATCGGATCACAACTTGGTTCATCTCCGGCCGGTGTACAAACCCCTAGTGCACAGACAACCTCCGGCCATGCACACTGTGGAGTTATGGTCTGAGGAGACAATGGACACCCTAAAGGGCTGTTTTGAAGCCACCGCCTGGAAGCAGCTCTGCGATCCACATGGTGAGGACATCGATGGCCTCATTCACACCTTCACGGGCTACCTCAGCTTCTGTGTGGACAAATCCGTTCCCACCAAGACCATACGGCGTCACTCAAACAACAAACCCTGGATCAACCCTGAGATAAAAACACTTCTGAGAGAGAAGAAGAAGATCTTCAGGTCGGGGAACAGGGAGATGCTGAAGTCCGTACAGAGGGAGCTGAGGAGAAAGATCAGAGAAGGCAAGGACAGCTTCAGGAAGAAGATGGAGGACAAGCTGCAACAGAGCGACATCAGCGGGGTCTGGAGAAACCTCAAAACCATCTCGGGGCTCCAGAATACCTCCCCCCAGGCCACAGGGGGCAGGGAGTGGGCGAACAACCTGAATCTGTTTTTCAATAGATTTGACCAACCGCCCTCCCCCCTGACTGCACAACAACCACTGCTGCCTCTAAAGAAATCAAGTCCTGCTGCCCACTCCCCACTCTACCAACACCCCCCCACTCCCAACACACAGCCCCCCATCCTGACCCTGACCAGGACCCAGGTGAGGACGGAGCTGAGGAAGATCAAGGCGAGGAAGGCGCCGGGACCGGACGGCATCAGCGCAAAGCTCCTCAAGTCCTGTGCAGACCAGCTGTGTGGGATTGTGACGTATATCTTCAACATGAGCCTGAAACTGGGGAGGGTACCACAGCTGTGGAAAACATCTTGTGTGGTACCTGTACCAAAAACTTCCCACCCCAAAGACCTGAACAGCTACAGACCGGTGGCCTTGACGTCCCACTTGATGAAGACCCTGGAGAGACTGCTCCTTGCTCACCTCCGCCCCCTGGTGGAACCAGCGATGGATCCACTCCAGTTCGCCTACCAGCATGGCATTGGGGTGGAGGATGCGGTGATCTTCCTCCTTCACCGTTCTCTGTCCCACCTGGAGAAGCCCGGGAATATGGTGAGGATCATGTTCTTTGACTTCTCCAGTGCTTTCAACACCATCCAACCGATGATCCTGAAGGACAAGCTGCTGCGCGCAGGGGTGGACCAGCACCTGTCATCATGGATCCTGGACTACCTCACGAACCGGCCTCAGTTTGTGAGAACCCGGGACTGTGTGTCCGACACGATCATCAGTAGCACGGGGGCCCCCCAGGGAACGGTGCTGGCTCCCTTCCTGTTCACTCTTTATACTGCGGACTTCTCACACAACACAACACACTGCCATCTACAGAAGTTCTCTGATGACTCTGCGATCGTTGGCCTCATCTCCAATGGAGATGAAGCTGAGTACAGAGGGCTTATCCAGGACTTCGTGGACTGGTGCCATCGGAACTGCCTCCAGATCAACGCGAGGAAAACTAAGGAGCTGGTGGTGGACTGCCGCAGGCATGGGCAGCCCCTCACAGTACCAGTAAATATACAGGGAACAGACATCGAGATGGTGACATCCTATAAGTACCTGGGTATTCATCTGAACAATAAACTAGACTGGTCACACAATACTGATGCACTCTACAAGAAGGGACAGCGCAGGCTGTTCCTGCTGAGGAGACTCAGGTCTTTTGGTGTACAAGGGGCGCTGCTGAAGTCATTCTATGACACGGTGGTGGCATCAGCCATCACTTTTGGAGTGGTCTGCTGGGGCAGTGGCATTACTGCAGCCGATAGGAAGAGACTGAACAAACTGATTAAGAAAGCTAGCTCTGTCCTGGGGCAGCGCCTTGATCCGATGGAGGAGATAGGAGAGAGAAGGACGGTGGCTAAACTGTCATCTCTGCTGGAGTCCGAGTTCCACCCTATGCAGGACATACTGAATGCACTGAGGAGCTCATTTAGCAGCAGACTACATCATCCCAGGTGCACAACCGAGAGGTTTCGTAGGTCCTTCCTACCAACGGCTGTCAGACTGTACAACCTAAGCAGGGCTGCTCGCAGAGATAGCAAAAAGACGTAACAAACTAATAGTTTTTTGAATGCAAAAGATGCAATAGACTTACACAATGGTCCTCTCCGGCATACAACTAGGAACATACCGGTCGCTATGGAGGGTGAGAATATGTATGGGCACATAATCATACCATGTAGGATAACTAAGTAGACGGTTATGCTGTTTCATTCCATCTAGCAACAATGCTCTGCACTGTGTGTGTTTATATATTTGCATATTTATTCCATCTAGCTACAATGCTCCGTACTGTGGGTGTTTATATATTTATATATCTACATATTATTCCATCTAGCTACATTGCTCCGCACTGTGTGTGTTTATATACTTGCATATTTATTCCACCTAGCTGCAATGCTCCGTACTGTGGGTGTTTATATATTTACATATTTATTCCATCTAGCTACAATGCTCTGCACTGTGTGTTCATATATTCATATATTTATTCCATCCAGCTACAATGCTCTGCACTGTGTGTCTGTGTGTGTGTGTATATATACACTCACCGGCCACTTTATTAGGTACACCTGTCCAACTGCTCGTTAACACTTAATTTCTAATCAACCAATCACATGGCGGCAACTCAGTGCATTTAGGCATGTAGACATGGTCAAGACAATCTCCTGCAGTTCAAACCGAGCATCAGTATGGGGAAGAAAGGTGATTTGAGTGACTTTGAACGTGGCATGGTTGTTGGTGCCAGAAGGGCTGGTCTGAGTATTTCAGAAACTGCTGATCTACTGGGATTTTCACGCACAACCATCTCTAGGGTTTACAGAGAATGGTCCGAAAAAGACAAAATATCCAGTGAGCGGCAGTTCTGTGGGCGGAAATGCCTTGTTGATGCCAGAGGTCAGAGGAGAATGGCCAGACTGGTTCGAGCTGATAGAAAGGCAACAGTGACTCAAATAACCACCCGTTACAACCAAGGTAGGCAGAAGAGCATCTCTGAACGCACAGTACGTCGAACTTTGAGGCAGATGGGCTACAGCAGCAGAAGACCACGCCGGGTGCCACTCCTTTCAGCTAAGAACAGGAAACTGAGGCTACAATTTGCACAAGCTCATCGAAATTGGACAATAGAAGATTGGAAAAACATTGCCTGGTCTGATGAGTCTCGATTTCTGCTGCGACATTCGGATGGTAGGGTCAGAATTTGGCGTCAACAACATGAAAGCATGGATCCATCCTGCCTTGTATCAATGGTTCAGGCTGGTGGTGGTGGTGTAATGGTGTGGGGAATATTTTCTTGGCACTCTTTGGGCCCCTTGGTACCAATTGAGCATCGTTGCAACGCTACAGCCTACCTGAGTATTGTTGCTGACCATGTCCATCCCTTTATGACCACAATGTACCCAACTTCTGATGGCTACTTTCAGCAGGATAATGCGCCATGTCATAAAGCTGGAATCATCTCAGACTGGTTTCTTGAACATGACAATGAGTTCACTGTACTCAAATGGCCTCCACAGTCACCAGATCTCAATCCAATAGAGCATCTTTGGGATGTGGTGGAACGGGAGATTCGCATCATGGATGTGCAGCCGACAAATCTGCGCCAACTGTGTGATGCCATCATGTCAATATGGACCAAACTCTCTGAGGAATGCTTCCAGCACCTTGTTGAATCTATGCCACGAAGAATTGAGGCAGTTGTGAAGGCAAAAGGGGGTCCAACCCGTTACGAGCATGGTGTACCTAATAAAGTGGCCGGTGAGTGTATATATTTTATAGTAATACGTACATATGTTTATTAGCTGCTCTTGCTTGCTTTTTTTTTTTTTTTTTTTTTTTTTTTTTTTTTTTTTTTTTTTTTTTTTTTTTTTTGCCTTCTGATTGTTGCTCTGAGTGTTGCTATCCCTGTGCTGTTGCAATCCTGGAATTTCCCCGTTGTGGGACTAATAAAGGCTTATCTTATCTTATCTTATCTTATCTTATCTTAAATTGTTGCTACTCCTCCTTCACGACCAGAACTTCTGGGATTTTGACAGTTTTAAGGTGGACTGTCGCAGGCAAGGACAACCCCTCACAGCACCAGTAAATATACAGGGAACAGACATCGAGATGGTGACAGCCTATAAGTACCTGGGTGTTCATCTGAACAATAAACTAGACTGGTCACACAATACTGACGCACTCTACAAGAAGGGACAGCGCAGGCTGTTCCTGCTGAGGAGACTCAGGTCTTTTGGTGTACAAGGCGCGCTGCTGAAGACATTCTATGACACGGTGGTGGCATCAGCCATCACTTTTGGAGTGGTCTGCTGGGGCAGTGGCATTACTGCAGCCGATAGGAAGAGACTGAACAAACTGATCAAGAAAGCTAGCTCTGTCCTGGGGCAGCGCCTTGATCCGGTGGAGGAGATAGGAGAGAGAAGGATGGTGGCTAAACTGTCATCTCTGCTGGAGTCCGAGTTCCACCCTATGCAGGACATACTGAATGCACTGAGGAGCTCATTTAGCAGCAGACTACATCATCCCAGGTGCACAACCGAGAGGTTTCGCAGGTCCTTCCTACCAACGGCTGTCAGACTGTACAACCTAAGCAGAGCTGCTCGCAGAGATAGCAAAAAGACGTAACAAACTAATAGTTTTTTGAATGCAAAGATGCAATAGACTTACACAATGGTCCCCTCCGGCATACAACTAGGAAAATACCGGTCGCTATGGAGGGTGAGAATATGTATGGGCACATAATCATACCATGTAGGATAACTAAGTAGACGGTTGTGCTGTTTCATCCCATCTAGCAACAATGCTCCGCACTGGGTGTGTTTATATTTATATATCTATATGTTTATTCCATCTAGCTACAATGCTCTGCACTGTGTGTCTGTGTGTGTGTATATACTGTATATATTTTATTGTAATATGTACATATGTATATTAGCTGCTCTTGCTTGCTTGTTTTTTTTTTCTTGCCTTCTGATTGTTGCTCTGAGTGTTGCTATCCCTGTGCTGTTGCAATCCTGGAATTTCCCCGTTGTGGGACTAATAAAGGCTTATCTTATCTTATCTTATCTTAAATAACCAGAGGGAGTTGATTTATTTAAACCAACATAATCCTCTTGTCTTAACCAAGTCTCTGTAAGGGATATTAAATCAATCTGATGATCAATTAACAGATCATGGACTAGCAGAGACTTGGGAGTTAGAGACCTAATATTTAACAAACCAAATTTAATTTTTAAATTATGAGGAGGAACAGAGGCCAAATCATTCAATTTAGTGGCTTCATGTTTGAGTTTTACCAACTTTTTGTTTAATCACTTTGGGATACTTATATATTATATTTTTATTTACTTTGGAGGGAGCAGACAATGTTTCTCTGATGGGAAAGACAGGGGCTAAGTTGAGGGGTGGCAGATGAAGAGGAGCTGCAGAGAGGCGTGTAAGACTGTGACTCTGCTTCCTGCTCCCAACTCTGAGTTTTCAAGGTTCAAGAAATTTGCATAAAAAATATGCCAGATTGTTCGATAAATGAGACGCACCATCCAAAGTGGGATGGACGCTGTCTCGTCTCATAAAACCAGGTTTTCCCCCAAATGAGTTCCAATTGTCAATGTAGCCCACGTTGTTTGCAGGACACAGGAGACAGCCAGCGGTTGAAGGATGACAAGCAGCTAAACATGTCATCACTGGTCAGATTGGGGAGGGGCCCAGAGAATACTACAGAGGCAGACAGTGTTTTGGCAAAGTCACACACCGATTCTACATTAAGTTTCGTGACTTCCGACTGCTGGAGTCGGATGTCGTTAATGCCAGCATGGATAACAATTGTGGAGTATTTAAGATAAGATAAGATAAGCCTTTATTAGTCCCACAATGGGGAAATTCCAGGATTGCAACAGCGCAGGGATAGCAACACAAGCAATTTACAGTTACTTTTAGCCAGCATTTTCAAATTTGATTCGATGTCGCCTGCTCTGGCCCCAGGAATGCATTTGACTATGGCCGCTGGAGTCTCTAGGTTCACGTTTCTGACTACAGAGTCGCCAATGATCAGAGTTTTTTTCCTCAGCGGGTGTGTCGCTGAGCGGGGAAAAACGATTAGAAACGTGAACAGGTTGGTGGTGAACCGGGGCTTTGCAGCTAGGCTTCCTTCTCACCGTCACCCACCCAGTCTCCTTGCTGCTCAGGAGGACCGGAGGACCGCTAACAGGGCCTATGCTAGCAAGCTCCGCTGCAGCTAAGGGACGTCAGTCAAGATTAACTGGCGCAGACGGTGTTTCAATGCAGCGGAGCCGGGATTCCAAATCACACAACCTCGCCTCGAGCGCCTCAAAAAGACAACATTTATTACATTTACCGTTATCACTAAAAGAGGCAGAGGTGTAGCTAAACATCTGACAGAGAGAGCACACCAGAGGAGGAGAGGAAGGAGAGCTAGTAGCCATAGCTAATGGCTAACCCGAAGCTAACAAAAACACTGATGAAAGGTGAACAGAAGGCTAAAGAGGGTGATTAGATGACACTGAGTGCACACACAGGTGCAAGAGGCTTGAAAAACAGAAATGAGAACTAATGGTAGATGGAAAAAAGTGGTTAAAATACAATTAAAAGCAAAATCCTCAGGAGAGTGAGAAGAGCAAACCACACGGACAGACAGCAATACAGGAAGTGACGATACGTTACCACAAGTGACGTTCTCCAACGTCTGATCAGGATGGCTCCTGGACGCCTCCCACTTGAGGTGTTTCAGGCACGTCCCTCTGGGAGGAGACCCTGGGGCAGACCCAGGACTCGGTGGAGAGACTATGTCTCCCAGCTGGTCTGGGAACACCTTGGTTTCCTCTCTGAAGAGCTGGAGCAGGTGGCTGAGGAGAGGGAAGTCTGGGCTTCTCTGCCTGAACTGCTGCCTCCGCGACCCGAACCTCCGGAAAAGCGGTAGAAGATGGATGGATGGATAGATCTGATAGTACCTTATCATCCTAACAGTGCACCACTCTCCAAAAATGCAGGATTACTGTAATTGCTAGACTCTCCAAAAGTACAATGGGTGCCAGAGCTTTCAGTTTTCAAGCTCCTCTCCTTTGGAACCAGCTGCCAATCTGGATTTGGGAGTCAGACTCGATCTCTGTTTTTAAGAATAGGGTTAAAACCTTCCTTTTTGATATAGCCTATAGTTCAAGTGACCCTGAACCCGCCCTTAGTTATGCTCCGAATAGGTTTAGAAAGCCAGGGGACCTCCAACAATGCACTCGGCTTCACCCCTTTCTTCACTCTCAATGAAATATTTTTGCTGGTCATTAACATCTGTTTGTTCTCTCCCATAGACCGAGTCCCCATCGTGCTGTTTACTCTCTTCATGTCTATTCTTTTCTTCGTCTTCTCTACCCCCTCACCCCCCAGCCATTCGCAGCAGATAGGAAGCCAGTGTAAAGATCTGAGGACTTATTTATTTAGCGAATGCAAAGTCCTTAAGCCAAGCAGTTAAGATAAGATAAGATAAGATAAGATCGGATTTGTGTGGACAAATCCGTTCCCACCAAGACCATACGGCGTCACTCAAACAACAAACCCTGGATCAACCCTGAGATAAAAACACTTCTGAGAGAGAAGAAGAGGATCTTCAGGTCTGGGAACAGGGAGATGCTGAAGTCCGTACAGAGGGAGCTGAGGAGAAAGATCAGAGAAGGCAAGGACAGCTTCAGGAAGAAGATGGAGGACAAGCTGCAACAGAGCGACATCAGCGGGGTCTGGAGAAACCTCAAAACCATCTCGGGGCTCCAGAATACCTCCCCCCAGGCCACAGGGGGCAGGGAGTGGGCGAACAACCTGAATCTGTTTTTCAATAGATTTGACCAACCGCCCTCCCCCCTGACTGCACAACAACCACTGCTGCCTCTAAAGAAATCAAGTCCTGCTGCCCACTCCCCACTCCACCAACACCCCCCCACTCCCAACACACAGCCCCCCATCCTGACCCTGACCAGGACCCAGGTGAGGACGGAGCTGAGGAAGATCAAGGCGAGGAAGGCGCCGGGACCGGACGGCATCAGCGCAAAGCTCCTCAAGTCCTGTGCAGACCAGCTTTGTGGGATTGTGACGTATATCTTCAACATGAGCCTGAAACTGGGGAGGGTACCACAGCTGTGGAAAACATCTTGTGTGGTACCTGTACCAAAAACTTCCCACCCCAAAGACCTGAACAGCTACAGACCGGTGGCCTTGACGTCCCACTTGATGAAGACCCTGGAGAGACTGCTCCTTGCTCACCTCCGCCCCCTGGTGGAACCAGCGATGGATCCACTCCAGTTCGCCTACCAGCATGGCATTGGGGTGGAGGATGCGGTGATCTTCCTCCTTCACCGTTCTCTGTCCCACCTGGAGAAGCCCGGGAATATGGTGAGGATCATGTTCTTTGACTTCTCCAGTGCTTTCAACACCATCCAACCGATGATCCTGAAGGACAAGCTGCTGCGCGCAGGGGTGGACCAGCACCTGTCATCATGGATCCTGGACTACCTCACGAACCGGCCTCAGTTTGTGAGAACCCGGGACTGTGTGTCCGACACGATCATCAGTAGCACGGGGGCCCCCCAGGGAACGGTGCTGGCTCCCTTCCTGTTCACTCTTTATACTGCGGACTTCTCACACAACACAACACACTGCCATCTACAGAAGTTCTCTGATGACTCTGCGATCGTTGGCCTCATCTCCAATGGAGATGAAGCTGAGTACAGAGGGCTTATCCAGGACTTCGTGGACTGGTGCCATCGGAACTGCCTCCAGATCAACGCGAGGAAAACTAAGGAGCTGGTGGTGGACTGCCGCAGGCATGGGCAGCCCCTCACAGTACCAGTAAATATACAGGGAACAGACATCGAGATGGTGACATCCTATAAGTACCTGGGTATTCATCTGAACAATAAACTAGACTGGTCACACAATACTGATGCACTCTACAAGAAGGGACAGCGCAGGCTGTTCCTGCTGAGGAGACTGAGGTCTTTTGGTGTACAAGGGGCGCTGCTGAAGTCATTCTATGACACGGTGGTGGCATCAGCCATCACTTTTGGAGTGGTCTGCTGGGGCAGTGGCATTACTGCAGCCGATAGGAAGAGACTGAACAAACTGATTAAGAAAGCTAGCTCTGTCCTGGGGCAGCGCCTTGATCCGATGGAGGAGATAGGAGAGAGAAGGACGGTGGCTAAACTGTCATCTCTGCTGGAGTCCGAGTTCCACCCTATGCAGGACATACTGAATGCACTGAGGAGCTCATTTAGCAGCAGACTACATCATCCCAGGTGCACAACCGAGAGGTTTCGTAGGTCCTTCCTACCAACGGCTGTCAGACTGTACAACCTAAGCAGGGCTGCTCGCAGAGATAGCAAAAAGACGTAACAAACTAATAGTTTTTTGAATGCAAAAGATGCAATAGACTTACACAATGGTCCCCTCCGGCATACAACTAGGAACTTACCGGTCGCTATGGAGGGTGAGAATATGTATGGGCACATAATCATACCATGTAGGATAACTAAGTAGACGGTTATGCTGTTTCATTCCATCTAGCAACAATGCTCTGCACTGTGTGTGTTTATATATTTACATATTTATTCCATCTAGCTACAATGCTCAGCACTGGGTGTGTTTATATATTTATATATCTACATATTATTCCATCTAGCTACATTGCTCCGCACTGTGTGTGTTTATATACTTGCATATTTATTCCACCTAGCTGCAATGCTCCGTACTGTGGGTGTTTATATATTTACATATTTATTCCATCTAGCTACAATGCTCTGCACTGTGTGTTCATATATTCATATATTTATTCCATCCAGCTACAATGCTCTGCACTGTGTGTCTGTGTGTGTGTGTATATATATATATTTTATAGTAATACGTACATATGTATATTAGCTGCTCTTGCTTGCTTGTTTTTTTTTTTGTTTTTTTTGTTTTTTTTTTTTTTCTTGCCTTCTGATTGTTGCTCTGAGTGTTGCTATCCCTGTGCTGTTGCAATCCTGGAATTTCCCCGTTGTGGGACTAATAAAGGCTTATCTCGATAAGATAAGATAAGCCTTTATTAGTCCCACAATGGGGAAATTCCAGGATTGCAACAGCATAGGGATAGCAACACTCAGAGCAACAATCAGAAGGCAAGAAAAAACAACATCTAGTAAACATATGTCCATATTACTATAAATGTATATATATAGACACAGTGCAGAGCATTATGTTTGGTGAATGTGCAGCAGAAAGTCTAAGCTCTCTCTCCGCGGATGCAGCAGGCCAGCTGGAAGTCTTTGGGCATGATGGTGACCCCCTTAGCGAAGAAGAGACCACCAGGTGGGTCTCGCTGGTCTCCTGCAGATGCCTCCTGGTTTGCTGTATGGAGGGTGTGTAATCCTCCTTCCAGTCTTTGGAGCGGGCAAACCTCTATGATGTGTTCCATTGTTTGCTCCTCTCCACATGCGCACAGTGGGCTAGGGCTACTGCCCCATCTGTGAAGGCTGGCCAAGCAGGGGCCATGTCCAGTCCTGAAGCGATTGAGTGTAGACCACTGTCTCCTTGGGAGGTTGGTGCCCGGGACCTGTTGGTTGGGGTTTATCACCAGCTGTTTGTTTGGGACCTCCTTGGTCTCCCATTTCTGAGGACTGGAGTTGTATGATCCACTTTCTTGGTCTTAGTGAGGACTCGAGCTGCAGCATTCTGAACCAACTGCAGCTGTCTGATGGACTTTTTAGGGAGACCTGTGAGGACAGCATTACAGTAGTCCAGTTTACTGAAGATAAATGCATGGACAAGTTTTTCTAGATCCTGCTGAGACATCAGACCTTTAATCCTTGCTATCTTCTTTAAGTTACAATAGGCTGATTTCACTACTGTCTTAATGTGGCTGTTAAAATTCAGGTCCGAGTCCAGAATCACACCCAGATTTTTGGCTTGGCTGTTGGTTATTAGCATCATTTTTCAGCATGGAATTTTGGCGGAGTCCCCGCTGGAAGCTACCCGGGAGAGGAGGAAGCGGAAGCGGTGCGAGCGCAAGCAAAAGCGAGGAAAAAGGGCCGGGATCCATGCTAGGCTAAAGGCTAACCCCTCCAGACCAGCGGTACCGTCGCTTCTTCTATCAAACGGCCGCGCCCTCGAAAACAAGGTAGACGAGCTGTGTTTGCTGAAAGAAACCCGGAGAGAATGGAGGGACTGCTGTGTGTTTGTTTTCACCGAGACATGGCTCCACGACAACATTCCTGACGAGGCCATTCAGCTGGAAGATATGGCGATGTTCCGGGCCGACAGGGAAACGGCGAGCTCCGGTAAGAGCCGGGGGGGTGGGCTATGCATCTATGTTAACAAGAACTGGTGCGTTAATGCCACGTTAGTGTCTAAACACTGCTCTCCGTTGGCGGAGTTCCTTATTGTTAATTGTCGGCCTTTTTATCTGCCGAGGGAATTCAGCAACGTGTTTGCAGCTGGTGTTTACATAGCGCCGAGCGCTAACGCTAAAGCTAATGCTAAGAAGGCACTCGGGGAACTGCACAATGCAATCAGTAAAATCCAAACGTCACACCCGGACAGTTTTGTGGTGGTTGCGGGGGATTTTAACCACACCAGCTTAAAGACTGTGCTCCCCAAGTTTAAACAATGTGTAGACTTTAAGACCAGAGGAGAGAATATGTTGGACTTAGTGTACACAAACACAGATGCATATAAAGCGTTACCCCGCCCCCATCTCGGCCGTTCTGATCACATGTCCGTGATGCTGGTTCCTGCCTACAAACCTTTATTGAAGCGCAGCAGGCCAGCAGTGAAACAAATCAGGATTTTGCCAGAGAGTGCAACCTCTGCACTGCAAGACTGTTTTCATCACACAGACTGGAGGATCTTCAAAATAGCAGCCTCCCAGGAAGACAGGACAGATGTGGAGGAGTATGCTGATTCGGTCACCAGCTACATCGCGACGTGCACAGAGGATGTCACTACAGTGAAGACCATCACTATGCGGGGTAATCATAAGCCCTGGATGACTGCAGAGGTGCGCTCGCTGCTTAAAGCCAGAGATGCAGCGTTCAGAGCGAAGGACAGGATTGCCCTCCGCTCAGCCAGGTCTGCGCTTTCAAAGGGAATTAAGGTGGCAAAGCGCGCCTATGCGGAGAAAATCCAGGGACACCTCTGTGACACTAGGAACACCAAGCAGATGTGGCAGGGAGTTCGGACACTGACGGGCTTTAAGTCTAGGCAGGGGGTCGATGATGACGACGCTTCGCTTCCAGACAGGCTTAACGACTTCTTTGCACGTTTTGAAGCATCAAACTCGACAATCAGAGGGAGGGCCGGCCCACTCCCACCATCGGTCGGACCAGCTTTTACCATTAACACAGCGGACACACGGAGGACCCTATCCAGAATCAACCCACGCAAAGCTGCAGGTCCAGACAACATTCCGGGACGTGTGCTCCGAGACTGCGCGAGCGAGTTGGCGGATGTCCTGACTGACATTTATAACATCTCCCTGAGTCAGGCCATCGTTCCCAGATGCTTCAAGACCTCTATCATTGTACCGGTGGCAAAGAAACCAGTGGTGTCATGTTTGAATGACTATTGTCCTGTTGCACTTACACCAATTGTGATGAAGTGTTTTGAACGGCTTGTCAAACCACACATCACAGCCTGCCTCCCTGCATCACACGACCCGCTCCAGTTTGCATATCATTCAAACCGCTCCACGGAGGATGCAATAGTCACCACCCTACACTCTGTCATCACCCACCTGGACCAGAAAGACACCTACGCCAGACTCCTGTACATTGATTTCAGTTCAGCATTCAACACCATTATTCCCCAGAGACTGATAGAGAAATTACTCCTTCTCAGTCTGAACACTGCCACATGTCTCTGGATCCTGGATTTCCTGACTGAGAGACCTCAGTCTGTCCGGGTTGGAAACAACATCTCCAACTCTGTCACGCTGAGTACCGGAACCCCTCAAGGCTGTGTACTCAGTCCACTGTTGTTTACACTTCTAACACATGACTGTGTATCTAAACACGAGGGGAACCAGATTATTAAGTTTGCAGATGACACCACGGTGGTGGGACTTATTCAGAGGGATGAGGAATCAATGTACAGGGAAGAAGTGAGAGACCTGGAGGGCTGGTGCAGGGAGAACAATCTGGTGCTCAACGTGGACAAAACAAAGGAGATGATTATCGACTTCCGGCGGTCACAGCCTGAGCACGTCCCCCTCAGCATCGGCGGCCGTTTAGTGGAGAGAGTAGAGAACATCAAGTTCCTCGGAGTGCAGATCTCGCAGGACCTGACCTGGAGCAAGAATTCCTTGGAGATCAGGAAGCGAGCTCAGCAGAGACTACACTTCTTGAGGAAACTCAAACAGGCCTCTCTCCCCATCTGCATTCTCAGGACCTTCTACAGAGGTGTGGTGGAGAGTGTTCTGACGTACTGCATTGCTACATGGTACTCCAGCTGCAGTATGTCAGACAAAAAAGCCCTGCAGAGGATAGTCAAGGGGGCGGAGAGGGTAATTGGAGTCTCCCTCCCCTCTGTCCAAGAACTTTTTCAGAACCGTTGTAGGAGCAGGGCACTGAACATTGTCAAGGACCGTTCTCACCCTCTGCATAAACACTTTGAACTTCTTCAATCTGGTAAACGATTCCGGAGCATCAGAGGCAGAACCACCAGACTGATCAACAGCTTCCTCCCACAAGCTGTCAGGATGCTGAACAGCTGACCCGGAATCTCACATACACACTACTGCACCTGTGGACATTTTGTATATTATAGTTAGTTATTCTTTTTCCCCAAGTATGTCTCAGGGATGTGTGAATGGATGGGGGGGTGGGAGCTATGTGGGAGTGTGTCTTAATCATGCTGCTTCTTATATGGATGCCGAGAGAAACGCAATTTCATCTTGCCTGCACTACAGTTGTATGTACAGCAATATGACAATAAAGTTTGATTTGATTTGATTTTCATTGATTGAAGCTGAGTACTAACTTTGAGTCTTTCTTCTTTGACTCCAAAAACTATTATTTCAGTTTTGTCTTCATTTAACTGAAGAAAATTCTGGCACGTCCACTCTTTAATTTGACCAATACATTTGATCATGGTTTTAATTGGACCATAGTCTCCTGGTGAGATGGTTATGTAGATTTGTGTATCTTCTGCATAATTATGATAATATATTTTGTTGTTTTTTTTATGATCTAAGCTAGTGGGAGCATATAGATGTTGAAATTTACTGGTTGATCAACTGGTTGATTTGAATACTTCACTTGAATGTTTAGCTGTTAATGTATGTCTCTCTCCGGTAATGAATTTCAACATTGCAGTAGTGTACAACCCACCGTCACACAACTCTTCCTTTTATAATGAATTAAGTGATCTGGTTAAACAACTTGAGAAGAACAGAGAAACAATAATTCATGGTGACTTTAATATCAACTGGTCTGATAAAAAAGACAAACAAAAACTGAAAAGCCTCATGACTAAATTTAATTACCAGCAAATCATCAAAGGACCCACCAGGATAACCAAACAATCCAGAACACTTATTGACATGGTATTTACTAATAAACCAGAACGAATAACCAGAACCTATAATCTTGTAACTGGTCTCTCAGATCATAACATGGTTCTTGCTGTCAGGAAACTTACTAAAAAGCGACTACAGTATTTTGGGGGAGTCGATATTGACAAATCAAATTTTATTATCCCCAAATCAAAAAATGAGGAGTTTGAACATTACTTAGAGAATCAAAATTGGGAGCAGCTCATGGCAACATGTGAAGTAGATGATTGTTGTAATTTTATAACTGCAACAATCACAAAGTCTATAGAAAAATTTTCAAAGCAAATTAAAAGTAGACAACAGAAGATTAGCCTACCATGGTTAAATAATGAAATAAGAAAACTTATGAAGAGGCGAGACTATGCACTGAAAACATCACTAACCTCCAAACTACAAAATGATCACCTTGTGTACAAAAGTTTAAGAAATAAAGTGGTACATGAGCTGCGAAAATCAAAAATATCTTATTACAATAAACTGATAGATCATGCAAAGGGTAACAACAGTTCCCTATGGAGGCATTTAAATAACTTAACTAATAAAAAAAACGATCAGAAGGGGGTAAAGGAACTTAGAATCAATGGCAAGACCGTCAGTGACAAGGCTACTTTGGCAAATGAATTTAATTCACACTTTGTGGGCTCTGTGGAAGACTTAACAAAAATTTTTGTGCTGCCAAATGTGCTCAACAACACAAATTCCATACTCCCAACAGATACTTTTCACATCGATGAGGTAAATGAGAAGTTAATTGCTGGTATTGTTAAAACACTGTCAAACTCAAAAACTAGTGATATCTACAATATGAGCACCTCCTTTCTCAAAATGCACAGCAAAATATTAATCAAACCACTGACTCATCTCATTAATCTCTCCATTAGGTCTAGTACATTTCCATCTGGCTGGAAAAAAGCTGTCGTCATACCAGTTCATAAATCAGGCAGTAAAGATGATATATGCAATTACCGCCCAATCTCTATCTTACCAGTCCTATCTAAGGTTCTTGAAAAAGTTGTAGCTACACAGCTGATAGACTACTTACAAGACAGTCAACTTCTTCATCCACATCAATTTGGTTTTAGACCAGGATACTCAACAGAAACAGCAAATTGTTGCCTTATTGAAAACGTCAAACAGTCCTTGGACAGGGGTAATGTGGTAGGAGCTGTTTTTCTAGATCTCAAAAAGGCTTTCGATACTGTAAACCACAGTTTGCTTTTATCCAAAATGGTATCTTTTAACTTCTCCCCAAATACATTAGAATGGTTTGCATCTTATCTCCAGAATAGAGAACAGTGTGTAAAAGTTCACCAGGATAAATCCTCATTTTTAAACAACCGCATGGGTATCCCACAAGGGTCCATTCTTGGTCCTTTACTTTTCAGCATTTTTATTAATGACTTGCCGTTACACTGCTCAGCTGCAACATGCCAACTTTATGCAGATGATGCAGTTATTTACACAGCTGCCAAGACTCCAGCACAGGCTGCAGATGTACTGTCTACAAGTATGGTTGATGTCCAAGAGTGGCTCCTCAAGAACCATCTATTGCTGAACCTTCAGAAAACAGTCTCAATGTGCTTTTCAATCAAAAAATGTAACCTGCAACATTTTAAAGTTAATATACATGATCATGACATCAGTTTAGCTACAGAATTCAAATACCTTGGCATTGTACTAGATCCTCAACTCAAATTTAATCTTCATATAAAGAAAATTTCAAAAACAGTAAAAAAAAATCTGAACTGCTTTAAATTAATTAGATATTACATACCTTACGAAGCAGCTGCACTGTATATGCATTCTATGGTTTTTTCTCATATATCATACTGTTTGACAGTCTGGGCTCAAGCAGCCCCTTCCACAATAAGACATATAGGTTCATTATATAATCAAACCCTAAAAATCTTGGACAAAAAGCCCATTAGGTGGCATCACTGTAATGTTTTAAAAAAATACAACCTATTGAGTTTTGAGAGCTTCATTGACCTCTGTCTTCTGAAATTAACGTTCAAATGTTTCCATAAATCAGCACCCGAGCCACTTGCTGGTTTCGTCCAAAGACAGGACAGCAGCAGAGCCACCAGGAGTTCTGTTAACAATAACTGTAAAATATTCCACCGCAGAACCACATTTGGACAAACAGCTTTCTCTATAAAGGGCAGTCACATCTGGAACACAATGCCAAATGAAATTAAAATAATAACGGACTTTAAAACATTCACTAAAAATGTTAAAAACTGGCTGAAAAATAAACAAGAATGTACTCATGTATGAATTATTTGTCTGCAAAGTGAGAGTGAATGAAGGGAAGGAATAAATGTGTTTGTTTATAGTGAGTGACGGAGGGAGGAAGGCCTGAAATAGGCAAATGTGAGTTATGTTATATGTGTTAAATGTGAGTCAGGCTGTTATATTTGTGTATTTATAATATTTATGTTAAAGGTGAGTCAGGCTGTTATATTTGTGTATTTATAATATTTATAATATTTATAATTGTGTATTTATAATTTTTCTGCATTGATGTATGTGGTTATTGTGTATATTTTTATCTTGATTCTTTTTTCTAAAGCCCATCCAGGGACAAGAGTTGCAAATTAGCTAATAGCTATACACTCTATGTGCAACACATCAGATTGATTGTCTTTGATTAATTGTCTATGTTTATTGCACTGTCCCTGTCAAATAAACTAATCTACTACTACTACTAAAACCAAAAGTCCCAAAATTGAACCTTGGGGAACTCCACAGGCTATTTTTGTTCACCTATAGTTGTTTACCTATAGACACAAAATAGTCCCTGTCTTTTAAATAGGACTCAAACCAGCTATGTGCTGTACAATAAAGTCCCACCCAGTTTTTCAGCCGGTCTAGTAAGATGTTATGGTCAACCATGTCAAATGCAGCACTGAGGTCCAGTAGAGCCAAGACTGAAATGTTGCCATTATCTGTATTGGAGTGGATGTCATTAAGGACCTTAACTAGAGCTGTCTCAGTGCTGTGGTATGGCCGAATACCTGACTGGAAGACATCAAAACTGTTATTTAATGTTAGGAAGTTGTACAATTGTTGAAAAACAGCTTTTTCTATTATTTTACTAAGAAAGGGGAAGTTTATATGGACCTATAGCTGTTCATGAGTGAGGTGTCTAGGTTGTTCTTTTTTAGAAGTGGCTTGATAACAGCTATTTTAAAGCACTGAGGGAAGACACCTGAATGTAGAGACATATTTATGATCCGTAGTAGATCTGAGGCCATACGATATGAAACGTTTTTTTAAAAACCCTGTTAGGAGTGTATCAAGGCAGCAGGTAGTGGATTTCAGGTGGTGTATGATGTCAATCAAGATTTAATGATTGATTGGAAAAAAATTGCCAAGGTGTTTACGCCTTTTCTACATGGACACAGAAGAAGCACATGTCCAGCACCTGGCATAGGAGCACTGACTGACTAATTGACTGTCTGATTTTCTGAATTTTGTCAGTAAAGAAAAAGGCAAAGTCATTGCAGGCACAGTTGGATAGAAGTTCAGGAACTACTGACTCTGGGATTTGTTAGCCTGTCAACAGCAGTGAACGAGGTACGTGCATTATTGTTGTTTTTAGCAATGATCTCAGAAAAATAAGCTTGCCTTGCATTTCTCAGCTCCAAATTACTCCTGAAGACCTTCTATGATTCTGTGGTGGCATCAGCCCTTATGTATGGAGTGGTCTGTTGGGGCAGCGGCATCACGGCAGCTGACAGGAAGAGACTGAACAGGCTGATCAAAAAAAAGCTCTCTCTGTTCTGGAGCGCCGCCTCGTCCCAGTGGAGGAGATAGGAGAGAGGAGGATGGTGGCTAAGCTGTCATTTCTGCTGGTGTCCGAGTCCCACACCATGCAGGACACGCTGAACGCACTGAGGAGCTCATTTAGCGGTAGGTTGTGCCATCCTAAGTGCTCGAGGGAGAGATTCCACAGGTCCTTCCTACCTACAGCTGTCAGACTTTATAATCTAAATACTGCTCATAGAGGTCGTATTAAACGTCACAACTTTGCACAATAGAGATCGTCCCCTCCAATACACAACTAAGACAATAACAATTATTACACTGGTCAACACCAAATTTACTGTCTAAGTTTTTTTTAGCTGATTTAGGACAATTTTTATGTGCTGAATCCAAAAATCACATTGGTTTTGCTCAGTCAGGTCAACTTTTTGAATTATGGCCACATGTTTTATATGTTTTTGTTTACATGTACGGGTATTTTCGCTTTATATAATGCAAAATTCTTTTTTATGTCTTGAAATTCTCTGAATTTTGAACGATGACATAACATTAAATTTACATGGACTTATATAAAGGTAAGTGCATACACAGTACTAAGTATGAAGTAAGTACAGGTTTTTACTAAGCACCTGATCGAGAGAAACCAATGTCATTTTTGGATTCAGCGGTGCAAAATTGTCTTAAATCAGTTGAAAAAACACAGACAAATTACAAAAAAATTATTTTTGTAATCCTGTATTATTGAGTGTCATGAACCGGGCTTGGGATCCTCCCGAGCTCGGCTTCATGGCTTTTTCCCTGTTTCTTAGCTATCTGTGTTTCATGATACCTTTTGAGTTCCATAGTATGTTTCATTTCTGCCTTGTCATTGTCTAGCCTGTTGTCATGTTCTGTTGTATTTTTGGTGCTTATTATTTGTCTGTTTTTGCTCTTGGTCACTTGATTATTTTTTGAGTTATTTGTAGTTATTCCCTAGTCTGCTTTTGGTTTTGTGTTTATTTATTTTGTGACTGGCAGCCACTCCCCCCTCTCCTGTCAACTCATGACAGCTGGTTCCAATCTGTCATTGCTTTTCCTCTCTGCTCAGGCCTGCCCACTCACACCTGTGCTCACTCAGCTCTGCCCACACTCACACTCACACACACACACAGACATACCTACACACACATACGTACATGCACACACACTCACACCTGTGTTCACTCAGCTTATTATGTCACGGATGATTTAAGCCCTGTCTGTTCACTTGTCATTTGCCGGTTCATTGGATTGTCTACCAACCCAGCAGAACACGCACAGCTCTGGTGAAACTCTGTAAGTACTGCTTTCTCCCCCCCAATCTCCAGTTTCGTCTGGAAGCGCCTTGGGTCCACATTACTATTAACTCTACTCTCCAATGAACAACAGAGCATTTGTGTTTGTTCTTTGTTTCCTGCTCAATTTGCTCATTGGAGCTCCTGTAAGACTTTTTGTTCAATAAATATGTACAACACTCACCTGCATTTGGGTTTTTGTCTCTCCTGCCGAAGAAGGGCAGGAAATCATGACAGAATGAACCGGCCCAAATAGAAACCCAGCAGAGATGTGTGTGTGTGTGTTTCATCTCTTGTGTTTTTCACCCACCTGTTTTGGAGCAGTCTCACCATTGACATTACAGTTTTTGGACTGAGCGTGGATGAGTGTGCAGCGGCCGAGTTGGTTGTGGATTTCGCTTCCAGGGCTCGTGCCACCCACTCTCCGGAAACCATTTTTTGTTTATTGGATAACGCTGTTCAGGTTCAGGTTCCTTTATTTGTACCCGTAGGTAGATTTGTTTTGCAGTTGGTGACATCCATATTTACAAGCCACTAATTACATTCAACATAGACACAAACACAGGCACACATCTTACAAAATAGGTAAATATAAAATATGTACAATATGATTTTTATAGCTTGTTCAACTCTTTGACAGCAGCAGGGACAAAGCTGTTTTTGTAGCGCTGGGTTCTACTTTTTGGGACAGCAAACCTCCGTCTGGAGGGAAGAAGCTGAAAGTTGCAGCGCAAAGGGTGGGAGTCATCATTTAAAATCGAGTCGGCCATCCTCTGTACTTGTCTGGTGTACAGGGATGTCAGGCTCAGCTGTGACTCACCAAGCAAACGACTGGACCATCTGACTACCTGATCCAAGGATTTCCTCTGTTTCAGTTTTATCTGACCAAACCATGACATTAAAGAAAAGGATAAAACAGATTCAATAAAAGCCCAATAAAACATAGTCATTATGGTTCAGTCAATTTGGAAGCGTGCAAGTTTCCTCAAACAATGCAAATTTTGCTGACCCTTTTTGCACACCCTTTCACAGTTCACCTCAAAGTTCAATCCACTATCAATAATCGTCCCAAGATATTTGTACGATTGTACACATTCGGTGGTCTGGCCTTTTAGTATGGTGACTTTGTGCCTGGGAGTTTTCCTCCTAAAGTCAATAATCATATCTTTCGTTTTTGTTGTATTCAGCTGCAGGTAGGAATCTTCACACCAGTGAACAAAGTCATCAACTACTGGGCCGTGGCCACTCTCACCATCCTGGAGGGGACTGACAATGACTGAGTCATCAGCATATTTTATAATGTGTCTGTTGTCATGTCTGCTCCGACACATGTTTGTGTACAGGATGAAGAGTAGTGGTGACAACACACACCCCTGAGGAGAGCCAGTAGAAGAGCACTTTAGGTCAGACAATGTACCATTGACCCTTACTCTCTGCGTCCTGTTGGTTAAGAAATCCAAAATCCAACCCACCGGATTATTGCTTAAATCAAATTGTTGCAGGAGCCTTTCAACTAAAATATGAGGTTGGATTGTATTAAAGGCGGAGGAAAAGTCCACAAATAAAAGCCTGGCATGTGTCCCATTAAAATCCAGATGTTTGAAAAGCATGTTAAACAGAGTGACAGTGGCATCCTCCACTCCTCTGTGAGGCCTATAGGCAAACTGCAGAGGATCCAATGCATGTTCAGTCTGCCTTAGGACCTCACATCTGACCAGTTTTTCAAAAATTTTCATTAAAATTGAAGTCAAAGCAACTGGTCTAAAGTCGTTTACGGTTTTGGACAGCTGGATTTTGGAACGGGAACAACCACGGCATCTTTCCAGATCTTAGGCACATGTTGTGTCTGTAAGGACTTATTGAAAATGTAATGAAATATAGGACTCAGTTCATGTGCACAGGACTTTACCAGGCACCCACATATATTATCAGGGCCCTGACTTTTGTTCACTTTTACAGCGCGGAACTCCCTTTTAACATCCTGCATCTCAATATTAAAGTGCTGATTGTCTTTGAGTTTCTGTTTCAAATCTTGGATTTCTGTGCTAAAATCAAAGGAGTCAAAACGACCATAAAAACAATTAAGAGCATTAGCCAGCTCTGTGTCTGAATTAAAACCATCTAAAAACACACGATTACTGCGCTCTGTGCTCTGAAGGCCTGCAATAGTTTTCATACTGGCCCAGGCCGAACCAAGTTTATTTGCTGCCATCTTGCTTTCCAACTCTGATTTATAATTCTGTTTCGCTCTTAAAATTTCGGCCTTCAGCTCCTTAGTGGCAACCTGTAGCTCAGAAACAGACCCCTGTTTAAAGGCAAGAGCTTTCCTCTGTAAGCAGGATTTAACTGATTTAGTAACCCATGGTTTGTTGTTGGGGTATATTTTGACACGTTTACGTGGAACAATCTTATTTTGACAGTAAGCCATGTATGAGCATGTGAGCTCAGCCAGAGAGTCCAAGTCATCCCCGCAGGCCATTATGAACATCTTCCAGTCTGTACAGTCAAAGCATTCCTGGAGGCTGTGCACTGAATCTTCTGTCCACACATCAATGTCTCTCGTCTCCACCTTGCCTCTTCTGAGAGCAGTTTTATATGTGGGCAGCAAATGTACACAGTTGTGATCTGATGATCCTAAAGGAGGAAGGGGGAGTGATTTATAGGCCCTCTCTATGGATCCATAGCACAGGTCCAATGTCTTTTTTCGCCTGGTTGGGCAGGAGACATACTGATGAAAGTTTTTAAGTGTCTTCTTTAAAGAAACATGGTTAAAATCCCCAAGAATGAAGTTTGGCACCTCTGGAGAAATTGACTGCAGCCGCTGCACCACATCAGAGATGGTGCTGGAGGCGGAGTCAGCGTCTGCCCTCGGGTGAATATACACAACTGTGATGAAAAGTTGGGGAAACTCTCGAGGCAAATAAAAGGGGCGTAGTGACACAGACAGCAGCTCCACATCGGGTGTACAGATGCGCTCTCTGACCGTGACAGATGTGCAGTACTGCTTATTAATGTATAAACATACACTGCCCCCCTGACGCTTCCCAATTACCTCTTCCTGCCGATCCGAGCGCAGCGGGGCTCCAAAGCCGTCAATCCACAGGTCTGCATCTCGATTATGCGCAGTAAGCCAAGATTCAGTGAAAGCCATGACGCAGCAGTTCTTAAAATCCTTCTGGTAACGTACATTGCCTTGAATATCCTCCACCTTGTTTCTCACAGACTGTGCATTCCCAAAAATGATCGAAGGAAGAGGAATGTTACCAAACTGACGTCTCCTAAGGCGCAATTTCACACCTCCACGTCTTCCACGCTTCCTCCTGCCGCTTCTCTTTTCACCGCTGTGTCCGTCTCTCAAAATAAAGTCTGGCAGTTGAAGTTTGGGCTCAATCACAGGCGCTGAATCAGCTGTGTTAAAGCGTAGCAACACGTCCCTGGAATATTGTATTCTGCCTGCTATTCTGCTCGCCATGGGGCCGAACGCGTTTACCTCAGAGACAAAGAGCCAGAACACAGAAAGCAGCAGTGCGAGAGAGGAGAGGAATTCCATGATGTAAATACCAGGGAGCTCTTCGCCATATATTCCACAAACGCTCCAGGGCAGAAACGACACAGAGGATTTTCTAAAAACGTAAAAAAGTACAAAAAACACACACACGCACACACGCACTATATCACCAGCTGCTGGTCGCTGCGTGCGCATGCGCCCAAAGCATTTGGGGTGATCCAGAAGTGTCCCAGCCTGTGGAGATGCCCAGGGTTAACGCCGCTCCTTACAATTATTTTCGAGTCTCATCAGTGTCTCAAAGGAGCGGTGAGAGAACCATTCCCCGTACAACCCCGGCAGCCGAAGAGGCACTCCTGGAAATCGAGAGTGCGCCACCCCCATCCCAAGCCTGTGACCTCTTCTCCCCGCCAGATGTCCCATCCTACTCCCAGGAAGACGGAGCATGACCTCAAGACAGCAGCTGACATCATCACCTGCCAGGAATTCAGGCAAGTCCTTATCCGTTCCCTTTCTCTCTCTCTTGAAGTGGCTAGCCTGATTCCTGAGGAGGAGCTCCAGATTTTATGGTCCACTGGGTCTCCCCTATCAGCTGCTGTCACCGCTCCTCTATTTTTTCACCTATCTCCCCTAAATCTCCACTGGTCCCAGGAGGGAGTCGCCGGACGCAGGAGGAGCCAGAGATCTTGGAGGAGCCTACTCCACGGCGTAAGAGTCATCCTGCATCGGAGCCAGAGGAAGCCCTTTTCTTCGTCGCCGGCCATTTCCCTAATGTCATGCCAGACAACTCCTATGGCGAAACCTCTCCCTGTGCCAGCTGGCTCACCAGTCTGTGCCCTCTCCACTTCTGCCGCAGCTCTCGTCGCCGAGACGTCCCCTCCTGCCGCCAAGAGGACCTTCAGGGATTCCCCAGACATGCCCACTCCCGTGTCATCTGAGCCGGCTCCTCCACAATCCATTGAGGGTCCCCGAGCAGCCGTTGACGCGGAGGAGGATGACAGCCCGCCACCTGCAGCAGCCAACATCCAGGCCCGGGAGGTCAGGCAAGTGTTTTTTCCATTCTATTTCCTCTAATAATGACAAACCTTGTCTGTCTCTCGGGAGAGAGACTCAGGCTAAGCAGTCACCCGAGTGCTCCCCCCCCCCCCCGCTGCAACTGTGAAATATTAACCCATTCTCTCCGTGTCTCCTTCATCTTGCCCTGAGTGCTCGTTGACCCCTGAACCGAGCCGTAGGATGGTGGAGGAGCCAAGGGTCCTGGAGGACCGGGACCCTGAGCCTACATGGAGCCAACCCCCAGTGTCCACGTCGGAGCAATCACTGGCGAGGGTCCCGGCAGGCGGGGTTAATTGGACTGCTACCACCATCAAGCCTGCTGTGGAGGCTGCCGCAGCAGAGTCAGACACTGAGCCTGAACCTCCATCTTCGTCCGGATCGTCGGAGTCCTGGACGGCGGTGGAGCTCAGCTCAGGAAAGTGATCTATTTCGTCTTCCTGTTTTCGGATTTAGAGCAGTTGTGCCTGACTCTTGGTGAGGAGAACCAGGTGCAGCCACCCACTGCATCTGAGCTCGCTCCGCCGCTGCTGATGACCCTGACCCCCTCTTCTCCCTCTGTTTTTGAGCTCATTCCTAGGGTCACCGGAGATGAATCAGTCACCCCAAAGGTCTCCAGGGGTCCTGGCTCTCTGCCCAAGGCAGCCGGGGATCCAGCTTTCACGGAAAAGGTCGTGGGTGCTCCATCCCAGCCCGGGACCTCCGTAGGTGCAGCTGTGACCCAGGACAAGTCCTCCGAGGGTGCGACTGTGTCCCAGCCGGGGCCCACCATGGGTGCAACGCTGGCCCAGCTGGGGTCCACCATGGGTGCAATGCTGGCCCAGTCGGGGCCCACCGTGGGTGCAGCTGAGCTCCAGCCCGAAGCCACCGTGGGTGCATCTATGTCACAGACCGAGACACCCGCGGGTGCTACCGTTCTCCTTACTGGGACCAGCGAAGGCGTGGTTCCTCTCTCCTCTCTGCCAGATGCTGTCATGGTTCCTGTCTCCTCACTGCCAGATGCTGTCGTGGTTTCTCGCTCCTCTTCCCTGCTGGACACCATCAAGGTCCCCTCCTCTTCTCAGCCAGATGTCATCGAGGTCCTCTCATCTCCTCAGCCAGATGCTGTTGTGACCCCTCTTCCTGACGCTGTCATAGTCCCCTCCCTTTCTCTGCTAGATGCCGTCGGGGCCCTTTCTCCATCCAGCATTGGTTTGGTTCCCTGTCCCTTTTCACTGGACACTGTTGTGGTCCCCCCCCCCCCTCCGGCCCTGCTCTCCGCCCGTGGGCCTTCCGGTGGGGGAACCGCCTCCTGGATGAAGAACTCAGGCCGGCCACCCGATAGACTGAGCCGCTGGGTTGGGTGGCCCGTTTTCCCCGGCGGGTCATCCGACTCATTTCACCTGGTGGTCCGGCTGGTTTGGGACTTTGGCAGGCCACCCGATCGGTCTCATCTCACCACCCTTTGGGCCTGGGACTTTGGTCGGCCCCCTTAGCTCTTGAACTCCTTGGCCTTGGGGGCTTAATTCCATGTTTTGGGGGTTTGGAGGAGGTTTATTTTGTGTTTTTCTGGTGTGAGCCTTGAGCAGGATTGTTTTTTGTTCCTTCCTAGCCTGTTCCACCACCCTGGGTAGTATGTGGAGTTCCTCTGTGTGTGTGTGTGTGGGGGGGGGGGTTCTTTCTTGTTCTATTGATGTTTCTCTGGGTGTCTGGGAACCACCCCTTGAGAGGGGGCTCGCTCATGAACTGGGCTTGGGATCCTCCCGAGCTCGGCTTCATGGCTTTATCCTGTTTCTTAGTTATCTGTGTTTCATGATACCTTTTGAGTTCCATAATATGTTTCATTTCTGCCTTGTCATTGTCTAGCCTGTGGTCATGTTCTGTTGTATTTTTGGTGCTTATTATTTGTCTGTTTTTGCTCTTGGTCATTTGATTATCTTTTGAGTTATTTGTAGTTATTCCCTAGTCTGCTTTTGGTTTTGTGTTTATTTATTTTGTGACTGGCAGCCACTCCCCCCCTCTCCTGTCAACTCATGACAGCTGGTTTCAATCTGTCATTGATTTTCCTCTCTGCTCAGGCCTGCCCACTCACACCTGTGCTCACTCAGCTCTGCCCACACTCACACACACACACATACCCACACACACACAAACACACTCACACTTGTGTTCACTCAGCCTATTATGTCACAGATGATTTAAGCCCTGTCTGTTCACTTGTCATTTGCCAGTTCATTGGATTGTCTACCACCCCACCAGAGCACGCACAGCTCTGGTGAAACTCTGTAAGTACTGTTTTCTCCCCCCCACTCTCTAGTTTCGTTTGGGAGCACTTTGGGTGTACTCTCCAAGTTTCCCCCCGCTCTCCAGTCTCGTCTGGGAGTGCCCTTCTTGGGCAGGAAATCATAACAATTGAGGGTGGCAACAACACTGTTGACTGAATGTGAAATATACTGTCAGGGTCCATCTTTATATTTTGCTGGGTTTAGTTTAGTTTAATGTTTATTTTAAAGGGACATTACATACTAATGAACATGAATACAAATGTAAGTATGCCAGATTTAGCAATACTGCTAATCTGCATCTGTAGTCCACCAGTGGGTCACAAAAACACACAAACAATCATACAGCAGAAGAACAACTGCAATGAAACTGTACAAAGTGGATTTGCTAAAGTGCAGAGTTAAGATGTTACAAAACATGTCACACAAGTGAAGTGCTGTATATGCGTACACACACACATGCACCCAGGCACCTCACTGTCAGGGTTCTGCCTTTCAGGCAGATTTTAGTTTAAAGGAGGACCCAATTTAATTTTTTAATAATGAACAAAAACACTGAGGACTCAAAATGAAAAAACTGCACAACGGCAGAAACACAGAGCCACTAAGACTAAAGACAGATAATCCATACACAGAGGAAAACACGGGGGAAACACGACAATGATGCCAGATGGAGCACATGAAGAAACTCATATATACAGGGTAACTGACAATGAACTTAATGTGAGACAGCTGGGACTAATCGTCAGGGCAGCAGGTGAGGGGAACAGGACGGGGGGGGGGGGCTGCACACACACTCACAGACTGGCAATACATAGAAGACAAGACAGAGCACAATAATACTAAAGAGTACAAAAAACGTGGATGACAAAATATAATCAAATAGAAGAAGACAACCATCAGACAGACAGCAGTGGAAGACATGGCATGACAGACGAGGATCAGGGAACACGGGTACAACAACAAGCAAACAAACAAGACAACAACAAACAAACAAGAGGCAGGGCATATGTGTGTGACGCACGGGCACACATATACAGTGGGGCAAAAAAGTATTTAGTCAGCCACCAATTGTGCAAGTTCTCCCACTTAAAAGATGAGAGAGGTCTCCAATTTTCATCATAGGTATACCTCAACTATGAGAGACAAAATGAGAAAAAAAAAATCCAGAAAATCACATTGAAGGATTTTTAATGAATTAATTGGTAAATTCCTCAGTAAAATAAGTATTTGGTCACCTACAAACAAGCAAGATTTCTGGCTCTCACAGATCTGTAACTTCTTCTTTAAGAGGCTCCTCTGTCCTCCACTCGTTACCTGTATTAATGGCACCTGTTTGAACTCGTTATCAGTATAAAAGACACCTGTCCACACCCTCAAACAGTCAGACTCCAAACTCCACTATGGCCAAGACCAAAGAGCTGTCAAAGGACACCAGAAACAAAATTGTAGACCTGCACCAGGCTGGGAAGACTGAATCTGCAATAGGTAAGCAGCTTGGTGTGAAGAAATCAACTGTGGGAGCAATTATTAGAAAATGGAAGACATACAAGACCACTGACAATCTCCCTCGATCTGGGGCTCCACGCAAGATCTCACCCCGTGAGGTCAAAATGATCATGAGAACGGTGAGCAAAAATCCCAGAACCACACGGGGGGACCTAGTGAATGACCTGCAGAGAGCTGGGACCAAAGTAACAAAGGCTACATCAGTAACACACTACACCTCCAGGAACTCAAATCCTGCAGTGCCAGACATGTCCCCCTGCTTAAGCCAGTACATGTCCAGGCCCGTCTGAAGTTTGCTAGAGAGCATTTGGATGATCCAGAAGAGGATTGGGAGAATGTCATATGGTCAGATGAAACCAAAATAGAACTTTTTGGTAAAAACTCAACTTGTCGTGTTTGGAGGAGAAAGAACACCATACCTACTGTGAAGCATGGGGGTGGAAACATCATACTTTGGGGCTGTTTTTCTGCAAAGGGACCAGGACGACTGATCCATGTAAAGAAAAGAATGAATGGGGACATGTATCGTGAGATTTTGAGTGAAAACCTCCTTCCATCAGCAAGGGCATTGAAGATGAAACGTGGCTGGGTCTTTCAGCATGACAATGATCCCAAACACACCACCCGGGCAACAAAGGAGTGGCTTCGTAAGAAGCATTTCAAGGTCCTGGAGTGGCCTAGCCAGTCTCCAGATCTCAACCCCATAGAAAATCTTTGGAGGGAGTAGAAAGTCTGTGTTGCCCAGTGACAGCCCCAAAACATCACTGCTCTAGAGGAGATCTGCATGGAGGAATGGGCCAAAATACCAGCAACAGTGTGTGAAAACCTTGTGAAGACTTACAGAAAACGTTTGACCTCTGTCATTGCCAACAAAGGGTATATAACAAAGTATTGAGATGAACTTTTGTAATTGACCAAATACTTATTTTACCGAGGAATTTACCAATTAATTCATTAAAAATCCTTCAATGTGATTTTCTGGATTTTTTTCTTCTCATTTTGTCTCTCATAGTTGAGGTATACCTATGATGAAAATTGGAGACTTCTCTCATCTTTTAAGTGGGAGAACTTGCACAATTGGTGGCTGACTAAATACTTTTTTTCCCCACTGTATATGCATATGCCGCAGAGCAACCACTAGTTATGGGTACAGTTTTGGTTGTTTAAAAGCCAGTTTTTATAATGAGTCTTAAAAGTGCTTAGTGTGGTATGTTCTCTGATTGCAGGTGGGATGTTATTCCGGATCTTGGTGCCCCTCCCTGATAGCACAGATTGAGCAAATGTGGTGCATCTGTGGGGGACCTCGCAGTCTCCTCTAGTGATTGCTTATTTTTTATTTCAGTCGTGTGTTTAATCATGTGTTCTGTAACCATGTTTTATCTAATCATTCTCTTATTTTATTGCGCAGTAGCCTGGTGTAGCTGTATAACTGTACTATGACAATAAAGCCTATTCTATTCTAATCTATTGTACCAGTGACAGTCCTCAGCTTAACATATTCTCCCGGGGGGGTGGGGGTGCATAACTATTTAATATTTTATAGATTGAAAAGGCAAACATGAGAGGTTTATAATTTTCAAAAGACAGAAGATTGTATTTCTTGTAAATGTGACAACAATGATATGTGGGATCTTTCTTGTCAAAAATGTTTATGGCTTTTTTGTATAATGATTCAGTGGGTTTAATTACGGTTACACCAGTGAGTCACCAGTTGGTAAAACAGTAATCGATGTGTGAGAAGATCATTGCATGCAGGAACATTTTGATTGCATTAACTGTCAGCGATGGTTCTAATTTCTTTAAAATTTCTCAAATTGAATTTGATTATGTTTGAGAGGTAATTTGGGATAAATTGGGTAGTTTAACTGACCATCATGCTGGCTATTCCATCTAGCTGTAATGCTCCTGCGCTGTGTAAATATCTGTGTACATATGTACAGTGGTGTGAAAAAGTGTTTGCCCCCTTCCTGATTTCTCATTGTTTGTGTTTGTCACACTTAAATGTTTCAGATCATCAAACAAATTTAAATATTAGACAAAGATAACACAAGTAAACACAAAATGCAGTTTTTAAATGAAAGTGTTTATTTAATTATATAAATCATTTTTTTATTATTATATAAATATATTATTGAAAAAGTGATTGCCCCCTAAATCTAATAACTGGTTGGGCCACCCTTAGCAGCAACAACTGCAATCAAGCATTTGCAATAACTGGCAATGAGTCTTTTACAGCGCTGTGGAGGAATTCTGGCCCACTCATCTTTGCAGAATTGTTGTAATTCAGCCACACTGGAGGGTTTTTGAGCATGAACCACCTTTTAAAGGTCATGCCACAGAATCTCAATCGGATTCAGGTCAGGACTTTGACTAGTCCACTCCAAAGTCTTCATTTTGTTTTTCTTAAGCCATTCAGAGGTGGACTTGCTGGTGTGTTTTGGATCATTGTCCTGCTGCAGAACCTAAGTGCGCTTCAGCTTGAGGTCACCAACAGATGGCCGGACATTCCTTCAGGATTTTTTGGTAGACAGCAGAATTCATGGTTCCATTTACCACAGCAAGTCTTCCAGGTCCTGAAGCAGCAAAACAGCGCCAGACCATCACACTACCACCACCATATTGTACTGCTGGTATGATGTTCCTTTTCTGAAATGCTGTTACTTTTACGCCACATGTAATGGGAAACACACCTTCCAAAAAGTTCAACTTTTGTCTCGTCAGTCCACAGAGTATTTTTTTCAAAAGTCTTGGGGATCATCAAGATGTTTTCTGACAAAACTGAGAAGACCTTTTATGTTCTTTTTGCTCAGCAGTGGTTTTCTTCTTGGAACTCTGCCATGCAGGCCATCTTTGCCCAGTCTCTTTCTTATGGTGGAGTCATGAATACTGACCTTAACTGAGGCAAGTCAGGCCTACAGTTCTTTGGATGTTGTTGTGGAGTCTTTTGTGACCTCTTGGATGAGTCGTCGCAGCGCTTTTGGGGTAATTTTGGTCAGCTGGCAACTCCTGGGAAGGTTCACCCCTATTCCATGTTTTCACCATTTGTGGATAATGGCTCTCACTGTTGTTCACTGGAGTCCCAAAGCTTTAGAAATGGCTTTATAACCTTTTTCAGACTGATAGATCTCGATTACTTTTGTTTCTCATTTGCCTCTGAATTTCTTTGGATCACAGCATGATGTCTAGCTTTTGAGGATCTTTTGGTCTACTTCACTTCGTCAGGCAGGTCCTATTTAAGTGATTTCTTGATTGAGAACAGGTGTGGCAGTCATCAGGCCTGGGTGTGGCTAGAGAAACTGAACTCAGCTTTCCAAAGATGTGAGAAACCACAGTTTATTTATGTTTTAACGGGGGGGGTGGGGGGGGCTATCACTTTTTCACACAAGGCCATGTAGGTTTGGATTTTTTTACCCCAGTAATAAATACCTTCATTTAAAAACTGCATTTTTTGTTTACTTGTGTTGTTTTTGTCTAATATTTACCTTTGCTTGATGATCTGAAACAGTTAAGTGTGACAAACACAAAAAAATGAGAAATCAGGAAGGGGGCAAACACTTTTTCACATCACTTTATATTTATTTCCTGCTTTGGCTAACCAGTTCTTATCTTATTATCTTATTAACTATTGCTCTGAGTGCTGCTATCCCTTTGCTGCTGCAATCCTGGAATTTCCGCATTGTGGGACTGATAATGTCATGAATCGCCCTTCAGGGCAGGAAGAAACAGACCCACAAGCCAACTGCAGTTCGTGGTGTTTATTAACGAAAACACACAACAAACAAAAATGCACAAACACAAAAACCAAAGGCAGATGAGGAGGTAACGTACAGTTAGATAACACCAGAGCAGCGTCTGGGCTCTGGTGAAAAGAAGAAGGATTAATCATTGAGACTGCCACAATAATGAAAAGAAAACGCAGCCCTAAAATAGGCACAGAACTAACAATATACAGTAAATGATCACAGGTGTGGAGTCACATGGGCGGGCAAAAGGATTAAAATGACCAAAGACTGAAATCAACTCAAAGTAATGAGAGGAAGGCATACCGGCTGACAGCTGAAAGGGCTGCACCCACACGGAGCATAAACCAGGAAGTGATCTGACAGCTGTCAGCCTAAATAATAGGGAACTAGAAAAATATACACAAGTGCAAGCAAAGGAATAGATGCCAATTAATACAGAATCAAAACTAGGACATAAAAAGAGAAATGACCAAAAAAAGCACACAAATATATCAAAAATATATATAAATATAGAGAAAGAGCCACGAGACTGGGCCTGGCAGAACCTCCAGAGCCCAGCTCGTGACAGATAAAGGCTTATCTTATCTTTTTTATTTTTTTTTTTTTGCTCTTCTGGCGCCACACAAGTAGGCTGCCTTTTTGCAACAGCGGATCAATTTCTTCCTATTTCTATTTACTATCTGGCTCTCTTGCTAATCTTTCTGATCCAGCGACACCTTTATTCCATCCAGAAACGTAGATCACCCAAATGTCTCCTGAGCCAGCAGACGGAGCCACTGTTTCTTGCAGGAGGCAGTACAATAGAGACCAGCTGTTAGCACTTAACCGGCCCATGATGCTAACGCAAAAACTCGACATACCAGGAGAAATAAGACGGAAACGGTGTGAATGTCAAGCTGGAGTAAGACGGCGGGCAAGGAATATAAGGTACAGACCCGTCCTCCCATCCATTATTATGGGGAATGTTCGATCGCTTCTCAATAAGACTGACAAGCTAGCGGCTATCTCCCGCTACGAGAGCGTGTACAGAGAGAGTAGCTTGATGTTGTTTACCGAGACGTGGCTAACAGAACTAGCAACAGATGCTAACATCGAACTGGAGGGTTTCCACGCAATACGGGCAGACCGGACACCAGACAGTGGGAAGGCAAGAGGCAGGGGAGTGATAATGTATGTCAATAACAGCTGGTGCAGACCGGGACATATCACGGTTAAGGAACAGCACTGCAGCAAAGACATTGACTTGCTAGCTGTTAGCATGCGGCCTACCTATCTCCCGAGGGAATACTCACACGTGATCTGCATTGTTATTTATGCAAATCTGACGGCGAACGCTGGGACAGCGCGTGACGTCATCCACTCAGTAACTGGCAGGCTGCTGACAGAACACCCAGATGCTCTTCTCCTCATCTCAGGTGATTTAAACCATATTTCACTGTCCCCCATTCTACCCACGTTCACCCAGTATCTCACATGTCACACTAGAGACAATAAAACACTGGACTTATTCTATGCAAATACTAAGGAGGCATACACCTCATCACCACTCCCCCCACTCGGGAGATCGGATCACAACTTGGTTCACCTCCTGCCGGTGTACAAACCCCTAGTACACAGACAACCTCCGGTCATACGGACAGTGAAGTTACGGTCTGAGGAGGCAATGGACGCTCTAAAGGACTGTCTTGAAACCACTGCCTGGGAGCAGCTCTGTGATCCACATGGTGAGGACATTGATGGCCTCACTCACACCATCATGGACTAAATCAGCTTCTGTGTGGACAACACCGTACCCACCAAGACCATACAGTGTTGCTCGAACAACAAACCCTGGATCAACCCTGAGATTAAAACACTTCTGAGAGAGAAGAAGAGGATCTTCAGGTCGGGGAACAGGGAGATGCTGAAATCCGTACAGAGGGAGCTGAGGAGGAAGATCAGAGAAGGCAAGGACAGCTTCAGGAAGAAGATGGAGGACAAGCTGCAACAGAGCGACATCGGCAGGGTCTGGAGAAACCTTAAAACCATCTCTGGGCTCCAGAATTCCTCCTCCCAGGCCACGAGGGGCAGGGAGTGGGCAAACAATCTGAACCTGTTTTTTAATAGGTTTGACCAACTGCCCCCCCCGACTGCACACCAACCACTGCTGCCTCTACAGTCATCGAAACCTGCTGTCCACACCCCCCTCCACCAACACCCCCCCCCACTCTCAGTACACAGCCCCCCAACCTGACCCTCACTAAGACCCAGGTGAGGACGGAGCTGAGGAAGATCAAGGCGAGGAAGGCCTCGGGACTGGACGGCATCAGCGCGAAGCTCCTCAAGTCCTGTGCAGACCAGCTGTGTGGGATTGTGGAGCACATCTTCAACCTGAGCCTGAAGCTGGGGAGGGTACCACAGTTGTGGAAAACATCTTGTGTGGTACCTGTACCAAAGACTTCCCACCCCAAAGACCTAAACAGCTACAGACCAGTGGCCCTGACGTCTCACATGATGAAGACCCTGGAGAGACTGCTCCTTGCTCATCTCCGCCCCCTGGTGAGACCAGCGATGGATCCACTCCAGTTCGCCTACCAGCATGGCATTGGGGTGGAGGATGCAGTGATCTTTCTCCTTCACCGTTCTCTGTCCCACCTGGAGAAGCCCGGGAACGCGGTGAGGATCATGTTCTTTGACTTCTCCAGTGCTTTCAACACCATCCAACCGATGATCCTGAAGGACAAGCTGCTGTGCGCAGGGGTGGACCAGCACCTGTCATCATGGATCCTGGACTACCTCACTAACCGGCCACAGTTTGTAAGAACCCGAGATTGTGTGTCCGACATGATCATCAGTAGCACGGGGGCCCCTCAGGGAACGGTTTTGGCTCCCTTCCTGTTCACCCTTTATACTGCAGACTTCTTACACAACACAACACACTGCCATCTACAGAAGTTCTCTGACGACTCTGTGATTGTCGGCCTCATCTCCAACGGAGATGAAGCCGAGTACAGAGGACTTATCCAGGACTTCGTGGACTGGTGCCATCGGAACTGCCTCCAGATCAATGCGAGGAAAACTAGGGAGCTGGTGGTGGACTGCCGCAGGCAAGGACAACCCCTCACAGCACCAGTAAATATACAGGGAACGGACACTGAGATGGTGACATCCTACAAGTACCTGGGTGTTCATCTGAACAATAATTTTTTTTTTTTTTTCCGGTTCCGGTTCCGCCAGACCGGCGGCGCCACACGAGTCGGCTGCCTGTTGCAACAGCCTTTTTTTTTTTTTATCTTCCTTCTTCTTTCTACACCTTTCACTCTGTATATATATCACGGATGCACGGATCGCACCGGGGGTCTCCCGGGTCGGCGGACGGAGCCACGGTTTGCAGCGGGAGACGTTACAGCGGGGAGGAGCTAGTGCTAGCTAGCACTTGGCCGCCGCCCGGTGCTAATGGGAAACTCGACATACCGGGAGCTGTAGCGAAAACGAAGCGGGTGCCGGGCTGGAGTTTAGGCGGCGTGAAAGAAATACAAGACAGAATAATAAAGAGCGATGGCAAGAACCAAGCAGACCGCCCGTAAAATCTACTGGAGGAAGAAGCCCCCCAGGAGACAGCTAGCCACAGGGCTGCTTGGAGAGGCGCTCTGGCCACCGGCAGAGTGAAGAGGCCTCGCCGTCACAGGCCCGTGGCTCTGAGAGAGATCCGTCGCTACCAGAAATCCACGGAGCTGCTCATCCGTAAGCTGCCCGTCCAGCGCCTGGTGAGGGAGATCGCTCAGGACTTCAAGACCGTCCTGCGTTTCCTGAGCTTCACCGTCATGGCTCTGCAGGAGACCAGCGAGACCCACCTGGTGGTCTCTTCTTCGCTAAGGGGGTCACCATCATGCCCAAAGACTTCCAGCTGGCCCGCTGCATCCGCGGAGAGAGAGCTTAGACTTTCTGCTGCACATCCACCAGCCATAATGCTCTGCACTGTGTGTCTATATATATACATTTATAGTAATATGGACATATGTTTACTAGATGTTGTTTTTTCTTGCCTTCTGATTGTTGCTCTGAGTGTTGCTATCCCTATGCTGTTGCAATCCTGGAATTTCCCCATTGTGGGACTAATAAAGGCTTATCTTATCTTATCTTATCTTAAACTAGACTGGTCACACAATACAGACGCACTCTACAAGAAAGGACAGCGCAGGCTGTTCCTACTGAGGAGGCTCAGGTCTTTTGGTGTACAAGGGGTGCTGCTGAAGACATTCTACGACACAGTGGTGGCATCAGCCATCACTTTTGGAGTGGTCTGCTGGGGCAACGGCATTACAGCAGCCGATAGGAAGAGACTGAACAAGCTGATCAAGAAAGCTAGCTCTGTCCTGGGGAAACACCTTGACCCAGTGGAGGAGATCGGAGAGAGAAGGATGGTGGCTAAACTGTCATCTCTGCTGGAGTCCGAGTCCCACCCTATGCAGGACATACTGAACACACTGAGGAGCTCATTTAGCAGCAGACTACATCATCCTAGGTGCGCAACCGAGAGGTTTCGCAGGTCCTTCCTACCTACGGCTGTCAGACTGTACAACCTAAGTAGGGCTGCTCACAGAGATAGCAAAAAAACGTGACAACCTAATAGTATTGAATGCAAAAGACGCAACATACTTACACAAATGGTCCCCTCCAGTATACAACTAGGACAATATCAGTCGCTTTGGAGGGTGACAATATGTATGGATACATATTCATACTACTGTATTTAGGATAACTAAGTAGACGGTTATGTTGTTTATTCCATCTAGCTACAATGCTCCGCACTGTGTATATATATTTATATATTTATGTGTACATATGTATATTCACTGCTCTTATTTTCTTATCTTCTAAATCATTGCTCTGAGTGTTGCTATCCCTGTGCTGTTGCAACCCTGGAATTTCCCCATTGTGTGACTAATAAAGGCTTATCTTATCTTATCTTAATAATGTCTGACTCATTCTCAAATCTAAACAAATTAATAAACTGCTTAAGTAACATGAAATAATGGAAAAATCCCCATATTCCAAATTGTCTTGTAATCTGAAATATAAACATGAAATATCTGACTTGGTCTTCTAAAAAGCTGAATCTATTTCTTCAGTAAAAATCTGTCTTTGGCTAATGTAATTAATGATTGTCAAAACTAGCCAACATAAACGAGTTCCTGTAATGGCATCAGATTTTGTCCAAGTCTCAAAAATTGTGAGATTATTTCTGTTTAAATGTTTGAATAAAAACTTGGTTTGAAATGAACTGAGCTAGCATAGTGGATAATCACATGTATTATTTTATCTTGCAGCTTTTTGGCGATCTTTGACTCGAGGACAGGAAGTAGTCATCAGTCACCTCACACCCACTTCTGACCAATGCCCACATGCAATTGTGAACTACACAACAGCCTGACGTCACTTCAAAGTCCATAAGAACTAGAAACTAGCCTTGGAATATTAAATTAAGATCTGATTAAGTTCAAAAACAGGATGACTTGTGCTAGCCTCCAAATAGAAGACGATTCCTGAGTTAAACCAGTTTATTCAGAGATTCATGGGTACTTACAATGTTCGGATGGGAAAGTCGCAGCAGGACGCCAATTTCAGTGCGAACGATTTTCTTGTCGATCTGGGTGGAGGAAACAGAAAGGTTTTTAAAAATCACACCAAACACCATGTTTGACTGATTAAAATTTCTTCTTCTTCTCCTTCTTCTTCCACCTGCTCCCTTCAGGGGTCTCCACAGTGGATCATCTGTCACCATCTCCCTTCATCTTCCTCTGTAACACCAACCCTCTCCATGTCCTCCTTCACTACATCCATGAATCTTCTCTGTGGTCTTCCTCTTCTCCTCCTGCCTGGCAGCTCCATCTTCAACATCCTTTGTCCAATATCTCCACTATCCCTCCTCTGCACATGTCCAAACCATCTCAGCCTTATCGCTCTTACTTTGTCTCCAAACTGCTCAACCTGAGCTGTCCCTCTGATATACTCATTTCTAATCTTGTCCCGCCTAGTCACTCCCAATGAAAATCTTTGCATCTTCAACTCTGCCACCTCCAGCTCCACCTTCTGTCTTTTTGTCAGTGTTACCGTCTCCAAACCATACATCATAGCAGGTCCCACTACCATCTTGTAAATCTTCCCTCTCACTCTTGCTACAACCGTTCTGTCACAAATCACCCCTGACACTCGTCTCCACCCACTCCACCCTGCCTGCACTCTCTTCTTCACCTCTCTTGAGCATTTTCCATTGCTTTGGATGGTTGACCCTAGGTATTTAAACTCATCTACCTTCACTACCTCTACTCCTTCCATCTTCACCGTTACACCTGCCTCCCTCTCATTCACACTCATGTATTCTGTTTTGGAAACTGATTAAAATCTAAGGAGCCAAAAACAGGAAATGTTCAAACTGGTCTAAAACCTTCTGAAAGTCCAACTGTGCTTCAGATCATGATGGATCCCTGATGCAGTCTACAGAAACTCTCTGTTCCCAGGCTTTGCTCCTGTTGACTAAATGACTAAATCAGATTTATTTGGTTCCTCAGAGTTGCTGGCAATGTTTTGGGTCCTTAATTAATCTGAAACATTTAGAAAAGGGGTCCTCAACCATGTTCCATGGTAGCCCAAGACCCTGCAGGTGTTTACCTCCAATCAGTCTCTTCAACAGGTGATTTCATTGAATTTCTACCCACCGATTGCTGATCAGTGAAAACACCTGCTGAAGAGACAGGGTAGAAGAGAAAACCTGCAGGGTCTTAGGCTTCCATGGCACATGGTTAGGAATCCCTGATTTAGAAAAACTGACCGTTTTCTTCAGGACCTTGACAGCGTAGGGCTTCTGGGTCTGTTTCTCCTCACAGCAATACACAATGGATGTTGCTCCCCTAGGATAAAAAAACAAACATTTTGACAGTCAGACAGGAACACTGCTCAGAACACATGAGTTTAAAAGATACAGTTGAGAACCTTCAATAGTCCACTGGTAAGTATTCAAACAAGAACCTGAAGGTACCAGTGGGAGTTCTCCTGTAAGAATCAGGTACCATCCATCCATCTTCTACCACTTATCCAGTAGTCACAGAGCACCATTATCCCTCCTACAGGTGGGCCCTTGTTGTAACTTCTTCATGGGGATCAACTGTACCTACTCTTGGTCTGGCCCTTCATCCAGGACCAATTTGTCTAGGAAGACCTTACCTGGAACAAGTACACCTCACAGCATAGCTCCTGGGATCATTAGGGAACACAAACCCCTCCACCATGATAAGGTGGTGATGCACGGAGGGGAAATCAGGTACTAGTCAAACTGTTTTTGTTCCTACAGCCTAAGAGACACAGAGCTGATGACCGAGGTGTTGGTCAGCCCAGTCCGACTGATGTCCAACACCGTCAGCACAAAAGAAACATCACTGGCATTTTTTGAATTCATCAGATTCATTGGTGAAACAGATCACTCTGATTGGCCGTTAGATGTAGTGAATGAGTGAGCCAGAAAAGAGACAGACATGATGCAGGTGCAGAACATACAGCTGTGCACCGTTGGCTGGAGACATCCTGGTGTGTCCTAACTTTTTACACCGACAAACTTGGCTACGAGGACACAGCAGGACGTCTGTCATGAGCTTAGCGTGAGCCAGACATAGGTCCAGTAAATATGAAGACTACACATACAAGAGTAAAAGTGGAACTGATTCAGAGTTCTTGTAAGAACAGCGAGAAAAAAAATATAGCTGCAAGAAGAGAGCATGGGGTTCCAAGCAGCTGTAGACTTCAAAGGATAGCACTGTTTATCAGCAGGATTTAAAAGCTAAAGTGTGCTACACAGGAGACGCATGTTAGACTTCAGTTGTTGCTCAGAAGAATCAGACGTCCTCAGGATTCTAACAGGGACTGTGACCCACTACACCACAGGATTGCTGCAGTCTGACTTTCCACACAGAACATGTCCATTGATGAGACAGAAAGGCTGAAAGACATTTCATAAAGATGACTTCTGGAACATGAACAGAACTGGATAAAATTTGGTGTTTTGCTGAATACTATTGTGACTGTGAACTTTCATCAAATTTGGATCACTACATCAGAAGATAAATCAGAAACTACATGTGCAAGAGAAACTTGGTTGCCCTAGAAAATCAACACAGACATTTTAGGATAATGTGAACAACTTTTCATTATCAGCACCTGTAGATGACCTCTGCTTAATAACAACCAATGTGGATCAATGACCTAGGAGGAGTTCAGTTTGAGTTCACGTGCACATTTTTGAAAATATGGTGCAGAAAACTTCATTTTCACATCAGACCAGTAGAGAAAAGTTGTGGAAGATTTCAGAGAATGGAATGATGAAACAAGTTTGGGTCAAGGCCCAGCCATTTGAGATGTTTGCTAAAATTTATAACTGTTTATGAGATTTTTTAGATTTTTTTTATATTCAGTATACTTTATTGAGCCCCAGAGGGGAAATTGAGGGTCATCCACCACCTGGATGGATGAAGCAGCCACGATACGGCGCTATCCCTTAACCATTCACACACACATTCACACCTAGGGCCACTTTAGAGTCTCCAATTAACCTAACCTGCATGTTTTTGGCATGTGGGAGGAAACCGGAGAAATCCCGGAGTAAACCCACGCAGACACGGGAAGAACATGCAAACTCCACACAGATCACTGTTGGTCGGGGGCTGGGATCAAACCCACGATCCCCACGATCCCCCGGCCAAGGGTAAACTGTGCTGCCGCAGTGCTAACCGCTGCGCCACCGTGCAGCCCTATATATATGTATATAGTGCCACCTATGGGTGCAGTGCCTTGATTTTTGGTCTCCAAGTCATGGGGAGAATCTCTGGCCAGTCTGTAAAATTTCATGTTTCTACTTACACAACAGGAAGTTCTGACTGAGCAATTTGATTGGACAACAGGGATTCCACCAACTGTATCACACTCTGGTATGGGAGCTGCTCTGTAGCTGACCGCAAGGCGCTGCAGCGGGTGGTGAAAACCGCCCAACGCATCACAGGGACTCCACTTCCAGCTATAGAGGACGTCTACAGGAAAAGATGTCTGCGCCGGGCACGCAGCATTCTTAGGGACTCCAACCATCCTGCTCATGGACTGTTCCAGCTTCTCCCCTCCAGAAGACGTTTCAGAATCCTTCGGACTAGAACCAGCAGGTTTAGGAACAGTTTCTTTCCAACAGCTGTCACGTTATTGAACTTAGTTCCCCGCTGACTCTCTTACAATCATCTTTTACCATCCTCACCTGTACATAACTGCATAACTACATAACTACATCTAACTTATTGCACATTATTTGCACATAACAGTACTTTTAACTTTCTGCACTGCTGCATATATTTGCATATATTTGCTTAAATTGCACATACTGTTAATTACCGTATATACTGCCCTGCTGTCCTTTGCACTTCTGATTGGATGCTAAACTGTGTTTCGTTACCTTGTATTCATACATGTGTAATGACAATAAAGTTGAATCTAATCTAATCTAATGTAATATATTCCACCATAATTGTTCCGTTTCAATGGATACGTATCACTCCGCTTCAAAGGTGTTCTAGTAACCGTTAATTATGAACAGTAATTTACTGTCAACTCTCAGTGAGAACTGCAACACTCACTATGTGTGGTGCGCGCTTGGCGCCGTGACCACATAACTGGCAGTTGCACTGTCCTCGTAATCCTGCGGTGTGCATGCAGGGCTTCTGTGCGCGGGAGGTCCGCTGTCCGGAGTTTAGTCAGAGTCGGGGAGCTCGGTGGAAATCAAGGCAGTCGGCATAGATGATTGTCCCCGTTCAGGCTGCTTCTTTCGTTCGCTCGTGTCGTTCATGGTGCGTTTTGGTCCCAGCGCTGCGCTCCGGTGAGGATGAAGAGGTTGCATGCGTTCTCTGGTTCTCTGGGATCCACAGCGCGGTGAGAGGGAGGAGACGGTCATTCTCCCTCGTCAGGTCACCAGTGTGGAGGTAAAAGCTCAGGCGAGGGGCGCACCATGACGCGTGCTGAGGCTTCCAGTCCGTCATCTCTGGGGTGTTCGCCTCGTGTTCCATTCTTCATCAAGGGTCACCGGTGTGGAGGAACAAATAAGTTCAGGCGAGATGCAACGAGCTGGAAGGTTTCAGATTTTTATTTCCTCCATCATCATGAGATACACTGTAGCGCTGTGCGCTGTGTTGTGCTGTGTGTGCTGTGCTGTGTGTCGTCGTGCATGTTCTCCTTGAGGCATGTATTGTAAGCTCTTTTATACAGACAGAGAGAATGCATGGTACATTAGCATATTGGTATACGTATCAGTCAATACATATCAATCGCGTGACCAACTGGCGCTTGGACTTCCTCTCCTTAATCCGGGGATGTATAACAATAGTCCATTGTTCTGGTTGTCCCCCCAGGGGTTCTCTGTCCATATGCAATCCCTGCTGAGTGTGAATAGTATCAGTCTGCATTGTGCTGGGTGCCCACAATAATACATTTAAAAACAACAACAAGGTTGGCCAAAGTGCTTTACACATAATAAAATAACATACGATGAAATACATACAGTATGTAACACAAAATAAATAAAATTAAGACAAGCTAAAAAAAAACAACACAGGGCCACAACATACCATGACCTGTAGGACTCAAACTGAACTTGAATTAAAAGCCAGATTAAAAAGATGCTTTTAAGATAAGATAAGATAAGATAAGCCTTTATTAGTCCCACAACGGGGAAGTTAAGTTAAGTTGTGATTTAACAGATTGTCAGGATCCTGCAGTGCATAGATGGAGTGGCAGGTTGTTCCATAATCTTGTGGTTGGCACTGCAAAGGCCCTATCCCCTCTCTGTTTTAATTTACTTTAAGGTTGCACTAAAAGCAGCTGGTAGGATGACATTAATGCTCAAGCAGAAGAATAAAAAGTCCAGAAGTTCGGTTATATAAAAAGGTGTCAGACCATTCAAGACCTTAAAATCCCTTCATTGGCTTCCCATAGAATTTAGAATTAAGTTCAAAATCCTTCTCACTTACAAAGCTCTAAATAATCTTTTATTTAAAAGATCTGACACTACCCTATTATCCTAACAGAGCACTACGCTCCGAAAATGATTACTTGTAATACCTAGAATCTCCAAAAGTACAATGGGAGGCAGAGCCTTCAGTTATCAAGCTCCTCTCCTGTGGAACCAGCTGCCAATTTGGATTCCGGAGTCAGACTCGATCTCTGTTTTTAAGAATAGGGTTAAAACCTACCTTTTTGATATAACCTACAATTAGGGAGGGATCATGTGTCCCTGAACCCTCCCTTAGTTATGCTGCTAATAGGTTTAGACAGCCGGGGGCGGTGCGGTAGTGCAGTGGTTAGCACTGTGCCAGCACAGCAACTCACCCTTGGCCATGGGATCCCTGGTTCGATCCCAGCCCCTGACCAACAGTGATCCGTGTGGAGTTTGCATGTTCTCCCCGTGTCTGCGTGGGTTTACTCCGGGATTTCTCCGGTTTCCTCCCACATGCCAAAAACATGCAGGTTAGGTTAATTGGAGACTCTAAAGTGGCCCTAGGTGTGAATGTGTGTGTAAATGGTTAAGGGATAGCGCCGTACCGTGGCTGCTTCATCCATCCAGGTGGATGCCCTCAATTTCCCCTCTGGGGATCAATAAAGTATACTAAAAAAAATGTAAAATACCTAGAATCTCCAAAAGTACAATGGGAGGCAGAGCCTTCAGTTATCAAGCTCCTCTCCTGTGGAATCAGCTGCCAATTTGGATTCCGGAGTCAGACTCGATCTCTGTTTTTAAGAACAGGGTTAAAACCTTCCTTTTTGATATAGCCTACAATTAGGGAGGGATCATGTGTTTCTGAACCCTCCCTTAGTTATGCTGCTAATAGGTTTAGACAGCCGGGGGACCTCCAACAATGCACTGGGCTTCACTCCTTTCTTCACTCTCAATGAAATATTTTTGCTGGTCTTTAACATCTGTTTGTTCTCTCCCATAGATTAAGTCCCCATCATCCTGTTTGTTCTCTACATGTCTGTTCTTTTCTTCTTCTTTTCTATCCCCTCACCCCCCAGCCAGTTGCAGCAGATAACTGCCCCTCATTGAGCCTGGTTCTGCTGGAGGTTTCTTCCTGCTAAAAGGGAGTTTTTCTTCTACACAGTTGCCAAGTGCTGCTCACAAGGGATCACCTGATTGCTGGGGTCTTTCTGCAATTGTGGGGGTTTCTCCTACAGTTGAAAGTACTATGAGATGACTGTTGAGAAATGACACTATATACAGCATCTCACAAAAGTGAGTACACCCCTCACATTTTTGTAAATATTTTATTATATCTTTTCATGGGACAACACTGAAGATATGACACTTTGATACAATGTAGTCAGTGTACAGCTTGTATAACAGTGTAAATTTGCTGTCCCCTCAAAATAACTCAACACACTATGGCTGTGGATTTGTGCATGCATATGTGTAAGCATAAAAGGGATGCTGACATAACATATGTAGATTGACCTCACGACGAAGAGGACAATAAGTCTGGATCACCTGCGGGGGACAACGAAGAGGACGGGGGTGCGAACAAAGGACTTCCTGACCTTCAGGAGGCAGGTGGAAGACTGAAGGCTGGAGGGGGGAGAAATGTCAATAAGGGGTTTTGACGGGGATATGTGATCCCTCCTGTGTGTGACAAGCCTGTATAGGAAATGGTATAAAATGTGAAGCTTGGATGTAGCTCAGCCTCTTTCTTCCTGCTTATTGGAGAGAGCAGGCTGGGGATGGATGCTTGAATAAATCTGACTTAAACACAATTCGGTCTCTTTATTCCACGCTCCCCACATTGGTGACCCATCGGCGTAGAGAATGCCTGGAGAGAATCTCCGCGTTCCAGACTCGCTGGAGTCTGCCCTGGCAAGCGCCGTAGCCGTCAAGCTGCCGGAATTCTGGCAGGACAATCCACGGTCGTGGTTCCTACAAGCGGAGTCACAGTTCGCGCTCGCAGGGGTATCGGCGGATGACACTAAGTTCCACCATGTCATCGCTAAGCTGGACAACCGCACGGCTCGGTGCGTGCAGAGCTTGGTACAGCAGCCACCCGCCACCGACAGATACGGCAGGTTGAAAGCTACCCTCATCAAGTTTTTCACGCCCTCAGCCGAAGTGAGGGCTAGGAGGCTCCTGGCTTTGCTCAACCAGGGAGGACACAGGCCAAGCGCCCTGATGGAAGACATGCTACAGCTGAGGGGGTCAGACAACGATGGCTTCCTTTTCCAGTATATCTTCCTACCTAACCTCCCGGTGCACATGAGAGGGACGCTGGCCGGCGTACATTGTGAGACTCAGGAGGATTTCCGGGAGCTGGCCCAGGAGGCAGAGAGGATCCTGGACGCCTGCAGCGAGCAGACGACCGCGGCGGCGACCCAAAGCAGCGGAGAGCCAGAGGCAGAAGACCCAACCCTACCGGCAACGGCAGCGGCGCGGCCTCGACACGGTGATCGTGAGGGTTCAGTGGCAGAGGCGTGGCCCCGACGCAGAGGTGGAGATGACCGCTGTTTTTATCATCGGAGGTTCGCCGAGAGGGCACGCAGGTGTGTGCCGCCCTGCAGCTTCAGGAGTTCGGGAAATAGCAGGACCGAGGGTCATTAGCAGCTTCGACTCTCGGTGAAAACAGCAAGCTGCTCTACATCACAGATGCGAGCTCCGGACGAGATTTCCTCATAGACACCGGAGCCCAAGTGAGTTTCATCACCCCAACTTATGCTGACTGGTTGGCTGGACCCCGTGGTAGCGGAGCGACTGCGGCAAACGGCTCGAGCATCAACACTTACGGGAAAAGAACTCTGTCTTTACGCATACATGGCCGCACATATGAATGGACTTTTGTCATAGCGGCGGTGAGTTTCAACATGTTAGGCGCTGATTTTCTGTGCTCACATGGTCTGTTAGTTGATCTTGCCAATAGGCGGCTGGTAAATGCACTCTCTTTTTACTCTCTTCCCTGTTCAGCTCGAGTGTCCCCGCCACCAGTACAGACCAACGTCGCCGCAGCAGGTGGTAAGTTCCACACACTGCTCACCCAGTTTCCAGCACTCACGGTACCCACTTTTTCAGCGACAGTCGCAAAACACGGGGTGGAGCATTTTATCACTACATCTGCCCCCCCTCGTCTTTGCGAAGGCTCGGAGCTTAGATGCTGCCAAGCTCTCCATAGCGCGCAAAGAGTTCGCCAGCCTAGAGAGGCTGGGCATCATTCGCCGTTCGAAAAGCCCATGGGCTTCGCCGCTGCATATGGTCCCGAAAGCTGATGGCTCCTGGAGACCGTGCGGCGATTACCACAGGCTGAACAACGCCACAGCACACGATCGTTACCCCATTCCACACATCCAGGATTTTTCAGTACACCTAGCGGGGGCGCGCATTTTTTCCAAAATAGACCTGGTTCGCGGCTACCATCAAGTTCCGGTCCGGCCGGAGGACATTCCTAAAACAGCGGTAATAACACCGTTCGGACTTTTTGAGTTTCTACGCATGCCGTTTGGTCTTAAAGGAGTGGCGAAGACGTTCCAACGGATGATGGATGCCGTGTTACGCGATCTCCCTTTTGTGTTTGTGTACCTCAACGACATTTTGGTCGCCAGTATTTCAGAGGAAGAACACGAAAAACACCTCACCGTGGTTTTTAGGAGGTTGGGAGAGCACGGCTTAATAATTAACCCGGCCAAGTGCCAGTTTGGCGTCGCGCAGATCGATTTTTTGGGCCACCGCGTTTCCCCAGAAGGGGCAGTTCCATTACCGGATAAAGTGCGCGCAGTGGCAGATTTTCCCCAACCACAAACGGTCAAGTCATTGCAGGAATTTTTAGGGATGGTGAATTTTTATAACCGTTTCCTGCCCCACGCAGCACAACTCATGCAGCCGTTATATGCCGCGCTCAAGAAACAAAAACCATCCAATGCTGTTGAATGGTCCCCAGAGCGGGAGCGCGCGTTCACAGAGGTGAAAAAAGCCTTGGCTGACGCTGCGCTCCTAGCTCACCCGGACCCAGCAGCATGCATCGCGCTAACAACAGACGCATTAGATGTGGCCATAGGGGCTGTAATAGAGCAGCAGGTTGCCGGAGTTTGGCAGCTGCTGGCTTTTTTCAGCAGATCCTTGAGCGAGGCCGAGCGAAAATACAGCGCGTTTGACAGGGAGCTGTTGGCACTTCATTTGGCAATTCGTCATTTCCAGTTCTGGCTGGAAGGACGACGTTTCACCGCTTTCGTGGACCACAAGCCGCTCACATACGCCATGTCCAAAATTTCAGACCCGTGGTCAGGCAGGCAGCAGAGGCAGCTGGCCGCAATTTCGGAATTTACCACTGACATTCAGCACGTAGCGGGTAAACTCAACGTGGTGGCAGACTGCCTCTCGCGCACGGTCACGGCACCGGTGCGCGCAGAGGCGGACCATGCCACCGTGACTGCGCAGCGGAGTAGCAGCGCGGGACCGCGCGTAGCCCCAGTTCATGTGGGTATAGATTACGCAGCCATGGCAGCAGAGCAGGGTGCAGATGCAGACGTGCGCGCGCTCCAGTCTGGACCAACAGGGTTAAGGCTGGAGAGCAAGTGTTTACAAACCGGTACGCCCCCCCTAATCTGCGATGTGTCGACTGGGCGCCCACGCCCGGTGGTTCTGGCCGCGTGGCGCCGCCGCGTTTTTGACTCAGTCCACTCGCTGGCGCACCCGGGAGTGCGCGCTTCGGTGAAAATGGTAGCGGAAAAGTTTGTTTGGCCGAGCCTGCGCAAGCACGTGAAGGAGTGGGCAAAGGCCTGCATGTCCTGCCAACGAGCCAAAATCCACAAGCACACAAGAGCCCCTTTAGAACCGTTTCGCATTCCGGCCACAAGGTTCAACCACGTGCATGTCGACTTCGTGGGCCCCCTACTGGCGTCACAGGGGTTCACACATCTTTTGACAATGGTGGACCGAACCCCGCGTTGGCCGGAAGTGGTCCCACTGGCGACGACCACGACCGCGGAGGTGGCTCGCGTTTTTTTAACGGCTTGGGTAGCGCGTTTTGGCGTTCCGTCGGATATTACGTCCGATAGAGGGCCTCAATTCGTCTCTGAGCTTTGGTCAGCGATGGCCAACGGATTAGGAGCAAAAATTCACCGCACTACTGCTTATCACCCTCAGGCTAATGGTTTATGCGAGCGCTTTCATAGGTCGTTGAAGGCAGCACTCAGAGCGTCACTCACGGATGCAGATTGGGTAAACAAACTACCATGGGTTTTATTAGGGTTGTGTTCTGCTCCCAAGGAGGATTTAGATGCCTCCCCAGCGGAGTTGGTGTTCGCACAACCTCTCAGGCTGCCAGGCGAGTTTTTACCGGAGCACCCGGAGCCGGCCCCCCCTCCCGGCTCTTGGGCCGCTAGTCGGCACGGGAGCGGATGTGCTCCCGGGCCCCGTTCATCACGCTTTTCCGCGCGTTTTTGTTCCCAAAGCTTTAAAAAATGCTGAGTTCGTTTTTGTCAGGCACAAGGCTCTAAGATCAACCCTTAGACCCCCGTACGACGGGCCATATAGAGTGCTGGAGACAGGTGATAAGCATTTTGTGCTGGATTTGGGAGACAGAAAAGAGACAGTTAGTATTGACAGACTAAAACCTGCTTTTGTGATGAATGACGAGTCTGTACCGGTAGCGAGGGCACCTCGACGCGGCAGACTCCCCAGGGGGAGCGTCTCGGAGCCCCCGCAGGGATCAAATAACCACTCTCTTCCTCAGTCAACAGAGCCTGGGCAGAAGGGCGCAGCAGGCAAGGCTGGGCCCGCTTATAGCAGATTCGGGAGACGGTTGAAGCCCAGGCGGCGCACAGACTGAGTGTTTGATGTTAGCTGTACTGTTGATAGTAACATGTTCACAGAATTTTAATGTATTGCCCATTCTTCATCGTTTGGGGGGGGGGGGGTATATGGCTATTTGTGCATGCATATGTGTAAGCATAAAAGGGATGATGAGATAACATATGTAGATTGACCTCACAACGAAGAGGACAATAAGTCTGGACCACCTGCGGGGGACAACGAAGAGGACGGGGGTGCGAACAAAGGACTTCCTGACCTTCAGGAGGCAGGTGGAAGACTGAAGCCTGGAGGGGGGAGAAATGTCAATAAGGGGTTTTGACGGGGATATGTGATCCCTCCTGTGTGTGACAAGCCTGTATAGGAAATGGTATAAAATGTGAAGCTTGGATGTAGCTCAGCCTCTTTCTTCCTGCTTATTGGAGAGAGCAGGCTGGGGATGGATGCTTGAATAAATCTGACTTAAACACAATTCGGTCTCTTTATTCCACGCTCCCCACACACACAACCATTAATGTCTAAACCGCTGGCAACAAAAGTGAGTACACCCCTAAGTGAAAATGTGCAAATTATGCCCAATTAGCCATTTTCCCTCCCTGGTGTCATGTGACTCGTTAGTGTTACAAGGTCTCAGATGTGAATGGGGAGCAAGTGTTTTAAATTTGGTGTTACTCTCACACTCTCTCATACTGGTCACTGGAAGTTCAACATGGCACCTCATGGCAAAGAACTCTCTGAGGATCTGAAAAAAAGAATTGTTGCTCTACATAAAGACGGCCTAGGCTATAAGAAGATTGCCAACACCCTGAAACTGAGCTGCAGCACAGTGGCCAAGACAATACAGCGGTTTAACATGACAGGTTCCACTCAGAACAGGCCTCACCATGGTTGACCAAAGAAGTTCAGTGCACGTGTTCAGCATCATATTCAGAGGTTGTCTTTTGAAAACAGACGTTTGAGTGCAGCCAGCATTGCTGCAGAGGTTGAAGGGGTGGGGGGTCAGCCTGTCAGTGCTCAGACCATACGCCGCACACTGCATCAAATTGGTCTGCATGGCTGTCATCCCAAGAGGGAAGCCCCTTTTAAAGATGATGCACAAGAAAGCCCACAAACAGTTTGCTGAAGACAAGCAGACTAAGGACATGGATTACTGGAACCATGTCCTGTGGTCTGATGAGACCAAGATAAACTTATTTGGTTCAGATGGTGTCAAGCGTGTGTGATGGCAACCAAGTGAGGAGCATAAAGACAAGTGTGTCTTGTCTACAGTCAAGCATGGTGGTGGGAGTGTCATGGTTTGGGGCTGCATAACTGCTGCCGGCACTGGGGAGCTACAGTTCATTGAGGGAACCATGAATGCCAACATGTACTGTGGTATACTGAAGCAGAGTATGATCCCCTCCCTTCGGAAACTGGGCCGCAGGGCAGTATTCCAACATGATAACGACCCCAAACACACCTCCAAGACGACCACTGCCTTGCTAAAGAAACTGAGGATAAAGGTGATGGACTGGCCAAGCATATCTCCAGACCTAAACCCTATTGATCATTTGTGGGGCATGCTCAAATGTAAGGTGGAGGAGCACAAGGTCTCTAACATCTACCAGCTCCGTGATGTCTTCATGGAGGAGTGGAAGAGGATTTTAGTGGCAACCTGTGAAGCTCTAGTGAACTCCATGCCCAAGAAAATTAAGGCAGCGCTAGAAAATAATGGTGGCCACACAAAATATCGACACTTTGGGCACAATTTGGACATTTTCACTTGGGGTGTACTCACTTTTGTTGCCAGCGGTTTAGACATTAATGGCTGTGTGTTGAGTTATTTTGAGGGGACAGCAAATTTACCCTGATTTACAAGCTGTACACTGACTACTTTACATTGTACCAAAGCGTCTATATCTTCAGTGTTGTCCCATGAAAAGATATAATAAAATATTTACAAAAATGTGAGGGGTGTACTCACTTTTGTGAGATACTGTAAATAAAGTTGAACTGAAGTGAATTAAGAGAATTTTAAAATCGATGCAACAATGGACTGGGAGCCAGTGAAGACCTGCCAGAACTGGAGTGATGTGATCATACTTTCTAGTGTCTGTTAAAAGCCTGATGTGGTGTTCTGGACTAACTGCAAACAGTGGATGGTGGATTTTTCCAAACCAAAATAAGGTGAGTTGCAGTAGTCTAGTCTACTGGTGATAAAAGCATGAATATGTTTTTCCAGGTCTTTGTGGGTAAAATAAGATTTGGTCTGGCAATCTGACATAGCTGATAAAAGCTTTACTGAACAACTGTGTTCACTTTGATCTTCCAATTTAAAGAACGATCTAAAAACACACCAGGTTTTTGACAATCAAACAAAAACGGGAGGCAAGATAATCAGGCATATCAGTGACGTCACTCAGAGGTATATTTTTCCAAATAAAATTATTTTTCTTTTCTTTTTGTTTAAATTAAGAAAATTTTTGTGTCAGGCCATTCTTTGACCTCATGGAAACAGCCCAGTAATGGCTGCAGTGGGTTGGGAGTGTTAAATTGAATGGGAATATAAATCTGAATATCTTCAGCATAACAGTGAAATGGAATGTTGTGTTTTTCTGACGATTTACCCAAAGGCAACATGTATGAGGAAGATCAAGGCGAGGAAGGCGTTGGGACCGGACGGCATCAGTGCAAAGCTCCTCAAGTCCTGTGCAGACCAGCTGTGTGGGATTGTGGAGCACATCTTCAACCTGAGCCTGAAGCTGGGGAGGGTACCACAGTTGTGGAAAACATTTTGTGTGGTACCTGTACCAAAGACTTCCCACCCCAAAGATCTGAACAGCTACAGACCAGTGGCCCTGACGTCCCACATGATGACCACCCGGGGAAACTGCTCCTTGCTCACCTCCGCCCCCTGGTGGGACCAGCGATGGATCCACTCCAGTTCACCTACCAGCATGGTATTGGGGTGGAGGATGCGGTCATCTTCCTCCTTCACCATTCTCTGTTCCACCTGGAGAAGCCCAGGAATGCAGTGACGATCATGTTCTTTGACTTCTCCAGTGCTTTCAACTCATTCTACATTCTACGACAGGGTGGTGGCATCAGCCATCACTTTTGGAGTGGTCTGCTGGGGCAGTGGCATTACAGCACCCGATAGGAAGAGACTGAACAAACTGATCAAGAAAGCTAGCTCTGTCCTGGGGCAGCGCCTTGACCCGGTGGAGGAGATGGGAGAGAGAAGGATGGTGGCTAAACTGTCATCTCTGCTGGAGTCCGAGTTCCACCCTATGCAGGACATACTGAATGCACTGAGGAGCTCATTTAGCAGTAGACTACATCATCCTAGGTGCACACCGAGAGGTTTCGCAGGTCCTTCCTACCAACGGCTGTCCAGACTGTATAACCTAAGCAGGGCTGCTCGCAGAGATAGCAAAAAGACGTGACAACCTAATAGTATTGAATGCAAAAGATGCAATAGACTTACACAATTGTCCCCTCCGGTATACAACTAGGAAAATACCGGTAGCTACGGAGGGTGACAATATGTATGGGTACATAATCATACCATGTAGGATAACTAAGTAGACGGTTATGCTGTTTCATTCCATCTAGCAACAATGCTCCACACTGTGTTTTATATATTTACATATTTATTCCATCTAGCTACAATGCTCTGCACCGTGTGTCTATATATTTATGTTTATATGTACATATGTATACTCGCTGCTCTTGTTTTTTCTTGCCTTCTGATTGTTGCTCTGAGTGTTGCTATCCCTGTGCTGTTGCAATCCTGGAATTTCCCCATTGTGGGACTAATAAAGGTTTATCTTATCTTATCTTATCTTACAAAGAGAACAATGGGGGACCCAAAACGGAACCCTGAGACACATCACAAGAAAAAGGGCTGAGCAAGAGGAGAAATCTATGTAGTTACTTAAAGAACAGATATCAGTATGTATGTGTTGGTAGCAAAAACTCACAGTTACTGAAGGTTACTTGTGGAGTCCCACAGGGTTCACTTTTGGGGCCATTGTTATTCAATATGTGTATAAATGATATATGTGAAGTTTCGGAAAAAATGAATTTAATATTGTTTGCCGATGACACTAATTTATTATGCAGTGGAAGCAATTTGGGACACCTTTTGGATACACTCAGAAAGGAATTAGGAAAGCTCAAACTGTGGTTTGATTCAAACAAATTAACGCTCAATTTAAGTAAGACAAAATTTATAGTTTTTCACAACCATCACAACAACTCAGTATCTAAACTCAGTGTAAATGGTGTAGAGATTGAAATGGTATCCAAAACTAAATTTCTTGGAGTAATAATTGATAATAAACTGTGTTGGAAGTCACATATTAATTATATTAAAGGTAAAATATCTAAATCAATTGCAATACTACACAGAGTGAAATATTTGCTGAATCAACCCACACTATATACCTTGTATCATTCATTAATACTCCCATACATGACATATTGTACTGAAGTATGGGGAAATACATATAAAACAAACATATATCCAGTCCTTATGCTTCAGAAGAGAGCTATTAGAATAATAAACAAATCAGCTTACAGGGAACCAACAAACCCACTTTTTCTTAAATTAAAAGCTCTCAAGCTGAAAGATCTGGTTGAGTTTAAAACTGCAATAATAATGTTTAAAGTGAAGAATCTATCACTGCCCACAAATATCCAAAAGTTGTTCCAAATAAGGGAGAAACAATATCATTTCAAGGAACATGTATATTTCAAAAACCTTCAGTGAGAACTACCACCAAGCATACACTGTGTTTCAGTGCAAGGGAGTCAGATTATGGAACGATTTTGGACCTGAATTAAAATCATGTACAATGCTTGGACAAGTTAAAACAAAAACTAAAGGAAGAAATACTCCAAACATATTTAACAAGATGACATGTAAAATCACATCAGGATTGTCATATCCAGCCTGTGTTGTGTTGTTGTCTTAGATTTTTGTCACATTTTGTCTTAGCTTCGTTCTGAACTGTAATCGCTCTTTTTTGTTTTTTCTTTGAATTCTTGGATGGAACATGGGTGGGCAATATAAGCTGTGGCTCAGCCATCACGCCATTTGCGGATGATTTATGTTTGAACTGTATAATCAGAGGAGTTATTGTTTGATTTGACCTTGTAAGATGTTTTTTTTTTCTTTCCCCTTTGTTATATTATTCTGTTCCTTTTTTTTAATCTTTACTTTTAATCTATCCAAAATAAAGATTCATTCATTCATTCATTCAAAAAAAAAGAGGAGAAATCTTTGGCAAAGTAAATCGGTTTGGCACAATAAGGAAAGAAGATTTCTGTTCTGCTCACCTAGCTGCCTAAAAGATCAAGGGGGAAACAAACAAACAAATAAATGAATAAAACTTGGTCATATCCCAATATAAAACTCCCTAATAAATTGGCAAAGTCACTAAAAAATCCTTCACATGTTTGGGTGGATGGTAAACCACAGCACAGACGATTGAGGGAGAAGAGTTCAGTACAAAAAGCTGCGCTTCAAAGCTGGAGTAGGCAAGGCAAGCGTTTTGTATAGCACATTTCATGTACAAGACAATTCAAGTGCTTTACATACTGTAAAGCACTAAAGCAAGGTGCAAAAAGAATACACAAGAATTTAAAAGCAAACTAAAAAATAAATTAAAGAGAAACAAAAACAGGCTAAAATAGAATATGAGAAATAAAAGATACAGTACATTGTAGGCTACTGAAAGGCTGCGGTACATAGGAGCGTTTTTAACCTGGATTTAAAGTATCTGAGAGTTTCAGCAGCCCTGATGCTTTCTGGGAGTTTGTTCTACATGTAAGGGCATAAAAAATAAACGCTGCCTCACCATGTTTGACTCTAAGTCTAGAACTACGTACTAGTACTCTTTCTAGTAAAATAACAACACTCAGTGTTTCCTCTGGCTTAAAGACCTTGGCGCGGTGGCAACATAGTTTTCCCGGGGGGAGGGGGAGTAAACATACCGGAATATGTTAATTTATGTTAATTTTATACTATTTATTTCTTTTTAAAATTTTACACAGTAACGTTGCATATGGAACTTACCATTTGAAGTATTGTACAACCGAGGCTTGAATATTGGGCCAGTTGGGGTCCCACCCAGACATCCTGTGTTTAGACTTTTTAGTGGTGGTATCCTTCTCTCCTTCCTCTGCCTGAACACTTTCCTCTCCTTGGCTCCTCTCTTCTGTCTCATCTTTCCCTCTCTGAGCTCTGTCTAATTCAGCTTCTCTCTCTGTCTATGGTGGAATACAAACAGGTTAGAAAATATCAAATGTCATGACAAAAATATGTGTATTTTTTTCATTTTTACTCATGTTTCTTTTTTCCATTGAGAGAGTAGGGAAGGGAAAGAAACATTCATAATAGTAATGTACTCATTCATACTTAAATTATATGATCAGGTGGGTACAGTAACCAGAAATTCTACTCATGTAAAAGTAGTGCTTTGAAATTAATAATCAAAAGCAGACAACCAAAAATTTCTAGTTGAGTTAAGGGAACAAAGAGCAGCCACTTAAAAACTTGAGTAATGACTTCAGTCTTGAGGGTTTGAGGTTTTTCTCCAAAATTTAAAACAATTTTCTGATAGTTTTCTACTTTTCTTTGTAAATCTAAAGTTGAAATCATGTTCCTCAAATTTGTAATTTCCTCATGTAAAATTGACTTTTCTTGTACATTTGAAACTTTATTATAAATTTGTGGATTATTTTATGACTAATTTTTGTCTATTTTTTAAAATAAAATTGGGGGGGGTTAGATAAATTTGAATCAGACTGTGGTAATTTTATTTTTTTTTACTTTTTTCTTATAACAATTTACATTTTTGACCATAATTTTGCAGTTAGAACAGAACAATAATTTAACTCTGATTTCAAAGAAAAAATATTAATAAAATTGTTTTCAATTAAATAAATTAACTTAAATGACCAAAGATGCCGTTATTTCTGTTATAATATTTCTTTATATTTATAGTTTTTCAGAAATCTCCTCACCACCCAGACAGCAGGAAAAACCTCCCTTATTTTGAAATCAAATGTTGGCACGTTTAGTTTGTCTGAAGGCTGCTGACGGATTAAAGTCACTGACTTGGTGAATTTCGGTCATCTTAACCTGCCAGGTTCATAACAGGGAACTGTAGCGACTCTAAAGACATAATTCACCACAATATGTGTTCATGTACAGAATGATCTGTTTAGGCAGTTATAGTTGTGCTCTCAGGCTTTCTCATCAGGCACCTCTCTAGGCAGCCGCTGAAGGACCTCAGTTTAGAGTGAAAAGACAGCTAGCGTTTTTAGCTGTTGCTTTTGTCACTGCCGCTGGAGAATAAAAACGGCACGCCTGCTCATGCGAGAAAAGAGAGAAATTGCCAGTCTCTTCATTCCTGCAGTTCCTACAGAACATAATATTGTAGTGGCTGGTGAAATATGTCCTCAGCAATTCATCAGTCCGCCTCGCCTTTCCCTTCATATGAAGCGGCTGCATATGAATTCTAACCACATCTGTTAGCTAAGCGACTCTTCAATTCAATTCAATTCAATTCAACTTTATTTATATAGCGCCATTTCACAACAACAGTCATCTCATAGCACTATCAACTGTAGGGAGGACCCCCACAGTTGCAGAAAGACCCCAGCAATCAGGCGATCCCCTGTGAGCAAGCACTTGGCGACGGTGGAGAGGAAAAACTCCCTTTTAACAGGAAGAAACCTCCAGCAGAACCAGGCTCAGGGAGGGGCAGTCATCTGCTGCGACTGGCTGGGGGGGTGAGGGGATAGAGAAGAAGAAAAGAACAGACATGTAGAGAGCAAACAGCACGATGGGGACTCAATCTATGGGAGAGAACAAACAAATGTTAATGACCAGCAAAAAAAAAAAAAATATTTCATAGAGAGTGAGGAAAGGAGTGAGGCCCAGTGCATTATTGGAGGTCCCCCGGCTGACTAAACCTATTAGCAGCATAACTAAGGGAGGGTTCAGAAAACACATGATCCCTCCCTAATTGTAGGCTATATCAAAAAGGTAGGTTTTAGCCCTATTCTTAAAAAACAGAGATCGAGTCTGACTCCCGAATCCAGATTGGCAGCTGATTCCACAGGAGAGGAGCTTGATAACTAAAGGCTCTGCCTCCCATTGTACTTTTGGAGATTCTAGGTATTACAAGTAAACCTGCTTTTGGGAGCGTAGTGCTCTGTTAGGATGATACGGTAGTATCAGATCTTTTAAATATAAAGGAGCCTGATTGTTTAGAGCTTTGTAAGTAAGAAGAAGGATTTAAACTTAATTCTAAACTCTATGGGAAGCCAATGAAAGGGGAGGCCAGAACCGAGAGATATGATCTCTCTTTCTAGTACCTGTTAAAACTCTTGCTGCAGCGTTTTGGATCAGTCTGAAGACTTTTTTAAAGATGTTTTAGGACAACCTGATATTAAAGAATTACAATAATCTAATCTCGAGCTAACAAAAGCGTGGATCAGCTTCTCAGCATCCACTCTGAGACAAGATGCTCCTAATCTTGGCAATATTACGCAAATGATAGAAGGCAGTCTTAGAAACAAATTTAATATGTGAATTGAAGGACAAATCCTGATCAAAACTAACTCCAAGGGTCCTCATAGAGCTATTAAGAGAAGAGTAACTGCATCCAAACTGAAGTTTGATTTGGAAAGGAATTTCTAGGTTTTTTTGGACCAACAAGAATGACCTTCAGTCTTATCTGAATTTAATAGCAGGAAATTACAAGTCATCCAAACTTTGATTTCCTTAGTACAGGCTTCTATACTTGCTAATTGATTAGTATCATCTGGCTTCATTGACAGGTATAATTGTGTGTCATCTGCATAACAGTGAAAATGTATACAGTGCTTTTAATAATGTTGCCTAACGGAAGCATATATAAACTATAAAGAGTTGGGCCAAGCACAGATCCCTGTGGAACTCCATGACTAAGCTTTGTGCTGAGAGGAAAACTCATCATTTACATGAACAAACTGGAACCTATCAGATAAATAAAGATCTAAACCACTGCAACGAAGTTCCATTAAGTCCAAATAGTGTTCTAATCTATCAAGTAGAATATTATGATCAATAGTATCAAAAGCTTGCACTAAGATCTAAAAGGACAAGTACAGAAACTAGTCCATTATCAGATGCAATGAGGAGGTCGTTAGTGACCTTCGCTAAGGCTGTTTCAGTGCTATGATGGATTCTAAACCCAGATTGAAACTCCTCAAATAAACCATTTCCCTGCAGGTGGTCAAATAATTGCATAGCAACAACTCTTTCTAAGATTTTTGAAATGAAAGGGAGATTAGAGATTGGTCTATAGTTAGCTAAAGCTCCTGGATCTAGCGTTGGCTTTTTGAGTAAGGGTTTAATTACAGCCGTTTTAAAAGCCTGCGGTACATGGCCTAAAGTTAATGAAGAATTGATTATATGAAGAATAAAGCTACCAATAAGTGGGAAGACTTCTTTAAATAACCTGGTAGGAATAGGGTCTAAAAGACAAGTTGAAGGTTTGGATGAGGAAACTATTTTGTCTAACTCACAAAGGTCGATTGGAGTAAACTCATCAAGACAGACATCAATAGAAGGAGTTGTAGTAGTTACAGTATTTAAGTTAACTGTGGGAAGAATCTGATTGATTTATCTCTGATGGATGAAATTTTATTATTGAAAAAGTTCATAAAGTCCTGACTAGTAAGCTCTAAGGGGATGCTAGGATTGACAGAGTCCTGACTCTTTGTCAACCTGGCTACAGTACTGAAAGAAACCTGGGATTATTCTTGTTCTCCTTCTATTAATGCAGAGTAATAACTCGTTCTAGCTTTTCTAAGAGATTTTTTATAAATTAAAAGATGATTTCTCCAAGCTAAATAGATTTCATCTAAATAGTAGAGCGCCATTTTCTTTCTAATTGACGAGTCTTCTGTTTTAAGCTACGAGTTTCTGTGTTGAACCAAGGAGTTAAAATTCTCTGATTAGACTTTTTCTTTTTTAAGGGGGCCATCAAGTCTAGAGCCTGATGCAGAGAAGCTGAAACACTATCCACCATGTTATCAATTACAGAAGGAGCAAGCTGTCTATAGCTTATTTCCGTTGTGTTGACACATGGCATAGAGGAAACAATCTGCATAAATTTGGAAACAGCATCATCTGAGAGGCATCTACTGTGATAATATTTTTCTTTAGGAGCCAAATAGTCAGAAATAGTAAAATCAAAGGTTAACAGACAATGGTCTGACAGTACAGGGTTATGAGGAAACACTACCAGATTTTCTATTTCTATGCCATATGTCAGAACAAGGTCCAATGTATGGTGGAGGTAATGAGTAGAATTTCCTACTTTCTGAGAAAACCCAATCGAGTCTAATATTGAATTAAAAGCCACATTAAGGCAGTCACTATCTACATCCACATGTATATTAAAGTCCCCTACTATAATTATTCTATCAGATTTCAGCACTAAATCAGCTAAGAAATCAGGAAATTCGGATAAAAATTCTGAATAGGTTGATGGGGAACGATAAACTATGGCAAATAAAATTGGGTTTAACCTGGAATTGCTAAAGTGTCCAATGCTGAGGACCAGGCCCCTCAAAGGAATTATAACATGTTTTTTGCTTTACATTAACTAGTAATTTGGAATGGTAAATTGATGCTACTCCTCCTCCACGACCAGAACTTCTGGGATTTTGACAGTTTAAATAACCAGAGGGAGTTGATTCATTTAAACCAACATAATCCTCTTGTCCTAACCAAGTCTCTGTAAGGGAAATTAAATCAATCTGATGATCAATTAACAGATCATGGACTAACAGAGACTTGGGAGTTAGAGACCTAATATTTAATAAACCACATTTAATTTTTAAATTATGAGGAGGAACAGAGGCCAAATCATTCAATTTAGAGGCTTTATGTTTAATTTGAGTTTTACCAATATTTTGCTTTATCACTTTGGGATGCTTATACATTATATTTTTATTCACTTTGGAGGGAGCAGACAACGATTCTCTGATGGGGAAGTCAGGGGCTAAGTTGAGGGGTGGCGGATGAAGAGGAGCTGCAGAGAGGCGTGTAAGACTGCGACTCTGCTTCCTGGTCCCAACTTTGAGTAGTCAATGTTTTGGAAATTTGGATAAAAAAGATGCCAGATTGTTAGATAAATGAGAAGCACCATCCAAAGTGGGATGAATGCTGTCTCGTCTCATAAGACCAGGTTTTCCCCAAAAAGAGCTCCAATTGTCAATGTAGCCCACGTCATTTTTAGGACACCACACAGACAGCCAGCGGTTCAAGGATGACGAGCGACTAAACATGTCATCACTGGTCAGATTGGGGAGGGGCCCAGAGAATACTACAGTGGCTGACATCGTTTTTGCAAAGTCACACACCGATTCTACATTAAGTTTCGTGACTTCCGACTGCCGGGAGACGGATGTCATTAATGCCCGGCGTGAATAACAATTGTGGAATATTTACAGTTACTTTTAGCCAGCATTTTCAAATTTGACTCGATGTCGCCTGCTCTGGCCCCAGGAATGCATGTGACTATGGCCGCTGGAGTCTCTAGGTTCACGTTTCTGACTACAGAGTCGCCAATGATCAGAGTTTTTTCCTCAGCGGGGTGTGTCGCTGAGCGGGGAAAAACGATTAGAAACGTGAACAGGTTGGTGGTGAACCGGGGCTTTGCGACTAGGCTTCCTTCTCACCGTCACCCACCCAGTCTCCTCGCTGCAGAGGAGAGCCGGGGAACCGGTGACAGGGGGACCTAAGCTAGCTAGCTCCGCTGCAGCTAAGGGGCGTCCGTCGAGATTAACTGGCGCAGACGGTGTTTCAATGCAGCGGAGCCGGGATTCCAAATCAGACAACCTCGCCTCGAGCGCCTCAAAAAGACAACATTTATTACATTTACCGTTATCACTAAAAGAGGCAGAGGTGTAGCTAAACATGTGACAGAGAGAGCACACCAGAGGAGGAGAGGAAAGAGAGCTAGTAGCCATAGCTAGTGGCTCGAGAGCTGGAGAGCAAACCACACAGGCAGACAGCAAAACAGGAAGTGACGATACGTTACCACAAGGAAGTGACGATTAACCACCCAGAGTCTTCCATTATTGCTCCCCGTTTCCAGCGGTGTTAAACCATGATCAACTCCTCCAGTGCTTACATACATCTAATGATTTTTTTACCACATTTAAAGTACTTTAACAAGTCATGTTTCTGTCAGACAGTCACGCTTAGCGAGACACTGTTGCTGACTGACTGGAAAACTCGCGTGGGTGGGGCGCTTCTAAACTCCATGCGGATGATGGCTACGCGCGTTGTTCGTGTGCGCGCTTGCGGAAAGTCATTGCTTCATATATTTTTCTTAATAAATTCATATTTTCTTGGTGAGGTGGCAACATTTCTGGCGCGGCAGGCCGCCACCGAGAAATGTTGCCAGAGGAAACCCTGAACACTAGATGGCATTGCACTGGCTTCTACGCTTTCTGTTTGGAATCTTGGGAGTTGTCTTTGACCAAGATATGTCTTTCAACTCTCATATACAGCAAACCATTACGACTGCCTTCTTCCATCTGCGTAATACTTCTAAAATTAGGTTCATCCTGTCTAATAAAGATGCAGAGAAACTTGTCCACACCTTTATCACCTCTAGATTAAACTATTGTAACTCGCTTTTATCAGGTTGTCCTAATAAGTCTATAAAGTTTCTCCATGTGGCGTAATCCCCACAACAGCTGGACAGGCACAGCAATGTGTGTATTAATGTCTACAGACAGCCCGCTTCTTCTGGCTTTTTCCGGCTCACTACTGTGATGTTAATGTGCCATTCATGCATTGTGTTCATGCTTCCTGTCCTTACTGTGTCTATACACTGATGACAATATGTAGATGTGCCTTGTAACCTCTTTTGTCCTGCAGTTCTGGAGCAGAGGCGAATCCTGGCTAGCAGTCTCCTTATTGTTATGTGTGTCTCTCAAATGCAAATGCCCATACCTACTGCTGTGAATGCCTTTCATGTATTGTCTGTAGTTGGGTATATAAGCTGCATTATTCTGTAAATCCCTCTCTCATTCTCTGCTACTGCTCGTCTGCACACTTTGCTGGAGAGCCTCCGGACTCGCCCATGGGGCGAGCTCCGTGACGGCGGTATGATAATAAACCTATTTAAAACTCTCAGTATGCGGCCTTATTTTTCATGCCGCCGCACTCCAACTCATTCAGAATGCAGCTGCACATATCCTAATGAGAACAGGAAGAAGAGATCACATTACCCCAGTTTTAGCTTCTTTACATTGGCTCCCAATAAAATATAGAATTGAATTCAAGATATTGCTCCTAACTTATAAAGCCCTTAATGATATGGCTCCTTCTTACTTGCAAGAATTCATAGTTCCCTATCATCCAAGCAGAGCTCTGCTCTCCCAAAAATCCAAACTACTGGTGGTCCCCAAGGTCTCCAGAAGTAGATTGGGAGGTAGAGCTTTGAGTTATCAAGCTCCCCTCCTGTGGAACCATCTTCCCAGTTCAGTTCGGGAGGCAGACACTCTCTCTTTATTCAAGAGTAAGTTGAAATCTTTTCTCTTTGATAAGGCCTGTAGTTAAAAATGTTGCCGCTGCCAGGTCTTCACTCGCATGTGCAGCCTAACCAGGCTTGATACTGGAATGTCTGGCTTTGAACATTGTATTTGTTACGCTTGTTTTGAATGTAGCTACTGCCAGGCCTCCTACTTTTTACCTCTTTTTATCAACCCAGCCGGTCGAGGTGGATGGCTGTCCTCTATGAGCTATGGTTCCACTTGAGGTTTCTGCCCGTTAAAGGGAGGTTTTTTCCTCGCCTGTGTCACCGCAAAGCCAGTTTAGGAGCTTCGGAAAAAGGTGGATTGTCCTCTCCGGGTTGGGGACAGACTCCTGCCCCAAGTGGACGAGTTTAAGTATCTTGGGGTCTTATTTACAAGAGAGGGGAGAATGAAGTGAGAGATTGACAGACTGATCGGAGCAGCATCTGCAGTGATGCGGACATTGTACCGGTCTGCTGTGGTGAAGAGGGAGCTGAGTTCTAAGGCAAAGTTGTTGATTTACCAGTCAATCTACGTTCCTACTCTCACCTGTGGTCATGAGCTTTGGGTAATGACCGAAAGAACAAGATCGCGGATACAAGCGGCTGAAATGAGCTTTCTCCGTAGGATCGCTGGACTCATCCTCAGAGATAGGGTGAGGAGCTCAGTCATCCGGGAGAGGCTCAGAGTAGAACCGCTGCTCCTTCAAATTGAAAGGAGCCAGTTGAGGTGGTATGGGCATCTGATCGGGATGCCTCCTGAACGCCTCCCACTTGAGGTGTTTCAGGCACGTCCCACTGGAAGGAGATCCCGGGGCAGACCCAGGACTCGGTGGAGAGACTATGTCTCCCAGCTGGTCTGGGAACGCCTTGGTATCCTCTCTGAAGAGCTGGAGCAGGTGGCTGGGGACAGGGAAGTCTGGGCTTCTCTGTTTGAACTGCTGCCTCCGCAACCCGGACCTCCGGAAAAGCGGTAGAAGATGGATGGATGGATGGATGGATGGATGGATGTGTCGTCGCAGTGCTTGCTCTCAGGGGTCTCTGCAGGGTTCTATAAATTTGAGACCGTGGCCTAAACCCACTCTTTTCTGTATGGTTTCCTGTGGTAACGTATCGTCACTTCCTGTGTTGCTGGCTGTCTGTGTTGTTTGCTCTGTGGTTAGCTCTCCTCACTCTCCTGAGGATTTTTGCCTTTAATTGTATTTTAATCGCTTTTTTCCTTCTACCATCACCTCTCACTTCTGTTTAACAAGCCTCTTGCACCTGTGTGCGCACTCAATGTCATCTAATCACCCTCTTTAGCCTTCTGTTCACCTTTCATCAGTGTTTGTGTTAGCTTTGGGTTAGTCACTAGCTATGGCTACTAGCTCTCCTTCCTCTCCTCCTCTGGTGTGCTCTCTCTGTCAGATGTTTAGCTACACCTTTGTCTCTTAGTGATAACGGTAAATGTAATAAATGTTGTCTTTTTGAGGCGCTCGAGGCGAGGTTGTCTGATTTGGAATCCCGGCTCCACTGCATTGAAACACCATCTGCGCCAGTTAATCATGACGGACGTCCCTTAGCTGCAGCAGAGCTCCCTAGCATAGGGCGGCCTGCTAGCGGTCCTCCGGTCCTCCTTAGCAGCGAGGAGACTGGGTGGGTGACGGTGAGAAGGAAGCCTAGCTGCAAAGCCCCGGTTAACCACCAACCTGTTCACATTTCTAATCGTTTTTCCCCGCTCAGCGACACACTCGCTGAGGAAAAGCTCTGATCATTGGCGACTCTGAAGTCAGAAACGTGAACCTAGAGACTCCAGCGGCCATAGTCAAATGTATTCCTGGGGCCAGAGCAGGCGACATCGAGTCAAATTTGAAAATGCTGGCTAAAAGTAACTGTAAATACTCCACAATTGTTATCCACGCCAGCATTAATGACATCCGACTCCAGCAGTCAGAAGTCTCAAAACTTAATGTGGAATCTGTGTGTGACTTTGCAAAAACAATGTCTGTAAGGCCAGAACCGGAGAGGTGTGATCTCTCTTTCTAGTGCCTGTTAAAACTCTTGCTGCAGCATTTTGGATCAGCTGAAGACTTTTTAAAAATGTTTTAGGACAGCCTGATAATAAAGAGTTACAATAATCTAATCTAGCGCTAACGAAAGCATGGATTAGTTTCTTAGCATCACTCTGAGACAAGACGCTCCTAAGCTTGGCAATATTACGCAAATGATAGAAGGCAGTCTTAGAAACAAGCTTAATATGGGAATTAAAGAACAGATCTTGATCAAAAATAACTCCAAGGTTCCTCACAGAGCTATTAAGAGAAACAGTAACTGCATCAAAACTAAAAGTTTGATTTGGAAAGGTATGTCTAAGGTTTTGAGGACCAACTACAATGACTTCAGTCTTTTCTGAATTTAATAGCAAGAAATTATAAGCCATCCAAGCTTTGATTTTCTTAAGACAGGCCTCTAACTTGGCTAATTGATTACTATCATCTGGCTTCATTGACAAGTATAATTGTGTGTCATCTGCATAATAATTAAAATGTATACAGTGCTTTATAATAATATTGCCTAGCAGAAGCATATATAAACTAAAAAGAATAGGGCCTACCACAGATCCCTGTGGAACTCCATGACTGAGCTTTGAGTTGGAAGAAAACTCATTACTGACATGAACAAACTGGAACCTATCAGATAAATAAGATTTAAACCACTGCAATGAAGTTCCATTAAGTCCAACATGGTGTTCTGGTCTATCAAGTAAAATATTATGATCGATAGTATCAAAAGCTGCACAAAGGTCCAAAAGGATAAGTACAGAAACAAGTCCATTATCAGATGCGATAAAGAGGTCATTAGTGACCTTCACTAAAGCCATTTCAGCACTATGATGAATTCTAAACCCATACTGAAACTCTTCAAATAAATCATTTCCCTGCAAATGGTTGAATAATTGCGTAGCAACAACTCTTTCTATGATTTTTGAAATTTTTATTGTATACTTCATTAATCCCAGAGGGAAATTCAGGGCTTCCACGTGGATGGATTAGGCAGCCATGGTATGGCGCCAATCTGTTCACCATTCACACACACACATTCACTCCTAGGGCCACTTTAGAGTATCCAATTAACATAACTTGCATGTTTTTGACCTGCGGGAGGAAACCGGTAAACCCACACAGACAGGAGGAGAACATGCAAACTCCACACAGAAGGGTCACGATGGTCAGGGGGTGGGATCAAACCCACAACCTTCTTACTGTGATGCTACAGTGCCAACCACTGTGCCACCGGACTGTCCTTTTTTAATTTATTTTTTTGTTTAAAAAACCGGGAGTCTGACTACCGAAACCAGATTGGCAGCTGGTTCCAAAGGAGAGCAACCTGATAACTGAAGGCTCTGCCTCCCATTGTACTTTTGGAGATTCTAGGTATTACAAGTAATCCAGCATTTTGGGAGCGTAGTGCTCTGTTAGGATGATAAGGTAGAATCAGATCTTTTAAATAAAAAGGGGCCTGATTATTTAGAGCTTTGCAAGTGACAAGAAGGATTTTAAACTTAATTCTAAATTCTGCAGGAATTTAGTCACTGATGGTGCTGATGGTTGAAGATCTGAGACAGAAAAACTCAGCTGTGGATATTTTTAAAACTGCAGAAAAATCTGAATCTTGGAACCAAAATATGAAGGAAGAGGGGCGGTCTGAAACTTTTGCACAGTACTGCATGTTCTTTACTGAGGTATTTTGATAAAAAGTTACTGTGGAATAAACTGACTGCTTTACTCTCGGAGCACAGACAGAGGTCTACAGACGCTCAGGTCCACTTCTACACCAGAGTGCTGGACTATAGAGCAGTGGTGTTCCACCCTGGTTCATGGTGATCCAAGACCTGCTGGTTTTCTGCTCCACCCCGTCTCTTCAGCAGCTGTTTTCACTGATCAGCAATGTGTGGGAAGAAATTCAGTGGAATCACATGTTGAAGACACTGGTTGGAGGTAAACCCTGCAGGGTCACCAGGGCACATGGTTGAAGACCACTGCTACAGAGAACTGGACTACAGAGAACAAGACCCAACATTCAGTCATTTATTTCATGACGTTTTGTCATGTTGTGTTACGTTGATGAAGGAAACTGATCCATCTGGTCTCCATGGTTACGTTTAGTTTAGCTTTAAGTTTATTACAAAATGATGAAAATATTACCGTGTGTGTGTGTGTGTGCACATGTGCATGTGTGTGCATGCGTGCACGTGTGTGATTTCTGCTGGGACAGATGGAGGAAACAGAGCCATTCGGTCTCCATGACAACAGGACACCTGGTATCAGCTGGTGAGTGTTCACGTTTGATTTCACTGCCGACTCGTTTTGGTGCTCTGAGACGTCATCAGAGTTTAGTGAGAAAACGACAAAAATGAGCAGTGTAACACACACAGTAAGACCCGGTCAGCTGATGGACACAGTGATTCAAGACTGCAGTCAGACTCTGAGTTTAGTGAGAAACCCCAGAAGTGATGAACCGGCCGCAGTCAGACAGACGGTCGGTCGATGGACGATCTCACTGTCACAGAGGGATTAAATACTGCAGCTCACTCTCACTGACATGGAGAATTAATCAGTTAAGAAAAGGACCAATCAAATTACTCTCAGAAAACTGACGTTTTCAGTAAATAAGTTACATAGTTAAATATGAGCAAAAACATTATTATTATTATTATTATTTCTACCTCCACCAAGGAGCTAATATAATTGGGGTGGTCTGTCTGTCTGTTAGCAGAATTACACAAAAGCTACGGGATGGATTTGGATGAAACTGTTACCAGAGGTGGTTCTTGGCCTACAGAGGAACCCATGACATTTTGGTAAATGATCTGAGAATGCATACCTCCACCAAGGCTCTTCTCACAGTGTGTTAGCAAGAATCCTCCAAAATTACTGGACAGACGTTGATGTAATTTTCACCAGAAGTGGCTCTTGGCCCACACATGAACCCATTACACTTTGCAGCTGATCCATGAGGGACGGAAGGAGCCTTGGCAGAGGTATGCATTCTCTGGTGCTTTTCTAGTTGATGATATTTTCACAAATGTCACTGAGGGTAATGTAAAAGCAGGTCTCATTACCAATGATGTTAGTGATCATCTGCCTGTTGTTGTTTCTTCTCATACTGGTCTAACACCAAAAGCTGAAGAAGATACAATGTTTTTCACAAGATGAGTAACTGACACATCCATAAACCATCTAAGAAATGACTGAAAAATTCAGGATTGGAGCCACATTTATGTTGATGACACTGACAAGGCATATGAGGAATTTATTTATATATTATCTAACTTGTATGATAAACACTGCCCTCTATTGGTTAACTTTTTTCTCATAAATTTGCAACTTTTTTCTAGGAAATTTGCAACTTTCCCCCCTTACATTTAACACACTTTTCATAACTATGCAGCATTTTTATTGTAAATTTGCCATTTTTTTCTCATAAATTTGTAGCTTTTTTTCTTTTAAATCTACAACTTTTTTCTTGTTATTATTGTTGTTGTTGTTGTTGTTGTTATTGTGTATAAACACTAATTGGTAAAACTTATGAATGATATTGGTAGAAAATTAAAGAGAACTCCTGCAGACTTTAGCTGTGACAGGAGAGTGTCCGCCTTTCTATGAGCACCATGATTGTGAGAAGTCACAGCTGTGTAGAGGAGCGAGTCCAGCAGCCAGAGGTCCTGACTACCTCGTAGCAGCCAGATCAGTGATGAGAAGGTTAAAAATATCTTGTTACAATAACTTATGAAAATGAAAAAATCTGTTTTAAAGCAAGAGATGAAGATTTGATTTCATGTTAGAATGACTGCAGAACAATGTTTGACAAGCAGTGCAGAGCCGCGGCTCTTCAGCCTTCAGATCAGCAACTCCTCGGTAAAGAAACGCAACTCTGGACAAGTGGTTTTATTTCATTTCAGTGAACCTGTAACCACGTGACAACCCGATCCTCGGGGCAGGAGCATTATACCAAATTAATCACACCTGTGTGTGCACACCCTATATATACCCTCTGCATCCATCCACTCTTCCTCTTTTCTTTGCTCCTGGTTGGTAAGAGCTTATACCATCTGTTTGACATTATGTTTTGTGCTGTTTGGATGCCTTATTCTGGTACCCCATCGCTGTGTCATAAAATTGTTGTGTTTTTCTGCTGAATGAGAGGTTTGCAGTGGCTGTATAGCGTGGCGTGCACTGTTCATGCCTGCTTGAGGTATGTAATATACACTTGCCATCTTTTCAGACGGAACTTTTAACAGTTTAGCAGCGTGAGGTATGTACTACCCTTACCTGCTTAAGGTTTGTGATGTATTTTGTGCTTTTTCTTCAGGCAGAAGAACTGTTTTTACAGCTTAACAGCATGCAATATGCTTTTTCTGCTTGAGATATGTGATATATTTGTGCCTTCGTCAAGGAGGAATTACTTAACAGTTAACAGCATAATATAATTTGCCATTAAATCTGCATTGTTTCTTTTTCTCGACTGACAGTCATCTTCGTTTTGGTACTGAGCACTCCTGTGCTCGGTGCACTCTCGCCACCTTTTGTGGGGGAGTGGTACTGCATTCAGGTGGGAACTGAAATCTGATATGTCTATGTTGTCTTATGACTAGCACGCTTGTACCTCATGGAACAGCCCTTTGGCCTATTTATGATAACAGTAATAATAATATTGAGAATAACTGTCTTGTTTTCTCTCCTATTGTTCTCCTGGAGGAGTAATGGCTTCTGCAGGGCATGAAGGAAGAGGAAATAGCCAGACGATGGTATGCACCAGCCCAGGGCTTTATTCCTCCAGCCTTAGCTACTCTAGCTGGTGCCAGGAAAGCCAGCAGGAGGTGGACTTCATGCAGAGGCAATTGGAGGAGATGCGCAAGACCACTGAACATATGGCGGCAAATCAATGCGTAAGACCATTGGCATATGATGGCAAATCAACATCGCCTTTTGGCTATGCCGCTCCAGGCTCCCGTCTGTGCCCCAGGACTGCACCCTGATGCAGTGTCCCTCAGGGCCTCTGATAATTTGGTAAGACCATCAGCTCCGGCTGTGGCTCCAGTGGTCAACTGGATGTCTCTGAGGATGACAGTGACCATCCAGTCGAGAAGGACCCTCCTGAGCCCTATGAGGTATCTCTCAGGGCACTGCTCTCTAGAGCAGCATCAGCTGCTGGGCTTCCTCCTCCATCTTCTCCACCTAGGGCTTTGGCTTTGGATAGGGGTCCTGCAGCCCGCAGGCAGGTTTCCTTGCCAGTAATCTTGATTTTGTGGGTCATCTGCAGAAGTCGTGGGCTTGTCCAAGGGAGACTGCTGTTCCTCGCTCTGGGCTCAGTGTTCTGAGTGGTGTTGTGGAGCAAGGCTTGAATGATGCGTTGGAACTGGGCCCTGCCTTTGCATTGCAGGCTGGAGCTCCCCCAACAGGCAGCAAGTCTATACGCCACCCTAACGACAAGTGTCGTGCCACTGATGGGTTAGTGGCTAGCGCCTACCAGCCTGTGGCTATGGCCTCTATGCTGCTAAATGCTAATACACTTCTTTTAGTGTATTTAGAATGTCTGATAAGGGGCCTAGAGTCAAAAGCGGAACTGACCTTCCACCAGAGTTGGTAAGGATTGTGGACGCTGTGATTCAAGAAGGTAGCTTTCAAGCTACAGCCCTTGGGAATTCCTTGGCCAACTGACCATGGCTGGCAGCATGTGTGGCTGAGCCAGTCTGGATTGGCGGACAGGGCCCGCAGCAGAGGCAGGGTCGGACGAGGTGCAGAAGGTGAGACTGCGCACACAGTCCTTTCATTGGCAAGGACCATCCAGGTTAAGTGTCCGGGGACCTCTTGAGGGGTGTGAGAACCCACAATGGCTTTGTTTCACAAAACGAGGTTCCTTTCAGAGCTTGGGTCACCCGAGGCAGAGGGCCTCTCCTCAGCAGGTGCAGGTTCAACAGCACTCACGTCAACGCTCTCGAGAGCATGTAGGCCGTGGTACTGCCAAGCCCCGCCAGTGTCTCTGACGGTACACTTCCCCTGATGACAACTTTCTCCACAGCGCACCTCATGAGTTGGCGTCGGTGCTCCTCAGGTCCATGGGTGATCAATACACCGGAGTGTGGGTACCACCTACAATTGAGATCTCATTTCCCAACTTTAAGGGGTTTTGGAAGCAGAAGTAAGGAGGACTCTCTTCCTCAGTTCTGGGCAGTGAGGACCCTGCCCTGCTGGGAGAGAGTGCGATACGGTCTCTGTCTCCAGGAGAAGAGAGGCAAGGGTTTTACACTGCCTATTCCTTGTTCTCAAGCAAATTGTTGAGTGAAGCACACAGCTACTGGAGGACTGCCCCCCCCCAACTGTAGTTTCACTACTTAACAGCGGGTGTGTGGCTTAAGGTCAGAGGAACAGGATAGGTGCCGCCCTTTACACTGTATGGTGTTGCACGTGCTGTGGGAGGGAATTAACTAACTAACTAACTAAACAAACCGGTGGTCTCTGTCCTGAGACGGTTGAGCAGGTATCTCAAGGTGCTCCCTTGTCCGGTGCTCAGGCTGAGGACATTATTCAGGCCATAGGGCCAGGTGGTTGGTTTACAGCAATAGACTTTCGCAATGCTGATTCCATATTCCCATAAATCCAGCGACAGGAAGTTCTTCATGGTTCCTTCAGGACAGTCTTCAGTTATGACATCCTGCCTTTTGGCCTGTCCCTGTTCTCAGACATTCGCCAAGTGCATGGATGCTGCACTCACCTACTGCAGCAGAGGGGCCAGAGAGGCGGTCGATTCAATTATCTGGATGATTGGCTGGTTTATGCACCATCAGAAGCCGTAGCAGGGAGCAATATGGAGACCATATTTGCTCACCTGGCAGCACTCAGGTTGCATTTGAATGCGGTGAACTGCCTGGTTCCAACCAGGGTTGTCGAGTACTTAGGGCTCACCTTGGATTCAGTTGCCATGTGGGCATCCCTGACTGGAAAGAGAAGGCATACTATCAGGGAATGTATCAGGAGCTGCATCTCACAGAGGACTGTCTCAGTGAAGCAGTGCCAGAGGATCTTAGGTCTCTTTACTGCAGCTGCCCAGGGGGTGCCACTGGGTCTTTTACATGCTCGTCCCCTTCAGTGGTGGTTCACGCTTCAGAAGGTGGTTTTGCCCAGAGAAAAAAGGAGGAGGCTAGTTCTTCCGAAGGAGCCTCATGGTTCTCAGGTGGTGGAGACACTCATCAGCAGTCCGGGATGGTGTTCCCCTGGGCCGAGAGGGCTGCAGGGTGACTATTACAAGAGACGCCTCCCAAGCAGGCTGGGGTGTAGTCTGGGAGGGCAGGTTTGTTTGGGGACACTGGGCTCTGGCACAGCAATCTTGGCACATGAGGAAACGGTGCATTTGGCTCTGGGGCTTTTTCTTCCAGTCATTCAGGGCAGAAAAATTCTGGTACGGACGGACAGCACGGCTGTGGTGTCGTACATCAACCAGCAGGACAAACTGGGGTTCCCCTCTCCATGTGAGAGTGTGTCATCTGCTCGTGTGGGCTCGAGTCTGCCAGGTCAACTAGTTACAGATGCTCTGTGTGCGCCTGGCCTCCAGTGAACTGGTTGCATTTCCACTACTGCCTCTTCTGACACCTTTCCTTGCGAAGGCGAGACTGCTGTCTGTTCAAGTAATTTTGATGGCCCGAATTCACCACAAGACCATGAATAGCAGAGACCCATGAGAGGTTGGGGGACCATCCTTGGCCTCTCCCAATCAGACGGGATATGTTCTCACAGGCACAGGGCAGGAGTTGGCATCCAAATCCCCAGCTCCTGAGGATGCATGTATGGCCCTTGGACGGGAGCAATTGTAGAAACTGGGCTTGGAGAAGGAGGTTATAGACACTGTGCCGGCTTCACAGGACCCATCTATACAGCGGCAATGCAGTGTGAAGTGAAGAGTGTTGTCAAACTGGTGTCGGACCAAGGGGGAGAATCACTTGACAGATCACATCTCTGTCATTTTGTCTTACCTCAAGTACCTCATAACGATAGGTTGGGTGGAGTCAACTATAAGGGGCTACCTTGCAGCGGTGTCAACTGTCCATGAGGAATGTGATGGCTTGTCTCATGGGGCGCATCCGTTGGCGAAGCAGTTTTGAGAGGCGTGAAATGGAGCCATCCACCTCGGCATCCGTTGCTGCCAACTTGGGATCTCCAGACAGTTATTAGGGCTCTATGCTTACAACCTTTTGAGCCACTCCCCAACAACAACGGTAATTTAACCCAGTAAAAGCCAACAACGACAAGAAACAATGACCACAGCAATTTTAACCACAGTAAACAACGACCATGGAAGGAAACAATGACCACAGCACTTAAACCACAGTAAACAATGACCACGGCAGAAAATGATGACCACAGCAATTTTAACCATAGTAAACACCGACCACAGCAGGAAACAATGACCACAGTAAACACCGACCACGGCAGGAAACAATGACCACGGCAATTTAACCACAGAGAACAACGACCACAGCAGGAAACAATGACCACGGCAATTTAACCACAGAGAACAACGACCACAGCAGGAAACGATGACCACAGCAATTTAACCACAGAGAACAATGACCACGGCAGGAAACAGTAACCACGGCAATTTAACCCCAGAAAACAATGACCACGGCAGGAAACAATGACCACAGCAATTTAATTCAATTCAATTCAATTCAACTTTATTTATATAGTGCCATTTCACAACAACAGTCATCTCATAGCACTATCAACTGTAGGGGTGACCCCCACAGTTGCAGAAAGACCCCAGCAATCGGCGATCCCCTGTGAGCAAGCACTTGGCGACGGTGGAGAGGAAAAACTCCCTTTTAACAGGAAGAAACCTCCAGCAGAACCAGGCTCAGGGAGGGGCAGTCATCTGCTGCGACAGGCTGGGGGGTGAGGGGATAGAGAAGAAGAAAAGAACAGACATGTAGAGAGCAAACAGCACGATGGGGACTCAATCTATGGGAGAGAACAAACAAATGTTAATGACCAGCAAAAAAAAAAAAAAAAAATATTTCATAGAGAGTGAGGAAAGGAGTGAGGCCCAGTGCATTACTGGAGGTCCCCCGGCTGACTAAACCTATTAGCAGCATAACTAAGGGAGGGTTCAGAAACACATGATCCCTCCCTAATTGTAGGCTATATCAAAAAGGTAGGTTTTAGCCCTATTCTTAAAAACAGAGATCGAGTCTGACTCCCGAATCCAGATTGGCAGCTGATTCCACAGGAGAGGAGCTTGATAACTGAAGGCTCTGCCTCCCATTGTACTTTTGGAGATTCTAGGTATTACAAGTAATCCTGCATTTTGGGAGCGTAGTGCTCTGTTAGGATGATACGGTAGTATCAGATCTTTTAAATAAAAAGGAGCCTGATTGTTTAGAGCTTTGTAAGTAAGAAGAAGGATTTTAAACTTAATTCTAAACTCTATGGGAAGCCAATGAAGGGAGGCCAGAACCGGAGAGATATGATCTCTCTTTCTAGTACCTGTTAAAACTCTTGCTGCAGCATTTTGGATCAGCTGAAGACTTTTTAAAGATGTTTTAGGACAGCCTGATAATAAAGAATTACAATAATCTAATCTCGAGCTAACAAAAGCGTGGATCAGCTTCTCAGCATCACTCTGAGACAAGATGCTCCTAATCTTGGCAATATTACGCAAATGATAGAAGGCAGTCTTAGAAACAAATTTAATATGTGAATTGAAGGACAAATCCTGATCAAAAATAACTCCAAGGTTCCTCAAAGAGCTATTAAGAGAAAGAGTAACTGCATCCAAACTGAAAGTTTGATTTGGAAAGGAATTTCTAAGGTTTTTTGGACCAACAAGAATGACTTCAGTCTTATCTGAATTTAATAGCAGGAAATTACAAGTCATCCAAGCTTTGATTTCCTTAAGACAGGCTTCTAACTTGGCTAATTGATTAGTATCATCTGGCTTCATTGACAGGTATAATTGTGTGTCATCTGCATAACAATGAAAATGTACAGTGCTTTCTAATAATGTTGCCTAACGGAAGCATATATAAACTAAAAAGAGTAGGGCCTAGCACAGATCCCTGTGGAACTCCATGACTAAGCTTTGAGCTGAAAGAAAACTCATCATTTACATGAACAAACTGGAACCTATCAGATAAATAAGATCTAAACCACTGCAACGAAGTTCCATTAAGTCCAACATAGTGTTCTAATCTATCAAGTAGAATATTATGATCAATAGTATCAAAAGCTGCACTAAGATCTAAAAGGACAAGTACAGAAACTAGTCCATTATCAGATGCAATGAGGAGGTCGTTAGTGACCTTTGCTAAGGCTGTTTCAGTACTATGATGGATTCTAAACCCAGACTGAAACTCTTCAAGTAAACCATTTCCCTGCAGGTGGTCAAATAATTGCGTAGCAACAACTCTTTCTAAGATTTTTGAAATGAAAGGGAGATTAGAGATTGGTCTATAGTTAGCTAAAGCTCCTGGATCTAGCGTTGGCTTTTTGAGTAAGGGTTTAATTACAGCCATTTTAAAAGCCTGCGGTACATGGCCTAAAGTCAATGAAGAATTGATTATATGAAGAATAAAGCTCCCAATAAGTGGGAAGACTTCTTTAAATAACCTGGTAGGAATAGGGTCTAAAAGACAAGTTGAAGGTTTGGATGAGGAAACTATTTTGTCTAACTCACAAAGGTCGATTGGAGTAAACTCATCAAGACAGACATCAATAGAAGGAGTTGTAGTAGTTACAGTATTTAAGTTAACTGTGGGAAGAAAACAATGACCACAGAAAACAATGACCACGGCAGGAAACAATGACCACAGCAATTTAACCACAGAGAACAACGACCACAGCAGGAAACGATGACCACGGCAATTGAACCACAGAGAACAATGACCATGGCAGGAAACGATGACCACAGCAATTTAACCACAGTAAACACTGACCACAGCAGGAAACGATGACCACGGCAATTGAACCACAGAGAACAATGACCACGGCAGGAAATAATGACCACGGCAATTTAACCACAGTAAACACTGACCATGGCAGGAAACAATGACCACGGCAATTTAACCACAGAGAACAACGACCACAGCAGGAAACGATGACCACAGCAATTTAACCACAGAGAACAATGACCACGGCAGGAAACAGTAACCACGGCAATTTAACCCCAGAAAACAATGACCACGGCAGGAAACAATGACCACAGCAATTTAATTCAATTCAATTCAACTTTATTTATATAGCGCCATTTCACAACAACAGTCATCTCATAGCACTATCAACTGTAGGGGTGACCCCCACAGTTGCAGAAAGACCCCAGCAATCGGCGATCCCCTGTGAGCAAGCACTTGGCGACGGTGGAGAGGAAAAACTCCCTTTTAACAGGAAGAAACCTCCAGCAGAACCAGGCTCAGGGAGGGGCAGTCATCTGCTGCGACAGGCTGGGGGGTGAGGGGATAGAGAAGAAGAAAAGAACAGACATGTAGAGAGCAAACAGCACGATGGGGACTCAATCTATGGGAGAGAACAAACAAATGTTAATGACCAGCAAAAAAAAAAAAAAAAAAAAAAAAAAATATTTCATAGAGAGTGAGGAAAGGAGTGAGGCCCAGTGCATTACTGGAGGTCCCCCGGCTGACTAAACCTATTAGCAGCATAACTAAGGGAGGGTTCAGAAACACATGATCCCTCCCTAATTGTAGGCTATATCAAAAAGGTAGGTTTTAGCCCTATTCTTAAAAACAGAGATCGAGTCTGACTCCCGAATCCAGATTGGCAGCTGATTCCACAGGAGAGGAGCTTGATAACTGAAGGCTCTGCCTCCCATTGTACTTTTGGAGATTCTAGGTATTACAAGTAATCCTGCATTTTGGGAGCGTAGTGCTCTGTTAGGATGATACGGTAGTATCAGATCTTTTAAATAAAAAGGAGCCTGATTGTTTAGAGCTTTGTAAGTAAGAAGAAGGATTTTAAACTTAATTCTAAACTCTATGGGAAGCCAATGAAGGGAGGCCAGAACCGGAGAGATATGATCTCTCTTTCTAGTACCTGTTAAAACTCTTGCTGCAGCATTTTGGATCAGCTGAAGACTTTTTAAAGATGTTTTAGGACAGCCTGATAATAAAGAATTACAATAATCTAATCTCGAGCTAACAAAAGCGTGGATCAGCTTCTCAGCATCACTCTGAGACAAGATGCTCCTAATCTTGGCAATATTACGCAAATGATAGAAGGCAGTCTTAGAAACAAATTTAATATGTGAATTGAAGGACAAATCCTGATCAAAAATAACTCCAAGGTTCCTCAAAGAGCTATTAAGAGAAAGAGTAACTGCATCCAAACTGAAAGTTTGATTTGGAAAGGAATTTCTAAGGTTTTTTGGACCAACAAGAATGACTTCAGTCTTATCTGAATTTAATAGCAGGAAATTACAAGTCATCCAAGCTTTGATTTCCTTAAGACAGGCTTCTAACTTGGCTAATTGATTAGTATCATCTGGCTTCATTGACAGGTATAATTGTGTGTCATCTGCATAACAATGAAAATGTACAGTGCTTTCTAATAATGTTGCCTAACGGAAGCATATATAAACTAAAAAGAGTAGGGCCTAGCACAGATCCCTGTGGAACTCCATGACTAAGCTTTGAGCTGAAAGAAAACTCATCATTTACATGAACAAACTGGAACCTATCAGATAAATAAGATCTAAACCACTGCAACGAAGTTCCATTAAGTCCAACATAGTGTTCTAATCTATCAAGTAGAATATTATGATCAATAGTATCAAAAGCTGCACTAAGATCTAAAAGGACAAGTACAGAAACTAGTCCATTATCAGATGCAATGAGGAGGTCGTTAGTGACCTTTGCTAAGGCTGTTTCAGTACTATGATGGATTCTAAACCCAGACTGAAACTCTTCAAGTAAACCATTTCCCTGCAGGTGGTCAAATAATTGCGTAGCAACAACTCTTTCTAAGATTTTTGAAATGAAAGGGAGATTAGAGATTGGTCTATAGTTAGCTAAAGCTCCTGGATCTAGCGTTGGCTTTTTGAGTAAGGGTTTAATTACAGCCGTTTTAAAAGCCTGCGGTACATGGCCTAAAGTCAATGAAGAATTGATTATATGAAGAATAAAGCTCCCAATAAGTGGGAAGACTTCTTTAAATAACCTGGTAGGAATAGGGTCTAAAAGACAAGTTGAAGGTTTGGATGAGGAAACTATTTTGTCTAACTCACAAAGGTCGATTGGAGTAAACTCATCAAGACAGACATCAATAGAAGGAGTTGTAGTAGTTACAGTATTTAAGTTAACTGTGGGAAGAAAACAATGACCACAGAAAACAATGACCACGGCAGGAAACAATGACCACAGCAATTTAACCACAGAGAACAACGACCACAGCAGGAAACGATGACCACGGCAATTGAACCACAGAGAACAATGACCATGGCAGGAAACGATGACCACAGCAATTTAACCACAGTAAACACTGACCACGGCAGGAAACGATGACCACGGCAATTGAACCACAGAGAACAATGACCACGGCAGGAAATAATGACCACGGCAATTTAACCACAGTAAACACTGACCATGGCAGGAAACGATGACCACGGCAATTTAACCACAGAGAACAATGACCACGGCAGGAAATGATGACCACGGCAATTTAACCACAGTAAACACCGACCACGGCAGGAAACGATGACCACAGCAATTTAACCACAGAGAACAACGACCACGGCAGGAAACGATGACCACAGCAATTTAACCACAGTAAACACCGACCACGGCAGGAAACGATGACCACGGCAATTGAACCGCAGTAAACACCGACCACGGCAGGAAATGATGACCACGGCAATTGAGCCACAGAGAACAATGACCACAGCAGGAAACGATGACCACAGCAATTTAACCACAGAGAATGACGACCACGGCAGGAAACGATGACCACAGCAATTTAACCTCAGTAAACACCGACCACGGCAGGAAACGATGACCACCGAGCCCGGCCAGAGGCTTCATCCTGACCGGATACCCCGGCCAAGGCGCGAATGGACAGTGATAGACCTGTGCGTGCTGGTTGCCGATAACGGTGGCCGCCCTGACGCCTGGATGGATTTGTGTTGGACTTTTGAAATGGACTTTATTATTCTGGGGACAGAAACCAGTTCCTGGGGGACAGCGTAGCATCGGGTTGTGATAAGGGGGTGGGGATTCTCCTGGCATGCTTGTGCCGCGGAGGATTCAAATACTGTACCCCTGTGTGTGTTCTGCATGTGTTCTCCTGTGCCATTATATCTGCAATAAGACCAGTTGTGAGAGCGTCGTTTCCCTATAGGTTCCACATCACGTGTGCGTGACCTGCCCTCTGTTCTGGTGTGTGAATAAAGCCTCTTTCGTCAGTTATCTGTCCTTATTGTGTGAACTCTTGCAACGTCACATTATTATAAATATAATTCTAAATGCTATAATTAGGTTTATGTTTCGCAGCTTTATTTTTTTATTATATTTGATAGTTAAGTGAAAATGATGTTTATGTTGCTATCAATGATTGTTATCTACGTCATCATTATTAATTACTGTTATGTTCATGTCGTCATTAAAACCAGGAGGAAGCAAAACACAATCTGATGGACCCTGAACACATAAGAACCAGAAATGAGAGAACCCACAAGGACCCCTCAGAACCACCCGATCCCCGGTGGGCCCCGAGGCCCCTCACCTGCCCAGTTCCGATCCCAGGGAATAGAAGTCCTCCACCGTCCCGTCCCTCCTGGATCCGTCTACCCAGAACTCCACCGGCTCCAAACTGGGCCGGGACGTGGGCATGTCGGCAGAGAGAGGACCAGGATGGAGTCCAGAGTAATCCAGATCGGTCTTTAAATCCAGCTCCGGTAAACCCGGATTAGAGGCGCAGAGGGGGGGTGGTTCATGATCCTGATGGGCTCTAATCCAGGCGCTGACCACCCAACCAGGATCCACACAGTCCGGGTGTGTCGCCGTTCCCGTCCAGCATAAACCCCGGATCCGTTCTGGCTCAGTCCGCGTTACAAACGGATCCTCCTGGCGGGGATCAGAGACGGAGAACCGGGGAGCGGCTCACTGAAAACCGGGAAAATGACTCTGATACCCGGAGAAAACCTCCGGTCAGCAGGCAGCAGACAGGCCGTGAGACAGACCGTGAGACAGCCGTGAGACCGTGAGACAGGCCGGGGATGCGAGCTTCGATTCCGTGCAGCGACCAGATGTCGCTGATCTGAGGTTGCTGCTGTGATCTCTGAGCCCCGCCCCTCCTCCAGCCTGATGACCAATCATAGCTCTGATCAGACCACAGCCGTCCTCCTATTGGTCCAACGGCCTGTCAATCAGAACAGCTTCAGCCTGAATAGATTAAATTTAAAGGTCTTGTCAGTACATCTGTACATACAGGAGAGTTGAAATGGTTTCTGTCCCGCTCTTCAGTGGTGTGTGTTTTGTCCATCACTGATACTGCAGTGATGAGGCTGAAGGTGCAGTAGAATGTAACTTGATGCATGAAGTCACTGAACAGTTTACAGAGACGGCGACGAGACCAGAGGAGCTTTGAGGCCTGAACTGAGACTTTCTGGTACAACTGTTCAAAAGACTTGCTGGTCACCAACAGATGTGACGAATATTTGTGAGACAACAACTAAGCTGACCCGGAGAAGGTTCTGGTTCCGTTTCTGGTTTCAAAGAGGATTTAAAAGGACGGTGAAGCAAGCTGGCACAAGATGGCGGAACCCACGCGTCATGGTTGGAATGACTGTGTTGGCTCCTCAGTTAAAGCAGTCTCGATTAAAACCTGAAATATATAAGACTACTGCGGGGAAAATAACTGTTGAGGATGAGCTGCTAAATTTCCCTGCAGGGAAGATTAAGACTGTGAGTCAGGATGAGGTCGTCTTATTGGCCGCTAATGCTTTTGACTCTGAGTGGATTGAGTCCTCAAAGAAAGTTCTGTTGGAGCTCTGCCCCACTACACAAAGGTGTGTTGCACACAAGGGGCCCCAAGAACTTGAACTTTGATCTTCTGCCATCTGGCAAACGATTCCGGAGCATCAGAGGCAGAACCACCAGACTGATCTACAGCTTCCTTCCACAAGCTGTCAGGATGCTGAACAGCTGATCCACAATCTCTCATACACACTACTGCACCTGTGGACATTATGTATATTATAGTTCTGGTTAGTTTTCAAGTATGTCTCAGGGATGTGTGAATGGCTGTGTTGGGGTGGGGGGTGAGGATATGTGTGAGTGTGTCTTAAATTATGTTCTTTTTACTTATATGGATGCCAAGAGAAACGCAATTTCATCTTGCCTGCACTACAGTTGCATGTACAGCAATATGACAATAAAGGTTGATTTGATTTGAAAAAGATGTTAATAATTTAAAGAGCTGCCTTAAGGTAATGAACAAGTGCAGTGAAAATCTACCCAGATTCGTCTCTCATTACCTGGATGATTTGCTGCTGGTTACATTTTCCAGCCTGGACTGTTCAAGTCTCCTGAGGAGAATGGAGCTCTTAAGCACAAAGGTTTGTGCCATGAAACAAACCCTGCTGTTACAGACTAGCTCCAGTGAAGATCTACATACTATTACTTCGGATATTGCCCAACGTGTAAGTGGCCTGGAGCAATCTGCTTTACGGGCCGTGGAGAATGAGGCGCCTGCTCTGGGAGGGCCTGTTGGTCCTGCAGATGTCGGAGTGGAGGATGGGGTCTGCCCGATGATCGATACAATGTCTGGAGATGCACAGGAATCTTATTTGACCGCTGGAGAGAAGGTTTCAGCTGTGAATTTGGACCCGGTGGGTCAGCCTATAACCGGGGAAAATTCTGGAACAGTAGCGTCTTCACCAGGCTCTCCAAAATGGAGTGAAGTGGTGAAAAAGGGACGACGAATTGACCACGCTGCAGCTAAACCCAAGCCATCCTCTGCTTCAATCAGCCGTAGGAATAAAGCCAGCAATGCGGCTACTATTGTTGGTTCAGGCTCTGGTAATATTAAAACTGTATGGACTAAGATGGTGAGTGTGTTTGCTACCCTTTTCATTCTGATTTGGAAGGTGATGCTTTATCTGCATATCTTAAAGACAAGCTTGGACGAGAAGTTTTCTGTCAGAAAATCCTCACTGGGAACGGCAGCGTTGGTTCATTTAAAGTAATGGTGGAATGCTCTGAAGTCGGGGACACGTACCAGCCAGAGCTCTGGCCAGAGGGCGCATTGGTGCGGCGATACTATGAGCCCCGGGGGGCTGGGAGGGCTGGAGCTAGTGGAGCGGCTGCTGTGGAGAATATGCGGGCACCCACGCATGATGGTGATCTTTCTTAACTTTTTCTTCTTTTTTTTGATGGGCATTCAGGTCCTGTCTTACAACTATTGTGGCCTTAAATTGGGGCAAAGTGCTGAGGAGAAAGCTCGCCGGTTAGTTATTGACAATTTATTGAACACTTGTGATATTTTGTGCCTTCAGGAGACGTTTCTTTCTGAACAAGACTTGGAATGTTTGAACTGTCTTAACCCTGATTTCCATGGTGCTGGGGAGTCTACAACTGACCTCAGCAAGGGGATTATCAGGGGGAGGATACCTGGAGGGGTGGCTATTCTCTGGAGAAAGAAGCTGGACTCCTTGATAAAAGTGGTCCAACTTGGTGTAGATTGGTGTATTGGTGTGCAGTTTAATTGTAATGATAAGGAATTTCTCATTATTAATGTATATACGCCCTTTGAATGTCAACAGAATGAGGATGAATATTTAAATAAGCTTGCTTTTATTAATTCTTATATGCAAGATTATAATAATACTTGTATTTTTATTATAGGGGACTTGAATGCAGACATATCTGACACTGACTCCTTATTTGCAAAACATATGTATCATTTTTGTTGTGAAAATAACTTAATTTTGTCAAGTAAGGTGTTAATGCCTCCTGATAGTTATACCTATGGAAGTGAGGCTTGGCACATTACGTCCTGGCTGGACCATTGCATCAGCACTGGTGATGCCCATGCCTCTTTGGGTGGCATGAGTATTTATTATGGGTTAGCAATGTCTGATCATATACCGTTTGAGATGATAATTAATGTTGACTGTCTACCTGCACTTTGTCAGAATGTCAGTCAGGATGAGGTGGAAAAATTAGACTGAGACACTCTTTCTAAGGAAGAAATTGTAGAATACTGTGTCTGTACAGATAAATCCTTGAGTAAAGTATGTCTTCCTAGAGATGCTGTAATGTGCAACGATGTGAACTGTAGCATTGTCAAGCATAAGAAAGATCTTTGTAGTTTGTACGATGCTATAGTTAACTCCCTGTATAAGGACAGTAAGCCTTATTATAGGAAGATACGTAAGACACATAATGTTAGACCTGGCTGGACTGAGGCCGTAGCTGTGCCTTATACAATGCTCCACACTGTGTGTCTATATATATATATACAGTATATATATATATATATATATATATATATATATATTTATATTTATATGTACATATGTATACTCGCTGCTCTTGTTTTTCTTGTCTTCTGATTGTTGTTCTGAGTGTTGCTATCCCTGTGCTGTTGCAATCCTGGAATTTCCCCATTGTGGGACTAATAAAGGCTTATCTTATCTTATCTTATCTTATCTTATTCTGAAGCTCGGGAAGCATATAAAGCCTGGGTGGTGGCTGGGAGACTCAGACAAGGGCCAGAGAGATGAAGAAATGTACGAATGCCAAGTTTAAGTATGCTATTCGTTATATTTCTAAAAATGAGCAGCTAATGAGAAGTAATTCCTTGGCCAAGAAATTGTTAGATAAGAATGTCACAGATGTTTGGAAGGAGCTTAGACGGATTAGTAACAGTAAAATGTCTTTACCCTGTACCCTGGAAGGCATTTCAGGTGTAGAAAATATTGTGGATTTATGGCGGCAGTATCTTTATTCATTATTTAATTCAACTAAGGATGAAACTTATAAAGTAGGGAAAGTAGAGAGGAGGGATGATTCGTTCCTGATTGACACTCATGCAGTGACCAAAGCCATTAGAGAGCTATCAGATAACAAAGCGAGTGGTTTAGACTGTATTTCTGCTGAGCATCTTAAATATGCTAGCTCAAGAATTGCTCCTCTTCTTGCTGTTTCACCAGCTTCATGATTCATGGGATGTTACCAGAATCTTTATTGTCTGTTGTGTTGGTACCAGTCATTAAAGACAAAGCTGGCAAGCTGTGCAGCCTGGACAATTACAGGCCCATAGCTATAGCCAATATAAGATCTAAAGTACTGGAAAGAATCATGTTTGAAAAATTAAATGTATTCATCAAATCTACTGATCATCAATTTGGATTTAAACCCCGTCATGGAACAGATCTGTGCATATATGCTTTAAAAGAAATTATAAGTATAGAAATCAAAATTCATCAGTTTTTTTGTGTTTTATTGATGCCTCTAAGGCATTTGATCGTGTTAATCACAGAAAATTGTTTAGGAAAATGATTGATGGGGGTTCCCAAGTACTTAGTACGTATCCTGATTTACTGGTCTGCACATCAGAAGATGCTGGTGAAATGGGGGAAGAGTCATTCATCCCCATCTGGTGTGAGCAGTGGGGTCAGACAGGGCAGGATATCGTCCCCTATTCTATTTAATCTTTACATGGATGATTTGTCAAAGCAACTGAATGCCTGTAAAACTGGGTGTTTAATAGGGAATAAGTTAGTGAATCATTTCATGTACGCTGACGATCTAGTTGTGCTCAGTCCAAGTAGTGCTGGTCTTCAGGAGTTATTAAGAGTGTGTACTGCTTATGGAGATGAAAATGACATGAAATATGATACAAGTAAGAGTTGTGTGCTGATTTGAGACTAGAGAAGATAGAGAAGACACTAGAGAATATTTAATAATGAAATTCCCTGTCTTTGATTTGGCAGGCAGGGAATTAATTGTCAGGGATAAAGTTAAATATCAGGGACATTTTATTAATGATAGAATGACTGATGATGATGATATTTTCAGGCAACGCTGCAAAATCTACATGCAAGCAAATATTCTTGCACGGACGTAGGTCTGGCTTTTGTTCAGATGAGGTGAAGCTGGTTCTTTTTAAAACCTATTGTCCACCTTTATACACTGCTCATTTATGGATAAACTATAGGAAACAAAGCATGCAGAGATTACAGGTTGCTTACAATGATGCTCTAAGAATTTTACTTAAAAAGCCTGGATGGTGCAGCTGCTTCTGAGTTATTTGTCTCATCACGTGTAAATACACTGCACGCAGTAATAAGGAATCTTATGTATAAATTCATTTGTCGGCTTGATGCATCTGGAAATGAAATCATTCAGGTCATGTCTAGCATTAAGCTCAGTTCTGTTCGCTGTCAGTCACAGTTTAGAAGGCATTGGTGCAGTAGTCTTTTTAAGTCTTTTTAAAGTCTGTACTGTCTTTGTACTTCTTTTAGTAATTGTTTCTTATTGTTTTTTTAACTTTTTTAATTGTCTTGTTTTTTATTAACTGTTTTAATTGTCTTGTTTATTTTATTTTGATGGACCATGAGTCTGGAATGAAGTTTGATTGACTGATTGAACACTAAGGCGCTCCCGTTAAAGCAGAGGTGAGGGTTGAAAGAGACCGTGCCTCTTCCAGGGAGGACTTTTATACCCTGGGTGGTGGCGGAATCGGAAAGGTGTAGCCATCACCCGCAACACACAAAAGTAATAATAATAATCATAATTAATACATAACATTTCCTCCCCTGTAGAAAAGTCCAAGAGACACACCATTAGACCCTTCCAAATTTAACCCGAATCACACACTAACAGTAAATACAATAACAGGGTCTATCCATGCATATAAATAACAAAAACTAGAGGGGGACAGGTGGACTACTGCCCCACCCCCACACAGCCAGACAGGTTATTCTGCCGTCTCTATCATAAAACAGTCCATAGGACAAAGCAGGCTGCCGTGTTCCTAATACAAAACATGAAAAATAATCCCAAAACATATGTACAACCAAAACCCATCAAAACACTCCATAAATGGTCAATATGTACAGCCACACCACGCTGTGCCAGCCCCCGACCCAACACCCTCACCCCACAACTCGGATAAATCACATAACACACAGGCAAGTGAATGCAACAGTGTTGGGCCTCTTTTTTTTTTCCCGAACACACACACAGGACAATCCCACAGCGAGTAAGTGTGAAACATATCACCTCCATGGCTCAGGCAATACACACCTATTAACAAATTCTGCACCTGCCCCCCTGAAGCCCACACTCTCTTGTTTTTTTTTAAATGAGCACTCAACCTAGCCAATTTTATGTATATACCACATCAACACAACAAGAATGCAACCCTTGTGGTGCACACATAAACATTTCAAACATTCGCATGTTAATAGGTCAACCCCAAAACACATCGCCCCTTTGCCACCATACAGTCTTGATGGGGAGACCACCCCCCGGAGACCCGTCTGGCGGGTCCCGACCAGAGCTTCTTCTACACTTCGCCCCCGAAGATGAACCACATCAGCGCCCCGACACCTCCTTCTCCTCACCAGCACGTCTCAGCTTGTTGGGGTGTCTCCAAGGCCCATTGGACATCTGAAGATAACCGTCCTCCCAGACAGCCACCACCTGCAGCCGTCCCTGGTCCTCTCATCATTTCCACTTGCCATGAACTCCTCTTAGCCAAGCCTCAACCCTGGGTCAAACCACATCAGCGACCCACAGGGAAGCTCGACTCGGCTTCAAACGTCCACGACATCTAGACAGGGCTTCCTCACTGGGTCGAACAGCTCCACCAACCCCATGCAAAGCCCGACTCGGCCTCCAGTGTTGCTGTGTGGCACGTCTGTCCACAGTATCTGCCGGTTCTGCCCCGCTCTCTTTCATTTTGAACACCGGCGAAGCCGTTGCAGCCCCTTGCTTCTTGGTACCTCCCGGCCAAACTCCAGATGCAGAGAGAGCCGTCCTCACAGCTCCACACACCATCACGGGTGTTCCACTGTGCCGCCCAGTTCCCACATCCAGGGTAACCTGGGCCCTGCCACCGGAACCCTCCCGCAATGGCCCTGGGTGGGATTAGTCCTGTCCATCTCCCTGAATACTAGGCCAATCTTCGTCTCATACCACATCGTCCACCACGCACGGATTCTGTCAGTCCCACAAACCACGGCCCAACCATTCCTCTCCGATACCGCTGGTGATTTTATAGCCCAGTCTGTAGAACAGGTCGCAGCCCATCACATTCAACCCCTTCACAGTTACCACGAACTGGATATTTGAGACCACAGCCAGCTTGTAACTTGGCGTCAACTCCAGCGAACCCACGATGGCTAGTCTGCTATCTCCATAGCCACAATACGGCGTCAACAGTCCTCTCACACGGTAATGCGGGAACAAACTCCTCACAGTAGGCCAGTTCAACGGAGACACTGCTGCGCCCGTGTCCACCAACAACGGCACTTCCACGCCGTCCAACATCACATCACAGTAAATCTGCCCATCTGTGCTTGGGGAGACGGTGTGAATAACCACAGGAGTTGTGGCGGGGGAATCTGTTCCCCTTGCTCAAACTTTTTGCAGGCCCTGACGAAATGATGTAGGAGTCCACACTTGCCACAGCATTTGCCCCTTGCCAGACACTCTCTCGCCTTGCATCAGTGCTTGGTGGACCAGCAGCCCAAACATCTGGGCGACCCCGGGGCAGACCGAATCTTAATAGCGGTAGCGTAGTCTTCTTTATCTTCTGTGCTGTCATCGCTACCCGGGTCCACAGCCTGCGCTGCTGGTTGTGAGTCAGACTGCCTCAATGTTGTTCTCTCACCAATTTCCTTTGATAGTTTATCCGCTGCTTCGTACTGTTGAGCTATCTCCACAGCTGCATTCAACATCAGTTCACCAGAGTACGTGAGGAGCCTGGACCATGCCACAAAACATAACGTGTGCTCTGCCAACTGATCGCAGACCATTTCTTACTCCAAAGCCCCGAATTGGCACTCTCCAGCCAGCTGGTGCAGGGCCGCAACATACCGTTGCACCGACTCTCCCGGCCGCTGGCATCGCTGTAGGAACTGGATATGTATATATACCCTGGGTGGCGGTGGAACCGGAAAGGTGTAGCCATCACCCACAACACAGTAATAATAATAATAATAATAATAATAATAATAATGATAATTAATACATAACAGTGTGCACAATATAAAAAAACCCAAAATGAATAAGGTTGGAAAAACAACAACAGCAGTCTATGTACAGTAATGCTTCCCAAAGTGCAAATTGTGAAAAAAGATAGACCCAGACCTCCCATAGGGCAAGTAAAGATAAACAATAAAACCCAGCAATCCTATATACAGAAAAAGTAGAGTAGTAATACTTGTAGTACGAACTTCAATGCGGTACTGTAGGTGCAAACAGTGACAGATAGGACTGCACATGATCAGTATTTCAATAACAGCAGCAGATATGGCGTTTGTGCAAATGGTTGCAGTAAAGTGCAGAGACATACAGCAGCAGATGTATTACTGTTGGTGTGCCAGTCTTTCTGTGCCATCAGCTGAGGAAGTTATTGTGCAGATGAGTGCATTACAGTCTGGGGGGAGGAAGTGGACAGCATTCAGGGTCCAGATAGCCTGATGAACAAAGCTGTTTAGCAGTCTTTTGGAGCGGGCCGGGAGGCTCTGGTACCTTTTCCCCAAGGGCAGGGGGCTGAAGAGGGAGTGTGAGGTGTGGGAGGTTAGGGTTAGGGTTAGGGTTAAGCCTGCAATGTTGATGGCTCTGTGGGTGAAGTAGATGTCCGAGAGGGGGGCAGAGGGGCACTGATGATCTTGCTGGCTGCTTTCACTGTGTGCTGAAGTCTTCTGGCAGGAGGCGGTGCAGCTTCCATACCACACTGTAATGCAGCTGGTAAGGATTCTTTCAACGGTGCCCAGGTAGAATGAGCACATGATGGGGGGAGGGACTCGGGGACTCGTGTTCTCCTCAGTTTGTGGAGGAAATGGAGATGACTTTGAGCCTTCTTGGCCAGTGATGTGGTGTTGGTGGACCAGGGCAGGTCCAACAACATACAGAATACAGAAATAACCCAAATTTAAATAATAATAAGATAAGATAAGATAAGATAACCCCCTCATGGATCGTCACCTTATCGTGGTGGGAGGGTTTGCGTGCCCCAGTGATCCCAGGAGCTATGTTGTCTGGGGCAATTTGCCTCTGATAGGGTCTCCCAAGACAAACTGGTCCTGGGTGAAGGGCCAGACTAAGAACGATCCAACAGACTCTCATGATAAATTGTATATCAAGGATTCAGTGTACCCCGCCCAGTATGGGGTCACCGGGGCCCCACCCTGGAGCCAGGCCTGGGGGAGGGGCTCGAAGGCTAGCGTCTGGTGGCCGAGTTTCCAACCATGGGACCCGGCCGGGCTCAGCCCGAAGGAGTTACATGGGTCCGTCCTCCAGTGGGCTCACCACCTGCAGGAGGGATCGTGGGGGTCCGGTGCTATGTGGATTAAGTGGCGGTCAAAGGCGGAGACCTTGGCGGACTGATCCCAAGCTTTCTAAACTGTTTTTTGGTACGTGGAATGTCACCTCTCTGGTGGGGAAGGAGCCTGAGCTGGTGTACGAGGTTGAGAGATACCGGCTAGATATAGTCGGCCTCACCTCAACACACAGCTCCGGTTCCGGAACTAGTCTCCTGGAGAGGGGCTGGAGCTTGGCCTTTTCTGGAGTTGCCCCGGGCGAGAGGCGACGAGCAGGGGTGGGTATTCTTGTATCGCCCCACCTTGCTGCCTCTATATTGGAGTTTTCCCCGGTGGACGAAAGGGTTGCTTCCCTGCGCCTTCGGGTTGGGAAACGGGTCCTGACCATCATTTGTGCCTATGCACCAAATGATGTTTCAGAGTACCCACCCTTTTTGGAGTCTGTGACTGGGGTGCTGGAGGGTGCTCTCTTCTTGGAGACTCCATTGTCCAACTGGGGGACTTCAATGCGCATGTGGGCAACGACAGTGAAACCTGGAGGGGGGTGATTGGGAGGAACGGCCTGCCCAATCTGAACCAGAGTGGTGTTCAGTTATTGGACTTCTGTGCTAACCACAGTCTGTCCATAACGAACACCATGTTCAAGCATAAGGGTGTCCATATGTGCACCTGGCACCAGGACACCCTAGGTCACAGGTCGATGATCGATTTTGTTATCATATCATCAGACCTGCGACCGTATGTCTTGGACACCAGAGTAAAGAGAGGTGCAGAGCTGTCAACTGATCACCACCTGGTGGTGAGTTGGATCCGATGGCAGGGGAGGAAGCCATTCAGACCTGGTAGACCCAAACGTATAGTATAGGTGTGCTGGGAGCGTCTGGCTGAGGCCCCTGTCCGGGAGGTCTTCAACTCCCACCTCCAGAAGAACTTCAACCACATTCCGAGGGAGTCTGGAGACATGGAGTCTGAATGGGCCATGTTCTCCACCTCTGTTGTTGAAGCAGCGGCCCAGAGCTGCGGCCGCAAGGTGGTCGGTGTATCTCGTGGTGGCAACCCCCGAACCAAGTGGTGGACACCAGTGGTGAGGGGGGCCATTAAGCTGAAGAAGGAGTCCTATCAAGCTTGGTTGGCTTGTGGGACTCCCGAAGCAGCTGAGGTGTATCGGCAGGCCAAGCGGAGTGCAGCTCGGGTGGTTGCTGAAGCAAAAACCCGGGTATGGGAGGAGTTCGGTGAGGCCATGGAACAAGACTTTCGGTCGGCCTCAAAGAGATTCTGGCAAACTGTTCGGCGGCTCAGGAGGGGAAAGCAGCTCCCCGTCCACACTGTGTATGGTGCGGATGGGACACTGTTGACTTCGAATGGGGATATCGTCGGGCGGTGGAAGGAATACTTCGAGGATCTCCTCAATCCCACTGACACGCCTTCCACAGAGGAAGCAGGGTTTGAGGACGAGGGGGATGACTCGCCTATCACAGGGGCTGAAGTCGCCAAGGTGGTTAAAAATCTCCTTGGTGGCCGGGCCCCGGGGGTGGACGAGATTCGCCCTGAGTACCTCAAGGCCCTGGATGTTGTTGGGTTGTCATAGTTGACACGCTTCTGCAACATTGCGTGGAGGTCGGGGGCAGTGCCTTTGGCATGGCAAACCGGGGTGGTGGTTCCTCTCTTCAAAAAAGGGGACCAGAGGGTGTGCTCCAACTTTAGAGGGATCACACTCCTCAGCCTCCCTGGGAAGGTCTATGCCAAGGTACTGGAGAGGAGAGTCCGGCCGTTGGTCAAACCTCGGATTCAGGAGGAGCAATGTGGTTTTTGTCCTGGCCGTGGCACATTGGACCAGCTCTTTACCCTCTCGAGAATTCTTGAGGGTTCGTGGGAGTTTGCCCAACCAGTTTACATGTGTTTTGTGGACTTGGAGAAGGCATTCGACCGCGTCCCTCGTGGATTTTTGTGGGGGGTGCTTCGGGAGTATGGGGTATCGGGCTTGTTGTTACGAGCTATTCGGTCTCTGTACGACGGTTGTGAGAGTTTGGTTCGTATTGCCAACACTCGGTCGGAGTCATTCCCAGTGAGAGTTGGACTCCACCAGGGCTGCCCTTTGTCATCGATCCTGTTCATAATTTTTATGGACAGGATTTCTAGGCGCAGCCAGGGAATGGAGGGTGTCATGCTTGGTGACCACAGGATCTCATCTCTGTTGTTTGCAGATGATGTTGTCCTGTTGGCTTCATCCAGCAATGACCTACAGCTTTTGCTGGGACAGTTTTCCGCTGAGTGTGAAGCGGCTGGGATGAGAATCAGCACCTCCAAGTCCGAGTCCATGGTCCTCAGCCGGAAAAAGGTGGATTGTCCTCTCCGAGTTGGGGACAGGCTCCTGCCCCAAGTGGAGGAGTTTGAGTATCTTGGGGTCTTGTTCACGAGTGAGGGGAAAATGGAGCGAGAGATCGACAGACGGATTGGAGCAGCATCTGCAGTGATGCGGATGTTGTACCGGTCTGTTGTGGTGAAGAGGGAGCTTAGTTCTAAGGCAAAGCTGTCGATTTACCAGTCAATCTACGTTCCTACTCTCACCTATCACCGGAGTGGTGGCTCAGTTGGTAGAGCATCCGCCCCACACCCGGGAGGCAGGGGTTCAAATCCCGGCCGGGTCATACCAAAGACCATATAAAAATGGTGCTTTCTGCCTTCTAGCGTGGTGCTCCGCATAATGGAATGGGGAAAGTAAAGTTACACACAGAGCTACCAGAGGACTGACCCCCCGCTGTAGCTTTCACTACTTACAGTAGCTGTATGGCCTAGGGTCAGAGAAACGGAGATAGGCGCCGCCCATATACACCTTCAGGTGTGAAGGGATTAACTAACTCTCACCTATGGTCACGAGCTTTGGGTAATGACCGAAAGAACAAGATCGCGGATACAAGCGGCTGAAATGAGCTTTCTCCGTAGGATTGCTGGACTCACCCTCAGAGATAGGGTGAGTAGCTCAGTCATCCGGGAGAGGCTCAGAGTAGAACCGCTGCTCCTCCACATTGAAAGGAGTCAGTTGAGGTGGTATGGGCATCTGATTAGGATGCCTCCTGGACGCCTCCCACTTGAGGTGTTTCAGGCACGTCCCACTGGGAGGAGACCGCGGGGCAGACCCAGGACTCGGTGGAGAGACTATGTCTCCCAGCTGGTCTGGGAACGCCTTGGTATCCCCTCTGAAGAGCTGGAGCAGGTGGCTAGGGAGAGGGAAGTCTGGGCTTCTCTGCTTGAACTGCTGCCTCCGCGACCCAGACCTTGGGAAAAGCGGTAGAAGATGGATGGATGGATGGATGGAAGATAAGATAAGATAAGATAAGATAAGCCTTTATTAATCCCACAATGGGGAAATTCCAGGATTGCAACAGCACAAGGATAGCAACACTCAGAGCAATAATTCAGAAGATAAGATAATAAATAAGAGCTGTGAATATACATATGTACACAGAAATATACACAGTGCAGAGCATTGTAGCTGGATGGAATAAACAGCATAATGGTCTATTCTGTCACCCACCTAGTATGAATATGTACCATACAGTATATTACGTATTTGAATCAGCCTAGTTGTCACCCTCTGTAGGGATTGATATTGTCCTAGTTGTATAATGGAGGGGACCATTACTGTGCAAGTTTGTTACATTTTGTGCATTCAATACGGCCTCTACGAGCAGCCCTGTTTAGGTTTTAAATTCTGACAGCCGTGGGTAGGAAGGACCTGCGAAACCTCTCGGTAGTGCACCTAGGATGGTACAGCCTACTGCTAAATGAGCTCCTCAGTGCGTTCAGTGTGTCCTGCACGGGTTGGGGCTCGGACTCCAGCAGAGATGACAGCTTAGCCACCATCCTCCTCTCTCCTATCTCCTCCACTGGGTCGAGGCACCGCCCCAGGACAGAGCTAGCTTTTTTGATTAGTCTATTCAGACTCTTCCTGTCGGCTGCTGTGATGCCGTTGCCCCAGCAGACCACTCCAAATGTGATAGCTGATGCCACCACTGAATCGTAGAAGGTCTTCAGGAGCGCCCTTTGTACACCAAAAGACCCTAGCCCCCTAGGGAGGAACAGCCTGTGCTGTCCCTTCTTGTAGAGCGCGCCAGTATTGTGTGACCAGTCCAGTTTATTGTTCAAATGAACACCCAGGTACTTGTAGGATGTCACCATCTCAATGTCTGTTCCCTGGATGTTTACTGGTGCTGTGAGGGGTTGTCCTTGCCTGTGGCAGTCCACTACCAGTTCCTTAGTTTTCCTTGCATTGATCTGGAGGCAGTTCCGATGGCACCAGTCCACGAAGTCCTGGATAAGTTCTCTGTACTCTGCATCATCTCCATCAGTGATGAGGCCGGCGATCACAGGGTCATCAGAGAACTTCTGTAGATGGCAGTGAGGTGTGTTGTGTGAAAAGTCCACAGTATTAAGGATGAACAGGAAAGGAGCCAGAACTGTTCCCTGGGGGGCCCCCGTATTGCAGATGATAGTGTCAGATAATAATATGTATAATTCTTGGTCTACCCTGATTGCATTTGCCCTTGCATAACTGTGAGTAGAGTAACTGTCGAGGGAGACGCTGGTGGTCCATCCTCTCAACATGTCCAAGCCATCTCAGGATCGTCTGTATTAGCATGTCCTCCATTGATGGTAGACCAGCTCGTTTCAGCACTTCTATGTTGGTTATCTTGTCTTTCCATGAGATGTTCATTATGGCTCGAAGGTGTCTCATCATGTACGCGTGGAGTTTCTTCACCTGCACTCTGTAGACAGTCCAAGTTTCAGCACCGTACAATAGAGTAGCCAGTACTGTCGCTCTGTACACTTTGCATTTCACACAGATAGACACATGTCGATTGTTTCACAGTCTCTCCCTCAAGTTTCCAAACACAGCGGTCGCTCTTCCCATTCTGAGAGATGGTTCATCCTCCAGCCTAGCATTCTCTGAAACAGTACTCCCTAGATACTTGAAAGTCTTGCACTTGACTAGCGGCTCTGTACCAATGCTGATCTCTTCTGGTAGTGATGTTGATAATTGATCAGACCTAACTGAAACAGTCATTGTCACCCACGACAGACTGCTATGATGATGATGATGATGAATGTAGGATAATCATCATCATCATCATCATCATCATCATCATCATCATCATCATTATAATAATAAAGACAATAACAATTATTTTTTTTTCTTTTCATAGTTATTTATTTTTATTCTTTGGCTATTGACCCAGTTTGACACATTGATTTTACTTGTTTTTGTTGCTTTTACTGTATGACTATTGTTTTATTTGTGATGTATTGTATTTTTATTTGTGTTTTATTGTTTTTATATGTTATGTTTTTATGTTTTATTTATTGTTGAGGTACAGCACTTTGTGTCAGCTGTGGTTGTTCTTTAAGTGCTTTATATATAAAGGTGGATTGGATTGGACTTAAAGACAAAATCCAGATCAATTATCATACATCACATTTATTATAATAAATCATAATATAATGAACTACATTCATTCATTCATTCATCTTCTTCCGCTTAATGCTTTTCGGGTTGCGGGGGTGCTGGAGCCTATCCCAGCATCTTTGGGGGAGAGGCAGGGTCCACCCTGGACAGATCGCCAGTCCATCACAGGGCAACACAGAGAGACAGACAACCATTCACTCTCACAGTCAGACCTAAGGACAATTTAGAATCCCCAGTTTGATGCCAATTAACCTAACTTGCATGTTTTTGGCATGTGGGAGGAAACCGGAGAAATCCCGGAGTAAACCCACGCAGACACGGGGAGAACATGCAAACTCCACACAGATCACTGTTGGTCGGGGGCTGGGATCAAACCAGGATCTGCCTGCCAAGGGTGAGTTGCTGTACTGCTGCAGTGCTAACCACTCCGCCACTGTGCCGCCCTTAATGAATTACAGTGCAATAAAAATATTAAAGGGCCTATATCATGCTATTTTAAGCCATCCATCCATCCATCCATCTTCTACCGCTTTTCCGGAGGTCCGGGTCGCGGAGGCAGCAGTTCAAGCAGAGAAGCCCAGACTTCCCTCTCCCCAGCCACCTGCTCCAGCTCTTCAGAGGGGATACCAAGGCGTTCCCAGACTAGCTGGGAGACATAGTCTCTCCACCGAGTCCTGGGTCTGCCCCGGGGTCTCCTCCCAGTGGGACGTGCCTGAAACACCTCAAGTGGGAGGCGTCCAGGAGGCATCCTAATCAGATGCCCATACCACCTCAACTGACTCCTTTCAATGTGGAGGAGCAGCGGTTCTACTCTGAGCCTCTCCCGGATGACTGAGCTCCTCACCCTATCTCTGAGGGTGAGTCCAGCAATCCTACGGAGAAAGCTCATTTCAGCCGCTTGTATCCGCGATCTCGTTCTTTCGGTCATTACCCAAAGCTCGTGACCATAGGTGAGAGTAGGAACGTAGATTGACTGGTAAATCGACAGCTTTGCCTTAGAACTAAGCTCCCTCTTCACCACAACAGACCGGTACAACGTCCGCATCACTGCAGATGCTGCTCCAATCCGTCTGTCGATCTCTCGCTCCATTTTCCCCTCACTCGTGAACAAGACCCCAAGATACTTAAACTCCTCCACTTGGGGCAGGAGCCTGTCCCCAACCCGGAGAGGACAATCCACCTTTTTCCGGCTGAGGACCATGGACTCGGACTTGGAGGTGCTGATTCTCATCCCAGCCGCTTCACACTCAGCGGCAAACCGTCCCAGCAAGAGCTGTAGGTCATTGCTGGATGAAGCCAACAGGACAACATCATCTGCAAACAACAGAGATGAGATCCTGTGGTCACCAAGCATGACACCCTCCATTCCCTGGCTGCGCCTAGAAATCCTGTCCATAAAAATTATGAACAGGACCGGTGACAAAGGGCAGCCCTGGCGGAGTCCAACTCTCACTGGGAATGACTCCGACCGAGTGTTGGGACCCGGCCGGGCTCAGCCCGAAGGAGTTACATGGGTCCGCCCTCCAGTAGGTTCACCACCTGCAGGAGGGATCATGGAAGTCCGGTGCTATGTGGATTAGGTGGCAGTCAAAGGCGGAGACCTTGGCGGACTGATCCCAAGCTATTTTAAGCCTTTCAGAGTAAACTATATGCATGTATGTGATAGTATATTACCTTTGGTACACTGGAGAATGAATTTCTTATGAAATATGAGTTATTTTCACGAGCTACTTTTCCAACCCAGAAGTAAGATGCCTCAATCTCTGAGGCTCCGCCTCTCCTTCTTGTGGCTGCCACCCATTTCATGACGTAACCCCTGAGCCGGCTGCTGCAGCGTGTCGCTGGGTTCCGCCCACGAAAACTTAGAAGACATTGTCTTACGTAAAAAAGCAAACAGTTGTTGTCACTGAGCAGATTAGGTGTGAGAGGAACTACTTCTTCACAGCGTCAATGCTAAAGTGAAAGAGTCTTGCCGATCACCGCTCCGTTAGCTGCGCGGAGAAAGTGGGTGTGTGTGTTAGCCTGGGGGCGGTGCTGGCAGCACAGGCACTTCCTGGAGTGGGCGGCTCCCCCACGTTCATACGTCTGAATGTGGGGACCCAGTCATGATCAGGGACAGGGCGGAGCAGCAGCTCAGAGAGCTGGGTTGAGGAGCAATACTCAGAGATGCGGGAATGGAGCAAAATACCACTTTGGGGGTGTTTTTGGTGAGGAATTAACATTATAACATGCTTAAAAGCTCAAAAAAGTCGATTTTGCATGATACAGGCCCTTTAAAATTCTCTCTTTCCCCAAAGAAAATAACAAATTACACAAAATTTGTTGGAAACTATGGAGGGAACATTATGTCAAAATCAAATTTAAAATGACAATTAAATAATTTTTTAAAAATGCACTAAAATCCTTTATACAGACATGATTAAAACTATTTTGCCTCTAATAAATGAATTGCTGCTTTTTATATTTTTTTACACAAGTGCAGTGTTCTTGTCTGAAACAGGGATCCAGTCAGGTTTCCCAGAGGCGTGGCCTACTGTATATGTAGGCAATCACATGTTAGACTTTGACAGATATAAAAGGAAGTAAATGGCACTAAGATTTATTTGATTGTGTGAATATTAATTACAGAATACTTAAATATAGAAAATGAATGGGACATCCAATATTAGCGACTGTTTCAGATCCTTGTTTATTTGTCAGATCACTGATCTGTCTGATCTTTTATCACTTATATTCATAATAGTGTATCTTCACTTTGGGGAATGGCAGTTATTCGGTCACCATTAGAATTATTTTAGTTTATATCACTGTTCAGTGATGGAGCTCAGAATAATACTGAATTTCTTCTGCGTATCTGTTATGTCCAGAACTCATACCGACAAATAACCAGGCTGGAGGTGCAGTGAACGTAACTTTATTATATTGATATTATTATATCAGTACAGGCCAAGAGGTCGACGGCGAAAGAGACCGTGCTCTTACACCCTAGCCCTTTATACCCCTGGTGACGGCGGAATTGGACAGGCGGGGCCGTCACCCCCACTACACCCAGGGTACAGTCGACGCCATATTGGTATACCACAGTATCGTCAACAAACTTATGCAGTATTATAACAGAACACCTTTACTAATATTTCAGACCCACTGTAGTGCATCAGTTTATATTTTAGCAATATTTTGTTATTAAAAGGTTTTTTAAAACTTTAATCAATTGAATTAACTACAAAACACCAACATTATCATACACAGCCAGAAGGACCTGTTTAACTGCAACTTGTTATGTCTGGAAAACTGGAAGGAGCAACAGAGAGTGGTGTTTGCTGGGATCATGAGCTTTATTAACAACTATGCACAGAAATGCAATACAGGTCTGTTGTCAGGAGGCAGAGCGCACAAACAGAGAGAGCTAAAATGGCTGTCCTTTACCTTTTATGTGCTCGGCGTGATGACGTCACCAACTGGCCACGTCACCACGCCGATGCCAACCAAACTTGTGGTTCTCTTACACCACATTCACCCCCCTTGGAAAAACAAAAGAACACACATAATTGAATCAATCCTCCCCAATTTGTTACAATAAAAGAATCTTGAACTAGCTAGGGCCAGCGGGTTGATTGCCACATGACCTGACATGGCTGAGTGGATTATTATGCCACTATTCGCTGGCAGCCACGCTCCTAGCTGAACAGTTCTTTTCTTGAGGAAGGCAGTTCAGCTCAAGGGGCCCTGAGGCGAGCCCGTGGTGGACGCACCCCTGGAGGCACGGAGGCCTGCGGACCGGGATAGTCTTCCTCAAAACCCCAGTCCAGGTCCCACACCATGCAAGTCAACTCCTGTGAAGCCTTGTCATCCGGGGTTGCTGTTCAATCCCGATGGAGACAGTTGGCATGCGACACCAAACCATCTCCCAAATGGAAGGTCCCTGGCCCCAGCTGCGTGGTAATCTTAGTGGGTGCCGGTAGTGGTGGAGACAGTGCTGAGGCCGACTGTGGGTCCAGTTGTTCGGTTCTGCAGACCCAAACCCAGTCCATCACTGCTAGCGGCATCCTGTTCGGCTGTACTCAGTATCGTGATTGTGATAGTGTGGCTCTCATGTCTGCTGTGGGGCATCCACCAGGTTGTGGTGGTTCTGCTGTGTCCTGTTGGGTCATGGACTCTTCATCCTGCAGCCCAGCAGCAGCTCCTGGAGGCCAATGCTGGTCGTGGATTCGGAAGGCGTCCAGTGGTTCTGTTGTGCTTTGTTTGATCGCGGTCGCTTCATCCTGTGGCTCAGCGGCAGCTCCTGGAGGCTAGTGCCGGGCGTGGATTCGGAAGCAGTCCGGTTTCTTCTTCCCCTCCTTCTTCTTCTGGGAAGTCTGGTCATGGCGATGAGTTGTTGCCATTGGTAGAACCTGCGCAGTTCCCTCTCCTGCAACTCTGCAGCGGCTCCCTGAGGCTTATGCTGGGCAAGGATCAGAGGAGAGTCCGGTTGCTGCCCCTTCTCCAGGTGGTGCTCCTCCTGTGAGCACAGGACAGCTGTACCCTCGTCATCATCATTTGGATGTGTTGCATCCCACTCGTCATCGTCGGTCAAACAGAGTCCGTTACTATCGCGGACGGAGAAGCCCAATTGATAAAACCGGTCACATCCTAGTAATGTTGTCTCCATGCGTAGCCACTTGGAAAACAAAATCAGTAACAACTCTTGACGCGTAGCAGACCATTAGTGTGATGGTCCCTACATTGGTCATCCGGTTGCCACCATACCAGTACAGCTCTGCTGGTTTTTTCCCGATCAGGTTGTTGGGAAAGAACTTCTTCAGTGTGATCCCGTTTAACATCGATCTCACTGCAGCGGCATCAAGCAAGAGTGGTAGGCTGACGTCGTCAAGCCCTACCTTGCAGAATGCGTATGCCATGCCTTCAGACCTTATTGAGTAGATGGTCGTCACGGGTGACTGACTTGGACTGATCAGTGGGCTTGGTGGTGGTGCTGACCAGCAAACCTTGGCGAAGTGGTTGTATTTGCTGCATCACTGATATTGCTGCCCCCTCGAAGGGCAGGAACATGCCCTCACTCGGTGCGTTGGGAAGCCACAGTTGCTACATGAGAAGAGCCTCGTAGTGTTTTTCTGATCCATGGTGTTTACTTTGGCCTCTTCTGCCAGCTCACCAGGCCCTTCTGTGGATACCATATGTGTTAGCGGTGTGTGGCTTGGCTGCTGCTGTTGTTGTTGCTGTTGCACACCTAGCTCTGATGCTAACCTGTTTGCGGCCTCTAGCTGGAATGCTAGCTCAATGGTACTAGCTAGCGTCATGTCGTTTGGCACCATTAGCATCTTCATCCACAACCGTGGGTTGCTAGTGTGCTCAGCCAACTGGACCCACACCATTTCATCCTCCAATAACCCGAATTTGCACATGCTAGCTCGGTGGCGAAGGTCCATGTTGAACTGTTGTGTTATCTCTCCCGTCTTCTGTTGATATTGGTGGAACCTGATGTGCCGCACCAACATGTTTTCGGGTGTGGCGAAGTAGCTAGATAGCAGGTCAACTGATTCAGCAAACAATTCTGTTGGTCCTCGCGTGTAGAAAATACAAAGGCATTCTATGCCCAGATTATGACCAGTAGAGCTCGCTTCCGTACCTTATCTGTCACGCCGCGCCGCTCATCAACGGCGCCACCTGCTCACACACCTGTCAGTCATCAGCGGCGAGGGATATAAGCCGCCTCGCCCTGAGCTTCGGTCTGAAGCCGTAGACTTCATTTCCCTTCCATGGGCTTCTACCACATTCTCTTCAGCATCCTCGTCACCGGTAAGAAAATCACTTACCTCATCTCTCCAGTCTGCTCCCCTGTGCACAGGTGGATTCCTCGGCGGCGGACAATCCCGTCCCTCGTCTCTCCTCGCTGCTGCACCGAGCCCTGCAGGTGGCTGTCTCCCGGGCTTCCATCCTTGAAGCGCCAGTCATCTGTCCTAACAAGTAAGCTTCTCTCCCTCGCCTATTCTCCTCCTGTGTTGGTGTGTGCTCATCACCCTGTGTCTGATTTCTCCCATAGGGTTGCCGGCTGAACGGTCTCCTGCCTCTGGGTCCGAAGCAGACGCCACCACCAACACATTAACATTCCGCAGACACGCACCCAAACATCCTTGTTGTTAATAAACAGTTTGAACTACTCTGAGCTTGTGTGTGTGCGTCTCCTGAGCCGAACGTTATGTCAGTACGGCTTCAGCAGAGCAGCTCGGCAGACAGCGGGCTCGCACACCGGTTTACCATCCTCGAGGCTCGGGTGGATCAGATTGTTTATCAGCAACAGGTGGTTCTTAATCAATTATTAGAATTAACTAACCGATTGAACCGCTTGAACCCCCAACAGCCGTTCCTCCCGACTCGCCAGGGTGGCGCGGCTCCTGCTGTTCCAGCGGCCGTCCAGCCGGCTCCAGTGGCACCGGTTCGGCTCACACCAATTCCGACCCCCGCCCACTTTAGCGGTAAGCTCGGCGGAGCGCGGGGGTTCATTATGCAGTGTGAGTCCGTGTTCCACCGTGTGCCCGGAGATTTTCCCTCGGATCACAGCCGAATTGGTTACATAGGGAATCTTCTGGAGGGGCGTGCGTTAACTTGGACCTACGCCGTAATGGCGAGGCCCAGTTATGCCACCCTCACCTATGATCAATTCGTGAGGCGCTTTCTGGAGGTCTTTGACCATTCTCAAACCGAAACGGTCCAGGTCGATCGGCTTCTCGCTCTCCAGCAGGGAAGCCGGTCGGCAGCGGACCACTCGGTCGACTTCCGGGTAGCGGCGGAGGAATTGGGCTGGGAGGAACGCTCCCTCTGTGGCCTGTTCCTCCGCAGCCTCAATAGTGATCTGAGGGATGAACTGGCTGGTCGGGATATCTCTGGGACGCTAGCAGAGCTGACGTCCTTAGCGGTAAGTTTGGATAACAGGCTGCGCGAGCGCTCCTCGGGGCGGAAGTCCTCGCCGCACCTGTTCCAAGCTCGCCCCCTGGCGGCGCCGCCAGCATCGTGCCCCGAGGAGTCGGAGCCGATGGTGACGGGCTGGACTAAACTTTTCCCTGTGGAGAAACAACGCCGCCGTGAGTTGGGCCTCTGCATGTATTGCGGAGGCGACCAACACACCGTGGAGCGTTGTCCACGGAAAGCCAGTTGGTGGGGTCCGCGAGTCACTGTTGGAAGCCTCGCGGACGTCAATCGGTTAGGATCACTCACCCAATTAAAGCTGCCCATCCGTTTCTGCCATAACCCCACTGGGCACCTCACCCACGCACTGGTGGATTCGGGCGCAGAAGGCAGCTTCATTTCACAAAGCCTGGCAACCCGATTGGGCATCCGCTGCCAGGCACTCAACACTCCCATCTCCCTAGTCCACCTCTCCCGTGCCACCCTTGGGAGAGTGACACATCAAACTGTCCCCCTACCGGTCATCATCTCGGGAAACCACCGGGAGGAGATGACCTTTTACGTCCTTCCCAACTCTGTGTCGCCCGTTATCCTGGGGTATCCCTGGCTCCGCCTTCACAATCCAGTCCTGGATTGGAGATCAGCTGGGGTATCGGCATGGAGTACATTTTGCCTGGGCACCTGCCTCCAGTCCGCTGCCTGCTCGCCGTCCGCTCCTCCCCCCGCGACGGACGCTGCACCCCCAGACCTGTCCCTGGTGCCTCCGGAGTTTCACGACCTGGGTATGGTGTTCAGTAAAGCGAAAGCTATGTCTCTTCCCCCTCATCGGCCCTACGACTGTGCCATCAACCTCCGCCAGGGGGCGCCGTTACCTTCTGGTCGGCTCTACAGCCTGTCAGCGCCGGAGAAGGAGACGATGAACACATATCTGAAGGAGTCATTAAACGCCGGGATAATCCGCCCATCATCGTCACCCGTGGGGGCAGGGTTCTTCTTCGTGGGAAAAAAGGATGGGTCCCTCCGCCCTTGTATCGACTACCGGGCCCTCAATAATATCACGGAGAAGGACTGTTACACCCTGCCTCTCATGGACACTGCTTTCCACTCCCTCCAGGGGGCGACCTGGTTCACCAAGCTGGACCTACGCAGCGCTTACCACCTCGTCCGGATCCGGGAGGGAGATGAGTGGAAAACGGCCTTCCGTACCCCGAACGGCCACTTTGAATACCTGGTGATGCCGTTCGGGTTGACCAACGCTCCTGCAGTCTTCCAGCGCCTCATTAATGACGTCCTCCGGGACTTCATTGGCCTTTTCGTGTTCGTCTACCTGGACGATATTCTCATCTTCTCCAAGTCCAGGGATGAGCACCAGGTCCACGTGAGGCGGGTCCTCCAAAGGCTGCTGGAGAATCGTCTGTACGTAAAGGCAGAAAAGTGTGAATTTTACGCCAGGAGTACGTCCTTCCTGGGGTTCATCATCACCCACGATAAGGTGCTCCCTGACCCAGAGAAGGTAAAGGCGGTGGTGGAATGGCCTACACCTGCATCCCGGAAGCAGGTGCAGCAATTTGTTGGCTTCGCCAATTTCTACCGCCGCTTTGTCCCCAACTTCAGTACCATCGTTGGACCACTGACCCGCCTCACGTCCCCGAAGGTCCCGTTCCAGTGGACCGAAGAGGTCGCTGCCATCTTTGAGGCGCTGAAGGCGGAATTCTCCTCCTCCCGGGTCCTTCGCCAGGTCGACCCCGCGCTGCAGTGCATCGTCGAGGTAGACGCTTCGGACACGGGAGTGGGAGCAGTGCTGTCCCAGCGGTCACCGGACGATGGCGCCAAACGACCGTGCGCCTTCTTCTCCCGGCGCTTGTCCCCGGCGGAGAGGAACTACGATGTGGGGGACAGAGAGCTCTTGGCCATCAAGCTCGCCCTGCAGGAGTGGCGCCACTGGCTAGAGGGGGCGAACCTGCCGTTTGTGGTCCTTACGGACCACAAGAACTTGGAGTATTTACGATCTGCCAAGTGCCTGAACGCCCGCCAGGCGCGCTGGTCTCTGTTCTTCGCCAGGTTCCAATTTTCTATCACCTTCAGGCCTGGCTCTAAGAACGGCCTGCCTGACGCCCTCTCTAGGCAGTTCACTCCCGTGGAATCGGAGGAGATGCCCCACTCCATCCTGCCCAGGTCGTGCGTCGTGGGAGCCATCTCGTGGGATATCGAGGCAAAGATCCGGAAGGCACAGGAGGTGGAACCTGATCCTGGCGGCGGACCGGAGGGAAGACTGTTCGTCCCATCTGCGGTCCGAGGAGAGGTCATCCACTGGCTCCACACCTCCCGGCTCACCTGTCATCCTGGCACCTCCCGGATGATCAGTCTCCTCCAACGGTCTTTTTGGTGGCCAGGCCTGCGGAGGGATGCAGCCCGCTACGCCCGGGCTTGCCCAGTCTGTGCCACCAGCAAGTCGGGAAATGCCCCTCCAGCGGGTCTGCTCCAGCCTCTGCCCGTCCCCGGCAGGCCCTGGTCGCATATCGCACTGGATTTCGTCACCGGACTCCCCGTTTCCAGCTCCTTTAACACCATCCTGACCATCGTGGACCGTTTCTCCAAGGCGGCACACTTTGTCCCCCTGCGAGGTCTCCCTACCGCCCTGGAGACGGCGGGCCTCCTCATCCAACACGTGGTCAGGCTGCACGGGATTCCGGTGGACGTGGTCTCGGACCGGGGTCCCCAATTTTCATCCGAGGTTTGGAGGTCCTTTTGCAACGCCATCGGAGCCAAGGTGAGCCTCTCCTCCGGCCATCACCCCCAGTCTAACGGGCAGTGTGAGAGGACCAATCAGGAGCTGGAGGCTGTGCTCCGCTGTGTTGCAAGATCCAAGCCGACGTCATGGAGCAACCATCTCGCCTGGGTGGAGTACGCCCACAACACCGCCCGCTCTTCTGCAACGGGGATGTCCCCCTTCAAGGCGTCCCTGGGTTATGACCCCCCGCTGCTTCCAGCGCAGGAGAGCGAGGTAACTGTCCCGTCAGTTAGGGCGCACGTGAGGCAGTTCCGCTCCACCTGGGCCGCCGCGCATCATGCGCTTTTACGCACAGCGGAGCGCAACAGGACCGTGGCGGACCGGCGTAGAAGACCTGCCCCGGCGTACAGAGTTGGGCAACTTGTCTACGTTTCCACCCAGGACGTCACCCTAAAAGGCGAGAGGAGAAAGCTGGCACAGCGCTTCATGGGTCCCTTTCCCATCACCCGGATCATCAACCCGGTGGCTGTGCGCTTGGCTATTCCCCCCTCCCTCCGCATCCATCCCACTTTCCACGTGTCGAAGGTGAAGCTGGCAGTTACCAACCCCCTTTGCCCTCCTCCTGCAGTGCAACCCGCACCCCGGATGGTTGGTGGCCATCCGGCCTGGTCCGTCTCCTCCATCCTGGACTCCCGGCGCGGGGGTCGTGGGTTGCAATACTTGGTGGACTGGGAGGGCTATGGGCCCGAGCATCGACAGTGGGTGCCCCCGTCGTTTGTGTTGGACCCATCGCTCATCGCGGACTTCCACCGAGCGCACCCGGATAAGCCATCGCCAGGAGGTGCTGCTAGAGGGGGGAGTACTGTCACGCCGCGCCGCTCATCAACGGCGCCACCTGCTCACACACCTGTCAGTCATCAGTGGCGAGGGATATAAGCCGCCTCGCCCTGAGCTTCGGTCTGAAGCCGTAGACTTCATTTCTCTTCCATGGGCTTCTACCACATTCTCTTCAGCATCCTCGTCACCGGTAAGAAAATCACTTACCTCATCTCTCCAGTCTGCTCCCCTGTGCACAGGTGGATTCCTCGGCGGCGGACAATCCCGTCCCTCGTCTCTCCTCGCTGCTGCACCGAGCCCTGCAGGTGGCTGTCTCCCGGGCTTCCATCCTTGAAGCGTCAGTCATCTGTCCTAACAAGTAAGCTTCTCTCCCTCGCCTATTCTCCTCCTGTGTTGGTGTGTGCTCATCACCCTGTGTCTGATTTCTCCCATAGGGTTGCCGGCTGAACGGTCTCCTGCCTCTGGGTCCGAAGCAGACGCCACCACCAACACATTAACATTCCGCAGACACGCACCCAAACATCCCTGTTGTTAATAAACAGTTTGAACTACTCTGAGCTTGTGTGTGTGCGTCTCCTGAGCCGAACGTTATGTCATTATCTAGCTTGCCTAGGTCCAATGCCGATACATAGGTCTCAAAAGCATCAGGTGGTATCAAAGCATCAAAAGCATCACGCTGGCCACAGTACGGGCGGCTCACTGGAGGTTTCCAGAAACGGCTGTAGTGGCCTCAAACACACCTCGATGGTTAACTCTTGTCACCAAATGCTATGTCTGGAAAACTGAAAGGACTGACAAAGAGTGGTGTTTGCTGGGAACACAAACTTAATTAACAACTATGCACAGAAATGCAATACAGGTCTGTCATCGGGAGGCAGAGTGTGCTAACAGAGAGAGCTAAAATGGCCATCCCTTACCTTTTATGTGCTCTGCATGATGATGTCGCCACACCAATGCCGACTAAACTTGTGGTTCTCTTACACCACACAACCGTTGCATCAGTGTTGCCCATTTGTCAGTAAATATTTCCACCCATCCATCCATCCATCCATCTTCTACCACTTTTCCGGAGGTCCGGGTCACGGAGGCAGCAGTTCAAGCAGAGAAGCTCAGATTTCCCTCTCCCCAGCTGACTGCTCCAGCTCTTCAGAGAGGATACCATGGCGTTCCCAGACCAGATGAGAAACATAGTCTCTCCACCGATTCCTGGGTCTGCCCCGGGGTCTCCTCCCAGTGGGACGTGCCCAAAACACCTCAAGTAGGAGGCGTCCAGGAGGCATCCAGATCAGATGCCCATCAGACCTCAACTGGCTCCTTTCAATGTGGAGGAGGAGCGGTTCTACTCTGAGCCTCTCCCGGATGACTGAGATCCTCACCCTGTCTCTCAGGGTGAGTCCAGCAATCAAACGGAGAAAGCTCATTTCAGCTGCTTGTATCTGTGACCTCGCTCTTTCGGTCATTACCCAAAGCTCATGACCATAGGTGAGAGTAGGAACGTAGATTGACTGGTAAATCGACAGCTTTGCCTTAGAGCTTAGCTCCCTCTTCACCACAACAGACCGGTACAATGTCCGCATCACTGCAGATGCTGCTCCGATCCATCTGTCAATCTCTTACTCCATTCTTCCCTCACTCGTGAATAAGACCCCAAGATACTTAAACTCCTCCACTTGAGGCAGGTGCCTGTCTCAAACCCAGAGAGGATAATCCACCTTTTTCCAGCTGAGGACCATGGACTCGGACTTGGAGGTGCTGATTCTCATCCCAGCCGCTTCACACTCAACGACAAATTGTCCCAGTAAGAACTGTAGGTCATTGCTGGATGAAGACAGTAGGACAACATCATCTGCAAACAACAGAGATGAGATCCTGTGGTCACCAAGCATGACCATTCACTGGCTGCGCCTAGAAATCCTGTCTATAAAAATGATGAACAGGATCGGTGACAAAGGGGAGCCGTGGCGGAGTCCAACTCTCACTGGGAATGAGTCCGGTCGAGTGTTGGCAATACAAACCAAACTCTCACAACGGTCATACAGAGACCGAATAGCTCGTAACAACAAGCCCAATACCCCATACTCCCGAAGAACCCCCCACAAAAAAAACAAGAGGGACACAGTCAAATGCCTTCTCCAAGTCCACAAAACACATGTAAACTGGTTGGGCAAACTTCCACGAACCCTCAAGGATTCTCGAGAGGGTAAAGAGCTGGTCCGATGTGCCACGGCCAGGATGAAAACCACATTGCTCCTCCTGAATCCGAGGTTCAACCTACGGCTGGACTCTCCTCTCCAGTACCTTGGCATAGACTTTCCCATGGAGGCTGAGCAGTGTGATTCCTCTAAAGTTGAAGCACACCCTCTAGTCCTGTTTTTGAAGAGAGAAACCACCACCCCAGTTTGCCATGCCAAAGGCACTGCCCCCGACCTCCACACAATGTTGCAGATTCTTGTCAACCATAACAGCCCTACAACATCCAGGGCCTTGAGGTACTCAGGGTGAATCTCGTCCACCCCCGGGGCCCAACCACCAAAGAGATTTTTAACCACCTTGGCAACCTCAGCCCCTGTGATAGGCGAGTCGTCCCCCTTATCCACAAGCCCTGCTTCCTCTGTGGAAGGCATATCAGTGGGATTGAGGAGATCTTCAAAGTATTCCTTCCACCGCCTAACGATATCCCCAGTCGAAGTCAGCAGCGCCCCATCTGCACCATACACAGTGTGGACAGGGAGCTGCTTCCCCCTCCTGAGCCACCGGACAGTTTGCCAGAATATCTTCAAGGATGACTGAAAGTCTTGTACCATGGCCTCACCAAACTCCTCCCATACCCAAGTTTTTGCTTCAGCAACCACCCAAGCTGCACTCTGCTTGGCCTGCAGGTGCATCTCAGCTGCTTCAGGAGTCCCATAAGCCAACCAAGCTTGACAGGACTCCTTCTTCAGCTTAATGTCCCCCTCACCACTGGTGTCCACCACTGGTGTCCACCATTTGGTTCGGGGGTTGCCACCATGAGATGCCCCAACGACTTTGCGGCCGCAGCTCTGGGCCGTTGCTTCAACAATGGAGGTGGAGAACATGGCCCATTCAGACTCCATGTCTCCAGACTCCCTTGGAATGTGATTGAAGTTCTTCTGGAGGTGGGAGTTGAAGACCTCCCGGACAGGGGCCTCAGCCAGATGTTCCCAGCACACCCTCACTATACGTTTGGGTCTACCAGGTTTGAATGGCTTCCTCCCCTGCCATCGGATCCAGCTCACCACCAGGTGGTGATCAGTTGACAGCTCTGCACCTCTCTTTACCCGAGTGTCCAAGACATTCGGCCGCAGGTCTGATGACACAATAACAAAATTGATCATCGACCTGCGACCTAGGGTGTCCTGGTACCAGGTGCACATATGGACACTCTTATGCTTGAACATGGTATTCGTTATGGACAAACTATGGTTAGCACAGAAGTCCAATAACTGAACACCACTCAGGTTCCGATCGGGCAGGCTGTTCCTCCCAATCACCCCCTTCCAGGTTTCACTGTCATTGCCCATGTGCGCATTGAAGTCCCCCAGTTGGACCATGGAGTCTCCAAGAAGAGCACTCTCCAGCACCCCAGTCACAGACTCCAAAAGGGGTGAGTACTCTGAAACCTCATTTGGTGCATAGGCACAAATGATGGTCATGACCCATTTCCCAACCCGAAGGTGCGTGGAAACAACCCTTTCGTCCACCGAGGAAAACTCCAATATAGAGGCAGCAAGGAGGGGGGATACAAGAATACCCACCCCTGCTCATCGCCTCTCGCCCGGGGTAACTCCGGAGTAGGCCAAGCTCCAGGAGACTGGTTCTGGAACCGGAGCTGTGTGTTGAGGTGAAGCCGACCATATCTAGCCAGTATCTCTCAACATCATGCTCCAGCTCAGGCTCCTTCCCCACCAGAGAGGTGACATTCCACGTACCAAAAGCCAGTTTAGGAAGCTTGGGATCAGTCCACCAAGGTCTCCGCCTTTGACCGCCACTTGATCCACATACCACCAGACCCCCATGATCCCTCCTGCAGGTGGTGAACCCACTGGAGGGCGGGCCCATGCAACTCATTCAGGCTGAGCCCGGCCGGGTCCCATGCGCGGAAACCCGGCCACCAGATGCTAGCCATCGAGCCCCTCCCCCAGTCCTGGCTCCAGGGTGGGGCCCCAGTAACCCCATACTGGGCAGGGTACACTGAATCCTTGTTCTAGTATTTATCATGAGAGTCTGTTGGATCGTTCTTAGTCTGGCCCTTCACCCAGGACCAGTTTGTCTTGGGTGACCCTACCAGAGGCAAATTGCCCCGAACAACATAGCTCCTGGAATCACTGGGGTACGCAACCCCCCCCCCCCCCCCACCATGATAAGGTGACAATCCATGAGGGGATGACGATCCAGTAAATATTTATTATTAAATTATTTATTTTGCTATTCGGGTGTTTTTGTGTCCTGTGTTTAGGCCCTGTTACACCTACTGTGGACAATTTAGGCAGCGTTTCCAAAACGTATGAAAAATTTGGAGAATACGCTGGTGTATGTGGAATCAGTTATGGCTAAGTTCTGTCAAAGTTAAGAGCACGCTGAAGCACCCTGAAGCATCCTGAAGCACGCTGGTATGCAACGTAGTTTGCCGAGCTCCTTGACAGCATATGGTTGTTACGTCCCGCATTCGCGGCACAAAAGTTGTAGGGAAGTTATGCATTCGTTTACACACTGTTACGTCTGGGAACTGGCGTTCAAAGGAGGAGGCGAGGGTGACAGTTGAACTCACTTTATTAACTATATACAAAGACCAACAGGAGTCGCTCCATACATGTGCAATGGGTCTACAGCCAGGAGAGACAGAGCCCCTTCCACTGTAGCCCTTTATACTCCCCGTGACGCCACCACCGGAAAGGCGGGGCGTCACCTCCCACTACACCCAGGATGCCCCCATATTAGTACACCCTATATAATATCTAACAACCCCCCCACCCTGTACAAAATGCACAGGCACACTAATTAGACCCTCCCAAAATTTGTAACCTGACTCACACGCTAAGCGTTAAAAATATACAACATAAATCCATAATCTAGCCATGCACACAACAAAACAACTCTAGAGGGGTCAGGTGGAATACTGGCGCCCCCTACACAGCCTGGCGGATTATTCTGCCACCTCAACCATTACAGTCCTTAAACAAAAAATGGCCGTGTGCTAAAAGAAAATAACTGAACATATATACATTGTCACAGCAAACATTAACCAATGAACAGTATATACAATTACCTAATGGTGGCCCCCACCCCAACACTCCCACCCCACAACATGGACAAACCAAACAGTGTTGGGAAAATACCCATCTCACGTTTTTTTTTCCTTTTTTTTTTTTTTTTTTACAAACACACACACACAGGGGAAATAATGCAACCCTATTCGTAGGCTAAGCAGCTTCAGGAAATTAAAATAGCACTCTATTCAAAACAACATAACATGCCGCTAACCCCCCCTTTAAAGTTACTTTATGGACCCCCATGGAGACCCACCTTAGGATGTCCATCTGGCAGTTCCCTCCCTGAGCGTCTTCGCCTCTTCTTCACTGAAGACAAGCTGCGCTGGTGTCTGTCCTCTCCTACACGCCGCAGCTCATTAGGGTGCCTCCTGGATCCATCAGACAGCCTTAAATAGCTGTCCTCATGGGTTGTCACCACCCACAGCCGCCCCTGGTCATTTTGTTGCTCCTGTGATTTGTGGATCCCTCTGAGCCGAGCTTCAACCCTAGGGCGGACCTCGTCGCCAATACAAAGGGGAGCTCTAACTGGCTTCTTCGATCCCTCACGTCGTGACCAGGCTTCCCTTCAGTGTCGGAGAGTCCCGCCGACCCGGTCTGAGATACGACTCGGATCCTGCTTGTAGGTGCGTCTGGAACTCACACCTCTTGGTCTCACCCCACTCTCTTTCATTTCCTGTGCTGAATCAGCCATGGCAGCACTCTGTTCTCCAGCAGTACTCGGTTGGACTCTGCAACCAGGAGGTGCCTGCATGCTGGCTCTATTTGCCACCCCGGGTATACCTCCCTGTCATTTGGTTCCCTCGTCAAGGGTAACCCAAATTCTAGCGCCAGGATCACTCCGTAGTGACACCCCATTGTGATGGTCCGGCCCATCTTCTCTTTTTCCTGGCCAGTCGTTGTCCCATACTTTGTTGTCCTCCACCGTTGGAAAGGGCCAGTTCCACAGCCCGCAGCCGGACCACTCTTCACCAATGCTACTGACTATTGTAAAACCAAGCCCATAGAACATGTCACATCCCATTAGATTTGACCCTATGGCAGACACCACAAAATGGACGTCACACATTCCTGCTAACCTATATCTTTCCGACAGCCGTAGTGAGCCCATGATGTTAAACTTGTTACCACCGTAGCCATAACAGGCTGCCTCTAACTTGCCCACTTTGTAGTGTAGAAACAAATTCTTCACCATGGCCCAATTTAGTATGGAGATCGCTGATCCTGTGTCCGCTAGTAACAGTACCTTGACTCCGTCCAATTCAACACTACAGTAGATCCATCCATCCGTATTCAGCAAGACTGTGTGAACCACTGTAGGCTCTTTTGAAGAGGAGCCCCCCCTCTGGCTTCCGGTCTCCTCGTTCAAAGTTTTTGCAGGCCCTGGCGAAGTGATGAAATACACAGCACTTCCCACAGTGCCTCCCTTTGGCTGGACACTCTATTGCCTTGTATCGGTGCCAAGCGGACCCACAGCCATAACACCTCGGAGTTCCTGGGGCAGACCTAACTTTTACAGCGGCAGCATACTCCTCGTCACTCATGCCAGTTTCGCCATCCGGGTCCGCGGCCAGCACCTTCCATTGTTGTTCATTCTTCTGTGGCACTTCCTTTTCGCCGAGATTTTTGGTCAGCCTGTCTGCTGCCTCATACTGTTGTGCCATCTCCACAGCCGTGGTCAGCAATAGTTCTCTGGCGAATGTCAGGAGCCGTGCTCTCATGGAGGAACTAAGGATATGCTCCGCTAGACCAACTAGCGGACACTCCCCCACCAGCTGGTGCAGATCGGTCACAAAGTGTTGCACTGACTCTCTCTGCCGCTAGCGGCACTGCCGAAACTGAATTTGCCATACAATGATGTTTTCCAGGGTGTGAAAATAGCGCGCCATTAGCTGCACCACTTCTTGAAAACTATCACCACCTCCCAACATACTAAGAATCCTCTGGCCCTCTATCCCGAGATTATGGACCAGAATTACCTTCATACGCAGCTTTTCAAGCTCTCTGAGTTTGAGAGCCACCAGATAGTTCTCAAAGGCCGTGTACCACCTGGCCCACGGCACGGGTGGCTCCCTTGGAACTTCTAAAAATATCCGAAAAGCAGTGGCAGCTCGCTCCATACCTTTTCTTCTCGTCACCAACTGTTATGTCTGGTGTTCTAAGGAGGAGGCGAGGATGACAGTTGAACTCACTTTATTAACTATACACAAAGACCAACAGGAGTCGCTCCATACATGTGCAATGGGTCTACAGCCAGGAGAGACAGAGCCCCTTCCACTGTAGCCCTTTATACTCCCCGTGACGCCACCACCGGAAAGGTGGGGCGTCACCTCCCACTACACCCAGGATGCCACCATATTAGTACACCCTATACAATATCCAAGACACACGTTACGTGTCAGCGACTCATAATTACTCAAAAGTCAAAATACATTAAGATTAATGTCTACCGTACCCAAAAATTATTTCTAACATATGAGTAACATTCTTTGAACCAATGTGTAACTTAATGAACAGGTTTCTAACTTACAGCTGCCCTATAATGGCGTATTGGTTCACAGGAGAAACCCATACAGCTATCAGTTGCTGTCTGTGGTGCACACACACACACACACACACACACACACACACACACACACACACACACACACACACGTGCACACACACACACACACACACACACACACAGAGCTAAACACACATGCCCCACGGGGGTGGCAGTGGTTCAGGAGGTAGAGCAGGTCGTCCAATAACCACATGGTTGGTGGTTCGAATCCCACTCTCCCCAGATATCCTGCCGTTGTGTCCCTGGGCAAGACACTTCACTCCCAGTTGCTCCTGGTGGGTCTGGAAGCGCCATGTTAGGTAGCATACCACCATCAGTGTGTGAATGGGTGGATAGCAGGATCTGTAAAGCGCTTTGTTCACCAAGAGATGAGAATAAAAGCGTTATATAAGTGAATGCCATTTACCATTTACCATTTTGTTCATATACTGTAACTGGACCTGTCATGGATGTGTCTGAGCACTTTCAAGCTACAGGATAAAGATCCAAATCACTGTTTTTAGTTTGTTTGTTTTTTTAGATCGAGTCTCCTCTGGAATTTCTTTCATACACCGGTGTTCTTTGTCAGACCTGGTCCCCGCTGACACTCCGCACAGTGTGCTTGTGCACCTCGTGTTCTCCACGTATGCTGAATTATCTTTAGACCTACACGATCATGGCAACTTTATGGTATAATTTTTTTAAGCATTAAATCTTCAGTATTATGCTTTTCTAGTCATTATGCTTTTCTATAGCTTGTACAGGACAGGGGTCGCCACACCTCTCTGCCCGCCAACAGTATGTTGGGTTTTTCTGTCCTCCGTTCCATTATTGCTGAGCACCAAGCAGGACGGCAGGAAGTTCCACTTTTACCTCGTCTTTGGCATGACCCAGCTGGGATCATGTGGAATCACTGTTTAGCCCTCCTTGGCATGTTTTTGCCTTTGACTGCAGTCTATACCATCAGCTGTCCAGTGTTGTTCTGATAGATATGCCAAAATGTCAGAACACTGGAGGAGGAGGATCCAATCAGCTGATCTCTCTAAGCACAGAGTTCAGATGTTTTCCATGATAAATCACACTTTGCTGTTGGCTGCGTCTCTCAGCAAAAGCACATTCTATGCATTATCTTGTTTTTTTTTTCACTTTATTGAAAACAACTTTTTTTTTATATGCCATCAGTTAGCGTGCCTTTGAGCCAGGTCCTGTCAGGCCGCTGCTTCTCCTGGCATGTTCTGCGTTGATACACCGGTGTTCTTTGTCAGACCTGGTCCCCGCTGACACTCCGCACAGTGTGCTTGTGCACCTCGTGTTCTCCACGTATGCCGAATTATCTTTAGACCTACACGATCATGGCAACTTTATGGTATAATTTTTTTAAGCATTAAATCTTCAGTATTATGCTTTTCTAGTCAAATTTGTCATTTTTCACTTCCTTGTTTTGTCCAGTGAACACTGTGGTGACTGACAGGTCATGATACCACGTATTATCCAATCAGCATGGTCATGATCAGTGGCAGACTCAGACATGGGCCATGTGGGCAAGCGCCCAGGGCGCCATTCTTTTGAGGGCACCGTGAGAATCAAAAGAATAAAAGTAATATTAAAAGATTCATAATTACTTGTGCTGAGTGTGTATTTGTGGCAAATGGTCGCCCTCTACAGGTGGGATTCTGGCACCCTCTGGCTGCCGCTGGCAGACTCCACTGATCACATGCCAGTATGGCCCATTAAAAGCGCAGCAAAGGAAGAAAAAAAACATTAAATTTAGGTGTTTTTTTTTTCTTAAATTATGCAGCGGTTTGAACTTTAAAACACTAAGCCCTAAAACAGCAACATTTTGGTCATCACAGCTTGTGTTATGTAACATAATTTTTCTCCAATGTGTTGTAGTCGGCTTCAGTTTTCTGGCCAGAGGAATTAATTTCAGGGCTGTGCAGAGACCATCTGAGAGGCAGGGGCACAAATTAATTTTAAAAAAAGCACATGGAATGAGATTTGTTAAAATATGTCAGCTTTATCTGTTCCTTAGTTGGTATCTATTTTACTTTAATATGCACTCATGGACATATTTAATACCCCACAGATTTTTACAAATTATCAGCTCACACAGAGACCACAGTCTTCATCATTAATTATGTAAAGGTCAATGACGAAAAAATGGGCAGCACTGAAAATGATTATCTCTTCAAAATAAAAACATCTTTGCAAAAATCTGAAAAAGCTTTTTTTTTTTTTTCCAATAAATAGATAACACTGGTCAACACCATATTTACTGTCTAAGTTTTTTTAGCTGATTTAGGACAGTTTTGATGTACTGAATCCAAAAATCACATTGGTGTTGCTCAATCAGGTCAAAGTTTTGAATTATGGCCACATGTGTTTAATATGTTTTTATTTACATGTACGAGTATTTTCACCTTATATGATGCAAAATTCTTTTTTTATGTCTTGAAATTCTCTGAATTTTGAATAAAGATGACATAACATTCAATTTACATGTACTCACCTTTATATAAAGGTAAGTACATGCACAGTACTAAGTAAGTACAGGTTTCTACTTAGCACCTGACTGAGAGAAACTGATGTCATTTTCAGATTCAGTGGTGCAAAATTGTCTTAAATCAGTTGAAAAACACAGACAACTTTCAAAAAAAAATTATTTTTGTAACCCTGTGTTATTAAAACGTCAACAAAATGACTAAATGCAAAATATTACAAAGGCCATTTGCTGAGTCAGCAAAATGAGCCCAAACCCTCGGCTCTGTTAACTTGCCCCTTCCATCCCTACAAAGACTGCAAGGATAGTTTATACAGGACAGCGTGCAGGCGCTCCTCAAATGAAACTCCTGTATTCTCATATATTGTATAGATTCATTACACACAGAGTGACTGTGGTTATGGCTTATAACTCATGAAAACCCCAAATTCAGTTTTTCAAAAAATTAGAAGATTATTGGCTGAGAGTAAAGTATGTCTATGTACTCAGTACTTGGTCAGCGCTCCTTTTGCATGAATTACTGCATCAGTGCAGCGTGTCATGGAGGTGATCAGCCTGTGTTACTGTTGAGGTGTTATGGAGGCCCAGGTTGCTTTGATAGGGGCCTTCAGCTTGCCTCCATTGTTGGTCTGGTGTCTCTCATCTTCCTCCTGACCTAAAGCCCATAGATTCTCTGTGGGGTATAGGTCAGGAGACTTTGCTGGCCAGTCAAGCACAGTGATACCATGGTCATTAAAGCAGGTTTTGGTACTTCTGGCAGTGTGGGCGGGTGCCATGTTCTGCTGGAAAATTAAACCAGCATTCCCATAAAGCTGGTCAGCAGAGGGAAGCATGAAGTGCTCTAAAATTTCCCAGTAGATGGCTGTGTTAACTTTGAATAAAAAAAAAAATCAGTTTTTTAAAATTCATTTTATGTAATATTGTGGAGAAGTGTGGAAGGACGAGGCTGAGTTTATTTCTCAAGTCCAGTTTTATTCACATTCACATTCTCCAACATCCAAAAACAGAAAGCGAGTGAATCCCCCAACATCTGTCCCTTTTATACCCCAGGACATCAAAGCACACAGTCACATTGTCTTTTAATCCCAAATCACAATGCATCCCCCTCCAGGTCTTCTCGCCTCCACCTAAAGTCCTGGTGGTCAGGAAATCCCTCACGGCGATCTCTTTGCATACAAAAGGCCAGATTTCACATCCTCCTGTTACCCCTAGGAGGTTCAGTCCTTTTGTTCCTCTGAGACGTGAAGCATACAATAAGCATACAGTTATATCCTACAGTAATACCCTTCACTTCCGCCTTCCAAAGAGAGCAGACGCTTTTTTCTTTCTCTCCAGCTCTGGCTCTTTATGTCTTTCCTCCCCTAACTGACTCGATCCCAGCTTGCTATCGTCTGTCTGCGTGTCTCTACTGCTGATTATCGAACGAAATTATGGATTTAATAAGCTGGGCTTTGAACGCAATTGACACTATTTTTTCAAAGAGGAAAAGTGCCCCGGGGGAGGCAGTTTGTCCCGCAGGAACAGCGGCCGCGGGCTATCTGAAGGACACAAGTAATTGGAAACTCTTGTGCCTGTGTGATCTCTCTATCGAAGATGTTGAAGATTTATACATCTTCGTAGCAATGGTCATCGGAATCTTACTGATTGGATCTGGGATTATTCTGGTGTACCGTAAATTGATGAAGATGGATGGAGCCTATCAAAATGCAGACCAGGCGAGGCTTAACCATCAAATTGAACAATTGGGCAGGACTCTGACAGCGGCTAATGGAGAACTGTTTAGGAAAATGGATTACATCATGATCACGCTGAGAGCCGTCCATGAAGAATTCAACGTCCAGCAATGAAGGATTAAAGTACTGAATCTGTAAGAGAATATAAAGTTTTTTTCTCTGGAAACAGTACTATTCCACTTATCTGACCTGCCCTTACAATCAAAGTCCTCCAGATTATCTGCAGTTTTTGTTTTCAAACATTTGAGCTGCATTGACTCTCATGGACAGCCAGCTGCCTGGCACAAGGACAAAGCGCCAGACGCTAGACATAACATCTCCTGCTGAAGAGACTTTGTTGTTCTTAACTGATATAAACACCCTCACTCAACACTACACTCACACTGACTCAAAAAAACTGATGAGAAGATCATTCATTCACTGCTCTCTTTGTGTCCTTGTATACATTCTATTGTCTTCTAATTGTGCATTGAGGGCTTTTTTTCTTGTAATCATAATATTGATCATTTATGACCGGTATTCTGACAATCAATGCTTTTTTGCTGTCTCCTATTGTGTTTATCCTTTTCTTCCCTATGCTTCCTGTTCCTAGTCTGCTGACAGGTGCGTTATCGACGCTGCCGCGTCACCGGAAATGCATGTCGTTTTCAGTGTCAAGTCAAATCCCTCGTATGTTATCAGTTGTTTACTGTTAATGTACTTGGCAATAAATCCTTTTCTGAGTTCTGAGTTCTGAGTTAATATCCATGTGAAGCATATGAAACCCACATATGTGCACCACATGACCCCCCCCAAACGTCTAAGATGGAACAACATAACCACAGATTGCATGTCATAATAAAATCACTACATATCAGTCCACGTGCCGCTTGGGTCTCAGCCTTCTCCCGTATTTGCTGTAAGCAGGCTGTACCACCTCCGCGGCGTCTTCCTGCTGTGGAGCTGCTGCCTGAGGATGAGAACTGTTAGTCAACCTCTGTGGGTGTTCTGGGGAATGCTCTCTAGGGGGTCTGCCGCGCCGAGGAGCCTTAGCCAACTGCACAACTTCGTCAGCTACCACAAAAGCGGGTTTGAGCCTGTTTATGCCAATCATTTCTTTTCTGCCCCCCAAATCTAGCAAAAAATGCTTATCCCCTGTTTCCAGCACTCTATATGGTCCATCATAAGGTGGGCGTAAAGGTGGACGATGGGCATCATGTCTGACAAAAACAAACTCCGCATTTTTTAAAGCCTTAGGCACAAAAACACGCGGAAAACTGTGGTGAACGGGGCCAGGTAGCATTCTCGGGCCCATGCTATTCTGTAACCGCTGAGCCGGGTGACATAACGTTCGGCTCAGGAGACGCACACACACAGGTTCAGAGTAGTTCAAACTGTTTATTAACAGCAGGGGTGTATGGGTGTGTGTCAGTGGAATGTTAATGTATTGGTGGTGGCGTCTGCTTCGGGCACAGAGGCAGGAGACCGTTCAGCCGGCAACCCTATGGGAGAGAACAGACACAGGGTGACAGGCACACACCAATACAGGAGGAGAATAGGCGAGGGAGAGAAGCTTACTTGAGTTTGACAGATGGCAGGCACTACAAGGACGGAACCCCGGGAGACAGTCACCTGCAGGACTCGGTGCAGCAGCGAGGAAGGACGAGGGACGGAGTTGTCCGCCGCCGAGGAATCCACCTGTGCACAGGGGAGCAGACTGGGAGAGGTAAGGAAAGGAATCTTCTTACCACTAGCTTGACGCTGAAGAGAGGGTTGACGCTTCGCATTGAAGGCGATGAAATCTAACGGCTTCAGGCCGAAGCTCAGGGCGAGGCGGCTTTTATCCCTCGCCGCTGATGAGTAGCAGGTGCGTGAGCAGGTGGCGCCGCTGATGAATGGCGCGGCGTGACAGTACTCCCCCCTCTAGCAGCGCCTCCTGGCGATGGCTTATCCGGGTGCGCTCGGTGGAAGTCCGCGATGAGCGATGGGTCCAACACAAACGACGGGGGCACCCACTGTCGATGCTCGGGCCCATAGCCCTCCCAGTCCACCAAGTATTGCAACCCACGACCCCGGCGCCGGGAGTCCAGGATGGAGGAGGCGGACCAGGCCGGATGGCCACCAATCATCCGGGGCGCGGGTTGCGCTGCAGGAGGAGGGCAAAGGGGGTCAGAGACTGCCAGTTTCACCTTCGACACGTGGAAAGTAGGATGAATGCGGAGGGAGGGGGGAATAGCCACGCGCACAGCCACCGGGTTGATGATCCGGGTGATGGGATAGGGACCCATGAAGCGCTGTGCCAGCTTTCTCCTCTCGCCTTTTAGAGTGACGTCCTGGGTGGAAATGTAAACAAGCTGCCCAACTCTGTACGCCGGGGCAGGTCTTCTACACCGGTCCGCCACAGTCCTGTTGCACTCCGCTGTGCGTAATAGCGCATGGCGCGCGGCAGTCCAGGTGGAGCGGAACTGCCTGAGATGGGCCCTAACTGACGGGACAGTTACTTCACTCTCCTGCTCCGGAAACAGCGGGGGGTCGTAACCCAGGGACGGTTTGAAGGGGGACATCCCTGTAGCAGAAGAGCGAGCGGTGTTGTGGGCATATTCAACCCAGGCAAGATGGTTGCTCCAGGACGTGGGTTTGGATCTGGACACACAGCGGAGCGCAGCCTCCAGCTCCTGGTTGGTCCTCTCACACTGCCCGTTGGATTGGGGGTGATGGCCGGAGGAGAGGCTCACCTTGGCTCCGATGGCGTTGCAGAAAGACCTCCAAACCTCGGATGAAAACTGGGGGCCCCGGTCCGAGATCACGTCCACCGGAATCCCGTGCAGCCTGACCACGTGTTGGACGAGGAGGTCCGCCGTCTCCAGGGCAGTAGGGAGGTCTCGCAGGGGGACGAAGTGCACGGCCTTGGAGAAGCGGTCCACGATGGTCAGGATGGTGTCATAGGAGTTGGAGACAGGGAGTCCGGTGATGAAATCCAACGCGATGTGCGACCAGGGCCTGCCAGGGACAGGCAGGGGCTGGAGCAGACCCGCTGGAGGGGCATTTCCCGACTTGCAGGTGGCACAGATTGGGCAAGCCCGGGCATAGCGGGCTGCATCCCTCCGCAGGCCTGGCCACCAAAAGGACCGTTGGAGGAGATCTATCATCCGGGAGGTGCCAGGGTGACAGGTGAGCTTGGAGGTGTGGAGCCAGTGGATGACCTCTCCTCGGACCGAGGATGGCACGAACAGCCTCCCCTCCGGTCCGCCGCCAGGGTCAGGTTCCACCTCCTGTGCCTTCCGGATCTTGCTCTCGATGTCCCACGAGATGGCTCCCACGACGCACGACCTGGGCAGGATGGAGTGGGGCGCCTCCTCCGACTCCACGGGGGCGAACTGCCTGGAGAGAGCGTCAGGCAGGACGTTCCTAGAGCCAGGCCTGAAGGTGATGGAAAATTGGAACCTGGCGAAGAACAGGGACCAGCGCGCCTGGCGGGCGTTCAGGCGCTTGGCAGATCGTAAGTATTCCAAGTTCTTGTGGTCCGTGAGGACCACAAACAGCAGGTTCGCCCCCTCTAACCAGTGGCGCCACTCCTGCAGGGCGAGCTTGATGGCCAAGAGCTCTCTGTCCTCCACATCGTAGTTTCTCTCCGCCGGGGACAAGCGCCGGGAGAAGAAGGCGCACGGTCGTTTGGCGCCATCGTCCGGTGACCGCTGGGACAGCACTGCTCCCACTCCCGTGTCCGAAGCGTCTACCTCTACGATGCACTGCAGCGCAGGGTCGACCTGGCGAAGGACCCGGGAGGAGGAGAATTCCGCCTTCAGCGCCTCAAAGGCGGCAGCGACCTCTTCGGTCCACCGGAACGGGGCCTTCGGGGACATGAGGCGGGTCAGTGGTCCAACGATGGCACTGAAGTTGGGGACAAAGCGGCAGTAGAAATTGGCAAAGCCAACAAATTGCTGCACCTGTTTCCGGGATGCAGGTGTGGGCCATTCCACCACCGCCTTTACCTTCTCTGGGTCGGGGAGCACCTTATCGTGGGCGATGATGAACCCCAGGAAGGACGTACTCCTGGCGTAAAATTCACACTTTTCTGCCTTAACGTACAGACGATTCTCCAGCAGCCTTTGGAGGACCCGCCTCACGTGGACCTGGTGCTCATCCCTGGACTTGGAGAAGATGAGAATATCGTCCAGGTAGACGAACACGAAAAGGCCAATGAAGTCCCGGAGGACGTCATTAATGAGGCGCTGGAAGACTGCAGGAGCGCTGGTCAACCCGAACGGCATCACCAGGTATTCAAAGTGGCCGTTCGGGGTACGGAAGGCCGTTTTCCACTCATCTCCCTCCCGGATCCAGACGAGGTGGTAAGCGCTGCGTAGATCCAGCTTGGTGAACCAGGTCGCCCCCTGGAGGGAGTGGAAAGCAGTGTCCATGAGAGGCAGGGTGTAACGGTCCTTCTCCGTGATATTATTGAGGGCCCGGTAGTCGATACAAGGGCGGAGGGACCCATCCTTCTTTCCCACGAAGAAGAACCCTGCCCCCACGGGTGACGATGATGGGCGGATTATCCCAGCACTTAATGACTCCTTCAGGTAGGCGTTCATCGTCTCCTTCTCCGGCGCAGACAGGCTGTAAAGGCGACCAGAAGGTAAGGGAGCCCCCTGGCGGAGGTTGATGGCGCAGTCATAGGGCCGATGAGGGGGGAGAGACATAGCTTTCACTTTGCTGAACACCATACCCAGGTCGTGAAATTCTGGGGGCACCAGAGACAGGTCCGGGGGTGCAGCGTCCGTCGCAGGGGGAGGAGCGGACGGAGAGCAGGCAGCGGACTGAAGGCAGGTGCCCATACAGAACGTACTCCATGCCGATATCCCAGCTGATTTCCAATCCAGGACCGGGTTGTGAAGGCAAAGCCAGGGATACCCCAGGATGACGGGCGACACATAGTTGGGAACGACGTAGAAGGTCATCTCCTCCCGGTGATTTCCTGAGATGATGACCGGAACGGGGATGGTTTGGTGTGATACTCTCCCAAGGGAGGCACGGGAGAGATTAACAAGGGAGATGGGATTCTTCAGTGCCTGACAGCGAATGCCCAAACGGGTTGCCAGGCTTTGTGAAATAAAGCTGCCTTCTGCACCCGAATCCACCAGTGCGTGGGTGAGATGCCCAGTGGGATTGTGGCAAAAACGGATGGGCAGCTTCAATTGGGTAAGGGGACTTAACCGATTGACGTCCGCGAGGCCCCCTCCAGTGACTCGCGGACCCCGCCGTTTGGCTTATGTGGACAAAGCTCCACCGTGTGTTGATTATCTCCGCAATACATGCAGAGATTCAACTCACGGCGGCGTTGTCTCTCTGCCGGGGAGAGCTTTGTCCAGCCCGTCACCATCGGCTCTGACTCCTCGGAGTGCGATGGCGGCGGCGTCGCCAGGGGGCGAGCTTGGGGCAGGTGCAACGAGGCTCCCCGAGGGCGAGAAGAAGACGACTTCCGCCCAGAGGAGCGCTCACGCAGCCTGTTATCCAAGCTGATGGCGAGAGAAGTTAGCTCAGCTAGCATCCCAGGGATATTCCGACCAGCCAGTTCATCCCTCAGATCATCATTCAGGCTGCGGAGGAACAGGCCACAGAGGGAGCGTTCGTCCCAGCCCAGTTCCTCCGCCGCTACCCGGTAGTCAACCGCATAGTCCGCTGCCGACCGGCCTCCCTGCTGGAGAGCGAGAAGCCGATCAACTTGGACCGTCTCGGTTCGGGAATGGTCAAAGACCTCCAGGAAGCGTGCCACGAACTGGTCATAGGTGAGGGTGGCATAACTGGGCTTCGCCATAATGGCGTAGGTCCAAGTTAATGCGCGCCCCTCCAGGAGATTCCCTATGTAGCCAATTCGGCTGTGATCCGAGGGGAAGTCTCCGGGCACACGGTGGAATACGGACTCACACTGCATAATGAACCCTCGCGCTCCGCCGAGCTTTCCGCTAAAGCGGGCGGGGGTTGGAATCGGCGTGAGCTGAACCGGTGCCGCAGGAGCCGGCTGGACGGCCGCTGGGACAGCAGGAGCTGCGCCACCCTGGTGAGCCGGGGGAACGGCTGTTGGGGGTCCAGGCGGTCCAATTGGTTAGTGATGGTAATAAGTTGATTTAAAATCACCTGCTGCTGATAAGCAATTTGATCCACCCGAACCTCGAGAGTGGTAAGCCGGTGTGCGAGCCCACCGTCTGCCGAGCCGCTCTGCTGAAGCCGTACTGACATAACGTTCGGCTCAGGAGACGCACACACACAGGTTCAGAGTAGTTCAAACTGTTTATTAACAGCAGGGGTGTATGGGTGTGTGTCAGTGGAATGTTAATGTATTGGTGGTGGCGTCTGCTTCGGGCACAGAGGCAGGAGACCGTTCAGCCGGCAACCCTATGGGAGAGAACAGACACAGGGTGACAGGCACACACCAATACAGGAGGAGAATAGGCGAGGGAGAGAAGCTTACTTGAGTTTGACAGATGGCAGGCACTACAAGGACGGAACCCCGGGAGACAGTCACCTGTAGGACTCGGTGCAGCAGCGAGGAAGGACGAGGGACAGAGTTGTCCGCCGCCGAGGAATCCACCTGTGCACAGGGGAGCAGACTGGGAGAGGTAAGGAAAGGAATCTTCTTACCACTAGCTTGACGCTGAAGAGAGGGTTGACGCTTCGCATTGAAGGCGATGAAGTCTAACGGCTTCAGGCCGAAGCTCAGGGCGAGGCGGCTTTTATCCCTCGCCGCTGACGAGTAGCAGGTGCGTGAGCAGGTGGCGCCGCTGATGAATGGCGCGGCATGACACCGGGGAGCACTCTGGCGCTGGATTATCTGGGAGAAATTCCCCGGGCAGCCGAAGTGGCTGTGCGAAAACTAACTCAGCTGAGGAGGCTTCTAAATCCTCTTTAGGTGCAGAACGCAACCCCAATAAAACCCATGGTAGCTTGTCCACCCAATTTGCATCCGTAAGCGACGCTCTGAGAGCCGCCTTCAATGACCTGTGAAAACGTTCGCATAACCCTTTAGCCTGCGGGTTGTACGCGGTCGTGCGGTGGATCGTTGCCCCCAGGCTGCGGGCCATTGCTGACCAAAGTTCGGAAACAAATTGAGGGCCTCTGTCGGACGTAATGTCTGAAGGGACTCCAAAACGTGCTACCCATGCCGTTAAAAACGCGTGCGCCACCTCCTCGGCTGTGGTTGACGACAGCGGAACCACTTCCGGCCAGCGCGTGGTGCGGTCAACCATTGTAAGAAGATGCATGCACCCTTGTGAGGGTGGGAGGGGGCCTATGAGGTCCACGTGGACATGATCAAACCTTTTAGCTGGGATGTGAAACGGCTCCAAGGGAGCTCTCATGTGTCTATGAACCTTGGCCCGCTGACAAGCCATGCAGGCTGCCGCCCACTCTCTAACTTGTTTGCGCAGGCTCGGCCATACAAATTTCTCTCCTACCATTTTGACCGAAGTGCACACTCCCAGGTGCGCCAGAGAATGGATCGAGTCAAAAACGCGGCGGTGCCACGCGGCTGGAACCACAGTACGCGGCCGCCCAGTGGAGACATCGCAGATTGGGGGGGGCATACCGTCTTGCAGCACCCTGTTCTCCAGCCTTAACCCTGTTGGTCCAGACTGGAGCGCGCGCACATCCGCGTCGCTAACCTGCTCCGCGGCCATGGCTGCATAATCTATCCCCACGCAGACCGGGGCCGCACGCACTTCCGCGTCGCTAACCTGCTCCGTGGCCATGGCTGCAGAATCTACCTCTACGCGGGCTGGAGCCGCCATGGCGCGCGAGAGGCAGTCCACCACTACATTAAGTTTACCTGCCACATGCTGGATATCGGTAGTAAACTCCGATATCGCGGCCAGCTGTCTCTGCTGCCGGCCCGACCAAGGTTCTGAAATCTTGGCCATCGCGAAAGTCAGCGGCTTGTGGTCAACAAACGCGGTGAAACGGCGTCCTTCCAGCCAGAACTGGAAGTGGCGAATGGCCAAGTGGAGAGCTAACAACTCCCTGTCGAATGCACTGTATTTTCGTTCGCTGTCGTGCAGGGTCTTGCTGAAAAAGGCGAGCGGTTGCCAGGCTCCGGCTACATACTGTTCCACGACCGCCCCTATGGCCACATCTGACGCGTCAGTAGTGAGCGCTATGCGGGCCGCTGGGACTGGATGTGCCAACAACGCAGTGTTTGCCAGGGCTGTTTTGACTTCAGAGAATGTGCGCTCTCGCTCCGGAGACCATTCGACTTTATTTGTGGGTTTTTGTTTTTTTAGTGCAGCATACAACGGTTGCATGAGCTGCGCTGCGCGGGGGAGGAAACGGTTATAAAAATTCACCATTCCCAAAAACTCCTGTAACGCTTTGACTGTATGTTGTTGGGGAAAATTTGTTACTGTGTGCACTTTGTCAGGCAGAGGAACCGTTCCTTCTGGGGAGACACGATGCCCCAAAAAATCAATCTGCTTCACCCCGAACTGACACTTCGCTGGGTTAATTATTAACCCGTGCTCTGCCAACCTCTGGAAAACTGCCGTGAGGTGGTTTTCGTGTTCGTCTTCAGACGTGCTGGCTACCAATATGTCGTCCAGGTATACGAACACGAAAGGGAGATCGCGCAAAACTGCGTCCATCATGCGTTGGAACGTCTGCGCCACGCCTTTAAGCCCAAAACGACATGCGCAAAAACTTGAAAAGCCCGAAAGGAGTTATTACCGCTGTTTTGGGTATGTCCTCAGCGCGCACTGGGACCTGGTGGTAACCGCATACCAAGTCTATTTTAGAAAAAACGCGCGCCCCTGCCAAATGAACTGAAAAATCTTGGATGTGCGGGATCGGGCAGCGGTCGTGCGCTGTAGCGTTGTTCAGCCTGCGGAAATCACCGCAAGGTCGCCACGAGCCATCAGCTTTCGGGACCATGTGAAGCGGTGAAGCCCATGGGCTCTTCGAACGCCTGATGATGCCCAACCTTTCCAGGTTGGCAAACTCCTCGCGCACTATGGTCAGTTTAGCTGAATCCAAGCGCCGAGCTTTTGCAAAAACAGGTGGTCCGGTGGTAATAACAAAATGTTCCACTCCGTGTTTAGCCACGGTCGCTGAAAATGTTGGGACCGTGAGTGCTGGGAACTGAGTGAGGAGTGTGTGAAACTTACCACCTGCAGCTGTGACATTGGCTTGTGCTGTTGGCGGTGCCACTCGAGCTGTACAGGGAATAGAATAAAAAGAGAGAGCAAGATCGACCAACAAACCATGTGGGCACAAAAAATCAGCCCCTAACATGTTGAAATTGACTGTCGCTATGACGAAAGTCCACTCGAATGTACGGCCGTGTAAAGACAGAAGCAGAGTCCTCTCACCGAAGGTCTTAATCGTCAAGCCGTTCGCTGCTGACACCCCGGGACCACTGGAAGGCGCCAGCCGGTCAGCGTAGGAAGGTGTGATGAAACTCAGCTGGGAGCCTGTGTCCCTAGCTGAAATGCCTCCCCGAACGCGCATCCCTCAAGTAGAGCAGAGCAGCTTGTTCTCCTCTCCGAGGGCTGCAGCTGCTACCAACTCCCGGTCTTGGCGTTTCCCGAGCGCTTGAAATGGCACGGTGGAATGCACTTGCGTGCCCTCTCTGTGAAGCGGCGATGGTAGAAGCAAAGGACGTCGTCTGCTCCGTGTTTCCTGGCCCCTGCCGCCGCCGTCGTCGGTGAGTCTGGTGCTGCAGCCTCTGGCCCCCTGCCATCTCCGGACGTTGCGCCTAGCTCCGCTGCCGCAGCCGTAGCTGCGCACCGTTTATTGGCGTCGACGAGTCGTTGCGCCTCCTGGCCCAGCTCGTGGTAGTCTTGTCGGGCCAACAGTGGTCAACTGGCCAGGGTCACTCTCACCGCTGACGGTAGGGTTCTGAGGAAAAGGTGGGTGAAGATGAAGTTATCATCTTCGGAGTCTCTCAAACTCAACATCTTCCCCATCAGGTCTGCAGGTCTGTCGCTCTCAAATTCAGTCAGCGCCAGGAGCCCCTCTGCTCGCTCCTCCACCGAGGGGGTGAAGTAACGGATGAGTGCAGCCTTCAACGTGCTGTACTTGTCGCTGTCCGGCGGATGGTTGATCAGGCTCTCCACTCGCTGGGCTGTGTGGTTGTCCAGCTTTGCAACCACATGGTAGAACTTTGTGGCATCTACTGAAATCCTCCGGAGGTGGAACTGTGCCTCGACTGCGTTAAACCAGGAGCGTGGATTGTTCTGCCAGAAGTCCGGTAGCTGAGCTGTGGCTGCATTCGTTTGGCTGGCTCCAGGTGAGTCTGGCTCGGGAGAATCGCCTCCGCTCATGATATGTCTTAGGCTCACCAGTGTGGAGAAGTGTGGAAGGACGAGGCTGAGTTTATTTCTCAAGTCCAGTTTTATTCACATTCACATTCTCCAACATCCAAAAACAGAAAGAGAATGAATCCCCCTACATCTGTCCCTTTTATACCCCAGGACATCAAAGCACACAGTCACATTGTCTTTTAATCCCAAATCACAATGCACCCCCCTCCAGGTCTTCTCGCCTCCGCCTAAAGTCCTGGTGGTCAGGAAATCCTTCAAGGCCATCTCTTTGCATACAAAAGGCCAGATTTCACATCCTCCTGTTACCCCTAGGAGGTTCAGTCCTTTTGTTCCTCTGAGACGTGAAGCATACAATAAGCATACAGTAATATACATGTGAAGCATATGAAACCCACATATGTGCACCACAATATTCTAATTTTTTTTTTAGAAATAGAATTTGGAGTTTTCATTAGCTGTTAGCCATAACCATCAAAATTAAAAGAAATAAACACTTGAAATATATCATTCTGTGTGTAATGAATCTAGTTTTATTTTTTAAATTGGATTACTGAAATAAATCAGCTTTTTTATGACATTCTAATTTATTGAGATGCGCCTATCAGTGAGAGGATAGGTGCAAATGTACAAGAAAATAATGAAAATATGAGAAAAAAAAGGTGAAACATGGCAAAAGTAATAAACTTGGCAGGGAAAAGTCGCAAGAAAAACTCCACCGATTGTTGGGAAAATCAAACATTTGGACATTTAAGAGAAAAATAAAAAGTTAAAAAAAAAGTTTAAATAATGTGTTTGTGTGTGTGGGGGAGAGGGGCAGTCCACCCAGGGCGTCATACAAGCCAGGCTTGCCCTTGGTTGTGATGCCGTGCATCATCCAATCAGTATGGAGTCAATCCAAAATCCCGCCCACACTTCCTGAGACCCGGGCATGAAGACACAGAGTGGTAACAGAGCGGTGGCTAAACTTTTATTGATAAAAATTACATATTTTAACTGAGTGGCTCCATACTCGGGGATGCACACCCTCACAACCTCAGCAAAGCACGGATAAAATCTTAGGTCAGTCTGAGTAATGGTTCAAGAGATATGCGTGGAAGAGGCACACACACACAAACAGATTTTGTGCATTTATCGATAGATGTAACGTTGGGACTGTGATAAGGGGTGGGGGATTCTCCCCGCATGCTTTGTGCCGCGGGGCATTCAGACTGTTATTATTCTTTGTTCTGAGCGTTATTGTTTTACCGTTATAACTGTGTTATAAGTCTTGTTGTGATAGTGCTGTCTTCCCTGTGTATGAGAGATTATGTGTCTGTGTCACCCTGAGTGAGGTGTGTGTGTGTGTGTGTGTGTGTGTGTGTGTGTGTGTGTGTGTGTGTGAGTGTGTGTGTGTGTGTGTGTGTGTATGACCTCCCCTCTGTTCTGTGTAATTAGTCAGTGAAGAATAAATGCCTGTTACGTTCCAAATCCTCTCTCATCATTGTGGGAACGCTTGAAATGTCACACTGGTGTCAAAAGTGGGATATTTAAGAAATGAAAGTGAAGATCAAGGCAGAGATTTGACAGGTTGAACAGCTCATCGTCCAGATGGAGATGGGCAGCAGAGCATACATGCTAGTCCCCAGAGCTGCTTGCCACAAAGAATGGGGAAGGAGGTCGGACAGAGCAAGCGCGTCCCATGTCCCACCTTTTTCAAGGCAGGATGGAGAGTGCCAGCAGGGAAACTACGAGCCAGTGATCCCACCGCAGCTGAGGGCAGTGATCAGCACAGAGGCAACCGTCCCAACCCCAGTACCACCGACCCGCCAACCGACCAAGCTTCCTCGCTTTGGTCTCGAAACCAACGACTACCTTGTCCAGGATGAATTTGCCACCACGCTCAACAGCTGGACACCTGAAGAGACAGCTGTGCAGGTCGCACTGGCTCTCGAGGGTGGAGCTCTCTGCACACTGTCTGATCTCTGCAGGCAGAGCTGAGGGGATTGCCGCCAGAGCCGACCGCTGCAGCACCACCAGGGTGAGCGGAGTGATCGTCATCACTGCTAGAGACAGAAGTGAGGGGGCCACCAGCAGAACGAATAATCACCACGTCATCAGAAACCCAGCAGGCAGTCGAGGAGCTGTTCCAGGAGAGCTGCAGGAGGTTAGAGTTGGGGCAGAGATGCCAGCTGCAGGAGCTGCTGGACAGCAATGTCGACATCCTCATCAGGGATGGACAGTGCACCCGAACCAGCTTGGTGCAGCACCAGATCAACACTGCTGAGACCAGGGCAATCTGGCTCCACCCCTGCCACCTACTTTTTTTTCAAGGTGGGCGGCAGCAGAGCAAAAGATTCAGGAGATGCTGGAGGTGGATGTCATTGAACCCTCCAGCAGCCACTGGGCGGCACCAGTGGTTCTGGTCAAGAAGAAGGACAGTTCGTGGCAGTTCTGTGTGGACTATTGGTGCCTGAATGATTTCACCCATAAGAACTCCTACCCTCTGCCCCGCATTGATGAAGTGCTGGATTACATCACTGGCTCCAGCTGATTCAGCTCGCTCAACCCTCACAGTGGCTATTGGCAGGCGGAGCTGTTACCGGAGGCCTGCCAGAAAACAGCCTTTTCCATTGGGCAGGACCTGTAACAGTTCAAGGTGATGCCGTTTGGACTTTATAATGCCCTGGCCACCTTTGAACGGCTGATGGACCTAGTGCTGGCTCATGTGCCCCAGAGCCGCTGCATTGTTTATCTCGACGACCTGCTGGCTCACACAGCTGATTTTGGTGTTGCCCTGTCCAACCTCTGGGAGGCGTTGGATGCCATCCGCCAGGCCAGGCTGTGGCTCCACCCTCGAAAATATCACCTGTTTTGGTGAGAAACCACCTTCCTGGGCCACATCGTCAGTGCTGCCGGAGTTGTCACTGACCCAGAGAAGGTGGCAGCGGTGAGAAACTGGCTGGTCCCTCAGGACGTAGGAGAGCTATGGAGCTTCCTCGGACTGGCCTTCTATTACAGGAGGCTTGTAAAGGATTTCGCCACCATGGCTACATCAGCTAACACAGAAGGGTTGCATGTTTGAGTGGAATGAGGACTGTGCTGCTGCTTTTTCCTGGCTCTGCTCGGTGCTTATCAGAGCCCCCGTGCTGCAGTACCCCAACCCTAACCCCCCCCCCCCCCCCATCATGGACACAGACGCTAGCAACCAGGGCATCAGGGTGGTACTATCCCAGGAGGGAGAACACAGAGGGCAGGCGGTTGCTTTTTTCAGCCGCACTCTCAGCAGAGCTGAAAGGAATTATTGCATCACTTGCCAAGAGGTGCTGGCAGTCATTCAAGGGCTTTGCCATTTCTGCCTGTACATTGATGGGACGGGAGGAGGGTCAGCTCAGGACAGACTATGCTTCTGTGACCTGGCTACTGAACTTTAAAGAGCTGGATGGATGGCTAGTGAGATGCTGGAGGCACTGTAGGATTGATTGCATCAAGCAGGCTGCCTCCATGCCAATGCTGACACCCCTGTGCAGTGGAGGCCTGTCAGCACTGCCAGCGGGCAGAGGATCGTGACCCAGCAGTCTCATGGGCTGCTGCTCTCCAGACCATTGTGGCCATGGATGTGCAGCAATTCACAGCGTGTCCTCAGATCATCAGCCAGCTCTCCCCAGTGATGATGTCACAAAAGCCCTTGGTGGGAAGCAGCTTCAGATCAAGCAGGATGGAGACCCTGTCATCTCCTGGGTCTGGTAGTGGCTGGACATGGACTAGTGGTCCACCTGGGAGGCTGTATCTGCGTTGGACCCAGAGACCAAGGCCCTATATTCCCAGTGGACAAACCTCTGCTGTCATGAGGGTGTCGTCTACCGGCGGTGGCAGTTCCCAGTTGGGCAGCATCACATCTGGCACCTGCTGGTTTCCCAATGGCTTTGCCCCAAGGTGCTCCAGTTTGTCCATGGGTTGGTGGGGGTGGGCCATTTTGGAGTGATGAAGACCCTGCAGTGTCTTCAGACCTGGTTCTTCTGGCCAGGGTGTTGTCAGGATGTGGAGCTCCATGTCCACCACTGTGACACCTGCACGACTCAGAAAGGGCTAACTCAGCAATCCCATGCCCCCTTGTAGCAGTACCGGGTAGGGGCACCCATGGAGCATGTGGAAGTGGACATTCTGATCCCTTTTCCAACCATGGATTGGGGGAACCATTACTTTCTGATAGCAAAGGATTACTTCACCAAGTAGCCAGAGGCGTATGCAGTCAATTCAATTCAATTCAATTCAATTCTATTTATATAGCGCCATTTCACAACAACAGTCATCTCATAGCACTATCAACTGTAGGGGGGACCCCCACAGTTGCAGAAAGACCCCAGCAATCAGACGATCCCCTGTGAGCAAGCACTTGGCGACGGTGGAGAGGAAAAACTCCCTTTTAACAGGAAGAAACCTCCAGCAGAACCAGGCTCAGGGAGGGGCAGTCATCTGCTGCGACTGGCTGGGGGGTGAGGGGATAGAGAAGAAGAAAAGAACAGACATGTAGAGAGCAAACAGCACGATGGGGACTCAATCTATGGGAGAGAACAAACAAATGTTAATGACCAGCAAAAAAAAAAAAATATTTCATAGAGAGTGAGGAAAGGAGTGAGGCCCAGTGCATTACTGGAGGTCCCCCGGCTGACTAAACCTATTAGCAGCATAACTAAGGGAGGGTTCAGAAACACATGATCCCTCCCTAATTGTAGGCTATATCAAAAAGGTAGGTTTTAGCCCTATTCTTAAAAACAGAGATCGAGTCTGACTCCCGAATCCAGATTGGCAGCTGATTCCAGTCCCTGATCAGAGCGCTTCCACCACAGCATCAAAGCTGGTGGATGAGATGTTTTGTTGGTTTGGTGTGCCGGAGGAGCTGCACAGTGACCACGGATGGAACTTCTAGGCAGAGGTCTTCGGGGGGATCTGCAGGTTCAGGTTCAGGTTCAGGTTCAGGTTACTTTATTTGTACTCGTAGGTAGATTTGTTTTGCAGTCTGGTGACATCCATATTTACAAGCCACAAATTACATTCAACATAGACACAAACCCAGGCACACATGAAGCTGACTATAAGGGCTGCACGGTGGCGCAGTGGTTAGCACTGCGGCAGCACAGTTTACCCTTGGCCGGGGGATTGTGGGGATCGTGGGATCGTGGGTTCGATCCCAGCCCCCGACCAACAGTGATCTGTGTGGAGTTTGCATGTTCTCCCCGTGTTGCGTGGGTTTACTCCGGGATTTCTCCGGTTTCCTCCCACATGCCAAAAACATGCATGTTAGGTTAATTGGCTGTTCTAAATTGTCCCTAGATATCTGTTTCCTATAGGCCCTTAGAATAGAGGGTTAGTATTAATGAAAGCGCTTTGAGTGGTCTTTGTGACTAGAAAAGCGCTATATAAGTGCAGGTTAGTTAGTTAGTATAAACATGATAAAAATACTCAAGGCTCCATCAATCAGGGTATAAAAAGACAAAGAGATGAGAGAAAAACCAGAGGTAAGAGAGAAGAGTCATATTAAAAGTTAAAAACTAGGTGGCTGGACATCCGGAAGACCTGGACCACCCCACTGCACCAACAGAGCGACGGCCTGGTTGAATGTTTTAACTGCACCCTGACCACCCAGCTCGCCATCCTAGTGGACCAGCGATAGCAAGACTGGGATTTGCACCTGCCCCTGGTCTTGTGGGCATACTGGACAGCAGTCCAGGAATCCACCCGGTGCACTCCTGCAGCACTGATGTTTGGATGTGAGCTGCGCACTGTTATATATAAATAAAGGGCACTTTATTGTGAAGTGCAGTGTGATGACATGGTCATCCTGTCACGTCACCACACTGCCCTATGTATAATAGGCAGGCCACCATCTTAGGCTCTCTTATGCCTGATGCCCACACTACGTGCCATGCTGTATGCTGCTGCCCTTAATCTTCAATAAAGCTGTTTTTTAACTCATCTTGCCTCATCCTTGGCCAAGGTATTTTCCATACATAACATTTGACGACTGAGGATTAACTCATGGAGGCGTGCTTTACACCGCTGAAGCCTTTTTTGGAGCTTCCTGGTGAGCCACAGGTGCCATGGCCCGACTGGATGGGGGCCTTCGAAACTAAAAGAGAAAGTCTATGTTATTCTATGTTCCATGTTATTCTTATATTATACTTATATTATTCCATGTCTTTTTCTTTATGCTCAGAATTGAATTGAATATGTGCATGGTCTTGGGCAGCTCCAGTCTGTGTGAAAGTATTTGAGTAAGCAATTATAAATCTGTTTCAGTGCTCAGTGAGTGTGGTGTGAGTGTTCAGATATTTCATAATGACTGCAGCTGTTATCAGTTCATCATGTCCAGTTCCGTGTGACTGTTTCTTGTCTGTGAAAATGAGATTTACACTGGCTCCATGCTTCCTGAGAACATTTGATAAGGACTATGCGCTTCATGGACTCTCAAGGGCAAGACTGTATGTCTTGCTGGACATTAATCTTCCGTTTCCCAATGATAACACAGCTTTAAAAACTTTGAGCTATGGATGTTTGATTCAGAAGTATGTGTGGATGCATGGAGACATGGGGCTGCCGCATGTAAACTGCCTCTCCCTCATCGGCTGTGAGGAATAAATCTACTTACATTTAAATATTCAGCCTGGTTTTTGACTCAAATTGATTATGCTAGAAAATAACCTAACATTTGGCGCTCCGAACAGGGATCCAACATCCTGCTCCTGCCCCGGCTTCTCCGCCCGATTTCAGCGAGTGCACAGCTGATGTAAGACCTTCCCAGGCTGGACCCAACGGCTCAGTGTTACTGCAGTGAAGGCTACCGGTTCAGGGTGGCTGGGAGCGGGTTGATAGGTGATGGGTCTAGAACTCTACAGAGTACATTTATATGTTGTTAAGCTTATTGGCATTGGGTTTAAGTCCCAATGAGTTAACTATGCATATGTTAGTGTATGTTAAACTGAGCGTTTGATGCCGTAAAGTCTGGTGTACGTTTCTGTTTGCCGTAGCCCGAACGAGGTTTAGTTCGGTACGGTCCAACACAGTTTGGTTCGACAAAGGTAGAGGCTCGGTGGTCCCGGTTAAAGGCCACAAAAAATAATACATATTATATTGCACAAACTGGACCAGGTATTGTTATGACGCGTGGAAATCATAGTGAGATCTTATTTCGCCAACAGGAGTGAGCAATGAGTCCATCAACGTGAGATCTTATTTTCTGTCATCATGAGTGAGCTATTGATGAGGGTTGACCTTTAAATAGTAAGATAAGATAAGCCTTTATTAGTCCCACAATGGGGAAATTCCAGGATTGCAACAGCACAGGGATAGCAACACTCAGAGCAACAATCGGAAGGCAAGAAAAAACAAGAGCAGCTAGTATACATATTTTTTTTTTTTTTTTTTTTTTTTTTTTTTTTGTTACTTATTTGTACCCGTAGGTAGACTTGGTTTGCAGTCTGGTGACAAGCCACCGGCTGCTGGTCGCTGCGTGCGCGAGCGCCCTAAACCTACATGTTTTTGTTGTGCGGGAGGAAACCGGAGAAATCCCGGAGTAAACCCACGCAACACGGGGAGAACATGCAAACTCCACACAGCTCACTGTTGGTCGGGGGCTGGGATCGAACCCACGATCTCATGATCCCCGCGATCCCCCGGCCGAGGGTAAAACTGTGCTGCCACAGTGCTAAACCACTGCGCCACCGTGCAGCCCGTGCACATATGTACATATTACTATAAATATATATATATATATATATATATATATATATATATATATATATATATATATATATATATATATATATATATATATATATAGACACACAGTGCGGAGCATTGTGGTTGGTGGATGTACAGCAGAAAGTCTAAGCTCTCTCTCCGCAGATGCGGCGGGCCAGCTGGATGTCTTTGGGCATGATGGTGACCCTCTTGGCGTGGATGGCGCACAGGTTGGTGTCCTCGAAGAGACCCACCAGGTAGGCCTCGCTGGCCTCCTGCAGAGCCATGACGGCGGAGCTCTGGAAGCGCAGGTCGGTCTTGAAGTCCTGAGCGATCTCCCTCACCAGGCGCTGGAAGGGCAACTTATGGATGAGCAGCTCCGTGGATTTCTGGTAGCGACGGATCTCTCTCAGAGCCACGGTACCGGGCCTGTAACGGTGAGGCTTCTTCACTCCATCGGTGGCCGGAGCGCTTTTTCGAGCAGCCTTGGTGGCCAGCTGCTTCCTGGGGGCTTTTCCTCCAGTAGATTTACGGGCGGTCTGCTTGGTTCTTGCCATCGCTCTTTATTATTCTGTCTTATATTTCTTGCACGCCGCCTAAACTCCAGCCCGGCACCCGCGTCGTTTTCGCTTCAGTTCCCCGGTATGTTGAGTTTCTCCATTAGCACCGGGTGGCGGTTGAGTGCTAGCTAGCTCTTCCCTGCTGTATCGTCTCCTGCTGTAAACAGCGGCTCCGTAGTGCTAGTTTAAATAAATTACTGCAGTTTGTTTGTCCTGTTATACGGTTTGTCCTGGCGAGACCATGGAGGTGGAAGTACAAGTGCCGTGACGGTTGGAAGCCCTGTTTGTCCATTGTTTTTCTGGTTATTGTAAAGTGTAAAAGCACAGTTATGTGATTATTGTCTATATAGTTGTGATGAATCAGTCTATGGGAGTTTGCAAGTGATAATTTTGGGGAGAAAATGAATTGTGTTCTCACAGCGGTGAAGACAAAAAGCAGAATGGGTTCATGTTACAGTGTGAGGTTGCCAAATTCACTTTTTCCACTGAGGTTGCCATATCAGCTTGCTTTACGTGTTTTCAAAAGACATTGTTCCCCTAACATGTGTGTGTATTAATCTGAAGCTTACAACTGTGAAAACAGACTGTCTGACAGTGACCTTGGAGTGGATCAGGGAGTGTGAAACAGCTGTGTGTGTGTGTGTATGTGGGTCCATGTGTCTGAACTTACTGCTGAACGGTTGATCTGAGTGAGTGAAGAAAGAAAATATATACAGTGGGGCAAAAAAGTATTTAGTCAGCCACCAATTGTGCAAGTTCTACCACTTAAAAGATGAGAGAGGTCTCCAATTTTCATCATAGGTATACCTCAACTATGAGAGACAAAATGAGAAAAAAAAAAAATCCACAAAATCACATTGAAGGATTTTTAAAGAATTTATTGGGATTCTATTTATAGAATTGGTGGCTGACTAAATACTTTTTTACCCCACTGTATATATATTGTGGGAACACACATTGGACCTGTTGGACCGGTTTTGTGACTCACATTTTAGGTCAGAACAAAGGCAGGAATCTTAGCCTTGGTATGCAAGGCTGGAGACTGTGGGGGGTCAATTAAGGGATGAAGGAAAGGATGCATGGGAGACAGTGGAAGTGATATCATGGAGGGAAATGCATTGTGACTGTCTTTATTATGCAAGGTGGTCTGTGTGACATGTGATCTATGAGGTGTGAAGTCCCTGATATTTAAGGACGAGAGTTTACTGTTTCACTCTCTTTTTTCTCTGCTTTGAAATGATGGAGATATGAATAAAGCTGACTCTGAGAAAGAACTCTGCCTCATCATTTTCACATCTTCCACACTGGTGACCCGAGACGTATCATGGAAGAAGAAAATTCCCCCCGGCCAGCCGCGTCAGGAGCCCCCAGCCAAGCGAATGCCGCTACAGTCCAGCTACCGGACTTCTGGCAGAACAATCCGCGCTCCTGGTTCAACGCGGTTGAGGCGCAGTTCAACCTCCGGGGGATATCGGTAGATGCCACGAAATTCTACCACGTAGTCGCAAAGCTGGACGACAACACGGCCCAGCATGTGGAGAGCCTGATCGACCAGCCGCCGGAGAGCAACAAACATGGCACGTTGAAGGCTGCACTCATCCAGCAATTCACCCCCTCGGCGGAGGAGCGAGCAGAGAGGCTCCTGGCGCTGACGGAGGGGGAAAACGACATGCCCGCGAGCCTGATGGAGAAGTTGTTGAGGTTGAAAGACTCTGACGACGATCACTTCATTTTCACCCACCTCTTCCTCAGGACCCTACCGTCAGCAGCGAGAGCGGTTCTGGCCAGTTCGCCACTGTTGGCCCTACGGGACTACCGTGCGCTGGGCCGAGAGGCACAGCGGATTGTCAACGCCACCAAGCAGCGCGCAGCCACGGCCGCTGCAGCGGAACTCGGCGCGACGACCGCAGACGACAGGAGGCCAGAGGCAGCGGTGCCAGACTCACCGACGACGGCGGTGGCAAGGGCCAGGGAGCGTGGACCGGACGTCTTTTGTTTCTACCATCACCGCTTTGCAGAGAGGGCACGCAAGTGTGTACCGCCGTGCCAGTTCGGGCGTTCGGGAAACGCCAAGACCGGGGGTCGGTAGCAGCCGTGGCCCTCGGGGAAGAGAACAAGCTGCTCTACTTGTCGGATGCACGCTCCGGGAGGCAGTTCCACGTCGACACAGGCTCCCAGTTGAGTTTCATCACACCTTCCTACGTGGACAGACTAGCTGGTTCCAAAGGTCCCCTCGTGACAGCGGCAAACGGCTCGGAGATTAAGACCTTTTGTGAGAAGACTCTGCTTCTGTCTCTACACGGCCGTGCATATGAGTGGACTTTTGTTGTAGCAACAGTAAATTTCAGTATGCTGGGGGCTGATTTTTTGTGCTCACATGGGTTGTTGGTTGATCTCGCTAACAGGCGCCTGGTTAATGCACTTTCTTTTGATTCTATCCCCTGTGCAGCGCGAGTGGCCCCGCCTACAGCACAAGCCAACGTCACAACAGCAGGCGGTAAGTTCCACACACTGCTCACTCAGTTCCCAGCACTCACTGTCCCCACTTTTTTGGCAACAGTCGCTAAGCACGGGGTGGAGCATTTTATTACCACTACCGGACCGCCCGTTTTTGCAAAAGCTCAGCGGTTGGACGCAGTTAAACTAGCCATAGCGCGCGAGGAGTTCGCCAACCTGGAGAGGTTGGGCATTATCCGACGTTCAAACAGTCCATGGGCTTCCCCCCTACATATGGTCCCGAAAGCTGACGGATCATGGCGCCCTTGCGGGGATTTCCGCAGGTTAAACAACGCTACAGCACATGACCGCTACCCAATCCCACATATCCAAGATTTTTCCGTTCATTTGGCAGGGGCGCGCATTTTTTCTAAAATAGACTTGGTCCACAGTTACCACCAAGTCCCAGTGCGCGCTGAGGACATACCCAAAACAGCGGTAATAACTCCATTTGGTTTATTCGAGTTTTTACGCATGCCATTCGGACTTAAAGGGGCTGCTCAGACGTTCCAACGCATGATGGACGCGGTGCTTCGCGATCTCCTTTTCGTGTTCGTCTACCTGGACGATATTTTAGTAGCCAGCGCGTCCGAAGACTAACACGAAAAACACCTGGCCACAGTTTTCCAAAGGTTGGGAGATCACGGGTTAATAATCAACCCAGCAAAGTGTCAGTTCGGGGTGGCGCAGATCGATTTTTTAGGACACCGCGTCTCCCCCGAAGGAGCAGTTCCGCTACCTGACAAAGTGCGCGCTGTGGCAGATTTTCCCCGGCCGCAGACAGTCAGGGTGTTGCAGGAGTTTTTGGGAATGGTGAATTTTTATAACCGTTTTCTCCCCTGTGAGGCGCAACTCATGCAGCCGCTGTATGCCACGCTCAAAAAAAAGAAACCCGCGGATAAGGTCGAGTGGTCCCTGGAGCGGGACCAAGCGTTCTCGGAGGTGAAAGCAGCCTTGGCAAAGGCTGCGTTGTTGGCACACCCAGACCCAACGGCCCGCATAGCGCTCACCACTGACGCGTCAGAGGTGGCCATAGGGGCGGTCGTGGAGCAACATGTAGCCGGGGTTTGGCAGCCCCTCGCATTTTTCAGCAGGACCTTGCGCGATAGCGAACGTAAATACAGCGCGTTCGACAGGGAGCTGCTCGCTCTCCATTTGGCCATCTGCCACTTTCAGTTCTGGCTGGAAGGACGCGCTTTCACCGCGTTCGTTGATCACAAACTGCTAACATTCTCGATGGCCAAGGTCTCCGAGCCGTGGTCAGGCCGGCAGCAGAGACAGCTGGCCGCGATATCAGAGTTTACCACTGATATCCGGTTCCGGTTCCGCCGGACCGGCGGCGCCACACGAGTCGGCTGCCTGTTGCAACAGCCTTTTTTTTTATCTTCCTTCTTCTTTCTACACCTTTCACTCTGTATATATATCACGGACGCACGGATCACCCCGGGGGTCTCCCGGGTCGGCGGACGGAGCCACGGTTTGCAGCGGGAGACGTTACAGCGGGGAGGAGCTAGTGCTAGCTAGCACTTGGCCGCCGCCCGGTGCTAATGGGAAACTCGACATACCGGGAGCTGTAGCGAAAATGACGCGGGTACCGGGCTGGAGTTTAGGCGGCGTGAAAGAAATATAAGACAGAATAATAAAGAGCGATGGCAAGAACCAAGCAGACCGCCCGTAAAATCTACTGGAGGAAGAAGCCCCCCCCCCCAGGAGACAGCTAGCCACCAGAGCTGCTCGGAGAGGCGCTCCGGCCACCGGCAGAGTGAAGAGGCTTCGCCGTCACAGGCCCGTGGCTCTGAGAGAGATCTGTCGCTGCCAGAAATCCACGGAGCTGCTCATCCGTAAGCTGCCCGTCCAGCACCTGGTGAGGGAGATCGCTCAGGACTTCAAGACCGTCCTGCGTTTCCTGAGCTTCGCCGTCATGGCTCTGCAGGAGACCAGCGAGGCCCACCTGGTGGTCTCTTCTTCGCTAAGGGGGTCACCATCATGCCCAAAGACTTCCAGCTGGCCCGCTGCATCCGCGAAGAGAGAGCTTAGACTTTCTGCTGCACATTCACCAGCCATAATGCTCTGCACTGTGTGTCTATATATATATATATACATTTATAGTAATATGGACATATGTTTACTAGATGTTGTTTTTTCTTGCCTTCTGATTGTTGCTCTGAGTGTTGCTATCCCTATGCTGTTGCAATCCTGGAATTTCCCCATTGTGGGAGTAATAAAGGCTTATCTTATCTTATCTTATCTTATATTCAGCATGTGGCGGGCAAACTCAATGTAGTGGCAGATTGCCTCTCGCGCGCCGTGGCGGCCCCAGTCAGCGTAGGGTTAGATTATGCAGCCATGGCCGCGGAGCAGGTTAGTGACGCGGACGTGCGCACGCTCCAGTCTGGACCAACAGGGTTAAGGCTGGAGAGCAGGGTGCTGCAAGACGGTATGCCCCCCCTAATCTGCGATGTCTCCACTGGACGGCTGCGTCCAGTGGTACCGGCCGCATGGCGCCGCCGCGTTTTTGACTCGGTTCATTCTTTGGCGCACCCTGGAGTGCGCGCGTTGGTCAAAATGGTGGGAGAGAAATTTGTGTGGCCGAGTCTCCGCAAACAGGTCAAAGAGTGGGCAGCAGCCTGCACGGCGTGTCAATGAGCCAAAGTACACAGGCACACGAGGGCTCCTTTGGAACAGTTTCACATTCTGGCCAAGAGGTTCGATCACGTTCATGTGGACCTTGTGGGCCCCCTCCCGCCGTCACAAGGGTGCACACACCTTCTCACAATGGTGGACCGCACCACGCGCTGGCCTGAAGTGGTCCTACTGGCATCAACCACAGCCGAGGAAGTGGCACGCGCGTTTTTAACAGCTTGGGTGGCGTGCTTCGGCGTTCCGTTCAACATTATGTCCGACAGAGGCCCTCAATTTGTTTCTGAGCTTTGGTCGACAATGGCCCGCAGCCTGGGAGTCACAATTCACCGCACAACCGCGTACAATCCGCAGGCTAACGGTTTATGCGAACGTTTTCATAGGTCATTGAAAGCGGCTCTCAGAGCTTCACTGACGGATACAAATTGGGTTGACAAGTTACCATGGGTGTTATTGGGGTTGCGTTGTGCACCTAAAGAGGATCTAGAAGCCTCCCCAGCGGAGCTCGTGTTTGCGCAGCCATTCCGGCTGCCGGGGGAGTTCCTCCCAGATAACCCCGCGCCAAACGCCCCCCCGTCTCAGCTGTTGCGGAGTAACATAGAATCAAGCACGCTGCCCAGCCCCGCGCACCACAGTTTTCCCCGCGTTTTTGTGCCTAAAACTTTGAAGAACGCAGAGTTTGTTTTTGTTAGACACGATGCGCATCAAACCCCGCTGCGACTGCCTTATGACGGACCATTCAGAGTGCTAGAAACAGGGGACAAGCAGTTTTTGCTAGATTTTGGGGGTAGGGAAGAGAAAATTGGCATAGACAGACTTAAACCCGCTTTTGTGGTGGCAGAGGAGGAAGTGCTGTTGGCAAAAGCCCCGTGGTGAGGTAGACCACCACGGAGGGTTTCATACAGTAATGTTTCCCAAAGTAATGTTTCCCCAGAACACCCGCAGAGACTGACAAAGGGTTTCCGCCCCCAGACGGCAAATCCCTGGCGGGACAGCACCACAGAGACGGTGAACCCCAGCTACAGCAGATTCGGCAGGAGGCTGAAGCCTATCCAGCATGTGGGCTGATGTGTATTGATGCTATCACGGCATGCATGTGGTTATCTTCTGGTTGTTCTGTTTTTCTAAAATGCTGGGGGGGCTTGTTTGGGAACACACATTGGACCTGTTGGACCGGTTTTGTGACTCACATTTTAGGTCAGAACAAAGGCAGGAATCTTAGCCTTGGTATGCAAGGCTGGAGACTGTGGGGGGTCAATTAAGGGATTAAGGAAAGGATGCATGGGAGACAGTGGAAGTGATATCATGGAGAGAGATGCATTGTGACTGTCTTTATTATGCAAGGTGGTCTGTGTGACATGTGATCTATGAGGTGTGAAGTCCCTGATATTTAAGGACGAGAGTTTACTGTTTCACTCTCTTTTTTCTGCTTTGAAATGATGGAGATGTGAATAAAGCTGACTCTGAGAAAGAACTCTGCCTCGTCATTTTCACATCTTCCACAATATATACATACATACATACACTACTGTTCAAAAGTTTGGGGTCACCCAGACAATTTTGTGTTTTCCATGAAAAGTCACATTTTTATTTACCACCATGAGTTGTAAAATGAATAGAAAATATAGTCAAGACATTGACAAGGTTAGAAATAATGATTTGTATTTGAAATAATTTTTTCCTTCAAACTTTGCTTTCGTCAAAGAATCCTCCATTTGCAGCAATTACAGCATTGCAGACCTAACATGATTGCACAAGGGTTTTCTAATCATCCATTAGCCTTCTGACGCAATGAGCAAACACATTGTACCATTAGAACACTGGAGTGATAGTTGCTGGAAATGGTCCTCTATACACCTATGTAGATATTGCACCAAAAACCAGACATTTGCAGCTAGAATAGTCATTTACCACATTAGCAATGTATAGAGTGTATTTCTGATTAGTTTAAAGTTATCTTCATTGAAAAAAAGTGCTTTTCTTTCAAAAATAAGGAAATTTCTAAGTGACCCCAAACTTTTGAACGGTAGTGTACAGTATATATATATATATATATGTATATATATATTGTGGAGTGTATAAATGAAGAGGCAGCTTCATGTCAGATGATTTATTACACACTCACATCTCACAAGCACAGAACAGACTGACTGGTTACAGCAAGCACTCCTCTCTATATCCCAAGTCACCTTCACAAGCTTCAAGGCACTTCCTCATACACAGCATGACATCTACACTACACTTCATTCAACCCCCTCTCACCCTCTTGGGCATTGTTCTCCCATGTGTATTCATTGTCTCTGTCTGAGGTGCGAAATAACCTGACTTCCATACCACCCCCGCAGCATCTTAGATAGAACAATAGAACATCAGTTCACATGCTGTTTCGGCTTCAGTCTCCTCCCATATCTGCTGTAACTGGGGTTTACTGCCTCCGTGGCGCTGCTGTGCCAGTGGGAGGCTGCTGGGAGTGTGTCCGACTGCAGGTGAGCCGTGGTGAGGGGGGGGGGGTTCGCTCTGTTCGTGTGGCTGCTCTGATGAATCGTTCCCCTGGGGAGTTCTCCGTGGGGAGTTCTCCGTGGGGATCTTCCACGCCGAGGGGCCCTCGCCAACAGCACTTGCTCATCCACCCCTACAAAGGCGGGTTTGAGTCTGTCTATGCCAATTTTCTCCCGTCTACCCCCCAAGTCTAGCACAAAATGCTTATCCCCTGTTTCCAACACTCTGAACGGTCCATCATAGGGTGGGTGCAATGGAGGGCGGTGGGCGTCGTGTCTGACGAACACGAACTCCGCGTTCTTCAAAGTTTTAGGCACGAAAACACCCGGAAAACAGTGGTGGGCAGGGCCCGGCAGCATGCCTGTGTTTGCGCTACGCTGCAAAAGCTGAGACAGGCAGCTGTCCGGTGTGGGATTATCTGGCACAAATTCCCCGGGCAGCCGTAGTGGCTGCGCAAAAACCAGCTCTGCTGGGGAAGCTTCCAGATCCTCTTTTGGCGCGGAGCAACCCCAATAAAACGCACGGCAACCTGTCTACCCAATTTGCATCCGTCAGTGAAGCCCTGAGTGCTGCTTTCAGTGATCTATGAAAACGCTCGCATAACCCATTGGCCTGTGGGTTGTACACGGTTGTGCGGTGAATTGTAACACCCAGGCTGCGGGCCATCGTGGACCAGAGTTCGGAAACAAATTGAGGGCCCCTGTCGTACGTAATGTTCGACGGGACTCCAAAACGCGCCACCCATGCTGTTAAAAAAAGCGCGTGCTACGTCTGCAGACATGGTTGCCGCTAGTGGGGCTGCTTCTGGCCAGCGCGTGGTGCGGTCCACCACTGTCAGGAGGTGCATGCACCCCTGTGATGGTGGGAGGGGGCCCATGAGGTCCACGTGAACATGATCGAACCTCTTAGCTGGTACCCGAAATGGCTCCAAGGGAGCTTTCGTGTGTCTGTGTACTTTGGCCCTTTGGCACGCCACGCAGGCTGCAGCCCACTCTTTTACTTGTTTGCGCAGGCTCGGCCACACAAACTTCTCTCCCACCATTTTGACCGACGCGCACACTCCTGGGTGTGCCAGAGTTGAACCGACTCAAACACACGGCAGTGTCACGCGACCGGGACCATCGGACGTGGGCGTCCCGTGGAGACATCGCAGATTAGAGGGGGCATGCCGTCTTGCAGCACCCTGCTCTCCAGCCTTAACCCTGTTGGTCCAGACTGGAGCACGCGCACATCTGCATTGCTAATCTGCTCCGCGGCCATGGCTGCGTAATCTATCCCCACATAGACTGGGGCCACCACGGCGCGCGAGAGGCAGTCCACCACCACATTCAGTTTACCCAACACATGCTGAATATCGGTAGTAAACTCTGAGATCGTGGCCAGCTGTCTCTGCTGCTGGCCCGACCACGGTTCTGAAACCTTGGCCATCGTGAACGTTAGTGGTTTGTGATCCACAAACGCGGTGAAGCTGCGCCCTTCCAGCCAGAACTGGAAGTGGCGTATGGCCAGGTGGAGAGCCAGCAACTCCCTGTCGAACGTGCTGTATTTACATTCGCTGTCGCGCAAAGTTCTGCTGAAAAAAGCGAGCGGCTGCCAAGCCCCGGCGACGCGCTACTCTACGACAGCCCCTATGGCCACATCTGAAGCATCGGTGGTGAGCGCTATCCGGGCCACCGGGTCCGGATGCGCCAGCAGTGCGGCATTTGCCAGGGCTGCTTTAACCTCCGAGAACGCCTGCTCTCGCTCCGGGGTCCATTCAACCCTATCCGCGGGTTTCTGTCTCTTGAGCGCGGCGTACAATGGTTGCATGAGCTGCGCCGCGCGGGGAAGGAAACAGTTATAAAAGTTCACCATCCCCAAAAATTCCTGCAGCGCCCTGATCGTCTGAGGCCGGGGAAAATCCGCCATGGCGCGCACTTTGTCAGGCAGCAGGATCGCTCCTTCCGGAGAGACGCGGTGCCCCAAAAAATCAATCTCCGTCACACCGAACTGGCATTTCGCCGGGTTGATTATTAACCCGTGCTCCTCCAACCTCCCGAAAACCGTCCTGAAGTGGGTTTCGTGTTCATCTTCAGACGCACTGGCTACCAGGATATCGTCCAGGTAGACGAACACGAACGGGAGATCGTGCAGCACTGCATCCATCATACGCTGGAACATCTGTGCTGCGCTTTTTAACCTGAATGGCATGCGCAGGAACTCGAATAGACCAAACAGAGTTATTACAGCTGTTTTGGGTACATCCTCAGCACGCACTGGGACTTGATGGTAACCGCGGACCAGGTCTATTTTGGAAAAAATGCGTGCTCCGGCGAGGTGGATGGAAAAATCCTGTATGTGGGGAATTGGGTAGCGGTCGTGTGCTGTGGCGTTGTTCAACCTGCGGAAATCACCGCACGGTCGCCACGATCCCTCAGCCTTAGGGACCATGTGTAACGGGGATGCCCATGGGCCGTACGAACCCCTGATGATGCCCAACCTTTCCAGGTTGGCGAACTCCTCGCGTGCTATGGCCAGTTTAGCTGCGTCCAAGCGCCGAGGTCTTGCAAAAACGGGCGGCCCAGTGGTGGTGATAAAGTGCTCCACCCCGTGTTTAGCGATGGCCGCCGAAAACGTCGGGACCGTGAGTGCTGGGAACTGAGTGAGCAGTGTGTGGAACTTATCGCCTGGAGCCATGATGTTGGCTTGTGCTGTTGGCTGGGTCACTCAAGCTATACAGGGGAGAGAGTCAAAGGACAGTGCATTAACCAGGCGCCTGTTAGCAATCAGCCCCCAGGATATGGTAATTCAGTGCCGCTACGACAAAAGTCCACTTGTATGTATGGCCGTGTAGAGATAAGATCAGTGTCCTCTCACCAAAGGTCTTAATTTCCGAGCCGTTTGCTGCCAACATCACGGGGCCGCTAGGTCCTGCCAGCCGGTCAGCGTAGGTCGGCAGGATGAAGCTCTTCTGGGCTCTGGTGTCCACTAGGAAACGCCTCCCCGAGCGCGCGTCCGTCAAGTAGAGCAGCTTGTTCTCTTCACCGAGGGTCGCAGCTGCTACCGACCGCCGGCCTCGGCGTTTTCCCGAGCGCTTGAATTGGCACGGTGGCGCACATCTGCGCGCGTTCTCTCCGAAGCGGTGGTGGTAGACACAGAGCGTGTCTCTCTGGCGCTCCTTGGCCTTCGCTGCTGCTACCGTCGGTGGCTCCTCGCCTCCTCTGGTCGTCTCGCTGGGCTCCGCCGCTGCCGCGTTGACTGTGATCGCCCTGGTGGTGAGGATGATCCGGTCCGCCTCCTGGGCTAGCGCACAGTAATCACGCACGGCCAGCAATGGCGAATTGGCCAGAACCGCTCTCGCCACTGTTGGAAGGTTCCGGAGGATAAGGTGGGCAAACAGAAAGTGCCCGTCGTCCGTGCCCATTAACGCCAGCATCTTCTCTATCAGGTCTACGGCCGACCCATCTCCTTACTCGGTCCGCGCCAGGAGCCTCTCTGCTCTCTCAAATTCTGAGAGCGTGTAACGCTGGGTGAGGGCAGCCTTGAGCGCCTCATATTTGTTGCTGGCTGGTGGCTGATCGAGCAGGCTCGCTACCTGCTGGGCTGTGCGGGAGTCCAGCGCTGCTACCACATGGTAGAGCTTGATGTCGTCTGCCGTTACTCCCCGGAGGGCGAACTGGGCCTCAATGTGGTGGAACCAAGAGCGCGGGTTGTGCTGCCAGAAATCCGGTAGCTTGACTGAAACTGCACACGCGTTGCTGGGGGTTCCAGTCCTGGCTGTCTGTGGAATAGCTGCTGCGTCTCTGGGGCTTCCCGACTGGGCCGGCTCCGGGGTTCTTGCCTCGTGTTCCATAATACAGTACGTCTTGGATCACCAGTGTGGAGTGTGTAAATGAAGAGGCAGCTTCATGTCAGATGATTTATGACACACTCACATCTCACAAGCACAGAACAGACTGACTGGTTACAGCAAGCACTCCTCTCTATATCCCAAGTCACCTTCACAAGCTTCAAGGCACTTCCTCATACACAGCATGATATTTACACTACACTTCAGTCAACCCCCTCTCACCCTCTTTTTTTTTTTTTTTTTTTTTTTGTTACTTATTTGTACCCGTAGGTAGACTTGGTTTGCAGTCTGGTGACAAGCCACCGGCTGCTGGTCGCTGCGTGCGCGAGCGCCCTAAACCTACATGTTTTTGGTGTGCGGGAGGAAACCGGAGAAATCCCGGAGTAAACCCGCGCAACACGGGGAGAACATGCAAACTCCACACAGCTCACTGTTGGTCGGGGGCTGGGATCGAACCCACGATCTCATGATCCCCGCGGTCCCCCGGCCGAGGGTAAAACTGTGCTGCCACAGTGCTAAACCACTGCCCCACCGTGCAGCCAACAATGCCCTCTTGGGCATTGTTCTCCCATGTGTATTCATTGTCTCTGTCTGAGGTGCGAAATAACCTGACTTCCATTATATATACTGTATATATATATATATACATTGGGGTAAAAAAGTATTTAGTCAGCCAACAATTGTGCACGTTCTCCAACTTAAAAGATGACAGAGGTTTCCAATTTTCATCATAGGTATACCTCAACTATGAGAGACAAAATGAGAAAAAAAAAATCCAGAAAATCACATTGTCTGATTTTTAAAGAATTTATTTGCAAATTGTGGTGGAAAATAAGTATTTGGTCAGTAACAAAAGTTCATCTCAGTACTTTGTTATATACCCTTTGTTGGCAATGACAGAGGTCAAACGTTTTCTGTAAGTCTTCACAAGGTTTTCACACACTATTGCTGGTATTTTGGCCCATTCCTCCATCCAGATCTCCTCTAGAGCAGTGATGTTTTGGGGCTGTCGCTGGGCAACACGGACTTTCAACTCCCTCCATAGATTTTCTATGGGGTTGAGACCTGGAGACTGGCTAGACCACTCCAGGACCTTGAAATGCTTCCTACGAAGCCACTCCTTCGTTGCCCGGGCGGTGTGTTTGGGACCATTGTCATGCTGAAAGACCCAGCCACGTATCACCTTCAATCCCCTTGCTGATGGAAGGAGGTTTTCACTCAAAATCTCATGATACATGGCCCCATTCATTCTTTCCTTTACACGGATCAGTCATCCTGGTCCCTTTGCAGAAAAACAGCCCCAAAGCACGATGTTTCCACCCCCATGCTTCACAGTAGGTATGGTGTTCTTTCTCCTCCAAACACAACAAGTTGAGTTTTTACCAAAAAGTTCTATTTTGGTTTCATTTGACCATATGACATTCTCCCAGCCTCTTCTGGATCATCCAAATGCTCTCTAGCAAACTTCAGACGGGCCTGGACATGTACTGGCTTAAGCAGGGGGACACGTCTGGCACTGCAGGATTTGAGTCCCTGGCGGCGTAGTGTGTTACTGATGGTAGCCTTTGTTACTTTGGTCCCAGCTCTCTGCAGGTCATTCACTAGGTCCCCCCATGTGGTTCTGGGATTTTTGCTCACCGTTCTCGTGATCATTTTGACCCCACGGGGTGAGATCTTGCGTGGAGCTCCAGATCGAGGGAGATTATCAGTGGTCTTGTATGTCTTCCATTTTCTAATAATTGCTCCCACAGTTGATTTCTTCACACCAAGCTGCTTACCTATTGCAGATTCAGTCTTCCCAGCCTGGTGCTGGTCTACAATTTTGTTTCTGGTGTCCTTTGACAGCTCTTTGGTCTTGGCCATAGTGGAGTTTGGAGTCTGACTGTTTGAGGTTGTGGACAGGTGTCTTTTATACTGATAATGAGTTCAAACAGGTGCCATTAATACAGGTAACGAGTGGAGGATAGAGGAGCCTCTTAAAGAAGAAGTTACAGGTCTGTGAGAGCCAGAAATCTTGCTTGTTTGTAGGTGACCAAATACTTATTTCCACCATAATTTGCAAATAAATTCTTTAAAAATCCTTCAATGTGATTTTCTGGATTTTTTTTTTCTCATTTTGTCTCTCATAGCTGAGGTATACCTATGATGAAAATTGGAGACCTCTCTCATCTTTTAAGTGGGAGAACTTGCACAATTGGTGGCTGACTAAATACTTTTTTGCCCCACTGTATATATATATATATATATATATATATATATATATATATATATATATATATATATACTGTATATATATATATATATATATAATGATGTCGTCTGCATCATAATATATATGCAGACCGACCACCTTGCGGTCGGTCTGCACCGACCGCAAGGTGGTCGGTGCATCTCGTGGTGGCAACCCCCAAACCAAGTGGTGGACACCAGTGGTGAGGGGGGCCATTAAGCTAAAGAAGGAGTCCTATCAAGCTTGGTTGGCTTGTGGGACTCCCGAAGCAGCTAAGGTGTACCGGCAGGCCAAGCGGAGTGCAGCTCGGGTGGTTGCTGAAGCAAAAACCCGGGTATGAGAGGAGTTCGGTGAGGCCATGGAACAAGACTTTCGGATGGCCTCAAAGAGATTCTGGCAAACTGTTTGGCGGCTCAGGAGGGGAAAGCAGCTCCCCGTCCACACTGTGTATGGCGCGGATGGGACACTGTTGACTTCGACTGGGGATATCGTCGGGCGGTGGAAGGAATACTTCCAGGATCTCCTCAATCCCACTGATACGCCTTCCACAGAGGAAGCAGGGTTTGGGGACGAGGGGGATGACTCTCCTATCACAGGGGCTGAGGTCGCCAAGGTGGTTAAAAATCTCCTTGGTGGCCGGGCCCCGGGGGTGGATGAGATTCGCCCTGAGTACCTCAAGGCCCTGGATGTTGTTGGGTTGTCATGGTTGACACACCTCTGCAACATTGCGTGGAGGTTGGGGGCAGTGCCTTTGGCATGGCAAACCGGGGTGGTGGTTCCTCTCTTCAAAAAAGGGGACCAGAGGGTGTGCTCCAACTTTAGAGGGATCACACTCCTCAGCCTCCCTGGGAAGGTCTATGCCAAGGTACTGGAGAGGACCAGCTCTTTACCCTCTCAAGAATTCTTGAGGGTTCGTGGGAGTTTGCCCAACCAGTTTACATGTGTTTTGTGGACTTGGAGAAGGCATTTGACCGCGTCCCTCGTGGATTTTTGTGGGGGGTGCTTCAGGAGTATGGGGTATCGGGCTTGTTGTTACAAGCTATTCGGTCTCTGTACGACCATTGTGAGAGTTTGGTTCGTATTGCCAACACTCGGTCGGACTCATTCCCAGTGAGAGCTGGACTCTGCCAGGGCTGCCCTTTGTCACCGATCCTGTTCATAATTTTTATGGACAGGATTTCTAGTCGCAGCCAGGGAATGGAGGGTGTCATGCTTGGTGACCACAGGATCTCATCTCTGTTGTTTGCAGATGATGTTGTCCTGTTGGCTTCATCCAGCAATGACCTACAGCTCTTGCTGGGACGGTTTTCCGCTGAGTGTGAAGTGGCTGGGATGAGAATCAGCACCTCCAAGTCCGAGTCCATGGTCCTCAGCCGGAAAAAGGTGGATTGTCCTCTCCAGGTTGGGGACAGGCTCCTGCCCCAAGTGGAGGAGTTTAAGTATCTTGAGATTGAGATTGAGATTCAACTTTATTGTCATTACACATGTATGAATACAAGGTAACGAAACGTGACTTGGCATTTGGGCACGCTCTGCAGAGCGCATCCAAGGCCGGGGCAGCCGCTAGGCGCCAGTCATGAGTGAGGGGAAAATGGAGCAAGAGATCGACAGACGGATTGGAGCAGCATCTGCAGTGATGCGGACGTTGTACCGGTCTGTTGTGGTGAAGAGGGAGCTTAGTTCTAAGGCAAAGCTGTCGATTTACCAGTCAATCTACGTTCCTACTCTCACCTATGGTCACGAGCTTTGGATAATGACCGAAAGAACGAGATCGCGGATACAAGCGGCTGAAATGAGCTTTCTCCATAGCATTGCTGGACTCACCCTCAGAGATAGGGTGAGGAGCTCAGTCATCCGGGAGAGGCTCAGAGTAGAACCGCTGCTCCTCCACATTGAAAGGAGTCAGTTGAGGTGGTATGGGCATCTGATTAGGATGCCTCCTGGACGCCTCCCACTTGAGGTGTTTCAGGCACGTCCCACTGGGAGGAGACCGCGGGGCAGACCCAGGACTCGGTGGAGAGACTATGTCTCCCAGCTGGTCTGGGAACGCCTTGGTATCCCCTCTGAAGAGCTGGAGCAGGTGGCTGGGGAGAGGGAAGTCTGGGCTTCTCTGCTTGAACTGCTGCCTCCGCGACCCGGACCTCCGGAAAAGCGGTAGAAGATGGATGGATGGATGGATGGATGGATGGATGGATATATATATATATATATATATATGGGTGTTTTTTACATTTCTTTTGTTTTTGTGGGTTTTGGTCTTTGACCGAGGGATAACAGTGAACTTTACAGGCAAAAAGGGCGACGGATTAATGGTCTGACGTGACAACGAGGGCTGCAATTTGGTCCCTCCCTCCCTCTTCTCCTCACTCTTCTGCTGCTCAGCCATGGCCCTGCCACACGAGTCCAGCGAATGATGTCACCCCACCCCTCCTGTCAACACCAGGCCAGGTCAAACGCCAATAAGTTAAGTAAAGTACACATATACCAATCACTGCAATCATCATCAATGTGACTAATTAAACTGAAGATTATGGAATAATGCTGTCACTAAATAATAATCAATAATTGAAAGCTTTAAATATAGCTTGTGTATATGACATGATTCAAAGCACAAAACAAGGTGGTAATGACAATGTTTATGCATATGATTTACGCTGCTAATTATCAGACAGAGGTTTTAATGCTTCTTTGCCATATTGTTGTTCTTTTTAAAATAGAAAAGTTGCTCTTAATTAATGACTATGTGATTATTAAAGGATTAATCCTTTTACTGTTCATGACAGAACAGCAAAGCTCTGAAGGATTTTAGGATTTAGAAAATAAAAAGAGGAAAAAGTCCCAATACTGGACTCTCTGACTAGATTTGAGTCTGTTGACATTACAAAGGACCAATTGGTTGGTTTACTGTCTTGTAAGTTTAAATAAATGACAGACTGTGCAAAAGTTGACACTGTAATACACAATGTATCGGTTAAGGGACTTTATGAGGACAGGCAGCTATGCAAATCACTAATGGAATACTTTAAAATCATCATTTTTTCCTGTTTTACTATGGGTGTGATTGAGTAAAAGGAACCATTTTATTTATCTCTAACCTCTTGAAAATAAACCACCAAAATTAAAAATAAAAAATATTATTTATGGTATCTACTTAGAGGAAATTACAAATATCCAGCAACGCAAAGATGTTGCTTTTAATGAGTTTTTGGATTAAGTAATGCAATGAAAACAAGTTCATGTTACTCCTTAAGTACTATAATGCTTAAAATTTTACCTAAAAAAGGAACTCAGAAAGTTCCAGTCTGATTTTCCCATTTAAACAACATATATTATGCGAATTTTTTTCCTTTAATGAAATGGAATAAGCTTAAGGGCTAGTGCATGGGAGGCACCTTGTGGAATTTAAGCCCTCAAATGACATAATTCTCGGCCCAGGAAACACGCACGCAGGCTCAGTAGATTTGATAGCTTTATTCAACCAGAAAGGTGTGTTTGGGTGCGTGTATGTGATATGATAATGGATTGTGGGTGGACGATGAGAACAGAAACAGAGCAGCACGCCGTGCGGCCAGGCAACCTTATGGGAGAAACACAGACAGGGAGTGAGCTGGGCAAAACCACACGGGAAAGTGATGCAGAGTTATGCTTACTTGCGGAGGGAATGGTGGCTGGCGTTGGCGAGGATTTCAGGCCTGGGAGACAGCGCCCTGCTACACACACGACGAAGAGTGGAGATGCGGGAGGAGAAGATGGCTTCACTTCCACCCTCCAAAGAGAGCAGACGCTTTTCTTCCCAGCTCCGTTTCCTGCCTTCCTGACCTATTCCCAGCTTTGCAATGTTGCGTTTTTGTCTGTGTCTAGTCGCTCTTCTTCTGCTGAATCTTAATCTAATCGGAAATTATGGATTTGGAAGCGGCTTAAATGTGCTATTGTCACTATTTTTCAACAAGAATCGGGCCAAGGGGGAGCCCAAGAATTGGAACCTGCGAGGAGACTCATGGACATTGGAATTCGTGGAAACATTATTGGTTATGATCTCAGGACTTCTATTTTTGGCTGTGAAGCTCCCTGATGCATCAGAAATTGAAGGAAGGTGAGAGAGCTGATCAAAGCGGACCCAGCAAGCTCCTTCATCAAATTCGACCAGTTGGGGAAGGCACGAGTAGCGGCAAACGGTGAACTGAATGACAGTGATTCAGTGGAGGAATACATCTGGATCCCTGTGCTTTCCATGGAAAAACAGTTTAAGCCTGCATATATGATAGCACAGAATTTGCACGGGTGAGGACAAATTCTATTCTCTGAGTGCACTGTGTTGATTTGATTTGACCTTGTTTGGTGCCCCGTGTTTACATTCCTCCTGAGTGAGATAAGCGGAAGGACCGGCTCTTACCCAAACAATCGACAATCAGTTGTTGTCGTATCAGCGGATTTGGACCCTCAAGGACAGTGCCCATGTGCCTTCTGCAAGCAAGAGAGATAGACTCTGGACTTGTTTATAAGTCACATGATTATAACATCTATCCACTGCCAGGAGGCACCCTCTGCTGCTCACTAACAACTGTCACATCTACACTACACAATGCACCCAACTCACTTATACTGACTGAAGACATTCACTCACTGCTCTCTTTGTGTTATTGTGTGGATTCTATTGTTTGCTAATTGTGCATTGAGAGTTTTTTTCTTGTAATCATAATATCGGTCATATATGAACTTTATTCTGATAAACAATGCTTTTTTCTCTCTCCTACTGTGTCCATCCTCCCCCTCTGCCTACTGTTCCCCTCCTGCTGACAGGCGCCTCCACGACTCGCCGCATCATTGAGAATGTCATTTATGGCGTTTTCAGTGTCAAGTCAAATTCCTCGTATATTTACCTGTTATTTACTTGTAAATGTGCTTGGCAATAAACTTATTCTGATTCTGATTCTGATTCTGAGGTGAGGGTATCCGCCGCCAGGGAATCCACCTGTGCACAGGGGAAGGCTGAGGAAACAGGTAAGAGATATGACAGCTTACGTGAAGCAGCGATGAGTGGCAGAACTGGAGAGATGATCCTGCTGAGGGTTTGAGCGCGTTGTAGAACAGACGGCTCCAGACCGATGCTCAGGGCGAGGTGGAATAAATAGCTCCTCGCTAACGAGGCACAGGTGTGCGCGCAGCTGAGGTGGATGCCTGAGAGCGGCGAGCTGTGACAGTACTCCCCCCCTAACAGCGCCTCCTGGCGCTGGTTTATCCGGGTGCGCCCGGTGGAACTCCGTGGTGAGATCTTGGTCCAGCACAAAAGAAGAGTGCACCCAGAATCTCCACTCTGGGCCATAACCCTCCCAATCCACCAAGTACTGCAGCCCACGACCTCAACGCCGGGAGTCCAGGATGGAAGCAACTCCCCACGCCGGGTGACCGTCGATCATCATGGGAGCGGGCGGCGCCCTAGGAGGAGGACAGAGTGGGTCGGAGATAACAGGTTTGACCTTGGACACATGAAAAGTGGGACACACACGGAGGGAGGGGGGGAGGGCCAAACGCACAGCCACAGGGTTGACAATTTTGGAAATAACGAAGGGCCCAAGAAACCGTGGAGCCAACTTCCTCTTCTCGGCCTTGAGATTGATGTCCTGTGATGATAGCCAGACCCGTTGACCCACCTGGTAACTAGGAGCCGGCCTCCTGTGGCGATTGGCAGTGGTGCTGTTGCGCGCCGCCGTGCGTAAAAGCGCCTCTCGCGCCCTGGTCCACAAGTTCCGGCAGCGTTTCACATGCGCCTGAATAGAGGGAACAGCCAACTCACCCTCCTGCTCGGGGAACAAGGGGGGATCGTACCCCAACGACGCCCTGAAGGGGGACATACCAGTGGCCAATGATGGTGCCATGTTGTGGGCGTACTCTACCCAGGCCAAGTAAGAGCTCCAGGAGGATGGGTTGGAAGAGGTCATGCAGCGTAGGGCGGCCTCCAGCTCCTGATTGGTGCGCTCACACTGTCCATTGGATTGGGGATGATGACCAGAGGAAAGACTCACCGTGGCCCCCAGGGCGTTACAGAAGCATCTCCACACTTGTGACACAAACTGAGGCCCTCGATCCGATACGACGTCCAAAGGGATCCTGTACAGTCTGTCCACATGTTGGACAAGGAGATCGGCCGTCTCTCGTGCCGAAGGGAGACCCCGAAGTGGCACAAAGTGAGCGGCCTTAGAGAACCAATCCACAATCGTCAAAACCGTGTCATCGGTGTTAGAGACAGGGAGGCCAGTGACGAAGTCGAGGGCGATGTGCGACCAGGGCCTGCTTGGGACCGGCAGGGGCTGGAGTAAACCCACAGGAGGAGAGTTCTGAGACTTGCCAGTGGCACACTGGAGGCAAGCCCGGACGTAATTGGTGACATCCTTTTGGAGGCCGGGCCACCAGAAAGAGCGTTGAAGGAGGTCCACCAGTTGGGAGATGCCGGGGTGACAGGCAAGCTTGGACGTGTGGGCCCAGTGAATTACCTCCCCCCGAACAGCTGATGGAACGAAGAGTCTTCCATCCGGACCACCGCCAAGGTCCGGTTCCACCTCCTGCGCCTTCCGGATCTTGTCCCTGATGGACCAGGAGATCGCCCCCACGACGCACAAGCTGGGAAGGATGGTGTGGTCTGACTCCTCCGGGGCCTCAGGAGCGAACTGTCTTGACAAGGCGTCAGGCAACCCATCCTTTGAGCCCGGACGGTAGGTGGTGGTAAATTGGAACTGAGCAAAGAATAGAGACCAGCGCGCCTGGCGGGCATTCAGATGCCGTGCTGACCTCAAATACTCGAGGTTCTTGTGGTCCGTCCAAACCACAAAAGGCTGAGCTGCCCTCTCCAGCCAGTGACGCCACTCCTGCAGCGCGAGCTTGACAGCAAGAAGTTCCCTGTCGCTGACGTCATAATTTCACTCGGCTGCTGACAACCGTCGGGAGAAGAAGGCGCAGGGCCACTTGACTCCATCCACTGGTGAACGCTGGGAGAGCACCGCCCCCACCCCCGTGTCAGACGCGTCCACCTCCACCAGGCACTGCAGCGCGTGGTCAACCTGGGTTAGGACCCAGGAGGATAAGAACTCTGTCTTGAGGGTCTTGAATGCGGTAGCCGCCTCCTCGGACCACTGGAAGGGCACCTTGGAAGAAGTGAGGCAGGTCAGGGGAGTAACAATGGCACCGGAGTTGGGGACAAAGCGACGGTAGAAATTGGCGAAGCCGATGAATTGCTGCACCTGTTTCCTGGAGGTAGTCGTGGGCCACTTGACCACTGCTTTAACCTTAGCGGGGTCGGGGAGAATCTGGTTGTGAGAGATGACAAATCCCAGGAAAGAGATGGTCTTGGCATAGAACTCGCATTTCTCCGCCTTGATGTAGAGCCTGTTTTCCAACAACCGCTGCAGAACCCGCCTCACGTGAGCCTGGTTCTCCTCCCGTGACCTGGAGAAGATGAGTATGTCATCCAGGTAGACGAAGACGAAGACCCCCAGGAAATCTCGTAGGACGTCATTGATGAGTCGCTGGAAGACGGCAGGAGCGTTGGTGAGCCCAAACGGCATCACTAAGTACTCGAAGTGGCCGCTGGGCGTCCTAAAGGCCGTCTTCCACTCATCGCCCTCCCGGATCCTAACGAGGTGGTAGGCGCTGCGGAGATCTAACTTCGTGAACCAGGTTGCCCCCTGGAGGGAGTGGAAGGCGGTGTCCATCAGAGGCAGGGTGTAGCGGTCCTTCACCATGATGTCATTAAGGGCCCTGAAGTCGATGCACAGGCGAAGGGACCCATCTTTCTTGGAGACAAAGAAGAAGCCGGCACCGAGCGGGGACGAGGAGGGACAAATGATCCCAGCACTGAGTGACTCCCTGATGTATGTATCCATTGCCTCGCGTTCAGGAGCTGAAATGCTGTAAAGACGGCCGGATGGTAAGGGTGCCCCCGGGCAGAGGTTAATGGCGCAGTCATACGGCTGGTGAGGGGGGAGAGACATGGCTTTAGACTTGCTGAACACCATCCCCAAGTCGTGAAACTCCTGAGGCACCAGGGTGAGGTCCGGAGGATCGGTGACCGGCACGGGCAGAGGAGAGGATGGGGCACAAGCCGCAGACTGAAGACAGGTACTCAGGCAGAAGGGGCTCCATGAAAGGACATTACCAGACCTCCAATCGAGGATGGGGTTGTGCAGGCGCAGCCATGGGTAACCCAGAATGACACAGTCCGAAGAGGAAGACAAGACATATAAGGTTAGGTCCTCACGGTGATTGCCAGAGATAATTATAGGCCCCGGCTTGGTGTGATGCGTCACTACCCCCAGGGGAGAGCGAGAGAGGGTGACCAGGTTAAGAGGGGCTGACAATGGCTGACAGGGTATGCCCAAACGGATTGCCAGGCTCTTGGAAATGAAGTTTTGCTCTGCCCCCGAGTCCACCAATGCGTGAGTGAGGTGCCCAATAGAGTTATGGCAAAATCTGATGGGCAGAGCGCAACTAGAGAGGGGATTTGACCGGTTAGAGTCCGCGAGGCCCCCTACAATGACTTGCGGACCCCCCCGTTTGGCTTGACCAGGCACTGCTCCACGGTATGCTGGTCGCCTCCGCAATACATGCAGAGACCCAGTTCCCATCGGCGTTGTCTCTCCGCTAGAGGGAGCCTGGTGCGCCCGATCGACATAGCCTCTGGCTCATTGGCGGACTCCGGAGCGGGTAACGCCAGGGGGCGAGACTGAGGGGAGCGGGCGGAGGATCCGCGCAAGTGGCTGACAGACTTCCGCTCTGCGGCCTGCTCCCGCAGCCTGTTGTCCAAACTAATTGTTAGGGAGATTAGCTCGGACAGCCGCCCTGGGAGATCCCGACTGGCCAATTCGCAGACCTGAATTGAGGCTACGGAGGAAAATGCTGCAGAGAGAAGCCTCTCTCCAGCCAACCTCCTCCGCTGCCACCCGGAAGTCAACAGCGTGATCCGCCGCCGACCGGCTTCCCTGTTGAAGGCTAAGGAGCCGATCGGCGAGGATGCTGTCACGACGCGAGTGATCAAACACCTCGAGAAAGTCCTGCACGAACCGGTCATAAGAGAGGTTCGCGTAGCTGCGCTTCAACATGATGGCGTAAGCCCAAGCTAGCGCTCGCCCCTCCAGGAGATTAGCCATGTAGCCGATACGGCTGTGGTCTGAGGGGAAATCCCCGGGAACGCGCAGGAACACCGACTCACACTGTAAGATAAACCCCCGTGCCCCACCGAGCTTCCCGTTGAAGCGAGCGGGGGTTGGTATCGGTGTGAGTCGAGTCGGTGCTCCCTAGCTAGGCTGGCCAGCCGTGGAAGCGGCCGAAGCCGAGCTGCCTTGATGAGCCGGGGGGAACGCCTGCTGGGGGTCAAGACGGTCTAACCGGTGAGTTATTATGGTCAACTGGTTGAAGATTACCTGTTGTTGATGAGCTATCATATCCACCCGAGCCTCGAGGGTGGAAAAACGGCGTGCGAGCCCGCTGTCCGCTGGGCCGCTTTGCTGGAGCCGTACTGACATAATTCTCGGCCCAGGAAACACGCACGCAGGCTCATGTAGATTTGATAGCTTTATTCAACCAGAAAGGTGTGTTTGGGTGCGTGTATGTGATATGATAATGGATTGTGGGTGGACGATGAGAACAGGAACAGAGCAGCACGCCGTGCGGCCAGGCAACCCTATGTGAGAAACACAGACAGGGAGTGAGCTGGGCAAAACCACACGGGAAAGTGATGCAGAGTTATGCTTACTTGCAGAGGGAATGGTGGCTGGCGTTGGCGAGGATTTCAGGCCTTGCAGACAGCGCCCTGCTGCGCACACGACAAAGAGTGGAGATGCGGGAGGAGAAGATGGCGAAGGTGAGGGTATCCGCCGCCAGGGAATCCCCCTGTGCACAGGGGAAGGCTGAGGAAACAGGTAAGAGATATGACAGCTTACGTGAAGCAGCGATGAGTGGCAGGACTGGAGAGATGATCCTGCTGAGGGTTTGAGCGCGTTGTAGAACAGACGGCTTCAGACCGATGCTCAGGGTGAGGTGGAATAAATAGCTCCTCGCTAACGAGGCACAGGTGTGCGCACAGCTGAGGTGGATGCCTGAGAGCGGCGAGCTGTGACATCAAAGTCCATCAATCAATCCTTTACCACTTATCCAGTCACAGGGACAGCAGTCTAAGCAGAGAAGATGGACTGCTGCCTGGCTGACATATCACCATGATCTCTTCTGCAGATAACTGGGAAGAGTTCACACCATTTAAAATGAGGAGAGAAAAGATCTCTCCCATTCCAGCAAAAACATTAGAAAATAAGCTTGGGTCATTTTCTACATGTACAGGGAAAAAAAATTACACCTGAATCATTAGTTACACTAAAAAATTTCATCAACATTACAATAAGCACTGTGACAAAAAGATAAAGTTGAATGAAAACAAGAGTAACACAAAAAATTTATGAGAAGACAAATTTGAATTCCTGTTTGTGTGATTTCTGGTGGGGGTGGGGGCTACACCTTCCCCCGATTTTATTTTTCAGGGTGGCACCAACACTGGATGCCGGTGGTGGAAGGGGGGACGGAGAGAGGTGTGGGGCAGGCTGGCTGTGGCAAGGGGAACATAAGGTTTGTCATCAATCAGGGTCATTGGCTGGGGGCAGCAGCGGAGTGGGGGAGGAGGACCTCACAGGCGGACCACAAAATGTGACAAGCAGACCTGAAGCTAAGTAAAACAAATAACATTGACAATGACATAACACATATCAATTTACCTGACTTTGACTTTAAAAACACAGCGTTGCAGGTCCAAGACATTTCTATAAAGTTTCCCACCAGACAATGGTATGACAGTATCACATTTCATAAATGTGACAGGATTAAGGAATAATTTTGTTGCATGATTTTGGTGTGCTAAGGAACTGGACTGTGTTCACAGTGCCTGGCTTTCGGCTGAGCCAGGCCCGGCGACTGCAGGCCAGATCGAAATTTAGGAGGGAAAATAATAAATGAAGCATTCCTTGTGCAGAAGTCAAAATTCAAATTAAAACAATATGTCCACTTTTCCATTAACAGAAGGAGTGGGACATACCCTTTCACAAACATGCACTAACACCAATTCAAAACTGTCTGTGGTCAACAGGACAGACAGATGTGGGCTTAATGAATAATTCAGAATTGGTTACAATAAATGCTAAATCACATTAAATCTGCACTGACAACTGGGTTAATTGTTCTAAATGAAATTTGCAAATTAGGCAAAGGGAAGACACTCTCAAAAAGAGGCATGATTACAGAAACCTCATTTTAAGGGTGTTACACTTCAAAAAAAAAAAGTTTCATCTAAATTAGCCATATGTAAATGTGCCACACATATTAATGGCACAGACTGTATCTCTAAGGAAAACACTTGCCTAACAAAACATTCTTCTTACGAAAAACAAGGAAAAACTATCACATTGTTTCAGCAAGCTGCCATTTTGATGCATGGGGAGACCCATGCATCGGGGGGGGGGGGGGGGTACCACAATAATTAATTAGCAAAAAATAGATAATGAATAAAAATTATCAATAAATTATCAATAATGTAGGAAAAAAATATAGGTGAAACAGCTTGGAATGGAGTCACAACATTCAATAGGAGAAGTTAAATTTACATCAATAGCTTTGCAGGTATTTAACCACTTGCGCTCCGTTGTTCCGCAGGCGGGCAAGTCTCTGCATCCTATGACGCACGAGGGCGCGCGAGAGCGCGCTCGTGCGCCCTCGTGTGCATGACGCATGATAAGGATATTGATGGTGATGATGTAGGTGGTGTGCCCTCCAAGCGCCACTGAAAAAAAAATCTGCAAACACAGCCGCGAACAGATTAGTTCATCTGATTGACCTCTCATTCGACTAATAAGAGCCTTGAATTGGGTTTCTGAAACCTTGAGGAGCCAATGAATGAAAATCTAGGAAGGTGATGGCGAAGGTGAGGGTATCCGCCGCCAGGGAATCCCCCTGTGCACAGGGGAAGGCTGAGGAAACAGGTAAGAGATATGACAGCTTACGTGAAGCAGCGATGAGTGGCAGGACTGGAGAGATGATCCTGCTGAGGGTTTGAGCGCGTTGTAGAACAGACGGCTTCAGACCGATGCTCAGGGTGAGGTGGAATAAATAGCTCCTCGCTAACGAGGCACAGGTGTGCGCACAGCTGAGGTGGATGCCTGAGAGCGGCGAGCTGTGACATCAAAATCCATCAATCAATCCTTTACCACTTATCCAGTCACAAGGACAGCAGTCTAAGCAGAGAAGATGGACTGCTGCCTGGCTGACATATCACCATGATCTCTTCTGCAGATAACTGGGAAGAGTTCACACCATTTAAAATGAGGAGAGAAAAGATCTCTCCCATTCCAGCAAAAACATTAGAAAATAAGCTTGGGTCATTTTCTACATGTACAGGAAAAAAAAATTACACTTGAATCATTAGTTACACTAAAAAATTTCATCAACATTACAATAAGCACTGTGACAAAAAGATAAAGTTGAATGAAAACAAGAGTAACACAAAAAATTTATGAGAAGACAAATTTGAATTCCTGTTTGTGTGATTTCTGGTGGGGGTGGGGGCTACACCTTCCCCCGATTTTATTTTTCAGGGTGGCACCAACACTGGATGCCGGTGGTGGAAGGGGGGACGGAGAGAGGTGTGGGGCAGGCTGGCTGTGGCAAGGGGAACATAAGGTTTGTCATCAATCAGGGTCATTGGCTGGGGGCAGCAGCGGAGTGGGGGAGGAGGACCTCACAGGCGGACCTGTGAGGTCCGCCTGTCGTAAATCATTCGCCAAAACGGCAATAATGGAATTATGTTGATCGGGATCCACGAGCGGAGCAGCGTCGCGTTCGTCTGACGCGTGGGAAGAGCTGTTCGCCACGACTCTGCTGCTTTGAAGAGGTAAGGTGTTATAAGCTAAATTACTATTTATCCCTGAAAACTGTAAACCAAAAATGACTTTTGACCGATCGGTAAATTACAACTGTACTGCGCATGAAGTACGAAGTGCGTGCGCCGCGATAAACGGTTCATTTGCCGTGTTCGGACCGTGAACGCCCCCCCCCCCCCGCTGCAGAAGAGGAGCGGGGGGGGGGGGAACGGTCCCAACGCTTCCCGGTCCGCGGGGGGAAGCATATCAGTCTATTCCATCATGTAGCGATGGCCCTCTTCTGTAGCGAGGGGGGGGGGCATTCACGGTCCGTTCACGGTCCCCCCCCCACACACACACAGAGTAGCGAGGGGGGGGGAGCTGCTGTGAAAACATGCAAGAAAAAAAAAAAAAAAAGAGTGTATTCCGTCATGTAGCGAGGGCCGAATTTGGTCCTTGGTAGCGGGGGGGGGGGAATGACCCCCCGCCCACACACACACACAGACACAGCCCTGAGTGTGACCTTTCATTAGAGCCTAAAATGAAGATTCTACATTGAATTATTCAAAAGTTACAGACGTTTTTCCAAACTGTGCCATTTGGCACAATTTGGCACAGTTCCATAACGCCTGGGAACAGCCTGAGAACAAAGCTGTGTAAAATATTCATTTTTTGTGGTATTGTTACCAAATTTGGATCTCAGCTGGATAACACTTGGTTCTACATTTCTGTTGCATTTTCCAGCCGGATCGGACAGCTGTGTGTTATTTACAAGCATTTGTATCCAAAAAAACACTGTGTCCAATTTTTTTTTCTTCAAGTTCAGTATGTTTAGATGACTGTAACTCAGTGGCCGGAGCACGTAGAGAGATTATGGTTTTTTTGCCAAAAAATTCAAAGTGTTTTCTTTTAAATGAGACCAACCCCATGAAGATGCTGCAAAGGGTTGAATAACAGCTTTCGATTTACTTTGGGCACGTTATTTTTTGGCATTTTTAGGAAAATTGCCCGGCGTGCAAGTGGTTAAGAAAATTATGTGATGAAAAATATTTGCAGCTCATTGTGGAAAAATGTCCTAAGACTTTATGAGAAATACAGTAAAATTAAGAAAGAAAAAAAACACATAAAGGAAGGGAAAATATCATGTTTACAAAAAAATAATAAAGTAAACTAATAAGGAAAAAGAAAAAGAAAAGTTGCAAATTTATGGGGAAACGTTCCAAATGTCTAAGGAAAGTCCAATTCATGCTGATAAAGCTTACTGTGGGACTCAATTTAAAAGTTGCTACAAAGACAAAACAAATTTGTTCTCAATTATGTAAGAAGAAAACAATGCTTAAGGGAGCTCAAAGCAAAAATAATTTGACCTTCCTTGCATAAATTTATTCCTTTTAAAACCTTTGCATGGATTTCATTGAGTTAAATAAGTGTGAAGGCAAAATGTTGTTTAGTGATTATTGACATATTTACTAAATAGACAAAAGCCTTCCCTTGCACTAATCCAAATACTGCTATAGTAGCACTGAAACCCTTAACTGAAACAATATCAAGATTTGAAATAGATGAAATGATTTTCTCAGATAATGGAATACATTTTGTAAATCAAATCATATCACATTTAGGTACAGTACAATTCAATTCAATTCAACTTTATTTATATAGCGCCATTTCACAACAACAGTCATCTCAGAATCAGAATCAGAATCAGAATCAGAATCAGGTTTATTGCCATTGTTCATGTAGTACACAAACTAGGAATTTGTCTCGGTACAATGCAGCAACATTAAACATGATAAGATAAGAGAAATAAACTATACATGTAATAAAGTGTAGGATAAGATTAAGTGATACTGGTCAACAGTTAAAATATATATTAGCCAGCAGCAGATACTGTGGAGAACTATATAGTGCAGTCGGTAATGCAGGAAGAAAACAGTGATGATTGACATGAGTCTGGTTGAGCTGCTGTACATGGTGCACGAGAGTCAATAAGTCACTTAGTGTTCAGCAGTCTAATGGCAGAGGGGAAGAAGCTGTTCATGTGACGGGAGGTTTTAGTCTGGATGGACCGAAGTCTTCTACCAGAGGGGAGGGGGGCAAACAGTACGTGACCAGGGTGTGAGGGATCGGCTATGATCCGGCCAGCACGCCTCCGGGTCCTGGAGATGTACAGATCCTGGAGAGATGGGAGCTTGCAGCCGATCACCTTCTCAGCAGTGCGCACGACGCGCTGCAGCCTTAGTCTGTCCCTGGCAGTGGCTCCTGCGTACCACACGGTTATGGAGGTGGTGAGGATGGACTTGATGATGGCTGTGTAGAACTGCACTAACATCTTGGTGGGTAGCTTGAGCTTCCTCAGCTGCCGCAGGAAGAACATCCTCTGCTGGGCTTTTTTGATGAGTGAGCTGATGGTCAGCTCCCATTTGAGGTCCCTGGTGATGGTAGTGCCTAGGAAGCGGAAGGAATCAGCAGTGGTGATGGGAGAGCCTGAGAGGGTGAGGGGGGGCAGAGGAGTAGTGACTTTCCTGAAGTCTACAATCATCTCCATTGTCTTCAGAGCGTTCAGCTGCAGGTTGTTATTGCTGCACCAGGACGCCAGCTGGGCCACCTCTCTCCTGTAGGCGGACTCGTCGCCGTTGGAGATGAGCCCGATGAGGGTGGTGTCGTCCGCAAACTTGATCAACTTGACAGACTGGTGGCTGGAGGTGCAGGAGTTGGTGTAAAGGGAGAAGAGTAGGGGGGAAAGTACACAGCCCTGGGGTGATTCCATAGCCCATAGACCTCATAGCACTATCAACTGTAGGGGGGAACCCCCACAGTTGCAGAAAGACCCCAGCAATCAGGTGATCCCCTGTGAGCAAGCACTTGGCGACGGTGGAGAGGAAAAACTCCCTTTTAACAGGAAGAAACCTCCAGCAGAACCAGGCTCAGGGAGGGGCAGTCATCTGCTGCGACTGGCTGGGGGGTGAGGGGACAGAGAAGATGAAAAGAACAGACATGTAGAGAGCAAACAGCACGATGGGGACTCAATCTATGGGAGAGAACAAACAAATGTTAATGACCAGCAAAAAAAAAAAAAAAAATTTCAAAGAGAGTGAGGAAAGGAGTGAGGCCCAGTGCATTACTGGAGGTCCCCCGGCTGACTAAACCTATTAGCAGCATAACTAAGGGAGGGTTCAGAAACACATGATCCCTCCCTAATTGTAGGCTATATCAAAAAGGTAGGTTTTAACCCTAATCTTAAAAACAGAGATCGAGTCTGACTCCCGAATCCAGATTGGCAGCTGATTCCACAGGAGAGGAGCTTGATAACTGAAGGCTCTGCCTCCCATTGTACTTTTGGAGATTCTAGGTATTACAAGTAGTCCTGCATTTTGGGAGCGTAGTGCTCTGTTAGGATAATACGGTAGTATCAGATCTTTTAAATAAAAAGGAGCCTGATTGTTTAGAGCTTTGTAAGTAAGAAGAAGGATTTTAAACTTAATTCTAAACTCTATGGGAAGCCAATGAAGGGAGGCCAGAACCGGAGAGATATGATCTCTCTTTCTAGTACCTGTTAAAACCCTTGCTGCAGCATTTTGGATCAGCTGAAGACTTTTTAAAGATGTTTTAGGACAACCTGATAATAAAGAATTACAGTAATCTAATCTCGAGCTAACAAAAGCGTGGATCAGTTTCTCAGCATCACTCTGAGACAAGATGCTCCTAATCTTGGCAATATTACGCAAATGATAGAAGGCAGTCTTAGAAACAAATTTAATATGTGAATTGAAGGACAAATCCTGATCAAAAATAACTCCAAGGTTCCTCACAGAGCTATTAAGAGAAAGAGTAACTGCATCCAAACTGAAAGTTTGATTTGGAAAGGAATTTCTAAGGTTTTTTGGACCAACAAGAATGACTTCAGTCTTATCTGAATTTAATAGCAGGAAATTACAAGTCATCCAAGCTTTGATTTCCTTAAGACAGGCTTCTAACTTGGCTAATTGATTACTATCATCTGGCTTCATTGACAGGTATAATTGTGTGTCATCTGCATAACAATGAAAATGTATACAGTGCTTTCTAATAATGTTGCCTAACGGAAGCATATATAAACTAAAAAGAGTAGGGCCTAGCACAGATCCCTGTGGAACTCCATGACTAAGCTTTGAGTTGAAAGAAAACTCATTATTTACATGAACAAACTGGAACCTATCAGATAAATAAGATCTAAACCACTGCAACGAAGTTCCATTAAGTCCAACATAGTGTTCTAATCTATCAAGTAGAATATTATGATCGATAGTATCAAAAGCTGCACTAAGGTCTAAAAGGACAAGTACAGAAACGAGTCCATTATCAGATGCAATGAGGAGGTCGTTAGTGACCTTCGCTAAGGCTGTTTCAGTACTATGATGGATTCTAAACCCAGATTGAAACTCTTCAAGTAAACCATTTCCCTGCAGGTGGTCGAATAATTGCGTAGCAACAACTCTTTCTAAGATTTTTGAAATGAAAGGGAGATTAGAGATTGGTCTATAGTTAGCTAAAGCTCCTGGATCTAGCGTTGGCTTTTTGAGTAAGGGTTTAATTACAGCTGTTTTAAAAGCCTGTGGTACATGTGTAACGAATGCCAACTAGTACTGTTCGGCGTAGAACGTTAGTAAAACCTCCCTCCCAAAGCCTCATACAGTATCGGTAGCGCTGAGCTACCGGTCGGACCTTTAGCTCAGCGCGATCGTGCTGTGTCCCCCATGCTCGAACTGTGTAGTTGACTGAGAGATCGCAGGTTCGTGTCCCGTGTGGGGCGAACTGCGCAGGATGATCTCTGTCACACATGGCCTAAAGTTAATGAAGAATTGATTATATGAAGAATAAAGCTACCAGTAAGTGGGAAGACTTCTTTAAATAACCTAGTAGGAATAGGGTCTAAAAGACAAGTTGAAGGTTTGGATGAGGAAACTATTTTGTCTAACTCACAAAGGTCGATTGGAGTAAACTCATCAAGACAGACATCAAAAGAAGGAGTTGTAGTAGTTACAGTATTTAAGTTAACTGTGGGAAGAATCTGATTGATTTTATCTCTGATGGATGAAATTTTATTATTGAAAAAGTTCATAAAGTCCTGACTAGTAAGCTCTAAGGGAATGCTAGGATTGACAGAGTCCTGACTCTTTGTCAACCTGGCTACAGTACTGAAAAGAAACCTGGGATTATTCTTGTTCTCTTCTATTAATGCAGAGTAATAACTTGTTCTAGCTTTTCTAAGAGATTTTTTATAAATTAAAAGATGATTTCTCCAAGCTAAATAGATTTCATCTAAATTAGTAGAGCGCCATTTTCTTTCTAATTGACGAGTCTTCTGTTTTAAGCTACGAGTTTCTGTGTTGAACCAAGGAGTTAGAAATCTCTGATTAGACTTTTCCTTTTTTAAGGGGGCCACCAAGTCTAGAGCCTGATGCAGAGAAGCTGAAACACTATCCACCATGTTATCAATTACAGAAGGAGCAAGCTGTCTATAGCTTATTTTCGTTGTGTTGACACATGGCATAGAGGAAACAATCTGCATAAATTTGGAAACAGCATCATCTGAGAGGCATCTACTGTAATAATATTTTTCTTTAGGAGCCAAATAGTCAGAAATGGTAAAATCAAAGGTTAACAGACAATGGTCTGACAGTACAGGGTTATGAGGAGACACTACAAGATTTTCTATTTCTATGCCATATGTCAGAACAAGGTCCAATGTATGGTGGAGGTAATGAGTAGAATTTTTTTTTTTTTTTTCTCTCGGCGCCACACGAGTAGGCTGCCTTTTGCAACAGCGGCTCGATTCCGAGTCTTTTTCCCTTCCTCTCTCTTTTGATCCGTCTTTTTTTTTCACCCCACTTATATCACGGACACACAGATCGTCCTAAATGTCTCCTGAGCCGGTGGACGGAGCCACTGTTTATAGCAGGATACGATACAGCAGAGAACAGCTGCTAGCATTCAACCGCCACCCGGTCCCATTGGAAAGACTCGACATACCGAGAGAACTGAGGCGAAAACGCCGCGGCTGCCGGGCTGGAGTAAGGCGGAGGACAAAAAATATAAGGTACAGACCCTCCCTTCCATCTGTTGTCATGGGAAATGTACGGTCGATACTGGGAAAGTTAGATGAGCTAGCGGCTATCTCCCGTTATGATAGCACTTACCGGGAGTGCTCTCTCCTTTTGTTTACTGAGACGTGGCTAACTGAACTAGCAGCAGATGCTAACATTGAGCTGGAGGGTTTTCACATGATACGAGCTGACCGAACACCAGACAGTGGCAAGGCTAGGGGCGGTGGAGTGATAATGTATGTTTACAACAACTGGTGCAGACCGGGACATATCACTGTTAAACAACGACACTGCAGCAAAGACATTGAGTTGCTAGCTGTTAGCATGAGGCCTACATATCTCCCGAGAGAACACTCACACGTGATCTGCATTGTTGTTTATGCAAATCCGACGGCGAACGCTGGGACAGCACGTGACGTCATCCATTCAGTAACCAGCAGGCTGCAGACAGAACACCCAGATGCTCTTCTCCTCATCTCAGGCGATTTCAACCATGTTTCACTGTCTCCCATTCTACCCACGTTCACCCAGTATGTCACATGCCACACTAGAGACAATAAAACACTGGATTTATTCTACGCAAACACTAAGGAGGCGTACACCTCATCACAACTCCCCCCACTCGGGAGATCGGATCACAACTTGGTTCATCTCCGGCCGGTGTACAAACCCCTAGTGCACAGACAACCTCCGGCCATGCACACTGTGGAGTTATGGTCTGAGGAGACAATGGACACCCTAAAGGGCTGTTTTGAAGCCACCGCCTGGAAGCAGCTCTGCGATCCACATGGTGAGGACATCGATGGCCTCATTCACACCTTCACGGGCTACCTCAGCTTCTGTGTGGACAAATCCGTTCCCACCAAGACCATACGGCGTCACTCAAACAACAAACCCTGGATCAACCCTGAGATAAAAACACTTCTGAGAGAGAAGAAGAGGATCTTCAGGTCAGGGAACAGGGAGATGCTGAAGTCCGTACAGAGGGAGCTGAGGAGAAAGATCAGAGAAGGCAAGGACAGCTTCAGGAAGAAGATGGAGGACAAGCTGCAACAGAGCGACATCAGCGGGGTCTGGAGAAACCTGAAAACCATCTCGGGGCTCCAGAATACCTCCCCCCAGGCCACAGGGGGCAGGGAGTGGGCGAACAACCTGAATCTGTTTTTCAATAGATTTGACCAACCGCCCTCCCCCCTGACTGCACAACAACCACTGCTGCCTCTAAAGAAATCAAGTCCTGCTGCCCACTCCCCACTCCACCAACACCCCCCCCACTCCCAACACACAGCCCCCCATCCTGACCCTGACCAGGACCCAGGTGAGGACGGAGCTGAGGAAGATCAAGGCGAGGAAGGCGCCGGGACCGGACGGCATCAGCGCAAAGCTCCTCAAGTCATGTGCAGACCAGCTGTGTGGGATTGTGACGTATATCTTCAACATGAGCCTGAAACTGGGGAGGGTACCACAGCTGTGGAAAACATCTTGTGTAGTACCTGTACCAAAAACTTCCCACCCCAAAGACCTGAACAGCTACAGACCGGTGGCCTTGACGTCCCACTTGATGAAGACCCTGGAGAGACTGCTCCTTGCTCACCTCCGCCCCCTGGTGGAACCAGCGATGGATCCACTCCAGTTCGCCTACCAGCATGGCATTGGGGTGGAGGATGCGGTGATCTTCCTCCTTCACCGTTCTCTGTCCCACCTGGAGAAGCCCGGGAATATGGTGAGGATCATGTTCTTTGACTTCTCCAGTGCTTTCAACACCATCCAACCGATGATCCTGAAGGACAAGCTGCTGCGCGCAGGGGTGGACCAGCACCTGTCATCATGGATCCTGGACTACCTCACGAACCGGCCTCAGTTTGTGAGAACCCGGGACTGTGTGTCCGACACGATCATCAGTAGCACGGGGGCCCCCCAGGGAACGGTGCTGGCTCCCTTCCTGTTCACTCTTTATACTGCGGACTTCTCACACAACACAACACACTGCCATCTACAGAAGTTCTCTGATGACTCTGCGATCGTTGGCCTCATCTCCAATGGAGATGAAGCTGAGTACAGAGGGCTTATCCAGGACTTCGTGGACTGGTGCCATCGGAACTGCCTCCAGATCAACGCGAGGAAAACTAAGGAGCTGGTGGTGGACTGCCGCAGGCATGGGCAGCCCCTCACAGTACCAGTAAATATACAGGGAACAGACATCGAGATGGTGACATCCTATAAGTACCTGGGTATTCATCTGAACAATAAACTAGACTGGTCACACAATACTGATGCACTCTACAAGAAGGGACAGCGCAGGCTGTTCCTGCTGAGGAGACTCAGGTCTTTTGGTGTACAAGGGGCGCTGCTGAAGTCATTCTATGACACGGTGGTGGCATCAGCCATCACTTTTGGAGTGGTCTGCTGGGGCAGTGGCATTACTGCAGCCGATAGGAAGAGACTGAACAAACTGATTAAGAAAGCTAGCTCTGTCCTGGGGCAGCGCCTTGATCCGATGGAGGAGATAGGAGAGAGAAGGACGGTGGCTAAACTGTCATCTCTGCTGGAGTCCGAGTTCCACCCTATGCAGGACATACTGAATGCACTGAGGAGCTCATTTAGCAGCAGACTACATCATCCCAGGTGCACAACCGAGAGGTTTCGTAGGTCCTTCCTACCAACGGCTGTCAGACTGTACAACCTAAGCAGGGCTGCTCGCAGAGATAGCAAAAAGACGTAACAAACTAATAGTTTTTTGAATGCAAAAGATGCAATAGACTTACACAATGGTCCCCTCCGGCATACAACTAGGAACATACCGGTCGCTATGGAGGGTGAGAATATGTATGGGCACATAATCATACCATGTAGGATAACTAAGTAGACGGTTATGCTGTTTCATTCCATCTAGCAACAATGCTCTGCACTGTGTGTGTTTATATATTTACATATTTATTCCATCTAGCTACAATGCTCAGCACTGGGTGTGTTTATATATTTATATATCTACATATTATTCCATCTAGCTACATTGCTCCGCACTGTGTGTGTTTATATACTTGCATATTTATTCCACCTAGCTGCAATGCTCCGTACTGTGGGTGTTTATATATTTACATATTTATTCCATCTAGCTACAATGCTCTGCACTGTGTGTTCATATATTCATATATTTATTCCATCCAGCTACAATGCTCTGCACTGTGTGTCTGTGTGTGTGTGTGTATATATATATATTTTATAGGAATACGTACATATGTATATTAGCTGCTCTTGCTTGCTTGTTTTTTTCTTGCCTTCTGATTGTTGCTCTGAGTGTTGCTATCCCTGTGCTGTTGCAATCCTGGAATTTCCCCGTTGTGGGACTAATAAAGGCTTATCTTATCTTATCTTATCTTATCTTAATTTCCTACTTTCTGAGAGAACCCAATCGAGTCTAATATTGAATTAAATGCCACATTAAGGCAGTCACTATCTACATCCACATGTATATTAAAGTCCCCTACTATAATTATTCTATCAGATTTCAGCACTAAATCAGCTAAGAAATCAGCAAATTCGGATAAAAATTCTGAGTAGGTTGATGGGGGACGATAAACTATGGCAAATAAAATTGGGTTTAACCTAAAATTGCTAAAGTGCCCAATACTGAGGACCAGGCCCTCAAAGGAATTATAACATGTTTTTTGCTTTACATTAACTAGTAATTTGGAATGGTAAATTGTTGCTACTCCTCCTCCACGACCAGAACTTCTGGGATTTTGACAGTTTAAATAACCAGAGGGAGTTGATTCATTTAAACCAACATAATCCTCTTGCCCTAACCAAGTCTCTGTAAGGGAAATTAAATCAATCTGATGATCAATTAACAGATCATGGACTAACAGAGACTTGGGAGTAAGAGACCTAATATTTAGTAAACCACATTTAATTTTTAAATTATGAGGAGGAACAGAGGCCAAATCATTCAATTTAGAGGCTTTATGTTTAATTTGAGTTTTACCAATGTTTTGCTTTTTCACTTTGGGATGCTTATGCATTATATTTTTATTTACTTTGGAGGGAGCAGACAACGATTCTCTGATGGGGAAGACAGGGGCTAAGCTGAGGGGTGGCGGATGAAGAGGAGCTGCAGAGAGGCGTGTAAGACTGCGACTCTGCTTCCTGGTCCCAACTCTGAGTAGTCATGGTTTTGGAAATTTGGATAAAAAAGACGCCAGATTGTTAGATAAATGAGAAGCACCATCCAAAGTGGGATGAATGCTGTCTCGTCTCATAAGACCAGGTTTTCCCCAAAAAGAGCTCCAATTGTCAATGTAGCCCACGTCATTTTTAGGACACCACACAGACAGCCAGCGGTTCAAGGATGACGAGCGACTAAACATGTCATCACTGGTCAGATTGGGGAGGGGCCCAGAGAATACTACAGTGGCAGACATCGTTTTTGCAAAGTCACACACCGATTCTACATCAAGTTTGGTGACTTCCGACTGCCGGAGACGGATGTCATTAATGCCGGCGTGAATAACAATTGTGGAGTATTTACAGTTACTTTTAGCCAGCATTTTCAGATTTGACTCGATGTCGCCTGCTCTGGCCCCAGGAATGCATTTGACTATGACCGCTGGAGTCTCTAGGTTCACGTTTCTGACTACAGAGTTGCCAATGATCAGAGTTTTTTCCTCAGCGGGTGTGTCGCTGAGCGGGGAAAAACGATTAGAAACGTGAACAGGTTGGTGGTGAACCGGGGCTTTGCGACTAGGCTTCCTTCTCACCGTCACCCACCCAGTCTCCTCGCTTCTGAGGAGAGCCGGGGAACCGCTGACAGGGGGGCCTAAGCTAGCTAGCTCCGCTGCAGCTAATGGGCGTCCGTCGAGATTAACTGGCGCAGACGGTGTTTCAATGCAGCGGAGCCGGGATTCCAAATCAGACAACTTCGCCTCGAGCGCCTCAAAAAGACAACATTTATTACATTTACCGTTATCGCTAAAAGAGGCAGAGGTGTAGCTAAACATATGACAGAGAGAGCACACCAGAGGAGAGGAAAGAGAGCTCGTAGCCATAGCTAATAGCTGGAGAGCAACCACACAGGCAGACAGCAAAACAGGAAGTGACGATACGTTACGTTACCACAAGGAAGTGACGATCCTCAGTCCTACAGTATTCAACATTTACCTAGAAAACCACTTAGCTTAACATCAACAATCTATAGGATTAACATAATGCAAAAATAGGATTATGGAAGATGACTTAGGAAAATAGTGACAAAGAAAAATAAGAAAGTTATGAATGGCAAACCCAACTGTCAAAGCCATTTAACTTAGGTGATGAGGAAGGGTTTCTGGTTGATTACATGCAAAGAATGTCAACTGTCAGAGATGTTATCCATGCTGCCCTTCCCAGGAGGGACCATGTGACGAAGGAACTGTGGGAGGTGCACCAATCTTTTGTCCAAACCAGGGATATGGTCATCAAAGAGGAAAACTGGACCAATACTCCCTGGCATGGAAAACACAAAGGTTATCCTGGTGACACCAACAGCTGTGAAAGTTGAAGGATGTGACTCTTGGGTGCATTTGACATTTTACCCCACTCGGAACCCTTAGCAAAGAGACTATTTAATACACACTACAAACTCATTAAAAAATCCTCAGCAAGTGACTTTTTTAACTGCTTCGCTATACAAGTGTTGGCTGACGGTGCCCTCTGGTGTCCAGTAATGGCTTGTATGATGAACAACTGTTTATCATGGAAGGACAAAATGCAAGAGAAAGAAAGTTGGCAACTGAAGGGTGCGGTTGGTATTGTTGCCTTTTCATCCTCATCATTCTCGTAGTAATGCTTTGTTTTGGTTATTCTTAGTTGTTCCACTGCCTATACACCGTAGAGCAGGATTTATTACACACACACCATGACTGACTGGAAGCTCCAGGTCATCATGGTCATGTTTATGCTGGCAATGTCCGATGGAAATATGCCAATTACATAGCTAAATCAGCTAATCGTTCAAACTGCTATGTTTGTTCCTTAATGCCATTATCAGCTGGATAGATATCTGTTACTGCTAAAATAATAGAGCTACCACAGGCTGTTTGTTTTTTAAAGAAGCTATGAATAGAAATAGAGGGTTAGTACTAGTGAAGCGCTTTGAATGGTCTTTGAGACTAGAAAAAGCACTTTATAAGTACAGGTCCTTATCCCCTTATCCTTAAATAACACAACAAACATTATTCTAAATCACACCTGTCACAAAATTTATCACTCCACTGATCAGAGACACAATGGCACTCCTTACTCTGTCAAGGTGAGGTTCATGTCACCAGGGAACTTCTCCTGGGCAGTCTCTCCCCTGTGCTGCTACCTGTTTGACCAATGAAGTGGGCAAGTGTTATCCTGAAGATCTACATTGTCAATACAGGGGGATGGTGGTCATGTGGTCACTGGGTGTACCCACACCTGGCCAGGAATTGGCCAGGGTTGTGTGCCCCGTTTTGGCAACTGATCGTACCCTCATTATGTAGGCAGGCCAGGTGGGCAGGGTGAAGAGAGATGCTTTCTTACCACAGAATGCTACAACATGATGCCATTTGGGGCACGGATGTACCAGAGCAATTTCAGAAGAAAAGCACCAGAGTAAGAGTTCCTCATTCACTGTTTCCTTGGGTAGGAGTGGGCAAGAACACCTTATGGATTGAAACATTTAACTATAGACAACAATCATTTGCTAATTTTTCCACCCGTAGGGGCGTGTGCACTATTGTAGGTGGTTATTGTTGTACTTTTATCCCTGAAAATGATGCAGATGATCATATTATTACTTTGATCATACATAACCTTGCAGGCTGCTGCAGCCAAAAATTATGTCACTGATGCACAGAATTGATTAAATTAGTTGTTATCTCCATGGAGAAGTCTCATCATGAATTTGTTAGTGATTTTTATAGTGATAATTTTGGTCTTTCCTGCGTCATTCCTTGTGTCCGTAGTATGATGATGAGGATGGTAAAGGGGCAATACTAGCCTAAGGCATGGAGTTTGAAAAATTGTCTTAATCTGTTTTGGGCTTTTCCATGTCATTCTCACATTACTGTTTCTATCACATTACACTTATTATTATATCATTAATCGCAACATTCTTATTTTACACAGTTTAATTGATTTCGATCACATGTTTGCATTTATTGATACACATTTTATCATAGCCTTGTTTAAGTTGAAACTACCTCATAAAATTGCTGCTAGTCTGCAAAGACACAAAACAACACATAAATCCTTACATATACCTATTGTTTTATCATTATTCACTCTTATTTACTTTTTGGTTGTTTCTTTTGTTGTTTTTCTTTAAATTGTAATGCTTTATTAAGCATCAATGGGGGGATATGAAAGAGAAATTCTATGTTATTCTATGTTCCATGTTATTCTTATATTATACTTATATTATTCCATGTCTTTTTCTTTATCCTCATATGTGCGTGGCCTTGGGCAGCTCCAGTCTGTATGAAAGTGTCTGAGTTAACAATTATAAATCTGTTTCAGTGCTTAGTGAGTGTGGTGTGAGTGTTCAGATATTTCATAATGACTGCAGCTGTTTTTAATTCATCATGTCTAGTTCCGTGTGACTGTTTCTTGTCTGTGGGAATGAGATTTACACTGACTCCATGCTTCCTGAGAACATTTGATAAGGACTATGCGCTTCATGGACTCTCAAGGACAAGACTGTATGTCTTGCTGGACATTAATCTTCCATTTTCCCATTGATAACACAGCTTTAAAAACTTTGAGCTATGGATGTTTGATTCAGAAGTATGTGTGGATGCATGGAGACATGGGGCTGCCGCATGTAAATTGCCTCTCCCTCGTCAGCCATGAAGAATAAATCTACTTACATTTAAATATTCAGCCTGGTTTTTGACTCAAATTGATTATGCTAGAAAATAACCTAACAGAAACCTACATCATGGCTCTGGATCTGGGAAAGCTGGATGGAGTGAAAAAGCGAGTGCTGCTTGTCCACTTTCTAGGTTCAGAAGGTCAGAGAGTTTTTCAAATGCTTGGCCCAACGGACTGTTATGGAGAGGCTATTGAGATGTTAACTAGCTATTTTGTGAAGCCTGAAAATGTGGCGCAGCGCACGAAAACCCGAGGCCATTGACGACAAGCTAAGTTAGCTAACCCCACACCTTATGGAGATGGCATAAACATTGCGAGCCCCGAAGGTTGGTCAGGACTGCAACATGTTGTGAAGCTAGATGGCGTGAGTGTGCCCATGATGATAGCCACCGCCGCCACGCAGTCCATAGTGAGTGAAGCCATGGTTTGGCGGCTCACTCCCTGGCACCCTGATGTGGTGGAATTACCGGACAACGGGAGCTCCGGTGCTGGCAGGAATGTCACATTTGCAGTGCAGTATGGCAAAAAAGTGATTCCAGCATTCTGGTTCCAGGTAACACGCCAGGGTGGAAATGTTATGGGGTGGGATTTATTCAGTGAGCTGGGGTTTACTTTTAGAATCGGCGGACAAACGGTCAGTGGCCCAGGCCCAGCTCGCCCAGGCTTCGCAGACATGGGTGCAGTCAAAGAGCATAGTGTGGACGTGAATGTAATGCAGAGAGTGGGTATGGCATAGCCTGTGAAGATGATATGGAGGAAGAACAGAGACCAGGATTGCCTCCACCCCTTGCGCAACCAAAAGTGCAGTTGGAGGAGAGAGAGCCTGAGTTAGGTGAGACCAAAACCGACGAGGTTTTTATGGACATCTCTGACACTGGGACATCCACTCCGCGCTCTCAGGGGGAGAGCTTCCTGGAAGGGGGGCCCGAGCATGCAGAGAGCAACAACACACAGCAACAGCAGACAAACTTGGATGCAGCGCACGGGGTAGAACAGCAGAACACTTCGGACGGCTCAGTGGAGGAACTGGACGACTTCAGTGCCTGCGCTCGGCCAGCTGCGGCGGGAGCAACCGAGTTGGCAGGTGGAGGGTCTGTTCAGACAAGCGACACCAGGGAAGCACCGGACGCTTTCAGCGCTCAGGTTGAGTTTCAGCCAGCAACAGGTGAGGGATCTGCTGTGACAACGGTGACTGCTGAACTGCCACAGTGTAACCAAGGTGCCAGACTGAAGAAGAATGCAGAGTTGGCGAGCACATGGCGGCACATCAAACCAGGTAAAGCGCCGTTCCAAGTCATGGACTAGGTTCAGGTTTGTGCCAGCGGGAGGCCAGAAAGGCAACTGATTGGACCGCAGCCAGTAACACAATGGGTGCCGCTGAGGAGTGGGGAGAAGCTGGGAACAGCGTGTGTTCGGCTGATGGATGATTCACTGTGACATGTGAACAAGCTGCGGTGCATCTGGGCGGCGGCTCTGGATGGAGGGGCTCCGCGGAGTTCGACTGCCACAGTGTGGGACCCAGGACCCAGGCCCCAGCATCAGGAAGATTGGCCCTGGGGGTCCGAAAGCTCCTGGGAGGAGGCCACCAAGAGCCCATTTCAAAACTCCGGGGGGGGGGGGGGGTTGCTGTGAGGCTGCTTCAAAGTTCCTGGGAGGAGGCCACCGTGAGGCCACCTCAAAGTTCCCCTGACTGAACTGTTATTTTTCCCCATGCTGATAATACCTCTCCCATTCAAGTGACTATGCTGTGACAATTATTATGTTTATAGTTCTGATATTTTGTCATGCATGTTATGTTATGGGGTTATTTTATGTGTTTTTCTTTTAGTTCAGGAGTACGGCGTGTAATTTAATTTATAAATGGACTTTTTCTTTAGGTATGGGTGGCAGAATAATCCACCCCGCCGTGCGGGCTGTACAGCAGTCCACCCGTCAGCCCTATTTTAGGTTCTTTTGGATGAATGTGTTAGGCCACTTTAGTACATTGGTCTTCATTATTTTAGTGCGTGATTCGGGTTCCAAATTTGTGGGGGTTTCAGTTGTGTGTGGTTTTGGATTTTTCTAAAGGGGTGAGGAAATGTTACATATAAATAAAGGGCACTTTATTGTGAAGTGCAGTGTGGTGACATGGACGTCCTGTCACGTCACTGCACTGCCCTATGTATAATAGGCAGGCCACCATCTTAGGCTCTCTTATGCCCGATGCCCACACTACGTGCCGTGCTGTATGCTGCTGCCTTTCATCTTCAATAAAGCTGTGTTCACTAACTCATCTTTCTTCATCCTTGGCCAAGGTATTTTCCATACATAACACGCACCCCAGTGGACTTGGTGTTCGGCCCCCCCCTGGAGCCAGAGGTGGAGGGCAAACCTGGGTTGGATTATTTGTTTTGCTTGAGAGAACGTCTTCACACGATACACAAACTGGCTCAGGAGGCCCTGTTAGCAGCAGAGAGTCGACAGAAACGAGCGTACGACTCCTGCTGCCAGGGGAGGGACTTTGCACCTGGGGATCAAGTCTGGATTTTCTGCCTGGAGCGGAAACAGAGACTGTCACCAAAGCTGGTAAGCCACTGGTCAGGACCATGCGTGGTCCTACAGAGACTGTCAGATGTAGTGTACAGGGTGAGGCTGCAGAAGAGGAACCGGGTGGTCGTGCTTCATCGCAACCGCCTCGCCACGTGCCAGCCAGCTGTCCTGTGGATGGCCGAGCCAGAGGCCCCATCCCGACCGGAGACCCTGGCTGAGGCTCGGACACTAACGGGTCCGTGCGTGCTAACCGCTGACAGTGGCGGGTGCCCTGACACTTGGACGGGTTTGTATTGCACTTTTGAGTTGGACTTATTATTCTGGGGACAGAAACCAGTCCGGGGGGGACAGTGTAACATCGGGGCTGTGATAAGGGGCGGGGGAATTCTCCCTGCATGCTTTGCGCTGTGGGGTATTCAAAGACCATTATTATTCTTGTGTTCTCAGCACTATTGTTGTACCGTTTTAACTGTGTTGTAAGTCTCATTGTGATAGTGTTGTTCTCCCTTGTGTGAGAGATTCTGTGTCTGTGTCACCCTAGATGAGGTGAGTGTCTGTGGGAATGACCTCCCTTCTGGTCTGCCTAAGTTGTCAGGGAAGAAATAAATGACTGTTACATTCCAAATCCTCTCTCATTATTGTATGGAGGTGTAAAAAACCAGGGGCGCCTCCAGAAATTTTTCATAATGGGGGCCACTGAAAATCTTAGGGTGGCACATCAAAACCAGCTTTAAATGTAATCACGCTGTGCGCCCATTCGCATTTGGTCTTGGTGATCTGTCCTACTTTGCAGTATTTTATTAATAGTTGTTAATAATATTCAGCACACATTAATAATTCTTGTAAAATATCACATAGAAAAACAAGTTATAAAATTGTGTTAGACTGTCCAGTGGCAGGGACCAGGGGTGGCCACTGGGGGGCCTAAGTGTTATGTCGGTAGTCAGAGTCTGGAGTCTTATGCCATGCAGCAACCTCAACTTTATTAGAGAACACACAGAACTATATACAGGTGCCGCAGCCCCCCTGACGTCACTCTGCAGGTCGGATACGGCAAGCCCCTGTCACGTTCTCCCCATGCGCTTTTACGGAGGAGTAGAAGGAGGATGGATTTGCACACAGGGTTGCACCACAAACATATTTAGTTAGGAAAGAAGACATACAAAAATGGTAACAGGGTGCACTAAACGGCTACACAACAGGCGTGAAGCGGGGAGACCACAGTGTACAGTGGCCGACACAAACAGTTCAAAAACAAGGCTGACATACAAAAAGATGACAAGGTTCACTTATTGGCTCACATGACGGGACGTGCAGCTGGCAGATCACAGTGAACAGTGGCTCAACACAAACGTTTGACAGTACAATAGTCCAGCAACGCTTGACTGGCAAAGAGCTGCTTAAGTACAAGCATTGCTGGCAACTGTAGATTGGGTGCACGTGGGCAAAGCGCAGGAAAGGCAATTACCGGGGTGGAACCAGTCGGCTGTCATGAGAGAGGGGGTGTGGTCGGACCGGCAAGTGTCAGACAGTGCTCACACGAATGTAGGCCAAAGGAGGCTGCCTGACATGATTTATGACCCAGAGGGCAGACACAGACTCCAGAATAAACTCAATTATCTTTTATTGTGAAGTGTGAGTGTGAATGTGTGCATGAGTGCAGGAATGTAGCAGTCGGGCGAGCAGAGCACCGTTCAGACTGGCAACCCTAGGGAAGAGCAAAGACAGATGGATTAGAGACCAGGATCTGGAGGAATGATTCAGAGAATGTTCAGTCTTACTGTTGGCTAACTGGTGTGCAGCACAGGAGAGTTCCCGGAGGCTCCGACCAGTGGGACAGCGTCTTTGGCTCCAGGTGCTGAGGAGGTGAGAGGGTGATGAGACGTGCAGAGAGTTGGTGAAGTGCTGGTTGAGCTCAGTCAGCCGCCAGGAGGAGGAGGTCCTCTGCCAGCGGGTTTCCACCTGTGTACAGGGGAGTCGAGCGAAGCGTGGAGATGAGGAAATGATGAGGGCTTACTAGTCGTTGGGGAGCTAGGACTCCCAGGAGGACGACGAGACAGAAAGGATCAGAGGAGATGGAATTCCGGATCATAGAGGTGACAAGAAGGCGAAGAGGTCTTGCCAGATCAGGGAGGGGAGCTTGACGTCTCAGTGCAGACCCGAGGGCAGCACGGCTTAAATAGGCAGACTTAATGAGGAGAGCATGTGTGCACGCAGCCGTGGAGGAAATTAGGGCAACAGGCATGCAGAGCAGATCACTACAGTACTCCCCTCCTACGGGGTTGCCTCTCGGCAGCCAATCCAACCTACCCGGGTGTGTCCGATGGAAGTCCCTGATGAGCTGAGGATCCAGCACAAAGGAGGGACACACCCAGAACCTCCATTCAGGGCCGTAACTGCATGCGCACGCAGCGACCGGCAGCGGGTGAAAAAAGTTTGTCGTCTGTGTCTCTGTTTTTATGCATTTTAAGGTGTTTTAACGTAATTCTCTGTGCCGTTTTTGTCCTTGAATGTTTGTGGACTATATAACGAAGAGCTGCCTGGTTCCATCAGTATGGATTTCCCTCTTGTGTTTGCACTGTCGTTTCTTTCCTACTGCCTCTTTGTCTTGGAGGTAAGTGCGATCATGGTCACGCCGGGAAAATACAGTATTCCAGAGACATGTTACTGCATTTAAACATGGATAATGCAGCATCTGTGTTTGAGTCTGTGCCGCAACTGTCGGACTTTATTTTAAGAGATTTTCATGGACACAGCGATGAAAAGAGAGACAAGAGGAGGAAACGCAGAAAGCGTGGAGGCGTAAGATTAAACCTGAAGAGGCGTCAGCTTAACTGCATTCCTCTTCCTTCCATTATTATGGGGAACATATAATCCCTGAGAAATAAAGTGGATGAAATTCAAGGGAATGTACGATATCAGAAGGATTTCAAGAACTGCTGTGTCATGGCATACACGGAGATGTGGCTTACTGCGCATGACCGGTACCTGGACCTGTGTATTGACGGCTTTGGAACCCCACTTCACTTGGATCGGCAGGAAGAGGTAAAGGGGAAATGTCAGGGGGGCGGCATATGTTTATATATTAATAAACAGTACTGTACATCTGTCACGGTCAGAGAGCGCATCTGTACACCAGATGTGGAGCTTCTGTCTGTGTCACTACGCCCCTTTTATCTGCCCCACGAGTTCCCCCAACTTTTCATAACGACTGTCTACATTCACCCAAGGGCAGATGCTGCCTCCGCCTCCAGCATTGTCTTTGATGTGGTACAGCGGTTGCAGTCGATTTCCCCAGAGGCTCCAAATTTTATTCTTGGGGATTTTAACCATGTGTCTCTAAAGAAGACACTTAAAAACTTTTATCAGTATGTCTCCTGCCCAGCCAGGTAAAAAAGACATTGGACCTGTGCTATGGATCCATAGAGAGGGCCTATAAATCTCTTCCCCTTCCTCCTTTAGGATCCTCAGATCACAACTGTGTACATTTGCTGCCCACATATAAAACTGCTCTCAGAAGAGACAAGGCGAAGACCAGAGACATAAACGTGTGGACAGAGGATTCAGTGCACTGTCTCCAGGAATGCTTTAACTGTACGCACTGGGAGGTGTTCACACTGTCCTGCAGAGATGATTTGGACTCTTTGGTGGACGTCACATGCTCATACATGGCTTTCTGCAGAGACATGATCGTTCCACGTAAACGTGTCAAAATATATCCCAACAACAAGCCATGGGTTACAAAATCAGTTAAATCCTGCTTACAGAGGAAAGCACTTGCCTTTAAACAGGGGATGTTTCTGAGCTACAGGTTGCCACAAAAGAGCTGAAGGCCGAAATTTTAAGAGCAGAACAGAATTATAAATCAGAGTGTCATGCGGTGATCCTCGCAAATCACCATGAGACGCCAAGAGTCCACCGATGAGTTTGCAATGATGGTATTTATTAACAAAACGGGACGTAACACAAAACTGTGAGCCGCTAGGGCAAAAACACACACACTATGAGATACAGGGGCTCGTAGGGCTAACCCCAGCCACTACGAGCTAGACTATGACATGACAAGGATAAAACGAACCTGACATGAAGGTCTGACGAACATATGACAACCAAACTCAACGAGGTTTGACGAGGTTTGACGATACTCCTGCAATTGGACTGCTGTCAGCGCCCGCCTTATAAAGGCGAACGCTAACGAGCAGTAATGACAGCCAGCTGACGGCCCTTGACAGGCGGAAGCCCCACCGAGTGCCTTCACAATAAGAGCCCGGTGAGGCCAGAATACAACCCACAGCTGTCAAGGCCGGTAGCGAGCTATGCGTGGCCCGAGCGCGGACAGGATCGGCGCTCGGGTCCTAACACAGAGTTGGAAAGCAAGATGGCAACAAAGAGACTTGGTTCAGCCTGGGCCAGTATGAAAACTATTGCAGGCCTTCAGAGCACAGAGCGCAGTAATCGTGTGTTTTTAGATGGTTTTAATTCAGACACAGAGCTGGCTAATGCTCTTAATTGTTTTTATGGTCGTTTTGATTCATTTGATTTTAGCACAGAAATCCAAGATTTGAAACAGAAACTCAGACAATCAGCACTTTAATATTGAGGTGCAGGATGTTAAAAGGGAGTTCTGCGCTGTAAAAGTGAACAAAAGTCAGGGCCCTGATAATATATGTGGGCGCTTGGTAAAGTCCTGTGCACATGAACTGAGTCCTATATTTCATTACATTTTCAATAAGTCCCTACAGACACAACATGTGCCTAAGATCTGGAAAGAAGCCGTGGTTGTTCCCGTTCCAAAATCCAGCTGTCCTAAAACGGTAAACAACTTTAGACCAGTTGCTTTGACTTCAATTTTAATGAAAATTTTTGAAAAACTGGTCAGATGTGAGGTCCTAAAGCAGACTGAGCATGCATTGGATCCTCTGCAGTTTGCCTATAGGTCTCACAGAGGAGTGGAGGATGCCACTGTCACTCTTTAACATGCTTTTTAAACATCTGGATTTTAATGGGACACACGCCAGGCTTTTATTTGTGGACTTTTCCTCCGCATTTAATACAATCCAACCTCATATTTTAGTTGAAAGGCTCCTGCAACAATTTGATTTGAGCAATAATCTGGTGGGTTGGATTCTGGATTTCTTAACCAACAGGACACAGAGAGTAAGGGTCAATGGTACATTGTCTGACCTAAAGTGCTCTTCTACTGGCTCTCCTCAGGGGTGTGTGTTGTCACCACTACTCTTCATCCTGTACACAAACATGTGTCGGAGCAGACATGACAACAGACACATTATAAAGTATGCTGATGACTCAGTTATTGTCAGTCTCCTCCAGGATGGTGAGAGTGGCCACGGCCCAGTAGTTGATGATTTTGTTCACTGGTGTGAGGATTCCTACCTGCAGCTGAATACAACAAAAACTAAAGATGTGATTATTAACTTTAGAAGGAAAACTCCCAGGCACAAAATCACTGTACTAAAAGGCCAGACCACTGAATGTGTTCAATCCTACAAATATCTTGGGACGAGTATTGATTGTAATTTAAACTTTGAAGAGAACTGTGAAAGGGTGTGCAAAAAGGGTCAGCAACATTTGCATTGCTTGAGAAAACTTGCACGCTTCAAAACTGACCGAACCATAATGACAATGTTTTATCGGGCTTTTATTGAATCTGTTTTATCCTTTTCTTTAGTGTCATGGTTTGGTCAGATAAAACTGAAACAGAGGAAATCCTTGGATCAGGTAGTTAGATGGTCCAGTCGTTTGTTTGGTGAGTCACAGCTGAGCCTGACATCCCTGTACACCAGACAAGTACAGAGGATGGCTACCTCCATTTTAAATGATGACTCCCACCCTTTGCACTGCAACTTTCAGCTTCTTCCCTCCAGATGGAGGTTTGCTATCCCAAAAAGTAAAACCCAGTGCTACAAAAACAGCTTTGTTCCTGCTGCTGTCAAAGAGTTGAACAAGATGTAACAATATATTACATATTACCGGAGTGGTGGCTCAGTTGGTAGAGCATCCACCCCACACCCGGGAGGCAGGGGTTCAAATCCCGGCCGGGTCATGCCGAAGACCATATAAAAGTGGAACTTCCGGCCATCCAGCTTGGTGCTCAGCAATAATGGAATGGAGGAGGGAAATTTGTGGCGGCGCCTTGCATGGCAGCGGCCCTCTGATTCTACACTTGGGGTGTGTGTGATTAACACAGTAGATAGGTAAAGCACAATCTCGTTCTACTGTACATGATTGGTTGTACAGTTGAATGACAATAAGGGTGATTTAATTTATATTGCACATAATTTATTTACCTATTTATTAATTTGATTTTATATTTACTTATTTTTGTAGGTTTTTTATTTGAGTTCCAAATCTTTTATTTGGTTTTAGACTTTTGAGTTTTTAACCCCTTTGACTAGTCTTTAACTTTTTAATATGACCCTTCTCTCTTATCTTTGTTTTTTCTCTTATCTTTTTGTCTTATGTCCTGATTGATGGAGCCTTGAGTATTTTTATCATGTTTATAGTCAGCTTCATGTGTGTCTGTGTTTGTGTCTATGTTGAATGTAATTGTGGTTTGTAAATATGGATGTCACCTGACTGCAAAACAAATCTACCTACGGGTACAAATAAAGGAACCTGAACCTGAACCTGAACCTGATCCCTCCCAGTCCACCAGGTACTGGAGGCCGCGACCCCGGCGCCGGATGTCCAGAATGGAGTTGACCCTCCACGCGGGGTCTCCATCGATCACAACCGGTGGAGGTGGCATCTTGGGAGGAGGGTACAGAGGGCTAGAGCAGAACGGCTTCACCTGGGAAACGTGAAAGGTGGAACAAATGCGGGGGGGGGGGGGGCAGGCGCACAGCCATAGGATTCATAATGTGTGTAATAACAAAGGGACCAATAAAACACTGTGAAAGTTTCCTAGATTCAACCTTGAGACTGATATTTCTGGTGGAGAGCCACACCTGTTGCCCGACCTGGTAGGGTGGAGCCGAAGTCCTGCGGTGGTTGGCAATGGCGGAGTTGCGGTCCGCTGTGTGTCAAAGCATGGCCCGGATAGCCTTCCACCGCCGGTGACAGCACTTCAGATGGGCCCGCACGGAGGGCACCGCAATGTCCCCCTCCTCTTTGGGAAACAGCGGGGGGTTGTAACCCAAGGAAGCCTCGAACGGTGACATGCCTACAGCAGACGAGACCGTGGTGTTGTAGGCGTATTCGACCCATGGCAGATAGGAGCTCCAGGACGCCGGGTTGGCAGTGGTGACGCACCGTAGCACTGCCTCCAGCTCCTGATTGGCATGCTCGCACTGACTGTTGCTCCGGGGATGGTGCCCCAAGGACAGGCTCACCGTAGCCCCACTGGCATTGCACAAAACCCGCCACACCTGCGAGACGAACTGGGGCCCATGGTCGGACACAATGTCCAGGGGGATACCATGGAGCTGCACCACGTGGAGGACGAGCAGATCTGCAGACTCCTTGACTGTGGGGAGACCCTGTAGGGGAATGAAATGGGCTGCCTTGGAGAATCTATCCACTATGGTGAGAATTACGGTGTTGTTAGCAGAGGATGGGAGGCCAGTGATGAAGTCTAGCACCACATGGGACCAGGGCCTGCCGGGGATGGGAAGCAGATGAAGCAGACCAGCCGGAGGAGAGGAGGATGTCTTACTGGTGGCACACTGGGGACAGGCACGGATGTACTCCTCGACATCCCTCTGGAGCGACGGCCACCAAAAGGTCCTCTGCAGTAGAGCCACAGTGCGTGCCATCCCTGGGTGGATCCTGGGTCCAATTTATGACTTCACCTCGGACAGCAGAAGGCACATACAGTCTCCCCGCTGGCCCCCCTCCCAGGTCAGCCTCGGTCTTCTGCCGTCTACAAACCCTCTCCTTTATACCCCATGAGAGGGCGCCCACGATGCACAAAGGAGGAATAATGGGATGAGATGGCGCCTCCACCGCATCCGAAGCAAATTGTCTTGATAGAGCGTCAGGCTTGGTGTTTTTGGACCCCGGGCAGTAGCTGATGGTAAAATCAAACCTGCCAAAGAACAAGGACCAGCGGGCCTGGCGCGCGTTTAGACACTTGGCCGTCCTGAGGTACTCCAAGTTCTTGTGGTCAGTCCATACAATGAATGGTTGGGAGGCCCCCTCCAGTCAATGGCGCCACTCCTCCAAAGCCAGTTACACCGCCAGGAGCTCCCTGTCCCCGATGTCATAGTTCCTCCCAACTGGGGAGAGATGGCGGGAGAAGAACGCACAAGGGCGAATCTTGTCATCCACAGGGGAGCGTTGAGACAAAACTACTCTGACTCCAGAGTCCGAAGTGTCCACCTCCACCAGACACTGCAGAACAGGGTCCACCTGAGCCAGAATCAGAGGAGATGAGAATTATGATTTTAATTCCAAAAATGCAGCCTCAGCCTCCTCCATCCACCAGAAGGGCACCTTGGTGGAGGTGAGGCGAGTGAGAGGAAGGGCAGTGAGACTGTAATTTTTAATGAAGTGGCAGTAGAAGTTAGCAAATCCCAGAAACTGCTGTAACTGTTTCCGGGATGAGGGGGTCGGCCACTCTACCACTGCTTTTACCTTAGCCGGATCGGCGATGATCTTGTTGTGCGAGATGACGAACCCCAAAAATGAAGTGGATGAGGTGTGGAACTCACACTTCTCCGCTTTAATGAACAGTTTGTTCTCCAGCAGCCGCTGCAGCACTCGCCTGACGTGCACTCGGTGTTCATCGAGGGACTGAGAAAAGATGAGAATATCATCAAGGTACACAAATACAAAAGAGCCCAAGAAATCCTTCAACACATTGTTAATCAGGCGTTGAAACACAGCGGGGGCGTTGGTCAGCCCAAACGGCATGACGGGGTATTCAAAGTGACTACTAGGGGTACGGAACCCCATCTTCCACTTGTCTCCCTCTTGAGTCCATACCAGGTGGTAAGCATTGCGGAGGTCCAATTTTGTGAACAAGGAGGCCCTGTGGAGGGAATCGAAAGCCGTGTTGATCAGTGGAAGAGTGTACTTGTCCTTAATAGTGATATTATTCAGTTCTCGGAAATCGATGCAGGGCCTCAGGGACCCATCCTTCTTGCCCACGATGAAAAACCCTGCCCTCACTGCCGAGGAAGATGGGCAAATTGTGCCAGAGCTCAGGGACTCTTTGATATAAGTTTCCATGGCCTCCCGCTCTGGAACGACAGGCTGTAAAGCCGACTGGACGGCAACGGCGCCCCGGGCAGGAGGTTAATGGCACAGTCGTATGGGCGGTGGGGGGGGGGGAGACAGTGCTTGGGATTTGCTGAAGACGGCACCCAAATCGTGGTATTCAGAGGGAACCCGGGACAAGTCAGGCAGGGGGGTGTCGGGGGCACCGAGAGGCACGGAGGGCGAGCATGCAGCGGACTGAAGACAGGCACTTAGGCAGAACGAGCTCCACAAGATGATATTTCCAGAGTGCCAATCAATGGAGAGGTTGTGCAACCGGAGCCAGGGATATCCCAAAATGCCCGGGGAGGTACAGACTGGCAGCACAAACAATCTGAGCTGTTCCCGGTGATTACCAGAAACTAGAACAGATACCGGAGCCGTCTGTTTGGGCACCAAAGCAAATGGAGCCTTGGATAGGGTGATTAGTTTCAATGGAGTTTTCAACTGGTGGCAGGCAAGCCCCAGTCAGGTTGCCAGATCTTCAGAAATGAAACTCTGCTCGCCCCCTGATTCAATGAGTGTATATGTGGAAATTTCATGGTGATTATGTGAAAAACGAATGGGCAGCAGGAACTTGGTGAGGGGACTTCTTTGGAGTGAGTCCGTGAGTCCACCTGCTGCGACGCACGGACTCCCTCTTTTAGTCGAATGGGGCAAGTAGCCAGTTCATGTTCCTCACTGCCACAATATAAACACAGACCTAGCTTCTGGCGGTGCTGTTTCTCAGCCGGCAGCAACTTAGATTGGCCCACTACCATCGGTTCAGTGGAATCTAGAAAATCAGATGGAGAAAGGGCCAGCAGGGGGAGCTGCGGGGAGTGGCGAAACTGTGAGCCCGAGCGACCGGAAGGTCTACGCTAGTTGGCCCGCTCCCTCAGCCGATTGTCAATGCTAATGGCTACGGAAATGAGTTTGTTCAGCTTGCTAGGCTTGTCAAGACGGGCTAGCTCATCCCTCAGGCTAGGGCTAAGACTTCGGATGAAAATGCTACAAAGGGAGGCATCCTCCCACCCCACCTCTGCTGCCACCACCCGGAAAGCCACGGAGTAATCGGCTACCGACTTATTCCCCTGTTTTAGGTTAAGTAACCGGGTGGTGAGCACGCTATCTCGGTCCGAGTGATCGAATACCTCATTGAACTCACTCACGAATTGATCATATGTTAAATTAGCATAATCAGAATCAGAATCAGAGTCAGCTTTATTGGCCAAGTATGCACAACACATACAAGGAATTTGACTTTGGCTAAAAACTTGCTCTCATTGTTCAGGTGGAAGATTTAAATAAGGATTCAATGACAACAGAGTATGTACAGTAAATTACAGTCTGTCCATGTTTCTATAAAAGGATGCAAATATATACAGGAATATATGCAGTTATTTACTCAGACTAACCACACTTGCAGAAATAGTGTGAGAGTTATGTGCAATGTAATAATGGATGAAAAGTCATGAGTACAGCAACAGGTAGGACTAGGTGAATGTTAGGAGTTCATTAGAGTGATGGCTTGAGGAAAGAAACTGTTCCTGTGACGGGTGGTTTTGACCTTCAGTGATCTGTAACGACGACCAGAAGATAGAAGTTCAAACAGTTTGTGGCCGGGGTGTGATGGGTCAGCACAGATGTTTCCTGCCCGTTTCCTGGTTATGGACCGATATAAGTTCTCAATGGAGGGTAGGTCGGTACCAATGATCCTCTCCGCAGACTTAACGATCCGCTGCAGTCTGGTCTTGTCCTGTTTAGTGGCAGATCCAAACCAGACAGTGATGGAAAAGCAGAGGACAGATTGGATGATGGCGGTGTAGAAGACAACCAGCAGCTCCTGAGGCAAATCAAACTTCTTGAGCTGACGCAGAAAAAAACAACCTCTGCTGGGCCTTTTTCCGGACAGTGTCTATATGGGAGGACCACTTCAGGTTCTGGGAGATTGTGGTACCCAGAAACTTGAAGGAGTCCACAGTGGACACTGTGCTGTTGAGGATGGTGAGTGGGGGGAATGAAGGGGGGTGTCGCCTGAAATCCACAGTCATCTCCACCGTTTTGGCTGGGTTACGTTCAAGATGGTTCTGGCTGCACCAGAGAATCAGCTGCTCCACCTCCTGCCTGTATGCAGACGCATCATCATCCCGGATCAAACCGATGACTGTGGTGTCATCCGCAAACTTCAGGAGCTTCACCGAAGGGTCCTCTGAGGTGCAGTCGTTGGAGTAGAGGGAGAAGAGCAGTGGGGAAAGGACACATCCTTGGGGGGCACCAGTACTAATTTTTTGGGAGCTGGATGTAAATCTCCCTAGCTTCACCTGTTGCCACCTGTCAGTCAGAAAGCTGGAGATCCACTGGCAGGTGGAGGGGGGCACCTTGAGCTGGAGGAGTTTCTGATGAAGAATGCCTGGGATGATGGTGTTGAACGCTGAGCTGAAGTCGACAAACAGGATCCTGGCGTACGTCCCTGGGGAGTCGAGGTGTTGCAGGATGTAGTGTAGTCCCATATTCACTGCATCATCCACTGACCTGTTTGACCGGTAGGCAAACTGCAGTGGGTCCATCAGGGGGCCTGTGATGACCTTCAGGTGGTTCAGCACCAATATCTCCAAGGATTTCATGACCACAGAGGTCAGGGCAACAGGTCTGTAGTCGTTTAATCCTGTAACAGAGGGTTTCTTGGGAACTGGAATGATGATGGAGCGTTTGAAGCAGGAAGGCACTTCACGCAGCTCCAGTGATCTGTTAAAGATCCGGGTGAAGATGGGGGCCAACTCGTTGGAGCAGACTCTCAGGCAGGACGGAGACACACCATCAGGTCCTGCAGCCTTCTTGATCTTTTGTCTCTGAAAGACCCGGCGCACCTCCTCTTCACAGATCGTTAGTGCTGGTGGGAGGTCAGAGTGGAGGAGGGATGGAGTTCCTGGGGCTGCAGATAATCCTTTTGTGTGGGTGGGAGGTGAGAACTGTAGGTTCTTTTCAAACCTGCAGTAAAAGCTGTTTAGGTCGTTAGCCAGCTGGAGGTTTTCCACAGGGTGGGGGGATGGTCTCCTGTAGTTGGTGATATTCCGTAGGCCTCTCCAGACAGAAGCAGAGTTGTTGGCTGAGAAGTTTTTTTGTAACTTCACACTGTAGCTCCTCTTAGCAAGCCTGATCTCCTTCGTCAGCATGTTTCTGGCCCGCTTGTACAGAGTCCAGTCACCAGTCCTGTAGGCCTCCTCCTTGGTCTGACGTAGCTGCTTCAATTTAGGAATGAACCAGGGTTTATTAAGATAAGATAAGATAAGATAAGCCTTTATTAGTCCCACAACGGGGAAATTCCAGGATTGCAACAGCACAGGGATAGCAACACTCAGAGCAACAATCAGAAGGCAAGAAAAAAAACAAGCAAGCAAGAGCAGCTAATATACATATGTACATATTACTATAAAATATATATATACACACACACACACACAGACACACAGTGCAGAGCATTGTAGCTGGATGGAATAAATATATGAATATATGAACACACAGTGCAGAGCATCGTAGCTAGATGGAATAAATATGTAAATATATAAACACCCACAGTACGGAGCATTGCAGCTAGGTGGAATAAATATGCAAGTATATAAACACACACAGTGCGGAGCAATGTAGCTAGATGGAATAATATGTAGATATATAAAAACACAGTGCGGAGCATTGTAGCTAGATGGAATAAATATATAGATATATAAATATAAACACACCCAGTGCTGAGCATTGTAGCTAGATGGAATAAATATGTAAATATATAAACACACACAGTGCAGAGCACTGTTGCTAGGTGGGATGAAACAGCATAACCGTCTATTTAGTTATCCTACATGGTATGATTATGTGCCCATACATATTCTCACCCTCCATAGCGACCGGTATGTTCCTACTTGTATGCCGGAGAGGACCATTGTGTAAGTCTATTGCATCTTTTGCATTAAAAAAAAAACAAAACAAAACTATTAGTTTGTTACGTCTTTTTGCTATCTCTGCGAGCAGCCCTGCTTAGGTTGTACGGTCTGACAGCCGTTGGAAGGAAGGACCTACAAAACCTCTCGGTTGTGCACCTGGGATGATGTAGTCTGCTGCTAAATGAGCTCCTCAGTGCATCCAGTATGTCCTGCATAGGGTGGAACTCGGACTCCAGCAGAGATGACAGTTTAGCCACCGTCCTTCTCTCTCCTATCTCCTCCATCGGATCAAGGCGCTGCCCCAGGACAGAGCTAGCTTTCTTGATCAGTTTGTTCAGTCTCTTCCTATCGGCTGCAGTAATGCCACTGCCCCAGCAGACCACTCCAAAAGTGATGGCTGATGCCACCACCGTGTCATAGAATGACTTCAGCAGCGCCCCTTGTACACCAAAAGACCTGAGTCTCCTCAGCAGGAACAGCCTGCGCTGTCCCTTCTTGTAGAGTGCGTTAGTATTGTGTGACCAGTCTAGTTTATTGTTCAGATGAATACCCAGGTACTTATAGGATGTCACCATCTCGATGTCTGTTCCCTGTATATTTACTGGTGCTGTGAGGGGCTGCCCATGCCTGCGGCAGTCCACCACCAGCTCCTTAGTTTTCCTCGCGTTGATCTGGAGGCAGTTCCGATGGCACCAGTCCACAAAGTCCTGGATAAGCCCTCTGTACTCAGCTTCATCTCCGTTGGAGATGAGACCAACAATCGCAGAGTCATCAGAGAACTTCTGTAGATGGCAATGTGTTGTGTTGTGTGAGAAGTCCGCAGTATAAAGAGTGAACAGGAAGGGAGCCAGCACCGTTCCCTGGGGGGCCCCCGTGCTACTGATGATCGTGTCGGAAACACAGTCCCGGGTTCTCACAAACTGAGGCCGGTTCGTGAGGTAGTCCAGGATCCATGATGACAGGTGCTGGTCCACCCCTGCGCGCAGCAGCTTGTCCTTCAGGATCATCGGTTGGATGGTGTTGAAAGCACTGGAGAAGTCAAAGAACATGATCCTCACCATATTCCCGGGCTTCTCCAGGTGGGACAGCGAACGGTGAAGGAGGAAGATCACCGCATCCTCCACCCCAATGCCATGCTGGTAGGCGAACTGGAGTGGATCCATCGCTGGTTCCACCAGGGGGCGGAGATGAGCAAGGAGCAGTCTCTCCAGGGTCTTCATCAAGTGGGACGTCAAGGCCACCGGTCTGTAGCTGTTCAGGTCTTTGGGGTGGGAAGTTTTTGGTACAGGTACCACACAAGATGTTTTCCACAGCTGTGGTACCCTCCCCAGTTTCAGGCTCATGTTGAAGATATAATTATAATTATAATTATTGTTGTTGTATATGCAGAAGGTCTTGGTCTGCACACACATGTCCTCACAGAAACAGATGTATGACGTCACAGTGTCAGTGAGTTCATTTAGGTTAATGGCTGCAGCTTCAAAAACACTCCAATCTGTACATTCAAAGCAGGCTTGTAACTTCAGCTTTGATTCCTCAGTCCATTTCTTCACAGTCCTTACAACAGACTTGGAAGTTTTTAGTTTCTGTCTGTATGTTGGAATAAGATGGAGCAGACAGTGGTCAGAAAAACCCAGAGCTGCACGGGGGACGGCATGATAGGCATTTCTTAAAACTGTGTAACAGTGGTCAAGTGTATTTGTGTCCCTGGTGGGACATTTAATATGCTGTCTGTATTTAGGAAGCTCATTTGTGAGATTAGCTCTATTGAAATCACCCAGAATGATAAGCAGAGAGTCTGGATGTTTTTCCTCCACGTCTGCTATCTGGTCAGCGAGGTGCTGCAGTGCCTCCGTTGTACAAGCAGCAGGCGGGATATAAATTCCGACCAGAATAAACGAGGAGAACTCTCGCGGTGAATAAAAGGGTTTACAGTTTATGAACAGTGACTCTAGGTTAGGGCTACAAAACTTCTTCAACACTGTGACATCAGTACACCAACCTTCGTTTATGTAGAAGCAGATTCCACCACCTTTAGTCTTTCCAGAGAATTCTCGGCTGCGATCAGCGCGAAACAGCTGGAATCCGTCCAGGCGCACCGCGCTGTCCGGGATGTGTTCACTCAGCCAGGACTCCGTGAAACAAAGGGCGCCAGATCTGCTAAAATCCCGGTTTTTGTGAGTCAGGAGCAGCAGTTCATCCATTTTGTTCACCAAAGAGTGAATATTTGCCAGATGGATCGATGGGAGCGGCGTGCGAAATCCTCGTTTCTTCAACCTGACTAGCGCACCGGCACGTTTACCACGCCGCCTTCGTTTCCGGCCAGTGCCAATAGCCGCTGCTCCCACAGCTAAGATCGACTGAAAAAACTTCAGATCAGCAGCAGAAACTGACGGAGAAGTTGCATTGGGAGGTAGTCTGAGTGAAAGTAGTTCCTCCCTTGAATAGGTGACTCGGACAGAAGAGCAGAAGTCCAAAAAAACACACAAAATTATCAAAAACATCAGAGAGCAGAAGCCAGTGGCTGCCATCCGCAGCGCCATCTTGGATAATCAGACCTAGCCATAACCTTGTAAGCCCAGGCTAAAGCCGCCCCTCCAGAAGATTGACAACATAGCCTATACGGCTGTGACTGGTGGGAAAATCCCCTGGTACCCGCTGAAACACTATTCCACACTGCAATAGAAAACCCCGAGCCCCCCCTAGCTTACCGCTGAAGCGTGTGGGCTTGGGGACTGGAGTCAGCCGGAACGGTAGAGAAGGAGAAGGGATGTGACTGGCTGGGCTGGCCGTGTTCCCGGGAGCAGGTGGGAAGGACTGAGGAGCTGTAAGGCGATCCAGGCGTGTGTTAATCTGTACAAGCTGTGTAAGTATGATCTGTTGCTGATGAGATAATTGGTCTCCCCAAGCCTCAATGATGTTAAGCTTGTGCGCTAACGCACAGTCTGCTGGGTCATTTTGACGGAGACATACTGACATGATTTATGATCCAGAAGGCAGACACAGACTCCAGAATAAACTCTATTATCTTTTATTGTGAAGTGTGAGTGTGAATGTGTGCGTGAGTGCAGGAATGTAGCAGCCGGGCGAGCAGAGCACCGTTCAGACTGGCAACCCTAGGGAAGAGCAAAGACAGATGGATTAGAGACCGAGATCTGGAGGAATGAGTCAGAGAATGTTCAGTCTTACTGTTGGCTAGTTGGTATGTAGCACAGGAGAGTTCCCGGAGGCTCCGACCAGTGGGACAGCGTCTTCGGTTCCGGGTGCTGAGGAGGTTCAGGTTCAGGTTCAGGTTACTTTATTTGTACCCGTAGGTAGATTTGTTTTGCAGTTGGTGACATCCATATTTACAAGCCACAATTACATTCAACATAGACACAAACACAGGCACACATCTTACAAAATAGGTAAATATAAAATATGTACAATATAATTTTTATAGCTTGTTCAACTCTTTGACAGCAGCAGGGACAAAGCTGTTTTTGTAGCGCTGGGTTCTACTTTTTGGGACAGCAAACCTCCGTCTGGAGGGAAGAAGCTGAAAGTTGCAGTGCAAAGGGTGGGAGTCATCATTTAAAATCGAGTCGGCCATCCTCTGTACTTGTCTGGTGTACAGGGATGTCAGGCTCAGCTGTGACTCACCAAGCAAACGACTGGACCATCTGACTACCTGATCCAAGGATTTCCTCTGTTTCAGTTTTATCTGACCAAACCATGACATTAAAGAAAAGGATAAAACAGATTCAATAAAAGCCCGATAGAACATAGTCATTATGGTTCGGTCAATTTGGAAGCGTGCAAGTTTCCTCAAACAATGCAAATTTTGCTGACCCTTTTTGCACACCCTTTCACAGTTCACCTCAAAGTTCAATCCACTATCAATAATCGTCCCAAGATATTTGTACGATTGTACACATTCGGTGGTCTGGCCTTTTAGTATGGTGACTTTGTGCCTGGGAGTTTTCCTCCTAAAGTCAATAATCATATCTTTCGTTTTTGTTGTATTCAGCTGCAGGTAGGAATCCTCACACCAGTGAACAAAGTCATCAACTACTGGGCCGTGGCCACTCTCACCATCCTGGAGGAGACTGACAATGACTGAGTCATCAGCATACTTTATAATGTGTCTGTTGTCATGTCTGCTCCGACACATGTTTGTGTACAGGATGAAGAGTAGTGGTGACAACACACACCCCTGAGGAGAGCCAGTAGAAGAGCACTTTAGGTCAGACAATGTACCATTGACCCTTACTCTCTGCGTCCTGTTGGTTAAGAAATCCAGAATCCAACCCACCAGATTATTGCTTAAATCAAATTGTTGCAGGAGCCTTTCAACTAAAATATGAGGTTGGATTGTATTAAAGGCAGAAGAAAAGTCCACAAATAAAAGCCTGGCGTGTGTCCCATTAAAATCCAGATGTTTAAAAAGCATGTTAAACAGAGTGACAGTGGCATCCTCCACTCCTCTGTGAGGCCTATAGGCAAACTGCAGAGGATCCAATGCATGTTCAGTCTGCTTTAGGACCTCACATCTGACCAGTTTTTCAAAAATTTTCATTAAAATTGAAGTCAAAGCAACTGGTCTAAAGTCATTTACCGTTTTAGGACAGCTGGATTTTGGAACGGGAACAACCACGGCATCTTTCCAGATCTTAGGCACATGTTGTGTCTGTAAGGACTTATTGAAAATGTAGTGAAATATAGGACTCAGTTCATGTGCACAGGACTTTACCAGGCGTCCACATATATTATCAGGGCCCTGACTTTTGTTCACTTTTACAGCGCGGAACTCCCTTTCAACATCCTGCATCTCAATATTAAAGTGCTGATTGTCTTTGAGTTTCTGTTTCAAATCTTGGATTTCTGTGCTAAAATCAAAGGAGTCAAAACGACCATAAAAACAATTAAGAGCATTAGCCAGCTCTGTGTCTGAACTAAAACCATCTAAAAACACACGATTACTGCGCTCTGTGCTCTGAAGGCCTGCAATTTTTTTCATACTGGCCCAGGCCGAACCAAGTTTATTTGCTGCCATCTTGCTTTCCAATTCTGATTTATAATTCTGTTTTGCTCTTAAAATTTCGGCCTTTAGCTCCTTAGTGGCAACCTGTAGCGCAGAAACAGACCCCTGTTTAAAGGCAAGTGCTTTCCTCTGTAAGCAGGATTTAACTGATTTAGTAACCCATGGTTTGTTGTTGGGATATATTTTGACACGTTTACGTGGAACAAACTTATTTTGACAGTGAGCCATGTATGAGCATGTGAGCTCAGCCAGAGAGTCCAAATCATCCCCGCAGGCCATTATGAACATCTTCCAGTCTGTACAGTCAAAGCATTCCTGGAGGCTGTGCTCTGAATCTTCTGTCCACACATCAATGTCTCTCGTCTCCACCTTGCCTCTTCTGAGAGCAGTTTTATATGTGGGCAGCAAATGAACACAGTTGTGATCTGATGATCCTAAAGGAGGAAGGGGGAGTGATTTATAGGCCCTCTCTATGGATCCATAGCACAGGTCCAATGTCTTTTTTCGCCTGGTTGGGCAGGAGACATACTGATGAAAGTTTTTAAGTGTCTTCTTTAAAGAAACATGGTTAAAATCCCCAAGAATGAAGTTTGGCGCCTCTGGAGAAATTGACTGCAGCCGCTGGATCACATCAGAGATGGTGCTGGAGGCGGAGTCAGCGTCTGCCCTCGGATGAATGTACACAACTGTGATGAAAAGTTGGGGAAACTCTCGAGGCAAATAAAAGGGGCGAAGCGACACAGACAGCAGCTCCACATGGGGTGTACAGATGCGCTCTCTGACCGTGACAGATGTGCAGTACTGCTTATTAATGTATAAACATACTCCGCCCCCCTGACGTTTCCCCGTTACCTCTTCCTGCCGATCCGAGCGCAGCGGGGCTCCAAAGCCGTCAATCCACAGGTCTGCGTCTCGATCATGCGCAGTAAGCCAAGATTCAGTGAAAGCCATGACGCAGCAGTTCTTAAAATCCTTCTGGTAACGTACGTTGCCTTGAATTTCCTCCACCTTGTTTCTCACAGACTGTGCATTCCCAAAAATGATCGAAGGAAGAGGAATGTTACCAAACTGACGTCTCCTAAGGCGCAATTTCACACCTCCACGTCTTCCACGCTTCCTCCTGCCGCTTCTCTTTTCACCGCTGTGTCCGTCTCTCAAAATAAAGTCCGGCAGCTGAAATCTGGGCGCAATCAGAGACTCTGCACCAGCTGTGTTAAAGCGCAGCAACATGTCCCTGGAATATTGTATTCTGCCCGCTATTCTGCTCGCCATGGAGCCGAACGCGTTTACCTCAGAGACAAAGAGCCACAGCACAGAAAGCAGTAGTGCGAGATATGACAGGAAATCCATGTTGCAGATACCAGGGAGCTGTTCGCCATATATTCCACCAACGCTCCAGGGCAGAAACGACACAGAGGATTTTCTAAAAACGTAAAAAAGTACAAAAAACACACACACGCACACACGCACTATATCACCAAGCTGCTGGTCGCTGCGTGCGCATGCGCCCCATTTTCAGGTGAGAGGGTGATGAGATGTACAGAGAGCTGGTGAAGTGTAGGTTGAGCTCAGTCTGCTGCCAGGAGGAGGAGGTCCGCTGCTAGCGGGTTTCCACCTGTGCACAGGGGAGTAGAGCGAAGCGTGGAGATGAGGAAATGATGAGGGCTTACTAGTCGTTGGGGAGCTAGGACTCCCAGGAGGACGACGAGGCAGGAAGGATCAGAGGAGATGGAACTCCTGATCATAGTGGTGATGAGAAGGTGAAGGGGTCTTGCCAGACCAGGGAGCTTGATGTCTCCATGCAGACCCGAGGGCAGCACAGCTTAAATAGGCAGACTTAATGAGAAGAGCAGGTGTGCACGCAGCCGTGGAGGAAATTAGGGCAACAGGCATGCAGAGCAGATCACTACACTTCCGGCCAGAACGCAGTGGCTACAGGCACGGAAATAAACAAGGGAAAATAGAAACTGCAAGAAACTCAAAAGATATAACACAACGTAACAAAAATAATATTTTTGTAAGTTGTCTGTGTTTTTTCAACTGATTTAAGAAAATTTTGCACTGCTGAATCCGAAAATGACATCCGTTTCTCTCGATCAGGTCAGGTTTTTATGCTAAGTTATAAGTAGTTGTACAGTTGTACTGTAATTTCAATAGTAGACATTGATAAAGGTAAGTACATGTAAACTGAATGTTACATCATCACTGTTCAAAATTCAGAGAACTTTAAGAAATAAAAAAGAATTTTGCATCATATAAAGCGAAAATACCCGTACATGTAAACAACAACGTGAAAAATGTGGCCATAGTTCAAAAAGTTGACCTGACTGAACAAAACCAATGTGATTTTTTGGATTCAGCACATCAAAACTGTCCTAAATCAGCTAAAAAAAAAATTAGATAATAAATTTGGTGTTGACCAGTGTAATACATAACTACAATGATAACTCTGAGCCACAGCAGGTCAGAACCGAGCCTGAAGAACAACCCGGCTCGGTTCATGACAGCCCCGAGGGTCACACACATACACCACACTCTCTACACACACCGCCACCTGGGGTATAAGAGAGCTGTGCGGCAGAGGGGTGCTCTCTTTGACCACGTCTCAGCCTAGCGGGAGTGTCTGTATGTATACTGTGAGGCTATAATAAAGTCCTGCGTAGTTCACCGTTCATCTCATCATTGTTCCACATTTTACAGACATAACATTTGGCAATGAGGATAAAGTTATGGATGCTGGCGTGTCTTCAATTTGGCCGTTTTTGGAGTCTCCGGGAGAGCTCCCGGCGCCTTGGGTGAGATGGCTCGCTGCACTTAAAAATTACTTGGTGGCACTAAACCTTGGTGAACTGAAAAAAGTACGGGCACGGGCAATTCTGGTCCATAATTTAGGTATGGAAGGACAATATATCCTTGCTACCTTGGGTGCTAGCGATAGCTTCGAGGACATGATTGAGCTAACGGCGCAACATTTTTGCGCACCTGCAAACGTCATTGTCCTGAGGATTCAGTTTCAGCAGCGCCTCCAGCAGATCAGCAAGTCAGTACAACATTATGTTGTGGACCTGCAGCAGTTGGCCAGAGACTGCCAGTTTGGTGATTTGGAGGAAGAGATGGTCCGCGACCAGTTTGCGGAGAACACGCTTTGCTCGTCAGCACGGTCGAGACTTCTAACACACTCCGGCGAACTGATGTTAGCCACAGCTGTGGCGATAGCTCAGCAATGTGAAGCAGTGGACAAACTATCACGCGACTTTGGCGAGAGAGCTACGTTAAACCGCTCTGACTCACAATCAACAGCGCAGGCTGTGGACCCGGACAGCCACGATAGCAAACAAGAGGAATGTGCTGCAGCTGTGACGATAAGGTCCACCCCGGGATTGCCCAAGTGTTTGGGTTGTGGGTCCAATAAGCAACGGTACAAGGCTAGAGAGTGTCCAGCAAGAAGTAAATGCTGTGGCAAGTGCGGACACCTGCATCATTTTGCCAGGGTCTGTAACAGGTTTGAGTGAGGGGAACAGCGACACAAAGCGGATACCCCTGCTCCAACTCCTATGGTGATTCACACTGTCTCCACGAGCACAGATGGCTGTGCATACTGTATAGTGAAATGGGACGGCATGGGGGTGCCAATACTTGTGGACACGGGCACGATAAGATCCGTGCTGAATTGGCCTACTGTGAGGAGTTTTTTCCCATATCACAGAGTGAGAGGTCTTTCAACACCATTTTGTGGATATGGTGGAAATAGACTGTCCATTGTGGGTTCGCTGGACCTGACGGCTAGGTATAAGGCAGCGGAGGTATCCAATCTGCAGTTTGTGGTGACCACCAGTGGAGCAAATGTGATGGGCTGCAACCTTTTCTACGGACTTGGCTTCATGATCCCCAGCGGTAGTGTAGAGGAGTAGTCGGGCTGTGGCTTGTGGGACCAGCCTGTTCCACGAGTGGTGGACGACACAATATGGGACGAACCTTGGCCTAGTATTCTGAGAGGTGAGCAGGACCAACCTCACCCAGGGCAATTGCAGGAGAGTTCCGGCGCCAGAGCCCAAGTTGCCCTAGCTAAGGGAACTGGGTGGCGCGGTGGGACGCCAGTAACGGCAGATGGAGCCGAGTGGCTGGCCCAATCTGCCTCCAGAGTTCGGCTGGGAGGTACAGAGAAGCAGAGGGTTACAACGGCTTCACCGGCGTCTCAGATCTGAAATCTGAAATCTGAAAGCAAGTGGGGCAGGACTGGCTGGCACGGTGAAATGGCGTGCCGCTCAGGAACACTGGAAACGGAGTCGGGCTCCTCTAGGGGTCGCTGCTGTGGTTTGGCCCAGAGAGGACGCCCGGTCAAGAGGAGTTCGCAGGAAGCAGAACCGAAAGGAGGACCAGGAGCAGCTGCAGGTGGCAGCTGTTCGGGAGGATGGCTACCTTCAGCTGTCTGATGGTACATGGCGACACCCCAACAAACTGTGACGCGTCACTGATGAGAGACAGGTGTCTCGGCACCGATGTGGGTTGTCTCCGGGCACCAAGAGAAGACGATGCTCTGGTCGGGACCCGCCTGACAGGTCTCCAGGGGGTGGGTTGTCCACTGTGACTGACTGATAATGGGGGGCAATGTGTTGAATGTATGTTGTTGGTATATAAATTGCCCAGGTTTAAGGAATTATGCATGGTGTTAATATGAGTGATGTTTGGGTTGTTGTGGTTTGGTGTTACAGTAATAAGAAATAATCTGTTTGTATATATGTTCAGAAAATGGGGCTGTTTTGAATTCTTTATTTTAGGAGCATGCCAATTTTGTGTTTGAAAGACTGTTTTATCGAAGATGGCAGAATAATCCGTGTAGTCATGTGGGGGTGGGACGGTAGTCCACCTGTCTCCCCCTGCCTTTAGTTGTTTTGTGTGAATGAGGTAGGCCCTGATAACTTTCTGTTTACTTTAGTGTGTGATTCGGCTTCCAAATTGGGGAGGGTCCCAATGGTATGTGTGTGTTTGCCCATTTTTTGAAGGGGGTGGAAAGTGTTGTGTTGTTAATGGGACATATTATTGTGTGACATGGGTGATGGCCTCGCCTTTCCGGTTCCGCCGCCACCCGGGGTATAAGAGGGCTGTGCGGCAGAGGGGCGCTCTGTTCGACCACCTCTCAGCGTAGCGGGAGTGTCCGTATGTATGCTGTGAATCTACGTATATTAAAGTTTTGTGTAGATCACCATTCGCCTCATCATTGTTCCACGTTTTGCAGACATAACACTTTCATGCTTTTATTAAACTTGGATTTGTTTTTATGTATTTTTATCTACATTTGTTGTCCATCCATCCATCCATCCACCCATCTTCTACCACTTTTCCGGAGGTCCGGGTCGCGGAGGCAGCAGTTCAAGCAGAGAAGCCCAGACTTCCCTCTCCCCAGCCGACTGCTCCAGTTCTTCAGAGAGGATACCAAGGTGCTCCCAGACCAACTGGGAGACATAATCTCTCCAGTGAGTCCTGGGTCTGCCCCGGGGTCTCCTCCCAGTGGGACGTGCCTGAAACACCTCAAGTGGGAGGCGTCCAGGAGGCATCCTAATCAGATGCCCATACCACCTCAACTGACTCCTTTCAATGTGGAGGAGCAGCGGTTCTACTCTGAGCCTCTCCTGGATGACTGAGCTCCTCACCCTATCTCTGAGGGTGAGTCCAGCGATCCTATGGAGAAACTCATTTCAGCCGCTTGTATCCATGATCTCGTTCTTTCGGTCATTACCCAAAGCTCGTGACCACAGGTGAGAGTAGGAACGTAGACTGACTGGTAAATCCACAGCTTTGTTCTGTGTTTTAAAATGTATCAGTTTCTTGTTCTGACCAAGCAAAAAAAAAAAAAAAAGAAAACGAAAAAAAAGACTCTGCGGGCTCGCTCTGATTGGCTGGCCGTTTGCACGCTGTAGTCCAGCTGCTGACTGTATGACGTCAGGTCGTAAGGACACGTACACTTCCGTGTGTTGTGTTGTCAACAAAGTTTGCCTCAGTTTACCCGTGATTCCCGGTTCTTTTCCGGTCCGTCCTGCCGGTCCAGTGTTCCGGTTCTATACATGGCTTCCCTCCGGGCCCTGTCGGCGGCTCTGGTTCCGCTCTTTTGGCGCTTGTCCTCCAGCGGCGGTTCCACGGAGCTCCGACCAGCCGCCTCCAACTCGTCCTCCGGACCGAGCCCCGCTCAGAACCGGACCGCTGAATACAGCGATGTGTTTAACAGGTTTAAGGTGGACAGCTCCATGATCCAGAGAGCCCTGTACGTCCTGATCGGCATCACCGTCATCGGGCTGCTCTACTTCCTGATCCGTGCTGTGCGGTAAGACTCACCGGTTCCTTTTATTTTCCGTCCAAAAATGAAAAGAAACCAGTTTTGTGAAGTCAGATGAAGCCGAACTAAAGATTCGGTTCTTTGCTTTCAGAGCAACCCATCCTTCACGTTTTACACAAAATAAAAATCATCTGAGGGGCGGAGAACCGCGAAAACTAAAAATCAGCCTATGGACTTTGGTTCTGTTTGTCCACATTCAGAGTGTGGAACCAAATAATGTGATGTTCAGTGATGACCGGGTTCCTTTGGGTTCTGACTTAATCACGAACGGCTTCAAAACTGTAAAAATGTTAAAAAAAACCCTAATTTTTAGATTAATTACCCCCAAACTATAAAGTTATTAATTAATTAAACCAGACCTCATTAACAGATCAGATAATTTAGTCTCTTCTTATAAAATCTGTTTTCTACAGCTTTGTTTATTAAAATCACATTTCTGATGTCATCATTCGTGTCATCATCTAAAACAATTGAATTAATTCCCAGTCAGATGATTAAAGTCAACCCTCATCAGTGTTTAGTCCAGAACCAGGTGTAGTCTTAGCTGGGTCAGGTAAGTCTGGGTTTGTGGTTCCACAGTCAGTATGTTTGCAACCATGGTAACAACATGAGCTGCTCCTGACTGGGTCCTGTTCAGGTTCTGTTGGGCATCTTTAGAGTATTTAAAGTGAAGAGGAACTGTTATGTGGATAATAGGAACTAAGGACGAGATGGAGTGTTGAGCTGGACACAGCTTTATTTGTGACTCACTCTCACATTACATGCGCATCCGTCAGGCTGAGAGGAGACCAAGAGACCGCCCCCCTCCCTCACAGTCCTCTTATATCCCGGGTGGCAGCGGAACCAGAAAGGTGGAGCTACCACCCGTTTCACACAATAATATGTCCCAAAACCCAACCCAACACTTTCTCCCCCCTTCAAAAAAATGGTCCAAAAGACATACATACAATCGAAACCCTCCCCAATTTGGAACCCGAATCATGCACTAAACTAAACAGAAATACCTAAAAGGCCTACAGTATCACATTCACTCAAAACAGCTAAAACTAGGGTAGTAGTAGTAGATTAGTTTATTTGACAGGGACAGTGCAATAAACATAGACAATTAATCAAAGACAATCAATCTGATGTGTTGCACATAGAGTGTATAGCTATTAGCTAATTTGCAACTCTTGTCCCTGGATGGGCTTTAGAAAAAAGAATCAAGATAAAAAATAAACACAATAACCACATACATCAATGCAGAAAAATTATAAATACACAATTATAAATATTATAAATACACAAATATAACAGCCTGACTCACATTTAACATAAATATTATAAATATTATAAATACACAAATATAACAGCCTGACTCACATTTAACACATATAACATAACTCACATTTGCCTATTTCAGGCCTTCCTCCCTCCGTCACTCACTATAAACAAACACATCCATTCCTTCCCTTCATTCACTCTCACTTTGCAGACAATTAATTCATACATGAGTACATTCTTGTTTATTTTTCAGCCAGTTTTTAACATTTTTAGTGAATGTTTTAAAGTCCGTTATTATTTTAATTTCATTTGGCATTGTGTTCCAGATGTGACTGCCCTTTATAGAGAAAGCTGTTTGTCCAAATGTGGTTCTGCGGTGGAATATTTTACAGTTATTGTTAACAGAACTCCTGGTGGCTCTGCTGCTGTCCTGTCTTTGGACGAAACCAGCAAGTGGCTCGGGTGCTGATTTATGGAAACATTTGAACGTTAATTTCAGAAGACAGAGGTCAATGAAGCTCTCAAAACTCAATAGGTTGTATTTTTTTAAAACATTACAGTGATGCCACCTAATGGGCTTTTTGTCCAAGATTTTTAGGGTTTGATTATATAATGAACCTATATGTCTTATTGTGGAAGGGGCTGCTTGAGCCCAGACTGTCAAACAGTATGATATATGAGAAAAAACCATAGAATGCATATACAGTGCAGCTGCTTCGTAAGGTATGTAATATCTAATTAATTTAAAGCAGTTCAGATTTTTTTTTACTGTTTTTGAAATTTTCTTTATATGAAGATTAAATTTGAGTTGAGGATCTAGTACAATGCCAAGGTATTTGAATTCTGTAGCTAAACTGATGTCATGATCATGTATATTAACTTTAAAATGTTGCAGGTTACATTTTTTGATTGAAAAGCACATTGAGACTGTTTTCTGAAGGTTCAGCAATAGATGGTTCTTGAGGAGCCACTCTTGGACATCAACCATACTTGTAGACAGTACATCTGCAGCCTGTGCTGGAGTCTTGGCAGCTGTGTAAATAACTGCATCATCTGCATAAAGTTGGCATGTTGCAGCTGAGCAGTGTAACGGCAAGTCATTAATAAAAATGCTGAAAAGTAAAGGACCAAGAATGGACCCTTGTGGGATACCCATGCGGTTGTTTAAAAATGAGGATTTATCCTGGTGAACTTTTACACACTGTTCTCTATTCTGGAGATAAGATGCAAACCATTCTAATGTATTTGGGGAGAAGTTAAAAGATACCATTTTGGATAAAAGCAAACTGTGGTTTACAGTATCGAAAGCCTTTTTGAGATCTAGAAAAACAGCTCCTACCACATTACCCCTGTCCAAGGACTGTTTGACGTTTTCAATAAGGCAACAATTTGCTGTTTCTGTTGAGTATCCTGGTCTAAAACCAAATTGATGTGGATGAAGAAGTTGACTGTCTTGTAAGTAGTCTATCAGCTGTGTAGCTACAACTTTTTCAAGAACCTTAGATAGGACTGGTAAAATAGAGATTGGGCGGTAATTGCATATATCGTCTTTACTGCCTGATTTATGAACTGGTATGACGACAGCTTTTTTCCAGCCAGATGGAAATGTACTAGACCTAATGGAGAGATTAATGAGATGAGTCAGTGGTTTGATTAATATTTTGCTGTGCATTTTGAGAAAGGAGGTGCTCATATTGTAGATATCATTAGTTTTTGAGTTTGACAGTGTTTTAACAATACCAGCAATTAACTTCTCATTTACCTCATCGATGTGAAAAGTATCTGTTGGAAGTATGGAATTTGTGTTGTTGAGCACATTTGGCAGCACAAAATTTTTTGTTAAGTCTTCCACAGAGCCCACAAAGTGTGAATTAAATTCATTTGCCAAAGTAGCCTTGTCACTGACGGTCTTGCCATTGATTCTAAGTTCCTTTACCCCCTTCTGATCGTTTTTTTTATTAGTTAAGTTATTTAAATGCCTCCATAGGGAACTGTTGTTACCCTTTGCATGATCTATCAGTTTATTGTAATAAGATATTTTTGATTTTCGCAGCTCATGTACCACTTTATTTCTTAAACTTTTGTACACAAGGTGATCATTTTGTAGTTTGGAGGTTAGTGATGTTTTCAGTGCATAGTCTCGCCTCTTCATAAGTTTTCTTATTTCATTATTTAACCATGGTAGGCTAATCTTCTGTTGTCTACTTTTAATTTGCTTTGAAAATTTTTCTATAGACTTTGTGATTGTTGCAGTTATAAAATTACAACAATCATCTACTTCACATGTTGACATGAGCTGCTCCCAATTTTGATTCTCTAAGTAATGTTCAAACTCCTCATTTTTTGATTTGGGGATAATAAAATTTGATTTGTCAATATCGACTCCCCCAAAATACTGTAGTCGCTTTTTAGTAAGTTTCCTGACAGCAAGAACCATGTTATGATCTGAGAGACCAGTTACAAGATTATAGGTTCTGGTTATTCGTTCTGGTTTATTAGTAAATACCATGTCAATAAGTGTTCTGGATTGTTTGGTTATCCTGGTGGGTCCTTTGATGATTTGCTGGTAATTAAATTTAGTCATGAGGCTTTTCAGTTTTTGTTTGTCTTTTTTATCAGACCAGTTGATATTAAAGTCACCATGAATTATCGTTTATCTGTTCTTCTCAAGTTGTTTAACCAGATCACTTAATTCATTATAAAAGGAAGAGTTGTGTGACGGTGGGTTGTACACTACTGCAATGTTGAAATTCATTACCGGAGAGAGACATACATTAACAGCTAAACATTCAAGTGAAGTATTCAAATCAACCAGTTGACATTTATATTTCTCTTTGATGTAAATTAAAACACCTCCTCCCCTCCCTACCTGCCTGTCTTTTCTAAAACACTGGTAGCCCACAATATCGATCATATTAGTGTCTATGTTCCTGTGTAGCCAGCTTTCTGAGAGACAAAGGTAGTCCAGATTTGAGTCCAACAGCAACACCGAAATCTCATCTCTTTTGGGGATTATGCTCCGTATGTTTAAATGACCGCCGAGGATCCCCTTTGGTTTAGCCTTGGTGTCCCAAAGAACTCGTGCATGATTAACAGTTTGGAAAAATAAATGTTGTTTTTGCTTTTGTACAGCTCGGTTTTGTGCTAACCCAGTGGTCTGCTGTTTAATAGTGGCAGGTCCAGGGTTAAGGTGAATATCTCCTGCCAGAAGTAGCAGAACTAACAGAACTTTAATTGTATATCCTCTGCCATATTGTGATTTTTGCTTAACAGCCATGTTTGCCTTAATTTGGAAGTTTTTGCTCAGGGCTTTTAAAGACCACATAGAGTGTAGGGTGAGATGTCCAAGCCCAAATCCATACAGATAAAACTTTTTAACTTCACCTTTGGTTGAGTTTGTCGGAAAATCCTTCTTGTTGCAGGTCCAGACACACAAAGACAAAACGAAGAGGAAGTAGAGAAGTAGAGAAGGCGGAGGGGAAAACAGGTGGACTACCATCCCACCCCCACACGGCAAAATGGATTATTCTGCCATCTGAGCTAAATAAAACTCCATCCATCCATCCATCCATCCATCTTCTTCCGCTTAATCCTTTTCGGATCGCAAGGAGGCTGGAACCTATTCCAGCATCTTTGGGCAAGAGGCAGGGTCCACCCTGGACAGATCGCCAGTCCATCGCAGGGCCAACACAGAGAGACAGACAACCATTCACTCTCACAGTCAGACCTAAGGACAATTTAGAATCCCCAGTTTGATGCCAGTTAACCTGACCTGCATGTTTTTGGCATGTGGGAGGAAACCGGAGAAATCCCGGAGTAAACCCACGCAGACACGGGGAGAACATGCAAACTCCACACAGATCACTGTTGGTCGGGGGCTGGGATGGAACCCAGGAACAGTCCATATAAAACTAAACTACTGCTGTGTTCCTAAAATAATATAAAACACCAAATAATCCCAATAATGGAATGAAATAACACAACAGTTGTCCCCCTTTTCCATCACCATGAATAATATACACTGTTCAACCGTCAGCTTGCCCCAGGAGAGGAACCCCCCCTCCCCCCAGAAAACTGTCAGACGATTCCACTCCAGTGCACCTTCTCTTCTTCACTCCCGGGGACAACCCACGTCCAGGTCCAAACTCCTCCTTCTTCTCCCAGGCGTGCCGCAGCTCATTGGGATGCCTCCACAAGCCATCAGATAGCTGGAGGCCGGCATCCACCCTAACAGCCACCACCTGCAGCCACCCCTGGTCATCTTCTCTCTGACATTTGGCCTGAACACCTCTCGATCGGGCCTCCTCCCTAGGTTGGACCACATTTGCGACCCCCAGAAGGGCCCCACTTGGCTTCCAGTGTTTCTGTTTGGCACATCGCTTCACCATGCCAGCCGGTCCTGTCCCGCTGTCTTTTATTCTTGCTGCTGTCAAAGCCGTTGTGACCCCATGCTCTCCGGTCCCTTCCAACCGAATTCCGGGAGTAGAATGGGCCCTCCATTTGGTGCCACCCGCTGTTACGGGCGTCCCACCGTGCCACCCAGTTCCCTCAACTAGGTTTACTTGGGCACTGGCACTGGGACCCTCCCGCGATGGCCCAGGGTGGAGTTGGTCCTGCTCATTGTCCAGATTACTAGGCAAAGGTTCGTCCCACACAGCTCCATCCATCGTTTGTGGAACCAGCCGGTCCCACAAACCACAGTCCAACCACTCTTCTCCAACCCGATACTGTTGGAAGAAGCTCCTCACGGTTGCCCAATTTAACACGGATCTCACTGCTCCTGTGTCAATCAGCAATGGCACTGTTACCCTGTCCAGTTCCACCATACAGTAAGAACAGCCATTGGTACTTGGGGATACAGTGTGAATAACCATGGGAAGTGAAATGGGGAGATCCTCATTACATCTCAAATCCCCTCGCTCGAACCTGTAACATGTCCTGGCGAAGTGATGCAGGAGTTCACACTTGCTGCAGCGTCTTCCTCTTGCTGGACACTCTCTGGCCTTGTAACGGTGGTTGGTGGACCCACAGCCCAAACACCTAGGCGATTCCGGGACGGACCTCATCTTGACAACATTAGCGTAGCCTTCATCATCCTCCACGCCATCGTCATTGTCCAGGCCCACTGCCTGCGCCGTTGACTGTGGTTCAACTTGGTGATGTGACGCTCTCTTGCCAAGCTCCCGTGATAGCTTTTCTGCTGCCTCAAACTGCTGCGCAAACTCGATGGCCATGGATAATGTCCGCTCGCCCGAGTATGTAAGAAGCTTCGACCTCGTAGCTGGGCGAACAGTATGTTCCGCCAGCTGGTCGCGGACCATCTCTTCCTCTAATGCTCCAAACTGACAGTCCTTGGCCAGCAGGCGTAGGTCTGCTACAAACCGTTGCACCAACTTGCCAGTGAGCTTGCGGCGCTGTCGAAACTGGATCCTCTGGACGATGACGTTTTCCGGGGCGTGAAAATGCCACACCATTAGCGCCACCACTTCCTCAAAACTATCACTCTCACCCAAAGTGCTCAAGATACGTTTACCTTCCATTCCTAGGTTGTGAAACAACAGTGCCCGTGCCCTCAACTTCTCTAGTCTTCCAAGGTCCAAAGCCACCTAATATGTTTGAAAGGTCGCAAACCACCTTGTCCAAGAAACGGACTGCTCACTCTGAAACTCCAAAAATTGCTGAATTGATATAACTCCCGCGTCCATGCCTTTTTACCTTCGTCGCCAAATATGTTGATAATAGGAGCCAAGGATGAGACCAAGTGTTGAACTGGACACAGCTTTATTTGTGACTCACTCTCACAATACATGCACATCCGTCAGGCTGAGAGGAGGCCAAGAGACCGCCCCTCTCCCTCACAGCCCAGCCCTCTTATACCCCGGGTGGTGGCTCCACCTTTCCGGTTCCGCCACCACCCGTGTCACACAATAATATGTCTCAAAACCCAACACAACAGGAACCACATCCATGATGGCAGAATCAGAAACCTGAAAACCACCTTAATAAATCACAGCATCACTAATTAGTCTGTAACTTTATTTGCTGAACAAACATAATTTCCCTCCATCTTTACATCTCCTCATCCAGTTTCTGGGTTTTTTTCTACTCACACAGAAGTAGTCTAGATCCTTCACTGGTAACTGCAGTGAACTTATTACATTAGTCATCTTAAAGGGAAAAGATTCATTTGTGTTCAGCAGTAATTTGTCTCCCATTCAGGTCAATACAGTCAGTTTCTTCAATCGTTAAACTGCTGCCCAGATGTTGGAGGAAGATCCACCACACTGACCTGTCCAGTCTCTGATGGAACAGAAACAGGTTCTGCTGCAGAACCTCTGTCTTCACACACCACAGTTACGTTGTCCATAGACCTCAGTGGACCATCTGGGCCCTCATGTCCATGCCTGTCACAGCTGATGTTGTCTCCTCTTCAGCCTTTTAACTGCAGTAACAGTCTGATGGCCTTTTAATGAAGGATAATTTGTCAAAAAGGGACAAAACCAAACCAAACTACATTTAGATTCCCAGACCAGGACACCATCCAGGACTGTAACGTGATAAAATTATAAAAAAGTTAAAATCAAAAGCCCACAGTCATTCAGTGAAAAAGAGGCTTGTGAGGGAAGTTGGTTGACTAGAAAAAAACCTTAAAAAGGTTTGTATAAATTAAAACAACAGCAAGGCTTGTATAGTGATGCCTTACTGTAACTATAATATGGGAAAACTAAACTCCATCCTGTATAACTAGTACATACCCGTGCATACCCGTCCATGCCCGTAGAAACCAAGTATAAGCAAGTATTTCTGCATGCCCATTGCTGAAGGGTCTCCTGTCTCAGACGGCTGTGTTGTTCACAGTCACGCCTGCGGTGTACTGCTGAAACCTGAGGTCTTTCATGTTTACGGCATCTTTTCTGCAGCAGTTTTCATTCTATTGCTCTCCATCTGGTGGGTCTTCTTCTTCTTCTTCGTTCAGACCACTGGTTGAGGGATAGGTGCGTCATAATTCCAGTTCATGGGCAGGATCATGAAAATAGATCTGAGGAAAAAGTTGCTTTCGACCCTGTTCAGGAAGGCCCGTGCATGCGCTTAGAAACCAAGAAACCGGAGAACCCGGAGAAAATCAGCGCTTTGCTTGGCATTTTACACATTTGTAGTGTAGACTGGCGTTCTTCAAGGTTACACATTTTTACTGTGTCAACACCTCTTTAAAAACGACATTGCTGAGAAAGTAACGCTTTTGCTTAGTTTCTTCAACTTGAGCAACAATACGAAGACTGCTTGATCTGGCAACCCTGCTCACTGCAATGTAGAATTGGCCATGGCTGCAGAAGTCTGTTGTGCAGAAAACACAAACGCGCTGTAAAGATTGGCCCTGTGACTTATTCACCTTGCCAATTTTGAGCCATATGACATCATAAAGACACGTTAGTCTAAGCATTGTGAGTGATGGTCTATATGACATCATAAAGACACATTTGTGTATGTGCCATCATATAGACATCATATCTTTATGACAGCATCGCGAGTCCTATGATGCCTGAGTTCATAGGCCGTCCTATGATGATCAGGCAGAGATCATAGGCCGTCCTATGACGTCCTATAAACGTGACAGACACACACACACAGACAGACACACAGAGATTTCTTGCTTTTATAGAGCGATGTGATTGTGTGGGTCTGTGGGAAGTTAAACAGCCTGGACAGAGCTTCACAGAATAAACAGTGAAGAACGGAACCATCAGACGTTCTTCATGTTACCAGTTCAGAACCAGATGTTCTCTCATCTGGATCTTCATGACTGTGGGATTCAGGTTTCAATTTGGTGTCTGGATATTTGCTCCTTCAGCCAAACCTCTTCTTCTTTTAGATTTGATTGGTGGTTGGCAACCAGCTTACTTCTTCGTCTTCTTCTTCTTTTAGATTTGATTGGCAGTTGACACCCAGCCTGCAGGTGCATTACCACCACTGACTTGATTATCATCACTCTATATCTTTGTATAAGGAGTTCTGAACAACTCCTTATGTGTGAAAAAATTATCCGTCCTTGGACTGTGTCCTCATCTTCTTCTTTTAGATTGCTCCATCTTTACTTCACTTCATAGCAGTCTGTTGAGGGTGACAATGACTGTTTCATTTAGGTCTGATCAGATTCCTCCACGCAGCTCTGTCCTTCACCCTCCGCTGCCAGGAACTCCTGACCTTGTTAACCCGGGCGACGTCCGAGCCGGTATAAGTTGCTCTCTGACTGACCATTTCATGAAACTGCTTGCAAAGTATTTGAGTACCACTAGCTTTTGCTGGACTAGCGGGACATTCTTGGCAGATAGAGGTATTATCAGTGGCAAGGACAGGCCAAGACAAACTGACTCCAGTATCTGTTGCAGTGACTAACCAGATGATAGGTTTGTTTATTTCTGCTCTTTGTGTAGTGCATGTCACGATGCACTGACTGGTAAAAGTCCACCACAGACCTTGCAACAGATGTGCTTATCTGCCAGGATGCCCAGTCTCACCCCGTGTAGCTGGGAGTGGTCCACCACAGACCTGTGACAGATGTTGTTTTTAGTTCTACCAGGATGCCCAGTTTCACCCTCCACACCCTCGGAAGGGCAGAGTTGCCGGTTGAGTCGCCAACGGCCCAACCCATGAGACAGGTAGTACCGGTTTTTCATGGTTATCCGGTAGCAAGCAAACCAATGCCTGACCTGACAAAGATTCTTCTTCTTCTTTGAGATTTGATTGACAGTTGGCAACCAGCTTACAGGTGCATTACTGCCACATACGTCACTCTATATCATCACTCTATATATCTTTCTCTACTGTTCTCTCTGACAAAGATTGTTCCATCACTCTGTATATAATTCAAGAAATCTGTGTGTCTGTCTGTCTGTGTGTCTGTCAAAACCATAGGACTTGCTAAAAGATAATAGGATTGCCTATGTTGTTCCTATGATCTCTACATGATGTATTTTAATCACTTTTTTCCTTCTACCGCTCTCACTTCTGTTTATCAAGGCTCTTGCACCTGTGTGCGCGCTCAGTGTCATCTAATCACCCTCTTTAGCCTTCTGTTCACCTTTCATTGGTGTTTGTGTTAGCTTCGGGTTAGCCACTAACTATGGCTACTAGCTCTCCTTCTCCTCTGGTGTGCTCTCTATGTCAGATGTTTAACTACACCTCTGCCTCTTTTAGTGATAACGGTAAATAAGATAAGATAAGATAAGCCTTTATTAGTCCCGCAATGGGGAAATTCCAGGATTGCAACAGCACAGGGATAGCAACACTCAGAGCAATAATTAAGAAGATATGAAAAATATAAATAAGAGCAGTGGATATACATATGTACACATAAATATATAAATATATATACAAAGTGCGGAGCATTGTAGCAAGATGGAATAAACAGCATAACCGTCTACTTAGTTATCCTGCATAGTATGAATATGTACCCATACATATTGTCACCCTCTGTAGCGACTGATATTGTCCTAGTTATATACTGGAGGGGACCATTTGTGTAAGTCTGTTGCGTCTTTTGCATTCAATACTACTAGGTCGTCACGTTTTTTTGCTATCTCTGTGAGCAGTCCTGCTTAGGTTATACAGTCTGACAGCCGTAGGTAGGAAGGACCTGCGAAACCTCTCGGTTGTGCACCTAGGATGATGTAGTCTGCTGCTAAATGAGCTCCTCAGTGCGTTCAATATGTCCTGCATAGGGTGGGACTCGGACTCCAGCAGAGATCACAGTTTAGCCACCATCCTTCTCTCTCCTATCTCCTCCACTGGCAGGTGCTGGTCCACCCCTGGTCCACAGCAGCTTGTCCTTCAGGATCATTGGTTGAATGGTGCTGAAAGCACTGGAGAAGTCAAAGAACATGATCCTCACCGCATTCCCGGGCTTCTCCAGGTGGGACAGAGAACGGTGAAGGAGGAAGATCACTGCATCCTCCACCCCAATGCCATGCTGGTAGGCAAATTGGAGTGGATCCATGGCTGGTCCCACCAGGGGGCGGAAGTGAGCAAGGAGCAGTCTCTCCAGGGTCTTCATCGTGTGAGACGTCAGGGCCACTGGTCTGTAGCTGTTCAGATCTTTGGGGTGGGAAGTTTTTGGTACAGGTACCACACAAGATGTTTTCCACAACTGTGGTACCCTCCCCAGCTTCAGGCTCAGGTTGAAGATATGCTCCACAATCCCACACAGCTGGTCTGCACAGGACTCGAGGAGCTTCGCGCTGATGCCGTCTGGTGCCGCGGCCTTCCTCGCCTTGATCTTCTTCATCTCCGTCCTCACCTGGGTCTTAGTGAGGGTCAGGTTGGGGGGCTGTGTGCTGGGAGTGGGGGGGTGTTGGTGGAGTGGGGTGTGGACAGCAGGTCTCGATGACTTTAGAGGCAGCAGTGGTTGTTGTGCAGTCGGGGGAGGGGAGGGCGACTGGTCAAACCTATTAAAAAACAGGTTCAGATTGTTTGCCCACTCCCTGCCCCCCGTGGCCTAGGGGGAGGTATTCTGGAGCCCAGAGATGGTTTTAAGGTTTCTCCAGACCCCGCTGATGTCGCTCCGTTGCAGCTTGTCCTCCATCTTCTTCCTGAAGCTGTCCTTGCCTTCTCTGATCTTCCTCCTCAGCTCCCTCTGAACGGACTTCAGCATCTCCCTGTTCCCCGACCTGAAGATTCTCTTCTTCTCTCTCAGAAGTGTTTTTATCTCAGGGTTGATCCAGGGTTTGTTGTTCGAGCAACACCGTATGGTCTTGGTGGGTACGGTGTTGTCCACACAGAAGCCGATGTAGTCCGTGATGGTGTGAGTGAGGCCATTGATGTCCTCACCATGTGGATCGCAGAGCTGCTCCCAGGCAGCTCTGTAAATGTAAATGTAATAAATGTTGTCTTTTTGAGGCACTTGAGGCGAGGTTGTCTGATTTGGAATCCCGGCTCCGCTGCACTGAAACACCGTCTGCGCCAGTTAATCATGATGGTCATCCCTTAGCTGCAGTGGAGCTCCCTAGCATAGGGCGGCCTGCTAGCTGTCCTCCGGTTCTCCTCAGCAGCGAGGAGAATGGGTGACGGTGAGAAGGAAGCCTAATTGTAAGGCCCCGGTTCACCACAAACCTGTTCATGTTTCTAATCATTTTTCCCCGCTCAGCGACACACCCGCTGAGGAAAAAACTCTGATTATTGGTGACTGTGTAGTCAGGAACGTGAACCTAGAGACTCCAGCGGCCATAGTCAAATGCATTCCTGGGGCCAGAGGAGGCAACATCGAGTCAAATTTGGAAATGCTGGCTAAAAGTAACTGTAAATACTCCACAATTGTTATCCACGATGGCATTAACGACGTCCGACTCTGGCAGTCGGAAGTCACAAAACCTAACGTGGAATCGGTGTGTGACTTTGCCAAAACAATGTCTGCCTCTGTAGTATTCTCTGGGCCCCTCCCCAATCTGACCAGTGATGACATGTTTAGCCGCTCGTCATCCTTGAACCGCTGGCTGTCTGTGTGGTGTCCTGCAAATGATGTGGGGCTACATTGACAATTGGAACTCATTTTGGGGAAAACCTGGTCTTATGAGATGAGACAGCGTCCATCCCACTTTGGATGGTGCGTCTCATTTATCTAACAATCTGGCATGATTTTTATCTAAATTTCTAAAACCTTGACAACTCAGAGTTGGGACCAGGAAGCAGAGTTGCAGTCTTACACGCCTCTCTGCAGCTCCTCTTCATCCACCACCCCTCAACTTAGCCCATGTCTTCCCCATCAGAGAGTCATTGTCTGCTTCCTCCAAAGTAAATAAAAATATAATGTATAAGTATCCCAAAGTGATTAACCTCTTGCACTCCGGTGTACCGCGGACGGGCACGTCTCTGCGTCCCAGAACGCACAAGGGCGCACGAGGGCGCTGCGTCCAGGCGCGCACTGAAAAAAAAAAAAAAAAGTTCTTCCACTACAGACACAGCCGCGAACAGATCAGGTATGATTGACCTCTCATTTGACTATAAGAGCCTTGAATTGGGTTTCTGAAACCTTGAAGAACCAATGACTGAAAACCTAGCAAGAAGGACCCGCCTACCAACGCTGTGAATGCAGCCAGCCAGTTGAAGCACAGAAGTTCGGGCTGGGTGAAGAGAGACTGACTGCTGCAGCAGATGAAAAAAAGGACCCGCAGGAAGAACCTGCTACAGACCCAGCAGCACGGAGACCACCCACAAGTGCTACCTGTGTGACAGGGACTGCCATTCGCGCATTGGCCTCTTCAGTCACAGGCGGTGCTTTTTTTTTTTTTAATTCGAGCAGAATAGACGTTTAGGATTCTCTTCCATGGTCATCATAGACTGACGGAGGCCGACGACGAAGGTCGTAAATCATTCGCCAAAACCGCAATCATGGAAGTGCAAAACCGCAATAATGGAATTATGTTTTGACCGGGTCGCCGAGACCAGAACCACGAGTCCGTAACAAGGGACCAGCGTCGCGTTCGTCTGACAATGAGGAAGAGAAGTTCGCCAGGACACTGCTGCTGTGAAGAAGTAAGGTGTTATAAGCTAAATTATTCTTTATCCCTGAAAATTGTAATCAAAAATGACTTTTGACCGATCAGTAAATTACAACTGTGCGGCGCATGAAGTCCGAAGTTCGTGCGCCGCGGTACACGGGTCGTGCGCCGCGTCCGGACCGTGAATGCCCCCCCACCCCCGCTACTCTTCTGTAGCGAAGGGGGGGGGGGGAAGCTGCGGTGACTGCGCCACTGTCGCCACATGACTATTCCGTCATGTAGCGATGGCCGATGTCCGTCCTCTGTAGCGAGGGGGGGGGCAACCCCCCCCCCCCCACACACACACACAGCCCTGAGTGTCACCTTTCATTAGAGCCCAAGATGAAGCTTCTATATTGAATCATTCAAAAGTTACAGACGTTTTTCCAAACTGTGCCATTTGGCACAATTTGGCACAGTTCAAAAACGCCTGGGAACTACCTAAGAAAAAAGCTGTGTAATATATTCATTTTTTGTGGTATTGTTACAAAATTTTGACCTCAGCTGCATAACACTTGGTTCTACTTTTCTGTTGCATTTTCCAGCCCGGATCTGAAGCTGTGTGTTATTTGCAAGCATTTGTATCCCAAAAAAACACCCAGGCGAAATTTATTTTCTTCAAGTTCAGTATGTTTAGATGACTGTTACTCAGTGGCCGGAGCACTTAGAGAGATTATGACTGTTTTGCCAAAAAATTCAAAGTGTTTTCTTTTAAATGACACCAACCCCATGAAGGTGCTGCAAAGGGTTTTTGCAAAGGGTTTTTGCCATATTAAGGCAGTCACTATCTACATCTACATGTATATTAAAGTCCCCTACTATAATTATTCTATCTGATTTCAGCACTAAATCAGCTAAGAATTCAGCACATTCGGATAAAAACTCGTGAGTAGGTTGATGGAGGACGATAAACTATGGCAAATAAAATTGGGTTTAGCCTAAAATTGCTACAATGCCCAATACTGAGGACCAGGCCCTCAAAGGAATGATGACGTGTTTTTTGCTTTACATTAACTAGTAATTTGGAATGGTAAATTGTTGCTACTCCTCCTCCACAACCAGAACTTCTGGGATTTTGACAGTTTAAATAACCAGAGGGAGTTGATTCATTTAAACCAACATAACCCTCTTGTCCTAATCAAGTCTGTAAGGAATATTAAATCAATCTGATGATCAATTATCAGATCATGGACTAGCAGAGACTTGGGAGTTAGAGACCTAATATTTAACTTTAATTTAAAATCCGTACAATGTAAACAAACAAACAAGTTTGTTTCAAGTCACTTACTGCTGGCCGGGCGGCTCGCTTGCTTTGTCCTTTTGCAGCATCCTGATCGTTATTTTCTCTTCTGTCGGTCATTTTATTTTTCCCTCTCACATCCAGAAACTGTTATGATTATTCCATCTCAATTTTGCTTTTATTCCGCCACTATTTATCTTATATGACGACACGGAACCGGCGCGATTGTTCTACCCAGTCACATAGCAATGGTGTTGATGGCAGGTGAACATCAACCAGCTTCGCCCACCCTCTGTTATAGCAAAATGTAGATATTTACCTTCATAAGCTGAATAATCTCTTTTTAGGATCATACTTGGCAAATTCGGGAGCAAATGCTTCCTCAGTCTGCTTCCTCAGTCTTGTGATCGAGTAAAATCTAGATTTGTTTACAAACTCTTCTTCTCTGGTGAGGTTTCAGGATGGTTCTATGTCCGCCATAAGTCCTCCAAGGCAAGAGCAGTAAGTTATACGTGTTTGCCACCTTGTAAGGTGGAATCCTTTGTACAACTTAAATCAACTGGGGAGTTTTTGGCCACGTCATAAAACGTCACATGACAGGCGCAGCGCTGCACCTGTGGCAGTGGGGGCACTATCTGTCCATGAAATCTTCCTACAAGAAGGGTTTAAAACAAAGGCATGATATTCAAAGGTGGTGTACTCATTAAGTGTTATTTCTTTATAGTTAAAATCACCAGAGATTATTGCTGCAGTTCCACCGCCTTTCTGACCCTCCTTGTGGAAAATAAAAAGTTAAAATTGGGTGGAGTGGCCTCTATGAGAACAACTGATCCGTCGGTCCCCACCCACGTCTCAGTTAAAAACAGACAGTCCAGTTTATGATCTAAAATCAAGTTATCAATAATAAAAGATTTATTTAAAAGGAGCAGACATTTAAAAGAGGCATAGTGATTGTTGATAGGTTGGTGTGTGAGGTGGTTTGTTGGGTATTTGAGTTAAATCTGACGTGATTCTCATGGTTTACCCCACTAGTCCGAATCCTGCATGGTCTGTAGCTGGAGATTATGGGGGGAATAGGGTAGGTGGATGGTGAGGGAGAACTGGTGCGGGGGGTGGTGGAGTGTGGTGGGGAGAGGGGCGCAGCTTGTGGGTAAAATGTACCTACAGGGGGGGACAGTCAGGTTGACGGAGTAGTTAAAACATACAGTGCATCCAGAAAGTCTTCACAGCGCTTCACTTTTGTTGTGGATTTAGCTGTAACATCAGTTGTTATAAGGAAAGAATGTCCAAACACCCAACTTTACCTTCATTTGGCTTTACTGGAGAATGCTGCATCTCAGTTTACAACACATTTGTCGTTCCCGCTGGCTAACATGCGTCCGTCTCTCTGATAGCACTGCATTGCTTAGCACTGACTTCTTCTTCTTCGGTCTGCAGCTTGAACAATAACATTTCATGGCCAAAGGTACAGTACCAGCGCCGTCTAGTGGACAATGTCTAACGACTGCATTGAAGGAAAACACCTTTGGGATTCTAATTAAATTACTACTATAAATAGCTTTTCTGATTAACTATAAAGTGTTTATAATATCTATTTGTCCTATATGTATTTCAATATGTAATAACTATCAACTTATGTGTATGAACCATTCTGAACTATTAAATATTCAACATCCTCCCCCCCAAGAAGACAGTTCAAATATTAACTTCAAAAGGATATAGTAGCTGAACTGGTCTTCTTAACGTCGTCCCAGTTGGAGTGCGCATAGCGCAGGATCTGACTAGTCCATCTCTCCCTGGGAACACCTCTATGATTAGTCCTGTTTTCCATGTTTGACGTGGTATCTTGTCATCTCCAATGAGGACCAAATCTCCTGGTTTGAGTTGTGTTGGATTTGGGGTATGACGAGTGTGAGCCGATCTGAGGTCCAGCAAATACTCCCTCCTCCATCTGTTCCAAAATTCCTTGACAAGTCTATGGCGATATTTCCATCTTCGGGTCAGCCTTTCTTTATTTGCATTTGCTATCTGACCTGTTGTGGAAAATGGCTTTGGTGGTAAAGAGGTAAGTCTTTTCCCTATGAGGAAATGAGCTGGCGTCAGAGGTTCTGGTTCTTGTAAATCGTTGTACACAAATGTGAGTGGTCTTGAGTTAATAGTGGCTTCTATTTCTGTCAACAGAGAAGTTAACTCTTCAAAGCTCAGAGATGCTCTGCCCATTACTCTTTTGAGGCATCCCTTTACAGAGCGCACTAACCTTTCCCAAAAACCACCCCACCAAGCCGCTCTTTCTGCAATAAATTTCCACTTGATTCCCTTTTCAGAAAAATATTCCAGCAGCTCTGGCTCCTTCATAGCCTTCCACAGTTCCTTTAGATCTTGATCTGCTCTCTTGAACGTTTTTGCATTGTCCGAGTAGATTACTCTACAAAGTCCTCTCCGTGAAATAAATCTCTTGAATGCCAAAAGGAAACTTTCTGTTGATAGACTCGATATTAGTTCAAGGTGCACTGCACGTGTAACTGCACAGGTGAAAAGTGCTATGTATGCTTTCTCTGCAGAATTCTTGGACTTTACAAACAGTGGGCCTGCAAAGTCAACACCTGTGACTTCAAACGGCGGTGTTTCAGTAACTCTGTCTTTGGGAAGAGGTGCAGCTGTTTGCTGTGCTGCTTTTACTTTGAATCTTTTACAGATAGTACAGTCTGAAATGCATTTTTTGACTAACTGTCTCGCGCGTGGAATCCAATACTTCTCTCGTAGATGAACTAGAGTGTCTCTCACGCCTGAATGCATGACATTTTCGTGACTGTATTTTATCAGAAGTTGTGCAAATCTGTGATTTGAGGGTAACAACCACGGGTGCTGCTCATTGAAACTCATGTTTGACTGATGCAGCCTTCCTCCTACACAGATTAAGCCTTGCTCGTCTAGAAAGGGTTTAAAGTCTCTGATTTTTGAGTCTTTGTGCACATTTTCTCCAGTTTTCAACTCTGTTATTTCTCTTTCAAAACTGTTAAGTTGCGCTTCACGTATCCATACCCTTTCAGCCTTTGCCATTTCCTCTGCTGTTAGTTCTCCCCTTTGTCTTTGCTTTGAATGACAGTTGTGGAGAAATCTTTGGATCCATGCAGTTACTCTTAGTACGGTCTGTAGTTTGCTGTATTTGTCCAGCTGTAGCAATGGTTCAGATTGCACTCTTTCACTGTTACTGAGATGTACTGCGACTTGACTTGCCTTTAGCTCAGCTTTAACCTCTTCTTCTGATAGTATTTCTTGTGCTGTTTCTGGCGGTGTAGTTTGAAGCTCCTTTTCTTTCAAAAATGATGGGCCTGACCACCAGAGATTTTCCTCTTTCAACCTTGATGCGGACTGACCTCTTGTGGTGAGATCAGCTGGGTTCACCTTTCCATTACAATGTGTCCATAGTTCTGGTGGTGTCAAAGTTTGTATCTCCATCACTCTGTTGGCAACAAACTGTTTCCATTTCTTTGATGAACTGCGAATCCAGTGAATCACTATCATGGAGTCTGACCACATTCTGAGTTGAGTGATCTGCATATTCAGTGCCTTCAAAAGGTTATTTGCCAACCTTGCTCCAATCACAGCTCCCATCAGTTCCAAGCGTGGCAGTGTGATTGTTTTGATTGGTGCCACTCTTGACTTGGATGCAACGAGCGCAGTAACAGTCTCTCCTTCTGTTGTTTGTCCTTGTAGATACGCAACTGCGCCATACGCCTTTTCGCTTGCATCTGTGAAGACATGGAGAACTTGTGATTTATCTGACAGTTTTTCTGTTCCATACCACCGCGGAATGACTATTTGGTGGATCTGAGGAAGCTCCATGCACCACTGCTGCCATGCCTGTGAAAGGTCTGGAGGCAGCTCGTCGTCCCAGCTCAGGCCCCGTCGCCACATTTCCTGAAACAGACATTTAACTCGAATGGTAAATGGCGTTAGGAACCCTATAGGATCAAAGATTCTGGCGGATGATCTCAAAACACTCCTCTTTGTGTTTTCCTTTCCTTTTAGAATGTTCATCAAATGTTTGAGGTCAAAGGCAAAGTCATCTGTGTCCGGTCTCCACACCAAACCAAGCACCTTCAACACACCTCCATGTGTTTCTGTTTCTTGTGTGAAATCAAGCTTGCTGTTTGACCACTTGGTTTTCAGTTCAAGGGAGTTTGTTGTCCACTTACAGAGGTTCATGTTGGCAGCAGCCAGTATTTCTCTTGCTCCTGTAGTAAGTCTGTATGCCTCGCCTGAGTTACTTGAGCTAGCGATCAGATCATCCACATAAAGTGAGTCTCTCATTAGTTTTACTGTGTCTGGTTGGTTAGCTTCATATTTCTCCAGATGATGTCTGATAGTGGCTGCAAGCAAAAATGGACTTGAAGTTACTCCAAACACAACACGTGCCATTCTCATTATACGCGTGTTGGTGCCTTCAACATCTGGGGGTCCTGTAAGCCACAAAAATCTCACAGCATCTCTGTCACTTTCAGTTATAGATATCTGAAGGAAAGCTTTAGTAATGTCTGCTGTGAAAGCTACAGGATTTTGTCTGAATCTGATCAAAATGCTCATGAGGTCAGCATTCAGGTTTGGGCCAGGTAATAAACAGTCATTTAAAGAGGAACAACCTTCTTCATGTGACGAAGCATCAAACACTACCCTTAACTTGGTAGTTACTTTGTCCTCTCTGATTACAGCATGATGAGGTAAGTAGTAGGTTACATTCTCTGTCTCTGCTGAATGACTGCTCTGTGGCACATCTTCACATATTCCTTGTTCTGTGTAATCCTCTATTACATCGTTGTATCTTTTAAACAGTGTCACGTCAGATTTCAGCTTTCTTTTCAGGGTTTCAAACCTCTTTTGTGCAACCTTCTTGTTGTCTGAGAGTTCGGGTGTGTCTTGGCGCCATGGCAATGCCACTTCATATCTCCCATTAATGAATCTGACTGACCTGTCAAAGCTCTCCTTGGCTTTCTTGTCATCAGGTGTTTCCTCACCTTTAGTAATGATGCCCAGCGACTCGATCTCCCAAAATGCTCTTAGCTGGTTTGAGATCTCCACTGAGTCTTCACTGAGTCCAATGTGCATACATGTTGCTTCATTCATACTGGACATGACAACTGGTCCTTGCACTGCCCAGCCGAATCTGGTTTCTACGGCAACCAAAGCATCTGACAGTCTCTCAGTTTTACCTGTGACTACTCTCCAGTAGTAATCTGCTCCGATCAGTACTGATAGCTCCAAACCATCTTTGTCTCCCGCTGACACATCTGCTACTGGTAGCCCTTTTTTCTCCAGCTGCCGTTGGATGTGTTCACTGGGGACTTTCATGACTGCAGTACAAAGCTGTGGGGTTTGAACAGCTTCAATCTCAATTTTCTGATCCTTGTTTCTCACATTCTCCAGGACTAGTTTTATGACATTGCATTTTGTGGTCACTGGGTTTTTTGAGCCAAACGTGTGAAGGTTTAATGTCTCTTGTTTTAGTATTGGCAGTTTTAAATCCTTCACTTGCTTCTCATGGACAAAACTCCGTTGGCTTCCTCCATCAATTAAGCAACGCACAATCTTCTTTCCTCCAGGTCCTTCAATCCTTGCTCTCACAGTTTGCAACAGTACTGTTTCACATTTTTCTGGGGTTGGTTTGGCTGCATATGGAAATACTGAGGAGACCACTGCATCACTCGTGTTTTCAGCGGCATCTGTCCTTTCTATTGGTTGCTCACTTCTGTCACACACAACAGCATGATGTCTTCTTCCACAATCAGTGCATGTCACATTTTTGGATCTACAGTCTCGAGCAAGATGTCTGGGTTTTAGGCATATGAAGCACCTTCCCGTTTTCTTTAGCTTTTCTTTCCTGCTTGTGACTGTGTCTTCAGTGCACTGTTCTGACTTGTGGCTGGTACTGTTACAGAATATGCAACTGTGCACAAATGGTGTATTCGAACTGCCTGTGTGGAGGGCTGCAGCTGAGGGCACATTAGGTCCTTTCCACCTTTCTCTGCTTGAATCTGGTCTGTAGTGCTGATTCTGATTTGCATGTGTATCTTTATGATTCTCTCTCATTTGTGTCAAATGTGCAGCACGCTCCCTGCTTTCAACTTCTTGTTGCAAAAACTTTACAAGGCCATCAACATCCCACTTTTGCCCTATATCTGTCTTGCGGGTGTACTCAAGGGCAAGATCAGCAGGAATCATTTTGAACAGTATGGGGCACAGTAAACCTCCATAACTGTCTGACATGACTCCTAAAGCTTCTAAGCTTCTGATTTGTACTTCAACATCATCAAAAAGTTGTCTCAAGGCAACAATGTCTGAGGACCTTTTAACTGGACTTAGATTTAGTAACTTAGACATGTGTGCACTTACAATGAGCTCTTTCCTTCCAAATCTTTGCTTAAGCATGTCTACTGCAGCATCATAGTTCATGTCAGTTACCTTCAGCCCTGCGACGGGGCGTGCAGCTGGCCCGATGAGATATGACTTCAAGTAAGTGAACTTTTCAGTTTTGCTCAAATCTGGGTTTTGGTGAATTGCATTTTCGAATTGGTCCCAAAACTCCTGCCACATGCACACTTCTCCGCTGTATTTGTTTATTGAGAGCTTGGGTAGCCTTACCGAGGGTCTGCTTGTAGTTGACCGTGTACTCACGTCACTCAGCCGATGTGGATTCGCTGATACGGTGGCGTCTCTTGCCTGTTCTTGTTGCTGTAAGGCAGCCCGTTCAATCGCTCTCTCTGCCCGCGTCCTCCATAAATTTGTGTTGTCCTGATACTCAAGTGTCCGCACCATGTCCGCATCTAACTCGTCCAAAGGGATCTCCTGCTCTATATCTGGTTCAATGTCTTGCAGGCCTTTCTCTTTCTGTGACAACATGGCTAACAGCTCCCGCAAACGGTCACTGTTTATATCAGTCTTACTTGTTTCATCTTGTATAATTTGTAGCAGCTTTGTAACGGACGTCCGCAGCACGGTCCGTTTCTGTTTTAGCCTTTGAAGTCGCTCCGACATTTTTTCCTTTCGTCTCCGTGTTGTTACAGCTATCGGCTTAATCCCAACAACGTTCTCTCTTCACTTTTCCCGCTTCCAGCTTCCGGTTCCCGGGTTTCGGCACCAAAAAATATGTTGTGGATTTAGCTGTAACATCAGTTGTTATAAGGAAAGAATGTCCAAACACCCAACTTTACCTTCATTTGGCTTTACTGGAGAATGCTGCATCTCAGTTTACAACACATTTGTCGTTCCCGCTGGCTAACATGCGTCCGTCTCTCTGATAGCACTGCATTGCTTAGCACTGACTTCTTCTTCTTCGGTCTGCAGCTTGAACAATAACATTTCATGGCCAAAGGTACAGTACCAGCGCCGTCTAGTGGACAATGTCTAACGACTGCATTGAAGGAAAACACCTTTGGGATTCTAATTAAATTACTACTATAAATAGCTTTTCTGATTAAC